>OY720641.1:138792816-139497747 GCA_963169105.1 Ceriagrion tenellum | reverse complement strand
ACCCAACCCAACCCAACCCAACCCAACCCAACCCAACCCAACCCAACCCAACCCAACCCAACCCAACCCAACCCAACCCAACCCAACCCAACCCAACCCAACCCAACCCAACCCAACCCAACCCAACCCAACCCAACCCAACCCAACCCAACCCAACCCAACCCAACCCAACCCAACCCAACCCAACCCAACCCAACCCAACCCAACCCAACCCAACCCAACCCAACCCAACCCAACCCAACCCAACCCAACCCAACCCAACCCAACCCAACCCAACCCAACCCAACCCAACCCAACCCAACCCAACCCAACCCAACCCAACCCAACCCAACCCAACCCAACCCAACCCAACCCAACCCAACCCAACCCAACCCAACCCAACCCAACCCAACCCAACCCAACCCAACCCAACCCAACCCAACCCAACCCAACCCAACCCAACCCAACCCAACCCAACCCAACCCAACCCAACCCAACCCAACCCAACCCAACCCAACCCAACCCAACCCAACCCAACCCAACCCAACCCAACCCAACCCAACCCAACCCAACCCAACCCAACCCAACCCAACCCAACCCAACCCAACCCAACCCAACCCAACCCAACCCAACCCAACCCAACCCAACCCAACCCAACCCAACCCAACCCAACCCAACCCAACCCAACCCAACCCAACCCAACCCAACCCGGATGTGTGGCGCAAGTTGCGCCATAGAAAAAAATGTTGGGGGGGGGGGGATAAAAACTTTGGGGGATTTTTGAAATGCTTAAAGATATTCACTAAATGTAAATATTTTTACCCTTTCACAGTAATTTATATCCGTATCAAAAGGTTACAATGATAAATGAATGTTAAGTGTAGTAGGTTATCTTTCAAACGGTAGTGATCGCAGCGCATATTTATGCATTATGCATTTATCCCGCAGTCCCGCGAACCCTCTATATTGAGTTACGTGAAAAAGAAGTTTTACTTCTTTTTCACGGACAAGACATATATTTTTAATGAAACAAATGCAATAGCATTGAAAATTAAATACTCAGAGCAGTATGGAACATTGTATCACTTACCACTGTGATATTATGAATTATTATTATTTGGCCATTTATGAATGTAGGTTGGCCTATTATGAATGTAGGTTGGGTTGGGGATGGATGAGTGAATTTTGAATTCCTTTGCGTTTGATTAAGAATGATTGATGTTATCGGTCGCTATTTCAAGGGGAGAGTGGGCAGTAGGGAGACGGGAGTCTGGACGTGACCGCGTATTTATTGTCACGCCTGGGAATACAATTTATATAAAGTAAGTATTTCTATAAGCTTCCCCTTATTAATAATCTCTGACTCAAACATGCAATCGACCTCAAACCTCCCACTGTCTTACGGGAGGCACTCCGCAGAGATTGTGAGGACGCGACGAAAAGATAAGTTCCCCTTCCCCGACCTCCCAGAGTGTCAAAAATAAGAGCGGGGAGATAAGTCGAGGAAAAAGTTTTTCGTCACGTGTTTCTGTGAGCGATGTGCTTCCGCACTTTAGAAAGTTCCGCATTTCCTTCTTCCCGATGACTCCGCTGTCCTTATCTCGAAAAATACGAGAATGGAACTGAATGGCTGGTTTTTCAGTTCACCGCTTCGTTTTCCCACGTTAGTCATGGAATCTTCATAGCTTCCGCTTCGCCAAACCGCCAAACTTCGTAGGATGAAACGGAGCAGGTGTTCTCAACTCGGAATGTCGAAAAAAACCACAATATATTGTTTACTGGCTCACATCATATTACGTTCCTCGAAAACCCGCGTCTCACCCAACCCAACTTTTCCACCCAACAGGTTGGAAAATTGTTATAAAATAAAAAAAAAATAATAATAAAACTATATATATATATTCTCATTTCTCTGTTTGTAGTCAAACATTCGATTTTCGTTCAAAGCTGTACCTTAGATGTTAATTTGGTGTCGACCTTTATTGTACGAAGTTGTGAGACGGAGATATTATTCTTGTGATAAGAAGGTTCAAATTTTCAAAATTCGGCTCTCGGGCGTAGTGTGTTTTGGTGACAACAGTTTCTTCAGCCATTCAACAGTCTTAAGGTCTGAAGACGATGGCAGGATGACTGGAGAGACTATTATCACCAAAAGATATCACCCGAGATCCCAGTTTTAAAAAGCTAAACGCAGCGGATACCTACGTACCAGGTCACCTCGTCACCAGATATGACTCGTAATAACGGATACGTTGAATTCAATGAATAAAGCAAAAATAGGTATCCTAGATTTTTAAATTGAAAATGTCGTTTACAGCCCTTAAATGCCCATTTTACAAAATGTCATAAATTATGCCTCTCAATATTTTTTACATTTTTAAAAATTTATTTATTTATTTGAAAAAGTCCCAAAAACGGCACTAAGGCAAATTGGACCAATAAGGCTCATTGGACCAAGCAAATAAATTACAAGCATTAACAAAATATAAAATTATAACAGATATAATAACAGAAAATAGAATAGATACACAAGAACATGAGAAATTGGACCGGGACTCAGTGATATGTTGACTGGGGAGGTGGGACTAATTTGCAGACCTGGTTAGTAAGAAAGGATTTGAAAGCGGAGGGTGATTAGAAGAGGTCCAGGGAGTGCGAAGCCAGGGAGTTAACAGTTTTTGGAATGCGGTATAATAGGGAACGCTGGGATATTGGAAGACGAAATTTGGGGATTTTTATAAGACAGCCATTACGTGTGGTACGGGGAGGAACATGAAGTGGGAAGAGAGGAAGAGGGATGTTGGTGCGGATAGAGCCATGTTTGTTCTGCGGTTTCTTTCGTAAAAATTATGAAAAGGCATTCAAATATTCGATAACTCAACTTCTTTGCGTCGAGCTATTATTATTTTATGCAGGTGGTTATATATATTACGCATGACGTTTCTGAAATCGTGCTAACGCTGACAGCACACGCGCCAAAACATGTTGGCAACACGTAGAGCCCCTTATGGCTCGTCTGACATGGTCGAAGATGAGTGTACCATCCAACAGAGGTTGCCTTTAAGCTCCCGAAGAGGTAAAAAAATAGGTAGAGAGGGATCTTATTCCATGGAAGTGATATCGAATCACGAATTAATTGCGGTGTTGATGAAGCTTTCTCGGAAATCCCTAAAAACTCCACTAACATCTTTCGCCATATAAACTTCGCCAGCATACTTCATATAAAATCTCCAAACATTGAGGTAGGCCGGCAGATGTCACGCTGCTCCTTGACATGACTCTAGATGAGCGAATTTCGTCATTCTCCTCAGAACATGATTATTTGCTTCAGAGGAGTAACTGTGTCTTTACTTCTTTCGATGGAAAGTTCCTGTTGGCATTTTTTCTCACACGGATACAAACAAAACATAAACATGTTTCGTAAGCGTCTGTAATATCAAATATACTTAGACTTGCTTTTTTTCTGCTGATGCACACAATATTTATACTTAAGGTGGTACTTATTTATTTATCTTGCTATCATCAATTTGCTCTCTATCGCCCAAAAAACAACTACACACATGCGTGGACATTGGGTTTACCTTTGGTGTTGTACATGTTAAAGGGCTCTCACTGCTGGTGAAATATTGGAATTGAAAGGAGAAAGTTATGTGGATGTTATAATATCAATGAATAAACTTGATTTTGCCACAATTTTTATTTTCCTCCACTACCCAGGTTTTGACACTCAGGTCATCATCAGGTATCAGACAGGAAATTTTTATCTCAGTGAGTATACACATACATGAGGAAGGAGCGGGTTTGGGTTTTTGAGGGTAAGGAAGGTTGGTGGGTCGGAAGGAGTGGGAGGGTAGGTGGTAGGTGTTGGAAAGGTCGTGTAATGGATGAGGTCGTTATGATGAGCTGGTAGCCCAGAGCAGGGGAAGGTCTAGGAGGGGAGAACGGGAGGCATACAAAGTGTCGTTGACATTTTCCTCCTTCAAGCCCACAATTTAAAAAACTCAAATTTTTGCTAAAGATCATCTAGGCGGAGGCCTTTCTTTTCAATATGGAGAATTTTATGAATGAAGTCACTCAAAGTTCACCAACCAATTATGTGGTAGGATACCGAGTCATGAAGATGACGCGGTAGATAATTATGAATATTTAGAAGAATATTCCAGTGAGAATGATGTTCCTCTGGCTGAACTCCTTTCAGTAATTTCAAAAAGGACTCGTCCAAAATTATAAAAACGGACCCGTGACAAGCAAGTAAATTTTTATTGAGTGATTCTGCATGTATATTTTTATTGGTTTTAAGTAATCAATTTACTGAAACCAGTTCAACTTACAGGATGCAACCTTATGTTAAGCAGCTGGAAGATCTCTTGTGCGAAAAGAATCACTATCCCACTGATGGGCACAATAATTCCCTCTTTCTTCAAACGATTAAAGACAAATATATAGCAGGATGTTGATTCGGAAAAGCATATGTCACTTTTAGTACATTCTCTTTCATTCCCTCCCCTTTTCGCGGCTGGTAACCTGGCACACACTGTCAGACTGACAAGATTGGGGCAGCACACTGAGTGATTTTGTTGTTCCTAGTAGATGCAAACGGCAATCCAGCATGTTTTAGTATAATCAGCATTCTACACTAATCCACTGAGTGAAATTATACGCTTGCCCTTGCCATAAATTATGAAGCTATCACCATGCTAGAACATATCTATTAGCCAGTGCCAATTGCGTTGCTTCTGTAAAAGGATCGTTCCTTCCGGACAATGTCGGCTGTTGCTCTCTCCGACGACCACTGAGAACGTCCTCACGCCGTTCGACGTAAAGGTACTTTGACTGGTCGCTGCACTTGGACAAGTCACATGCGTACCTATCAAAATAATGGAAACAATGGAGGCACGGAAAGTTTTTTTCCGGAGGAACTTCTGACCTTCATGGCTTTATTTATTTTTATATATAACTTCTATATTATATATATATATATATATGTATATATATATATATATATATATATATATATATATATATATATATATATATATATATATATATATATATATATATATATATATATCATTCTATCACTGATGAAGGTGCGGGCGACCCACCGAAAATTTTAAACTCGTGAGTTTCCATTTTATATGTTTTATGTTTAGTGTCACCCTGTGACGAAGCTTTATATTATATATATATATATATATATATATATATATATATATATATATATATATATATATATATATATATTACTTCTTCCAAAAAATCCATAAATTCTGCATGTTTATGCATAGTTAACTAATGAAATTGATATAAGAAATAATTATTCAAAATGTATATAATGTTGATGCCCTGGATATTCCTGGAGGGAATTACCATCATACTTTTTTTACCATCATACATACCACTTTTGAAAAGTGATTCGACACTGCTGTAGCCCCGATTCGATATTTATCACCCCTGTGACCTTTGACCCCTGAGTTACCCTTGAAGGTCAAGGAAAGACAAGAGGGATCTGAAGACCCTCTTGTCTTTCCTTTTTTTAAGACCCTCCAGAAGAAGAAGATTTTGGCACCTTTTTTAACTTATGATTCGATACGTTTGTAGGCCCGATTCACTTTTTGTCACCCCTGTGACGTAGACTGTGCCCTTTCAGGGGTCACGGTTGCATTTTCGAACTCGAAAGTTCTTTCATCATGTTCCTCGTGCCCATAAAACTAATAATTGAAAGTTTCGCAAAATAATTCTGTTTTTTTTTGTATTTAGAATAATTTAACATTGAAAGCCCATGAGGCAAAATTTGTATTTTTGGTTGAACCTTATTTCAGGGGTCAAAAGGTCATATTTATAAAATTTTGCTTAAATTCAACAAAACTTGAATGAAAGAAAGTGTCTAAAATTACAGGTCAAAAATGACACACGATCAATGGGACACTATGTGTATATATATACTCATATAAATGTTTATACAGAAAGGTAGAAAGAAAGTGGATAGAAACACGTAAAATTTACAATGACAATGGTGGTGTGAAGATGAAATGATGGCCGATTCCAAGCAGAAAAAATTCGACTGGACCGGGAATCGAACCACGGACCTTTGGATTTCGCGTCCAATGCTCAGACCACCAAGCTACCCAGTCTACTAAGAAACTGCTGGAATCGGCGGGGGGTTTATATGAACAAACACTCCCCCGGGCATAACCCACGAGAGCGGCCAATAGATGGCGCGCGGGCTGCTTATCACCCACCGGCAGAGAAGGAATGACATACACAGAAGGCGAAATGAAAGAATAACTCAAGCACACAGACAGTGGTGAAAGATATAGAACAGGCGTTTCGGGGAACGCTAACCCAAGTAGGAAATGACCCGTTCAGGGCATACAATCGTTCACTCATTCACTCAGACCGCACAGCGGCAAATATACTCATATAAATGTTTATACAGAAAGGTAGAAAGAAAGTGGATAGGAACACGTAAAATTTACAATGACAATGGTGGTGTGAAGATGAAATGATGGCCGATTCCAAGCAGAAAAAATTCGACTGGACCGGGAATCGAACCACGGACCTTTGGATTTCGCGTCCAATGCTCAGACCACCAAGCTACCCAGTCTACTAAGAAACTGCTGGAATCGGCGGGGGGTTTATATGAACAAACACTCCCCCGGGCATAACCCACGAGAGCGGCCAATAGATGGCGCGCGGGCTGCTTATCACCCACCGGCAGAGAAGGAATGACATACACAGAAGGCGAAATGAAAGAATAACTCAAGCACACAGACAGTGGTGAAAGATATAGAACAGGCGTTTCGGGGAACGCTAACCCAAGTAGGAAATGACCCGTTCAGGGCATACAATCGTTCACTCATTCACTCAGACCGCACAGCGGCAAATATACTCATATAAATGTTTATACAGAAAGGTAGAAAGAAAGTGGATAGGAACACGTAAAATTTACAATGACAATGGTGGTGTGAAGATGAAATGATGGCCGATTCCAAGCAGAAAAAATTCGACTGGACCGGGAATCGAACCACGGACCTTTGGATTTCGCGTCCAATGCTCAGACCACCAAGCTACCCAGTCTACTAAGAAACTGCTGGAATCGGCGGGGGGTTTATATGAACAAACACTCCCCCGGGCATAACCCACGAGAGCGGCCAATAGATGGCGCGCGGGCTGCTTATCACCCACCGGCAGAGAAGGAATGACATACACAGAAGGCGAAATGAAAGAATAACTCAAGCACACAGACAGTGGTGAAAGATATAGAACAGGCGTTTCGGGGAACGCTAACCCAAGTAGGAAATGACCCGTTCAGGGCATACAATCGTTCACTCATTCACTCAGACCGCACAGCGGCAAATATACTCATATAAATGTTTATACAGAAAGGTAGAAAGAAAGTGGATAGGAACACGTAAAATTTACAATGACAATGGTGGTGTGAAGATCACCCTATGTTTCCACTTGTACTTCGAAAAAAACTAAAAGGATACTCGTCCCATGGACAGAGGAGCAAAAACATATTGTGGCATCATATTTTAAGAAACACATACAAAACAAAATACCCCCGAAAAAGAGAGTGTGATAACCTTATGGAAAAGTATCAAGAGGTCCCTGACAACAAAACGTGGTGAAAAATTAAAGTTTTTATACAAAACATTTAAAAAAACTGGATTAGTTATGTAAAGTGATATTAAAAAAGTAAATTTCAAAGGCAAAATAGACTAAGCAGAGTTTCGTAATACATACTTGTTTAACCCAAAGAGAGTTTTTGTATTACTCAATTTTTTTAATAACTCAGTACATTTTTTTAAATAAAATTTTGCGGTTTTATAGCTACCTGATAAGAAATTGTACCACTGATTTTGATCCACAAAGACCAGTTATTTAATTTGTACATTTATTGATCTTGAGAATTTTATTGTGTCTTTAATTCTAAATCAAAGGTTGTTTGCTTTTTCCTCAAAGTGGCATATTTAGTTGATAATCCAATATAATATTGCAGTAGTGATGAAAAAAAACTGCATAAACCCTTCAATGCCAATGTATTTATTTTTAATATTGACAAAAATTGATCGATTTAATTGCAGAGCTGACCGAAAACTCTAGAAATTTTTGTATAACTTTGAGGTGATAAACAAGATATAAGTTGTGGTTTTCACAATTTATTATAACAAACGACCAGTTTTGGTTGTCACGCCATCTTCAGGACCTGATGGAAACGATACAATACAGTTTCGTCACCAGGTGACCGAAAAAACACAAAACACGTAAAATGAGCAGAACCCTCAGGATTTAAAACATTTGTGTGTCACATATATATGTATGTGGGTCTATATATATATATATAATATTATATATATATATATATATATATATATATATATATATATATATATATATATATATACATCCCGCTATCATTTTGCCTTCCTTACACTCTGCAACATTTTGGCATCCACCAGAAATATTTATGTATATTGCTATTTTATCGCGTATGTCGAACAACCGAGTGATTTCCGCCCGTGTGTACTATTTTGTTTTACGACAACTATTTTTTTACAGGAGGTATACGTGCACCTTGAATCCGTACAGACAGGTAACATTTTGGCATCCTTTCATAACCAATCATTATGGCGTCCAGAGTATATTTTTTACATTTGATCATCAATTTGGACTCCATTTTGTATATTTACTACCACTGCGATATCATTTTGCCTTCCTGCGCTGTTGCCAAATTTATCTATCATGGACACTTCGCTCTCGCTTGTCATTTTTTCAGTTTATAGCTGCTACTGCATAAAATGGGTGAACGTGTTGCACTTAACTATTAACTACTATTGACTAAATGTACTACAACTGCCAAACAACGATTATAATCAGCATAGGGGTAAACATTTTATCACTAGGAGCATACTTAGCCAAGTTTTATTGAAATCAATATCTTTTTTGCTCCTCATTCATGTATTTCAGTTTTGTATCGGTAAGCGATAAACACGCCTAGAGGAAAGCGAGAGAGGAATTTGACTGGCGCAGTCAACTAGGTAAGTCCGCGGTGGCCTATCACGCTGCACTGTGTCACGAAATCGATTTGCAGGGAAAAGATCGAAGATTTTCCCAATACTACACGAAGATTCTTCCAATAAACTAGCCGACACGGTTTAAGCAACATGCATACAAATATTTCTCTCACAATGCACTTGGTATTCTAATAAGGATTTGTAAATCAATAAGTTTCCATCATGTCACATTCCACCAAATTCGCCGTTTTATTTCATTATGTGTGGACACGCGATATCCGTGAATGACTCTCAAACTGTTTTTATCATTATCCTAGTAGTTTCGCGTTTCAAGTTTAGAATAGTTGTTCAATTTAATTAAAATACAATAATTTACGTGAAAATTATAAAAAATAAAACACAAGCGGCTGAAAAAGGGGTCAATTAATCTTCGTAAGTTAGAAAGGGATTTTATATTTGCTGGCATTACTTCTATCACTAAAACACATTAAAATGTTACCATGAAATACATGAATCAATATAATGCTAAATTATATTCTTTTTCCTTATAAAATGCAATAAAAGAGTAAGTTAAACTTCATTTAAGAAGAAGAATGCCAAAACCCTTGCTTTTATAAAGCCAAGGACACAACGTGTTTATCGTGATGACAACGCGATGACGTGGGCCGCGAATCAGAACTTGTATAATTACGGTGGGGGCTCAAAATTTAACTTCACTTTTCACAACTTCCATGACTGCACACAAAGTATAACTATTCTAATGTTTATGGGACAGCAAAGGCAGGAAATATCTCTTCCTTGAAAAGCAGTGGCTTAAAGAAGAATTTATAACCTAGAAAATTACAATTTACTCTACTATCCTTTAGTTGGTCCGAAGGAAATGCTTCTCCCTCCTTTGCTTATCAAGGAATGACTGATTAAGAATTTTGATAAAACGCTGAGAAAATATGAAAGTGGTTTCCAGTACTAACTGTAAGTGGAAATATTTTCACAGCATATAGTGAAGAGCTACGTCTAAAGGAATGCATTTTTACTGGACCTGAAAACAGGAAGATAATCCTAGGCCCTGAATTTCAAAATATAATAAATAATGGGATGCTGAAAGCAGAAAAGCTTAAGAGAGGTGAGGAACAACTTTTATTTGTTGCCCTACTGCCACTTAAAATGCAATTAAAAATCCACTTCTTGCATTAGCTTACAAACGCATTTCCTCGAAATCGTGGGGCGGGAGGAGATAATCCGGGGGAAATATTTTATGAAGGCATAAGTGTTAGTCAATATAGATACTAAGGCTCTGGTAAACTTTAACAATACGAAACTATTGCCGAGGCTTTAATAATGAAGATTCAATTCCGCACAAAAGGAAAAAAATGATAAAAGATAATTATTTTCGTGGTAAAGGCGGTTTTTAGTTGGTCTCTTTGAGTACATTTCACAGATTTCCGTTAAAAGTTTAAAAACAACTTACTTTACCCCCATTATTTGGTTCATTACCAACATTCTTTTCCTTAAAATCACAATTGCTGGTGTATCTTTAGCTGGAAAACTGTTCGCGGATTCAGTAGCTATCGATGCCTGAATTTATGGATAGTGAAGAGTAACGCAGTTTTCGAACCTTATTGGCTGAAGTAAGATTATAATAAATTGTACATATAATTGAGCCAAAGATTTTAATACCATCAATTAAAGTCAGCTTTCTATGAGGATAAACATTGGAAAGCAGTATCAATTAATTCGGGTTTCACTTCTGCAGAGATGAAAATTTTTGTCAATATTCAAAATAAATACATTGGCATTGAAGGGTTTATGCAGTTTTTTTCATCACTACTGCAATATTATATTGGATTATCAACTAAATATTCCACTTTGAGGAAAAAGCAAACAACCTTTGATTTAGAATTAAAGACACAATAAAATTCTCAAGATCAATAAATGTACAAATTAAATAACTGGTCTTTGTGGATCAAAATCAGTGGTACAATTTCTTATCAGGTAGCTATAAAACCGCAAAATTTTATTTTAAAAAATGTACTGAGTTATTAAAAAAATTGAGTAATACAAAAACTCTCTTTGGGTTAAACAAGTATGTATTAAGAAACTCTGCTTAGTCTATTTTGCCTTTGAAATTTACTTTTTTAATATCATTTTACATAACTAATCCAGTTTTTTTTAAATGTTTTGTATAAAAACTTTAATTTTTCACCATGTTTTGTTGTCAGGGACCTCTTGATACTTTTCCATAAGGTTATCACACTCTCTTTTTTGGGGGTATTTTGTTTTGTATGTGTCTCTTAAAATATGATGCCACAATATGTTTTTGCTCCTCTGTCCATGGGACGAGTATCCTTTTAGTTTTTTTAGAAGTACAAGTGGAAACATAGGGTGATCTGGTTTCATTCCCTTTTTCTAGCTCGAAACTTGAGAAATAATCGCTGATTACATCGCTCATATTCCTATCATCATCATCATCATCTTTTTCACCTCCATCATCTTCAATAGGGATCTCATCATTTAAATTAATGTCTATTTCGTCGAGGGCCAAGCTTTTAATTGGACGTGTCTCCATATCAGGACGTGTCTACATATCGGGTTACCGCTGCTATCGCATTACTCATGGGGTCAGTGAATGAAATGAAATCTCACTCCACTTATAGAGACGCGGATTATTTTACCATGAAAGCGAACGGTCAGTTTACCCTTCAATGCCTCACTTTCCTAAAGTACCATTAGCCAGGGAAAAGTTCAAATTTCGTATTCCCACGCGTATCGCATTACTTTTTCGTGCCTGTTTTCGATACAAATGACTCGTGATTCACACCAAGAGGAATACATACAGGAGGCCCCAGTTCGTCCCGTAGAAGCTTGATTTATATTGCCAGGGAAGTGTCTCCATATCGGGTTTCATGGCTATCGCATTACTCATGGAGGCAGTTCTCGTATTAAATGAAGTGAGATCTCACTCCACTTATAGAGACGCAAATTATTTTACCATGAAAACGTGCGGTCAGTTTACCCTTCAATGACTCATTTTCTTAAAGTAACCTTAGCCAGGGAAACGTTTAAATTTCGTGTCCCACGTCTATTGCATTACTTTTTCATGGCTTTTTTCGATACAAATGACTCGAGATTCACACCAACAGGACTACATACGGGAGGCCCCCAATTCGTCCTTAGAAGCTTGATTTATGTTGCCAATTTGAGCATATTTTAATTGTTTTTTTTTTATTTCTGCAGTGGAGCGATGAGTGCAAGGCGATCCATGTATTTTCAAATTATATAACAGGATATTTGGACTCGCAAGGAAGAGCTTTGAAAATTTATGAATTCGATAGATTATATCATCATGAATGTAAATTTTGGTTAACAGACCTTTTCAATGTACATTGGGTGACAGCAGATCTAGCGGCCGACTGGAGGATATTTAAATATTCGTCATTCACCCCCTCATTACACCCCGTGAGATACCATGCGGAATTGATGTTGACGAGAACAGAAAAAAATTTTCTGGAAAATGTTTCCAAAAAAAAGTATCCAACAATTTCCCTGGCGAAAATGAAGGAGGCTGATAACGCTGCTGGAGTGCGTTTACAGGTGTTCTTTTAACGTTCCTGTGCGTTCTTTGGCGTTTTCCTAGCGTATGTCGGTGTTCATCCACGTTAATCTGTCTTTTCCTCACTGTTCTCATGCGTTCGTAAACGCTGTTCCCACGAGCTAGGTCTGAAACGCTCGGGGAACGCCTTCTGAGAGTGTTTGTCTTTCTGTTCTGGAACACTCAAGAACGCTATCTGACTGAGCTGTTTTGGAACGCAGATGAACGCCCGAGAAAACGCCTGCTGAGAGTGTTTGCATTTCTGTTCTGGAACACAGATGAACGCTGCCGAGAATGCTTTGAAACATGTTGGAACGCTCCAAAAGCCATGACGCAGTATTACCATTTTGATTGCAAATCCATTATGAGAATAACTACAACTCCACTAACAAATCCATTGTGAGAATAAGCTTCTGAGAAATAACAAAGCGCACCCTCAAACATCAATATTTAATAGACATCTAATGGATATCTTTTAGCGGTTCATCTTCATCTGTGCATTTATTGAAAACACAGCCGTTTTCTTTCCGGTAGTCTTCAAGGGAATAAATGCATCCCTTCTATTTCTTTGTGCCAACCCACGCAGCACAAAAATCCAAATCCGTCGCTTGTGAGCCGTGTTTACCGGGTGTCTAGTTTCCCAAATGCATATTCAACATCAATAATAAATTAATAATAGCATCCATAGTGTGGCCTAACGCGGCATGAAAATTGGTGCAATCTTATTCTTTCTCAATTCTACTTCGAAATAATGTATATTAGAACGCCAATAATAATGTGTTATAAAGAAAAGCCGTATAAGCATCCCTGACGTCAGATATGAGTTTAAAAATCATCAGCCTTACGTAATTAACGTCAGCTATGTTGAAATCGCGTACTAAGAGCAGAGCCATATCTAACGAAGCGACTACACTCTTTATAAAGCATAAAATACACTTTGTCATTCCAGATATGAAATAGTGTAGTGGTAGAGTGTAGTTTTACTGCGTGAAAGGTCGTAAGTTCGAATCCCCTAGCCAATAAGGATTTATACGATGTATATGTTCACTGTTACACGAAGTTATAAAATAATAACTTCAAAGGTCATTAAGGGCAGAAAGTTTTTCTTTTTAAATTTTTATTATGACAAATTCCTAGATGAGTGCCTAACGTTCTTATTAAATTATGTTGATGAACGCTCTCAACACCCTAGACAGGATTTTCTGAAATGCACGTAGACGCTCTGAAACGCTGAAGATTGTGAGTCGCAGGGCATTCACGAACACTCGAGAACGCTGCTAAACGCTCTGTAGAGTGTTTGAAAACACTCCAAGGCGTTCACGTTTACGCTCGAGAATACACTGGGATGGTGTTCTTAGCGCGTTCTTCGCCATTTATGAACACCACCGTGGTTCGTTCCTAAACGCTCAGAATACGCTCTCATTTTCGCCAGGGTTTTGTCGACATGCAATTACTTTCAAATTCGGTTTTTCAAAGTGTTTGTCTCTTCCATAATAGAAAAATAGAATTATATACGGAAAATCATATTTAAACGAGCAGCAAATGTTGAAATAATAATCCATTCGCTGATAAAAAGTTTCCGCACCCATTCTTTCCATATCGCTTGAAATACTGATAAAAACTAAATATTTGTTTCATCTTAGAAAGACTACCACCGTTCATTGCATTAATTGTTAACTCAAAACGAAGTATTCGCCTTTAACTAGTCGAGAAAATCTGCGAGTGGTTACAAGTACAAGTACAAGTTTGAGAACAAAGGTACTGTTTTATGCTTTTTGTCGAAGGTAGAGGTAGTTTTAAGAAAGAATTAGTCGTATTCTAGCATTATTCTTGAATTTACGCACCAAATATTAATATAAAAAAGGTGGCTTTCCAGATACACAATCCATTATTTTTCTACTTAATCACCTGAAAGAGTTGTTCTTGCGCCAACCTGTTGCGGTCCCATGATAACAATAATTTTGTTATTGAAATTACCGTTGCGCAAGTCCACTTAATTGGCTTTGGACCAAGTAAAAACTGGAGCGGTAGCGCCGGATGACGAGCACTCCGCTACCACGCACTCACCGAGGCGTCAAAACTCGAAACAGTCTTGGGTGAGAGAATTGCAGACAGCCGCGAGGCAGAGCAATGTTGCCAAACCGAGGACGCCACTTGCTGCGCAGACTGAACGGAGATAACCGCGACCGAGTTATACGCCGCAGTCAGCGCCACTCGGCCCGGAATTATGCTGAACTAACAATATACGAAATTTGTACATATTGCCAACAAATTGGCGTCCATACTAATTTTCGGAAATGGGGTCTACATGATGTAAATAGTCGATTCCAGTGATTTTTATACGTTTGTAATCCGGCGTCCGGTATACGGCAGCCAAATTACACTCGGACGCCAGATCAAATGCAACTTCCTCATTAACGGGTGCCAAAATGATAGCGGGATTTATATATATATATATATATATGTATATAAAGTTCTTGCGAAGATTCCACGAACGTGGCAAACAATATAAAACTTCGTCACAGGGTGACAATAAACAAAAAACATATAAAAAGTAAACTCACGAGTTTAAAATTTTCGGTGGGTCGCCCGCACTTTCATCAGTGACAGAATGAATCATGTTGAACTATGTTGAATTCTATCACTGATGAAGGTGCGGGCGACCCACCGAAAATTTTAAACTCGTGAGTTTACTTTTTATATGTTTTATGTTTAGTGTCACCCTGTGACGAAGTTTTATTTATATATATATATATATATATATATATATATATACAACTTCGCAGACGCTAAAACGCTAACGATCTTGTAAACAAGGTGCTAGTGGCACCGAAATATTAAGAAACTTTGTGTGTTCATTTTTTTCTGTTTTTCTGTGTTTAGCGTCTGCCTCTCTCTGGCAAACTGTTCATATATTCGTCACGTGAGTGATCCTAAGTGTAGTTATACATCGTTGCGTCCTGCAATCTCTCCGCGTGTTCTTCTGTCTACGAGCTGTTTCTTCGGTTCCGGTCCTGCGTTCCTGTGGCTCTTGGACTGTAAGGCGTAGCTGTCTGTTCCATGTCCTATCCTTCCCTCACCACTGTGTTTTCTTCTTTTTTTCCTTTACTTACCCTATTCCTGCCCTTCTGCCTTACCTGCTACTTCCCCTTTCCATGCCTTCTATCGACCCTGTTACCTCCTGGATCCATACTATTAAAAAACTATCCTTCAAGTTAGCACAGTTCACGTGTCACTCAGAATTTCTCTCTATTTGCCTCTCCCTAGGCATTTTTCCTAATGGCCTCACCATCAAACTCCCTACTTCCGGCCTCCCTCCCTCTTTACGCCCGTTCTTTCACTCTCACGCCTACCAGCTCTCATATAACTTCTGTCACTCGGTGTTCTTGCATTATCAAGCTCTGGTCATTCAATACCATTCTCGTATCCATTCCCTGCCATCCGCGTTCTTTCTACGAGACGCGCTAAATCCCTTCGCAAACTTTCCTCCCTCGTCCTTTTTTTTTCTTAGTAACGGTATTTCCCTTCCGACTCATTTGGCAACCCCCCCCCCTTCCACAACCTCCCTTGCACTCAGCCAAACCGGACCTCGCCACCTGTGTCAGCCCCCCCCCCCGCCTCCTCCGACGTCTTTGGTTTTCCCTAAGCGCACCCTTCCAAAAGATCCTCCTCCTCCCCCAACATCCTCCACCGCTATCACAGCTGAGCTACCTGAGCAAGTTGTCAACCTTTCGTCCACCCCTCTCTCCTGCGACGAAATTTCAGTGCTAACTAAAGGGTTCAGTTTCTCTCCCACTCCCAAAATCAATCCTATCTCCATCCTCTCCGACGCCATTCTCTTCTGCCGTCGCCTAAAATG
The DNA here is from genome assembly GCA_963169105.1 of Ceriagrion tenellum. Taxonomy (NCBI): domain Eukaryota; kingdom Metazoa; phylum Arthropoda; class Insecta; order Odonata; family Coenagrionidae; genus Ceriagrion; species Ceriagrion tenellum. The sequence goes on along the minus strand of OY720641.1, from coordinate 139,481,300 downwards.
GAAGCTTTTCTGGGAAACTCGTCCCTCTCTTTCTTCTTCCTCCAACCCCCCGCACTCTGCTCTCTCCAAATTTAAGCCTTCCTCCCAATTTGAGCCCAAAGCCCTTCTTTCGAATTATCCCTTAGAAATTTTCACCAACCTTCTCCTTTCCAAACTCTCTGAACCCTCTTTTCTCCACTCCCTCAAACCTACTCCCAATCTTTCTCCCTCCGAAATTTCTGCCCTAAAAAGCCTCACCCGCAACCCTAATATTGTTATTACTCCATCCGACAAAGGTTCCACGGTAGTCGTACTTAACTCTTCTGACTATCTAAATGAAGCTCTTCGGCAGTTGTCTGATGCCTCTTCCTACCAGCCCCTCCCAAATGATCCCAACCCTACATTTTTGCAAAACATCACCTCTTTCCTCAAGGAAAAAGGTCCCAATGAAGGTCTCTCTTCCCATGATATCTCTCTTCTCACCCCCCCACACCCTCGCACCCCCAATTTCTACATTCTTCCCAAAATCCATAAGACTCACAACCCTGGTCGCCCAATAGTTTCCTCTTATAACTCTGTCACCGAACGCATCTCCGCTTTCGTTGACTACTACTTACAACCTTTTGTTCTCTCTCTCCCTTCTCACATCAAGGATACTTATCACTTTCTTGAACGCCTCCACTCTACCCCACTCCCCTTAGACTGTGATATCTTAATGGCCACCATAGATGTCACCTCTCTCTACACGTCTATTCCTCACTCTGAAGGACTTTCCGCCATTCGTCTTTTTCTTAACCAGCGGCCTGTTCCTCACGCCCCTAGTTCTGATTTTCTCCTTGACCTTTCCAACTTTATACTTACTAACTCGCGTTCGCTCGCCAGGGGGCTCCACCCCCTAGAACCCCCGGAGCCGGCTTCGCCGTCTATTTGTGAGTGAAAGTGAGAGTGGGCGTGGTGAGCGAAAATACCCGGAAAAATGGCCACAGTGGTGATGCACGGAGAGAAACGCAGGTGACATCGCCTGATGTGCGTGCATTCCGGACGACGGGAGCAATCTGCCTGAAATCTCCGGAGCAAATTAATATTTTTCCTCCAAATGGCATGTTCGAATTCATTAGATTTCTTAGAGACCTATCAAGAATATCGAAAATGAATTTGTGTGCCATTGATGCTTCGTCGAAAACGATGACTCGGGCTTTTCGGATGAGCTCTGCGCGTTGCGATCCATTCGTTATATTCCAAACGCCAGTGCCGTCTCCTAAATCCAATGGAAGCCTGAACATACTGTGTGCGGTGGTTCCTCCAGGCATGTTTGCTGCGGCTATTCCAGAGCTGGCTACGGCGAGAGCCACCTGACGAAGGCTGCGTACGTAGGCGAGGATCACGCGGATGAGAGCCGTTTTGCCATAACCTCCAGGTCCGTCGATGAAAATTACTCTCTGAACCCCTCTTCCTTCTTTTTCGCACAGAAACTTGAGATATTCATAAACTCGTCGTTGATCTTCGGAGAGCTTTGGTTCCCATTCTCCGACGATGGCGTTCTGTTGGTCTGTTCCATAATTGATAAGCTCTCTGTCCAGCTCGGTCGTGTCATCCTGCACGTATGGAAGGCCGTGATCGATCAAACAAGATCCCTGCCGACGGAGGCTTCGATCGATATCGATCAGGGCAAGTTTGTATGCCCGTTCTGGGTTTTCACGGTGACGGTCCAATATATCCTCGCATATAGAGTCCTTGAATGTCTCCCACAGCAGGGCAGCCGGAGCTCCCATGTTGCAAAGCAGCACGAAGAAAGAGCGCAGTCTGTAGCCAACCATGAACGTCGATGCCTCTCGTAGCACGTGGTTATACTCTTCTTCGTCTTCTATTAGTCCCATTGATCTCGCGACATCCTGGAATGTGCGGCAATCATCGCCACCTCGTGATAAAAGATCGTCGTATCCTCGACAATTAGTAGACATCAGAAGTATCCTCAGGTAGTATAGTTCTCCGCGATTAGGAGAAACCCAATATATCCTACACACCTTATGTCCACGCTGGCGAGCCGTGATGAAATGTTGTCCGTCGGGATGTTCGTACGCATTTTCGTTAGGGCGTTTGGTGTGTACCATATAATTCTCATAAAAACTCTGATACGTTAAATAGTCGAATTCATGGTGATGAGGACGATTGAAATAGATGATGAGCTTTGAGGTTGCTCTTGATGTCACTTCTGATTGGTCTGATCGGTGAGGTCTAAATACGATCGTTTGTTTTCCTTGTAGATGAACAGGGAGACATTCGACAGTGGGCTCCGATTTAGATATCGGGAAGTCCAAGAGACGCCAGCATGCGTCGCTAGCACCCACCATCCTCTTCGTTACATAATGCTCAACCTCATCCTCCTGTCTACCCAGTGGAGTAACGTTGACGTTCTGTAACGATCCTCCTTTCATTAGGTACTTGAATAAGTATTTGATGACGCGACGTGTTGATGAAATCTCCAGGTTGATGTGGGCTTCGTACTTCAAAAGCAAGGCCGGGTTATACGGAACCACCCATCCGTCGTGCACGGCCAAATCTCCTCGTCTTGTCTTGATTACGCCTTCGTTCCCGTAGTCACGTCTGTACTGTACGAAACCCCTATCATCGACGTGGGTGGTCTGATGTGCAGGCTTGGGGTAAAACTTGGTGCAGTATCCCTTCTCCGCGTCCCAGCAGGGAAAGTCGGTGCGATGATCGCTGCCACACGGGCCGTGAACCATCTTCTTAAGGACCAAGTCTCTAAGTCTTCCTCCGGCCTCGCGTTCGGAGGGAATATTAGCCCGAATGACGGAGTCAATTTCATGGGCCTGAACTGGATCTTCGCCGTCCATCTTGAATACGATGTGTGCATGAGGAAGGCCCCGCATCTGCATTTCGATGACGTAAACGATGTAGAGTGGTTTCCCGAAAAATGCTCCACTGCGAATATCCCTAATTAGTTCTCCAAGCTTAATCTGGAAAATTCTGCAGGCAGTAGCCGGGTCACTGAGACCGGTGCCATGAGGGCAAGCCTTTTTATTTTCATCCCAATTCGCGCTGTAGGTGAATGTGAGGAAAAATGACGGTGAACCCAGACGAGAAACGAGACCCATCGCGTTCTCGTAGTGCACCTTCATGTATCGAGGGCCTCCAGTAAAAGAACTAGGGAGGTACACTTTTCCTGGCTGGACCCCGCCTTCTCCTTGGACGGTTTCGTCGCGATGTAAATCCTCCATGACTTGTCCAACAGCTTGCCTATTCCTTTCTGCTTCGAGCAGCTCGTCCAGGGGAACCACCCGCAAGGCTGTTTCCGTTGTTGACCTATGTTGTGAGAATCTGATGAATCGCAGACGTTCCTCTTCATATCTTGCAAACATTTCAACCTGCCAAGCCTGCGAAAGTCGTCCAGTGTGAGAAAATCGAGGATCTGACAATAAAAGACACCGTGAATAGTTAAACTGAGTCAGCTTTCTCCCATGGTTGTCGATACGGCCAATATGCCATCCCATTTCACCTTGAGGGTATAGAAGAGGGTACTGGAATGGCTCCATTAGGGGGCTAAGCAAATCCATCGAAGACGGACGTCGATCACTTCTCTTCCAGATGGTGAGCTGCCGGGGATATGTTAGCGAATCATCATTACTCAATACGGCGTGAACTTCTATTCCGGTTTGTCTGTCACCAAGAGTTGGCCCGTGTGTAGATCTACTGGTGACCTGAAAAGTTAAGTGAGCTTCAATGGATGGCTCATCGCTCAGTCTTTTAAAGTCCTTTATGAATGGATTACATCCTCTAAGAAATTCTTCGATCTCATCGATTATCCTTGGACTGAGAGATCTCCCCATGGCAATATTCCTCCGTTCTTCTCCGTCGTCTATATATAACCGGCATCGGTTGACAAACTGGACGTTTCCATCCTTGGTCCTGAACCTCTGACCAGGTGCTTCCAGACTGTGGACCTGGTGGTACATCTTCCCTTCTATCTTGAAGAAAGCTATTCCTGACGGATGTCGGTATCCACCTGAAACCTCTAGGGCACAGAACGCGAAGAGATCGTTGTATGCACGCGCACGCTTGAGGAATTCTTTATTCAAGTAGAATGGTGCGGTAAGTGAAGGCAGTCGGAGCACGTTGTACGATCCCTCGCCACAGCACCATTTATTCCTGGCCTTCGCTTCATCGAATAGCCGTGCTTGGCAGTAAGGACATGTGTATATTCCGTCATCCCAAAGACTAGGTTTCTTCAACTTATACGGATGGATGTCATCGAGCGCGTCTGCCTTCCAGTAAGCCATAGGCCCGACGGAGACGATCTTTCTCGCAGTAGCTGCAGGAACGTGTCGCATGTCTTTCCTTTCTGGATTTCTCTGTCTGAATTCTCTTGTTTTTTGTTGTGATGCCAATGAATTTCGTTCATTGTAGCGTCGCACTGATTCCCTATGAATCTCTGGTCGCTCCTGGATGTACCGCCTCACAGCTTTCTGGTTAACTTCAGGATGAGCTGCTGCGTACCGCCTAACTGCTTCCCTGTTGACGTCTCTATGTTCTTGACTGTATCGACGAACCGATTTTTGATTTATCTCTGGGTTCTTGGCGGCATATCTCTTCTTTGCTTCCCGTAACTGTTCTTCACTACTTGATACAAGTGATTTAGGACGACCTCGTTTCACTATCTTAGGTTGTCCTGCGCGATTTGTGTTCTCCGATGGTAACGATTCCAATCGAGAAAGGAGCACTACCGGCTTCATGAAGAACAACTTGGGGTCTACAGATGTACTGTTATGAGAGGCAGATGTAGTTTTGCCGCATATAGTTCCCTCTGGAGTGTTAGGAAGTAATTCATCCTCAGAATGCGAGAAAGTTAGCCGAGTCACTGTGAATTGGCTAATCCTGCCTTCCAACAACAGCAACCTGGCCAGTGAAACATAGCTGTCACACTGGAAGAGACGTGCTAAATTGTTCTCTTTGTTCTCTTGGTCATGCCTACGCTCACTGTTTACGGCGTGCGAGTCGAACAAAAATAGTTCATTGTTTCGACTCCAAAACGAAATAGTCTTATGTAGTCCAGTGAACAAATACCCAACGTTCCTATTGAAATTTGATAGGAGGCCCTCTAAAACTTCTGAAAGTGATCTTACACAGTCATCAACATTAGCATTATTCTGAGGGTATAATCCATAGTGTACGTCTGATACTTCAATGTGCACGCGTCGTCCGAAAATGTCAAAATCCCTCGGTAGTTCTTCCAGGTATAGTAAACGTTCTTCACCGGTGACTCTAGGATTTCTTACACTCTTGTACAGCCTGTCTCCACACATTAAAATAGAATTAATGGAATTTGTTGTGAATGCTCCACCAACAAACTTCCATGCTAGAGCACAAGCCGAGTTTGCAACACATTGAACATTATTACTCCACCTAAACAGCTGCTCGTTATCCTGGTTGAAAGACCCCGACGCTATGCAAACAAAGCCCTTGTCCGGTGAAAGCATTGCTGAAGATAATTATTAAAAAATGTAAAAAAATGGAATTAACCTACCAATAATAATATTACTACTTAATATGTACTAAATAACTAACTTCTAATTTGATAAATGTACCCTGTCAATTTTTACGAGTACCTCATAAAAATTGACAGGGTATAGTTTGTACGGCCGGAAATTATGCTCTGCCGAGTAGGAGTGGGGAAAAAATGCGTAGTAAAATATTTACCAGTGATCTCCCTATCTTCCTGGGTAAGAATGTCACCCAAAGTCGTTGCAAATGCAGAACGTATGAATTTTAAAATGGCAATATTTTTTGTGTTTGAGCCGGAAATAACGCCTCGAACAACCACTCAATCTCTTCTCAGGATACACTGGAATATAATATTAGATGTGATAATGGCAGAACCAAGCAATTGAAAGGAATTAATATAAAGTTTTTTTTACCAACTAAAGGGAAATCGTGTTGCCTTAAGGTGTCTTTCGTTTCAAGACTAAATGTATATAAATGATAGGGCAACATTGAGTGCAAAAAATAGTGAATGTAGATAAAAGTTTTGGCATAAGACCAGTATATAATTGACAGAAACACTATCATGATGCCAACATTATCAACTCATTTATTTTAAGCGATCCGGTTTCTCATTAGGAAGACAATATGTTGCAGTGTATTCAATGTGAAACTGATTTAATTGATTTGTGAAGTGAATATTAATTTTCTTTTTGAGCCAAGAGGCCTTTTTTTAATCCTCAATTAATGATTATTTTTAGAATATGCAGTGGCTATTAAAATATTTCGAAGCCCCCAGTCTAGTCACAGACACTGGGTCTGCATGAATGTGACAATAACAACTGAATGAGTGGAGGAAAGAGAAGTCATGAAAACCATAAGAAGACGGAACAACCTAACCGGCCTAAAAATGAAACAAAATAAGCTGTTGTGGATCATTATCTAAGGATGGCAAGAACGGAAAGGAAGGCACATTCACAATTGCAAGATATTTACAATAAAGTAAATTATCGGTATAAAAATCGCACTGTGTATTGCGGATCCTGCACGATTATTTCCTCATTTATTTGTGTTAAATAGTGTTTTTGTTGGAATTTGTCGCTCAACCTTTACATAAGACAAAATATTCCCGGTTATTAAGTGAAATGTAAAGAATTCACTGCAATTAATCTTCATGTGACATGCAAAAGAAATATAGGGAGTTTAAGCAACGAAAACATTGATTTCCCTGTGAGAATAATTAATCTAAACCCCATAGGTAACCCAACTCAAACACAAGGTGATCTTGGAAGTCCCTCAAGAAATCACCGCATTAAGATGAGGACTAACCTTAGTAGTTATCTCAGAGAAAAGCAGAGCTCCTCAACAAACCAAATATAGTTAGCATGTAATGATGACAGTTAAGTGACGTCGGTCATGAGCATGTGCTGTAATTGTTTGGCCCGCGAGGAGAGGGGAAGGTGGAGGGGGGTGTCGATGGATTAACTGTTGTATCGACAGCCGGGAGTTGTCGCGTAATTAATCAATGGCATATAACGTTTAATACTACGGCTTAGAATCTAGGTGCTTTTGTAATTGTTGCCGCGCGGGATCGCTGGCACAATTCAAGGGCGCGTACGCGGAAATCGGTGGAAAAGCATGCCACATTTAGTTGAAATGAATTCGTACGTTAATAACTCGTTATGGAAAAGGCCAGGAACGACACATTGTAGCAAACGCAGCTGAGATTCATGACGTGATGGATGTTTTTATTCCGACTAAGTCGATTTCTTTAATGTTGACGTCAATACTGGGTCTGTGAATACGATGGAAACCAAGTGTCGCTGTGTTTATTGTTAAATTGAAGTAAAGAGTCGAAGTGAAAATTAGCGACTGGTTCCTATAAAAAAATTTCGTTTAAAGGTACGTTTGAGAGGCGGAAAAAATTACCGTTGTTCATAATCGGATCCGTTGAACTAAATAAATGCACTGTAGAAGAAATGAGTGGAAAATAAAGTGACACATGGTCATTGTTATGAAATAACTTACAATGTAAGGAAGCGTAGAATAACACGATCGAGACATTATTTTAAGACAAATAATTAACTATTTCATAAGGCACACAAGTACTAAATGAGGCAGTGCAATTGCGAAAGGTTAGATGAAACGCGTCAAAGACAACTGCGAACTCCCGATATTAATTATTTGTTTTAACGTACCTATTACTAATCTAATACCCTTGTGTATAATACTTTTACACTAAGCACTTTGATACGTGGAAAACTAAAATTAATGAGTACCCTACGTTGACGTAAGTACATATTGAAATTTGCGTGTACACTCTTAGTATTGCATTGCATCAGTCAATTTATTACGCCAGCTGCATTTTCGAATCGGGTAAATGGGAAGTGAACGCCTGAAAAACTGCAAGACATGCTGTCAAATGAAAAGGACACTTCAACCGAAAGGCGGGAAAAGAGAGGCCTAATCATCACATGCATCTTAACAAATCATCTTTTTTATAGAGTGAATGGAGTCAACATATACAGATTAACACTCAAAATTAAAATCGACATTGAAGAACACATATTGTAAGCTCCTACCATTAAATATTCCTCGCGCTACGGTGGAAAATCAACTTGTAGAAAATACGAATCTTTTAAAAAAATTGAATAAACCTTTAGAACAAACAACGTTCAATCCAGTTATTAAAGGGGAGAGCAATGTATCTTATGATCCGAATCCTTATATTAGTGGGCGGTGCAAAATGTGACATGCAAAAGAAATAGGAGATATAAATGGTTTACCTGAGGATGAGTCTTGGACCCCCTGGATGTCCCTACTCACACACAAGATTATCTTATAGCACTATAGCACTGATAGCAGAAATGCCGAGAATGAAGTGGCGTTGGTCATCAGCACGTGCTGTAATTGTTTGGCCCGCGAGGAGAGGGAAAGGTGGAGGTCGATGGGTTAATTGTTGCAGCGGTAGTTGCCGCTTAATTAATCAACGGCATACAATGTTTGAGACTATGTATTTCAATCGAGACACTTTTTTAATTGTTGGCGCGCGGGATTGTTGGCACGATTCAAGGGCGCGTACGCGTAAATTGGTTGGATAAGAAGTCAACATTTATTTAGAATGAATACGTACATAAATAATTCCAAATGAACGAGGCCACTTATGGATGGTGTCGTTTTATTAGGAAATTGGAATGCACGGTCAAATGGAATGTTTATTTATTTTTAACTCGGTTACAATGGGAATCATAAACAGAACACTAACTACACATTTTAGTGAGGCTTTTATATAAAAAAATAAAATTTTCGTTACTTATCCGCAATGTTCATGTAAAGGCGCATAAAACTCTTAACGTTGAAGGCCATGTAGCCACTAGTAAAGACATGACGGGCATTTCGCAGGGATTAAATATGGTATCATTTTCATAACGTCCCATTTTGGGGATTGTTCGTGAAATTAATATGAAAGATAGAGAAAAGATAATGATGTCATCATATTTACCATTTTAGTAGCAACAAGAAGAATTTCTAACGTCAGCAAACTATTTAACCATTCAGAAGCAACACACGAAATACCAGAAGCTTGCGCGCCAACCGAACATAAAAATCCGCCATTTTAAATTTTTTTGGCGGTTTATAGGAAAAAAGGCGTCAATTTCACTAATAACCCATAATTGTCATGTTTAGTAGCATATGCATGCCAAATATCAAGGTCAAATATGCGCTTATAGCAAATAAAAGGGCATTTCACAGCGATAAAAAGAGTTTTCATTTTCAAAGTGTCTGACTTTGGGGGATTGCTGTGAGATAATCTTACATAATAAAAGTAAATTGATGGTACCTTCATTTAGCGCAATTTATTGTCTACAATTAAAATTTAAAACATTGGGAAAATGTTAAAACATTCATAGGCTACACACCGTAATCCAGAAGACAGCGTCACAAATGAGCGAAAAATACGCAATTTGTAAATTTTTTCGGCCATTTGTAGATATAAAGTTGATAATTTCACTAAGAAACCTTCATAATCATGTAATGCTGCTTATGCATGCCAACTTTCAAGGCTATATGTGCAATAGTAGACACGTGACGGGCATTTTACCGCGATGAACTGTGTTATCATTTTCATAAAGTCAGATTTTTGGGGATTGTTGTGAAATATACTTGAGAGATACGAAAAACCAAAAGGTATTTAATCATACGTCATTTAAATAGCTACAACAATAATTCATAATATTAGTAAAATGTCTTACCCTTCAGAGGCAACACAATGAATTCCAGAGACCTACGCCGCCACTGAGCGAAAAATCCGCTATTTATTTATTTTTTCGCCATTTTGTTCATAGAAAGACGGCGTTTTCGCTAAATGACCATAAGGACCATGTAACGTACCATACGTCTATCAAATTTCACGGTAATATCCCCGCTATTGGAGACGTGACGGCTCCAAACATGTTTGAAAATTTCAAAAATACGACAAATTCCGACTTTGGCGCCTTCTAACTCCGTAACTAACGAACGTAGAAACAAACAGTTTGCGTCATTGTTTAGAAAGCTTAGTTGCCTGCAAAAAACCCGCTCATTATTTTGAGATCAGATCGACCGTTTAGACGCTAGGGCACAAAAACCGGAAAAACCGGGAAATTTTAAACTAATTTTCGTGTTCAGAGACCTCTGGTGAGAAAACTACGAGGCGTAGAAAAACGACATATGGCACATTTTGTAGATAAATTGATTTGGCTGGATTAATATTCCATCAGATTTGAGATCCGAACTATAGTTCAAGAGATATTAAGTGAGAACCAAAGGTCTAATTTTCGAAAACGTCGAACGGGTTCCGGTTGGAAATTCCCGGTTTTCGGAATTTTCCCTCCGATGAATTTTTCCATAGAAGGTTCGTGCCAAATTTCATGTTCCTACCCGATCTAGAAGTGGTCGGGAATTTATATACGTGAGTGAGTGAGTCAGTCACACGTCCCATTGTATATATAACGGAGGATAATGCTTTCTCCTTCCACAACAAATTCTACATCCAAACTAAAGGCTGTGCCATGGTTAGTCGTTTCAGCCCCTCCTATGCTAACCTCTTCTTGGGTGCCTTTGAGCAATCTTTTCTCTCGTCTTGCTCTCCTAAACCTCTTCTCTGGCTTCGTTACATTGACGATATTTTTCTTCTGTGGCCACATGGCCTTGATTCCCTTAACTCTTTCATCTCCTCCCTAAACTCCTCCTCCTCTGTCTCCTTCACCTCTAACATCTCTGCCTCCAAAATTACCTTTTTGGATGTAGACATCTCCCTCAGTAACCTTAAATTCCACACTTCTGTCCATATCAAGCCCACTAACAAGTAACAATATCTCCATTTTAATAGCTGCCACCCCTCTCATACTAAAAGATCCCTCCCTTTTCCCTCTCTATCCGTGGTCACCGAATCTGCAACAACCCCGAATCCCTTGACCTTTTTCTCTCTAATCTCCACCAATCCCTCCTTCGCAGAGGCTACCCCGAGCGTCTTCTTCAGAAAAAATCCTACAACGACCCTCTTCTTCTAAATCTCTCTCTCTCAATAAGTTTCCTCATGATCAAATCTCCCTCTGTACCACCTATTTCCATGGAGTTCACTCCATCCGTTGCATAATCAAAAACCTATACCCCATCCTCTCTGACAACCTTACCACTTCCAAAATTTTCCCCCGCTGTCCTTCTCTCACCTTTAGACGCCCCCCCAACCTCTCCACCCTCTTTAAAATGACTAAACCGCTTTCCAAATCTATCTCCAGCACTACTAAACCCCTTCCGACGCCTTTCAATCGCCCTCGTTGCAAAACTTGCGGCATCCTTCTCACCCAGCCTCTGCCTGATAAATTCCTTGCCGTTCATCTTCCTTCCGTCCCCTCACTCTCTTGCGTTTCCCCTAATGTTGTTTTTATCCTCCTTTGCCAATTATGCCCTAGTTTTTACATCGGTTTGACTACCACTCCTCTTAACATCCGCATGAATGGCCACCGCTCTAGTTGCAATGAACCACCTTCCATTTCCCTCCCTGTCGCCACCCACGTTTCTTCCCACAACTCCACCTTTAATAATATTTTTAAGGTTGGTATTCTCGCCTCCCTTCCCCCTTCCTCCTCCCCACTCCAAATCAAAGATCTTGAGTCCTCTTGCATTTACTTTTTCCAGGCTTTCTTTCCGCCAGGACTCAATAAATCCCACTAACTTCTTCTATCACCTCTGCCCATACTACCTCTTCTTTTCGAATTTCTTCCACTTCCCGCTTCCCGCCCCCACCTCTCCTCTCCCTCCCCCTCCTCCCCTTCCCCTCCTCCCCTTCCCCTGTCCCTCACTTCCCTCCTTTCCTTCCACCTCAGTCCTCCCTTCCTTCTCAGTCTTCTACGATCTTGTGAACAAGGTGCTAGTGGCACCGAAATATTAAGAAACTGAAAGTGTGTTCATTTTTTTCTGTTTTTCTGTGTTTAGCGTCTGCCTCTCTCTGGCAAACTGTTCATATATTCGTCACGTGAGTGATCCTAAGTGTAGGTATATATATATATATATATATATATATATATAATCATTCGTTCCCACCCCTCCTACCTGTTCCTTCCCCTCACCAAGAAGAATCATATAGGAGGGGCTCCTATATGATTCTTCCTCCTCAATCCTCATTCTATCACTGATGAAGGTGCGAGCGACCCACCGAAATATTTAAACTCGTGAGTTTCCTTTGTATATGTTTTATGTTTAGTGTCACACTGTAACGAAGTTTTATATTGTTTGCCACGTTCGTGGAATCTTCGCAAGAACTTTATATATATATATATATATATATATATATATATATATATATATATATATATATATATATATATATATATATATATATATATAAACGTGGCAAACAATATAAAATTTCGTCACAGTGTGACACTAAACATAAAACATATACAAAGGAAACTCACGAGTTTAAATATTTCGGAGGGTCGCTCGCACCTTCATCAGTGATAGAATGAGAGAATGAGGATTGAGGAGGAAGAATCATGTAAGAGGGGCGGTGAGGGGAAGGGGCAGGTAGGAGGGGTGGGGAAGGGCGGGGAGGGAAGGAGCCAAAGACCTATTCGGGAGAAAGAAACAATGTAGCGAAAAGGGGGGAAAAATTAATTAATGGGAACGGTTGAGGCCAGGTGGACAGAGGGCGTTAAAAAATCGGATGCAACATTGTTCTAAAGTCTTCAGACTAATTATAGTGGCTGTGGGCGGGAGGGAAGCCAGAATGGCTACATTGTAGCAGTCATCAAATCTAACATTGTGGGAGGCAGCATGTGTGGGGACAGAGAAAGAGAAGTTGGTTGAAGAAGGATTGCAAGAAGCACGGTGATTGTTAATTCTAATATTGAGGGGGGTACTACAGAGCCCAATGTAAAAATCTGTACATAATTTACAAATAAGGATATATACTATATTAGTTGTGGTACAGGAAGGGGAGGTAACAGAAGGAAGATAACGATTAACGAATTTTTTGGGTAATCGGTCTGTAATTAGAATTAAACAAGTTTTGCATCTTGGCCGGTTACAACGGGTGGCTGGAGCTTTAGAAATATTCAAAGATTTATGGAGGGGGTTAGTGGCTCTAAATATAACAGACAGGTTCGGGGGACGTTTGTTGACAACAGAGGAACATTTAGGGAAAAATTAGTAGTGGCAGGATTGCTAGAAAGTATTGGGAATAATTCTTTGAGGAGATGTTTTAGGGACTGTACGCCTGGAAAGAAAGTGGTGCAGATAGAAATATTGTTGTACTTAGGACAAGAAGTTGATTTAGGTTGGTACGCTTATATATATATATATATATATATATATATATATATATATATATATATATATATATATGTATAAAAGTTTGCCAGAGGAAGGCAGACGACAAACACAGAAAACAAAAAAATGATGAACACACAAAGTTTCTTGATATTTCGGTGCCACTAGCACCTTGGTCGCAAGAGCGAAGACTCTTGAGTTTTATTTATAGCTTGAGTTTGAGAATTATTCCCAATACTTTCTAGCAATCCTGCCACTACTAATTTTTCCCTAAATGTTCCTCTGTTGAGTCTTCGCTCTTGCGACCAAGGTGCTAGTGGCACCGAAATATCAAGAAACTTTGTAAGTGTGTTCATCATTTTTTTGTTTTCTGTGTTTGTCGTCTGCCTTCCTCTGGCAAACTTTTATATATTCGTCACTTAAGTGATCCTAAGTGCAGTTTTATATATATATATATATATATATATATATTACAGAAAAAGGAAATAAATGTAGAAATATAAGCTAGCAACAAGGCGTTGAGGTTGGGGATGGATAGATAGGTATATCAGTGGACACTCACAGAAAGGCGATCCATGGCGACACCGGTGTCCACTGCTCTCGGAAGCTTTCGGGTGAGAACCCTTCCTCAGCGGGAGAAAGTGATTTTCTCCCGCTGAGGAAGGGTTCTCACCCGAAAGCTTCCGAGAGCAGTGGACACCGGTGTCGCCATGGATCGCCTTTCTGTGAGTGTCCACTGATATACCTATCTATCCATCCCCAACCTCAACGCCTTGTTGCTAGCTTATATATATATATATATATATATATATATATATATATATATATATATACACACATAAATATCATTATATATATTGTTTTTATATTTTTTCAAACAGAAAAGTAGAAAGAAAGGGGATAGGAACACATAAAATTGACGAACACTACGGCGGTGTGAAGGTTCCTATCCACTTTCTTTCTACCTTTCGGTTTGAACATTCATATATGTATTTGCCGCTATGCGGTCTGATTAAATGAACGAATGATTATATATATGTAATATCATGTGCGAATATAATGTGTGCAACATTCGTGAAATTAACGGCCATTGCATTGCACGCAAGGTTATCCATATTGTTAAGCCGTTTTGAACCATTACGGGCACGCTTCTTTTTATCCTTTGCAACCAAAAAGTCTCAGAGAACGATTAAATCTCTTACCCTCCAGAGAAAAAAAACAGGCCTCATATGCCCCTCTAAGATCTTTTGGCAAAGGCGAGCAATTCATAGCCATAATATGACCAGCCATTCATGAGTCCCGTGGGAAAAAAGCCAGTAAGTGGCCGAAAATAGCAATTAAAAAAGAACGGGCAATTTTCCTTTTGCAGAGTTTGACCGACTCTCAAACCCAAAGCGGGGAAGGCACCGCTGTGCGCACACTTATCCCCTCCGTAGTGGCGTGGCGAGAGGAGCCGAGTGAGGAAGACGGGAGCGTGATCAGACCGTGAGAATCGCGCGGCCACGACGACAGGTGACGTGGAACACAGGCCTCCTCCTCTCCATCCCTCCTCTCGCCATTCCACTGATTAATCCAGCAAAACAATCTCCACACACCTCCCCTCTCCCCTCTTTCCCCACTCTCCTTCTCTTCTTCCGAGAGAACCCTTTGTTTAATTCGCTGAACGCTTTAGTTTCTTTTATCCTGACCAGTGTAATTTTGTAACCAGGTTAAGTCACCCGAGAGCCTCGGCAATTACCCGAAGGGCGGTGAGTTAACGGCGCTCGCTCTATTTTTCTCCCACCAGAGTGTGCGAAATGTGCTTCCATGCCGCGGGCACTCCTGAGTCGCGCAGAGAAAAAGAGAGCTCTCCTTTTCCCGACCAACGAAGGGGAGTCCTACGAATCGGAGAGGGAGGTGATCACTGTGAAGGGAAGGGACTCAAATTCGGCCGAAGGAAAATTGCCGCCACCGATTGCACGGAGAGGTAAAGATTTCTCGAAGAGCAAAGTAAAATGAAGATGAAACTCATCCATGTAGGGAAACTTGTGTACTAAGCAGAATGCAGAGATAGCACCTGATCGCACGTCACCTGATCTAAATTGGTTCAACGTCTGCTCTACCCTACACCTCTAAACGTAAGCGCACATCTTAAGTTAATGTTAACCTCCTCTGATTGACAGCATCCCGAAAACGATACTGGAAGAAATAGTGAGTTGGAAGACTTATCGGGGAATCTCTAGGGTGAAATGCATTTAATAAAGTTAGCATAATAAACAAGTGAACTCTGACAGACAAAGTAAACAGTTTCTCGGCTTGCCTTGTGGCGCTCATCCATCATGGCAAAATGAACTTCGTTAATTTCCACTGCTACGATTTAATTACGACGTCCCGAGAATCGACCCTCTGTGTCATCTTCAAGTGTTATATTTTCAAATTAAAGTTGCCTTTAACCTCAAAAGTTGGCTTAAGATGATAGGTAGTTATTTTAATTTTGCTGCAACTATGATGCAATATTGACATTAGAGATTTTTAGAGCCGGGCACTGGAGGCGAATGCTGGAGACCAAATGGAATCGGTAAAATGAGAGGACGCTTACCGAAGAGTAGAAGGGAAGAGAATGGACCATATGGACCAAATTACACAGAAATTAGAAAGCAGGTGATTGGGCAAACCCTGAGGCAGAATGGGTTTATAAGGAAAGATTGAAAGGAAAAATGAAGGAATGAGGACTAAGAGGAAGGCCAAAGGAAAAATACATAGGACAAAAGTACATAAGAAGAGATACCAAAGAGTAAGGGAAGAAGAATAATCAGAGATAGAAGAATTAACACTGCAATTCTACCTGGTAATAGATTTAATCTATTGATAGTCAATAGATCAATTACCATGTAGAATTGCAGCGTTAATTCTTCTATCCCTGATATCAAGGAATTTCACCAAGTAAGTTCCAAAACTATCGTCAACAAGTAGCATAATATAGGAAATATTGGAGGACTGAAAGCAAACCAATCACACGATTGCCGACCAATGATGATGACGATGAAACGGTAGAATCGGAGTGCGCCAAATCAATAATAGTATTGACGGTTGCAAATGGCTGAGAGGTATCGGAAAAATGCAGCTATACTCTTTTCTTTACGAATATTCGCTGTCCTCCATCTATTTTTCCGTCCAAATTATTCATTTCCTACAAATGTTTTTTTTTCCAACAATACTTTCCCCAATGCAAAGACTCCCGATCTTCACTAAGCTATAGGCCAAAGAACGAACAAAATAGACCATAGCCAAGAACGATTAAAAAATCACCATTGGTTTGGCAATTCAGCCTTTCAGATGCAGTATTTTGTGGAAATGGAGTACAGATGCCGTATTCTCACAATAAAAGTTTTTTTTCTCTTTCCACAGAATTTTATTTAACCGAATTTTATTTCGCCGTGGACTATGTCATTTTAAAATAGATATGTCATATATAAAAGTGTATCAGGCTTAACTTTGTGGAAGTAATTGATATTGATATCCATTTCAAAATTTAAGATATAGGTAACTTTCCACACAAATTTTTATAACTACTGACCATGGTTTCAGTACCAAGAGCAATTTTCAAGGCCTTGGAAATAATTGCACTAGGTGCTGAAACCATGATCGGTAATTACTAAAATTTGTGTGGAAAGTTACCTTTGTCTTTCATTTTGAAATGGATATCAATATCCATTTCCAATACCAATAGGTAATTCTATTCAATAGGAAATTCTAAACTATTCTAAACTATTTCCTCAAATAACTGCAAAACGTGTCCATTTAGCTAGTAAAAAATGGTCACAGCCATTTTTTCCTTGGATTTTCCTTTGGCAGTTCATAATTACTATGTCATGTGGGTCAACGACTTCCATGCATCTATTTTATTCTCATTATCATGAGACGGTTTGGAGGCAATTTCTTCTCTCTATACTACTAACATATCTGGAACTAGTGAAAATGCATAATATTCATGGATAAATAATAGATAATGTGCCGACGGAGGAATCATACCACGATCTTTTGGCCTTTTCCCCAACTGCCGCAGTTTCTCTTTAAATGGATTTCAATTTCAGCCCTGTTTTAATCAGAGCATTCACTTCATTGAGCGGAGAGTCAAAGTATTTTTATTTCTATTATTAAAAGGTCTGTATGGTACCAAAATGTACGAAAATATGTGATAATGAGAGAGTGCAGAGACAACCTTGAGTAGCTAAACATGTAACTTGTCACCTAGCCAAACTTTGCATCACATACGTACCGTACTGAAAATCCTTGAAAAGATATTTAACTGATTCCAAAAACGATCAACTGAATATTCGTTTCAGAAGAATATTTTTCCTAAAATAAAATTTCCAAAATATTATTTTTAATTATTGAAATGGAATCAAACCAAAAAGTTTATTTCTAATTTCATCATCACATTTTACTCGTTAGAACTAGAAAAAGGAAAATATACATCACCCATTCTCTTCGTCCATTTAAAATGACAATATAATGATATACACGATCAAGATATTGAATTTTCACCCATTTATGTGTAAAAAATTGCCGTCCTCAAACGAGGTCGCTAGGCACTTCCATTTTCACTAGGCATTCCACAGCCACTTCCACGAGGTCGCTAGCCACTAATTTTCAAAGCAGCTTTTTTCCAACCAAAGCTTTTTTTTTACAACACTTTTGCAGAACCATCTGGTCTTCTTATGATATACCACATATTTCAACTGCTTTTATAACTTTCCTGGAAAGTGATTTACATCGCTTAACTCAGGGTTGAAACCACTTATTCGTCTTTTGTTGTTCTTGATGAATAAATGGGATTTGTTGCACTTGATGGATAAGTATTTTGGGCACGATTCGGCGAAATTTATAAATGGCAAACCTGCCCGGTTTGACTACAACAGTTGGGTGCTTAGTTGTTCTTCAGGGTATGGTTGCATCTCTAAGGTAGCCTTGGACATTACTTTTACGGATATCGTATTGATATAATTTTTCTCTTGCGGTGACTGAATGCAACTGCCAAGTATTGGTGACTGTCATATCCAGCATATATGTAAACAAAATCCACCCCAACTTCTTTCTCTCAACTGTACAAACTCTGTACTATGTACAAACTAATGCATTGGTAATTTACGTCAACACCACCCATGCCTACATTATCGGCCGCAAAAGGAGCCGGATGAAGGATATTTATTTTGGATGTTTCCACTTTTGACCTCCGTTTTCCGTATAAATGTCACGATTTTGTAAAATGTTAAATAAATGTTTTACAAAATGGTACGTGTGAGAATCGAACAAACGTTATTATCATTCCACTTTACACAAAGTATATCGTTACTCTAATCAAAACGAAAATCATATGTTCCTGTACTCTTTTTTTTCATCTCTTTTGAAGGCGTGATAGGGCTGTTACCTTTCACATTCCTTTCTTTCTGAGGAACACCATTTACGAATATGCAGTGAAAAGGATAACAAAGTAAACTACATGATTACGGCGAGCAGGCAGGATGCTGAACATGATTCAAGAAATCAATAACCATTCTGGTATTTGGGAATTCTCTGGGGTGTTACAATTTATCCCGCAATATACATATATCAAATACGTAACCATACCCTGACTAAGTATCCAATTTTTGTGGTCAAACCGGACAGGTTTGCCTTATATGAATTGCTTCGCCGAATTGTGCTTTATAATACTTTACCATATATTCATCGATTTATTTATGGATGAAACCCCATTGGAAAAAACTTTTGATCAGCACAATCATAAAAGGTCTAATTTGGAACATTCGATCTTTCAAATCACTTATTTTATTCTAATTAGCTAAGCACAAAAAATGCTTGATTTCTAAGTAACTACCTCGAGTTATGCTCTCATGGATGAGAGAAACACCCAAGTCCTCATCAAAAGCCAAATACATTCTTTCTTGAGGTAATATATGGTACCCTGTAAAAGCAGTACATCAAAAAATGTTTTCGTCTCATTTACATCGA
The DNA here is from genome assembly GCA_963169105.1 of Ceriagrion tenellum. Classification (NCBI taxonomy): domain Eukaryota; kingdom Metazoa; phylum Arthropoda; class Insecta; order Odonata; family Coenagrionidae; genus Ceriagrion; species Ceriagrion tenellum. The sequence continues at coordinate 139,462,022 of OY720641.1, read as the reverse complement.
CATGGAAGGCATGATGGTTATTTAGTGAACATGTAAAACACTTTGAATTCAAGCACATTGCAAATTGTCATTACATTTTATTGTCATGTCATTGTAGAAAACTTGAAAAGTTAGGGTGTTTCATCTAACATCTATGTTTCAAGTAATTTTAAGGCCGTTGATTAATCAATTTATTTCCGTCCGGATTTATGGACTAATGAGTATTAATTAACTTGTGAATTATTTTGAGCGTTTGAAATATGTCCTAGTAAATACTAATAGTAATCATAGATTATGGATTTCCCAGAAATTGCGATTCCAACATTTACGTCACTAGCCTGATACTTAGCAACGCATTCCTCTTCGGGATTATCGACTTCCGGGAGTATGCGGACAGCGCCTAACTCTTGGCCTGATAAATTATCTGGACCATTAATTGCTGCCAATTTATCCATATTTCACTTTGAATTAATTCGTAAGGTGCAACAGAAAATATTTTAACGGCCGCAGAACTTTCTATATTTTGCTAATGATCATGATAACTCGTCGAGTCTTACCTCACATTTCTTGGTGTGATATATAAATTATGATTCTCGAATTCATCAAAATATATCAAAATAAATCAAAAACACACTGCAGGAAATACAAGTTAAAGTTTCAGGCGTTACTCTGTGGCAAAGCGACACATAAAAAGAGAACTCGCTTTGTACTTCCCACGCTCTTTTATTATTTATGACCATGGTATTGACAATATATATTATTATCAAGGCATTTCGCCAACATATGTCATTATTAACAATATATCACTACAGGAAACATTTTGAAGAAGACTTGAAACACCGTCAGTTTCTTGGGATAACTAGTACCGAAGTATAGAAAAGACTATAAAGAGAATTGTCTCAATAAAAGTTATTTAAGGATGACGCGAGTGACTATCTTAAATGCGCCATGTTCAAAACATGCTGAAGTAATCCGAGCCGTTCAAGTTGCGAAAACGCTACATTTATTTTACGATCCGAAGTCACACAGATTTTTTAATAGGTACGTGAAGAAAGATTTAGAGTTATTTATTAAACACCTAAGATTTGGAAGACGAGAAAAACATTAAAAAAGGGAATTAATCTCACTCATTTAAAAAAAACAAGTTTCTTGAGAGTCATATGGCGTAAAAAATTGTATGTTCTGAATATTTTTAAAAAATCCGATATTGTGTAGTAGTGAAATTCTCTACCGTCAAAAGTCAGTTTTAAACTTACGATTGGGATACTGAGAAAGTAACTTGGATAAAATTAATGTAAAACATCTTTTTTTTGGAATTCCCATGTTACGTTTTCATAACTTTGGCAGAAAATGGATTAGAAGGTCGAAACATTGTATTCACCTAAATAGAAAGTTATTCAAGAAGACATTTTCAGCAAAAAACTATCGAATGTAAATTACCAATCTAATTTTGCCGTACACAATTCATTTAACGGTGAAAGAGAAACAACGTCCAAACCAATGTACAAATATTTTTCAATAAATTTTGGTGCAGAGAAACTGGTTTTCTTGAACGAGTGCTGGCGAGAATCAGTTCTTTCCATTGAATGAATGTGTTTCTGAGAAGCCTGAGAACGTGATTCTTTTGCTTAATCCAAGGAAAATACTGTGATAATTATGTCAACTCGTATTACCCATTACCACAGTAGGCCAAGGGATGACAAGAGAGAAGGGATGACCTTACGTTCCATGGTTTCAGGCTAAACTATGTGGAAGTTAATTTTCCATTCCCGCCATCACATATCGCCAAAAATGTCTGTTTATAACTTCCTTTTAATCAAACTTATTCTAATGAAATATTTAACCCGGAATTAGTAAGTATTAAATCTCTAGTAACTAGCTATTCATTTCAAATGGTTACAACGAGAGCACTATTGAAAAAATGCTTATTAACAAACGCTCCCTGAGGGCACAACTAATACTCTTCAAAGAAAATGGAGAGATATAATACTCAGTGGCGTAAATTGCCATATTATGGGATTATATCAGAAGAAATAGGCAACCTTTTCCGAAGGGACCATTTTACAATAGCATTTTAAATCAATTACAACCTTACAATTTTCCTAAATAACACAAAAGACAAAGTTCCACCATTGGAAAATAGTGGATTGTATAAATTACAATGCAACGACTGCAGTGCTGCGTATGTTGAGTAGACAGGACGCACTTTTCAGACCAGAATAAAAGAACAAGAGGTGTTTCCGGAAATGTAATCTATCTTAGTCCCACTTCGCCAAGCACCTGTGGGAAGAATACCATAACAGCGACTACATACCCAAGATATTACACCAAGAGAAAAAAGGGAGGAAGATATAAAAGATGAAGGGGCAGGATATCAGATGGAACATGAAGAAATGTATTTTGCCGACATCCTAATTGAAAAATCCCCCCTCCAGAAATCTCTCTACCCCTTACTTTTAAAACTGAAACCACTGACCATGCCACCCAACTCCCACATAAGTGCTGATAACCCATCGCTACCTTTATCCCTAACCCTCGAGAAACTACACCTCGTTAACCCATCCCCCACTCACCCCCCACTTACATGTCCTCTCTCGGGTTTTCCAGATTCCTATCCCAACTCCCATCCCTTACCTCTCCTCTAGTTTTCCCCCCTCACCTTATTCCCTATTCACCATAGAAGACCTGAAGAATCGAGCTGGAACGCTCGCAAAACTTTCGTCACAAAAATTACAAAACGCGGAAGCTACCCCGAAAGCTATTATGATTCGTGATTTTCTTGCTTACCCTACCTTGACTCCCACGTAACCATTGGAAGACAAGGGATGAAAAACCCTGAGATTATAATTTTCGCGAAATAGTTCCGACTTTTTACCGCTGAAATCCGATAATACAATTTTGGATTTAAGTTTGGACCCCAATTTTGAGGTCAAAAGTTTAAATTTCGAATATTTCACTTGCATTCAACAAAATATAAGACTAATTTAAACTCTGCCAAAATTTCATCAACCTGGCACTAACGTAAGTGTCGAATATTAGAGGTGAAAAATGACACACGATCAATGGGACATTCCGTATTAAGGTAAATGGCCATTAATGATGAACCTTCACGCTGATAATGTTATCTCAGATGTTTATTTTACACAAATTTTTAAGAAGAACACCACTATTTCCCTTACCTCTGATAATAAATGTAGGAATCAGCAGCTTAAGCCAAAGAACGTAAACAAACTTTCTTCTCGCTTAAAAGCAAGCCAGAGGGAATTATAAAGGTAAGTCCTCCGTTGGCAGTGGAAATCCGACCCCTTGACGTGTTTGATACGACATTTGCTGGGCCACTCCTTGTCCTGTGGGACCAGGGCAACGTCTAACGGGCCCCAGGCAACTGTGCCTTGTGAAGCCCCAGGCAGCTATAATCTATGTGGCCCTAGGCTATGGTTTATTGACCCTAGAAATATATTCATTCAGGCCCTATATTATAAAAAAATCATATAATTCATTAATTATAATTATATATTACTTATACATGAACTTTACCTTTTATAAAAACTAATAAAATTTTAAGTCCTAATGCAGAGCTCGAATCGTAAAAAGCACACAAAGTTCCGTATCTATGCTCAAAGAGTGACGTTTAAATTATGGCCAATATCAGATACAGTAATCTGGCAGTCACGCCAGATTTTTATCGTTATGTTTTTTCCATCCAGTGGTTGCTCCAAAATGTGGGGCTCTTGGGGGGCCTGCCCGTGGGGTCCGGGGCAAGTTCCCAGCTTACCCTACTCAGAGGGCGGTACTGCTCGTTCGTAATCACATCGGGAGGTGTTACTACGCAATCGCTGCTTTATTCATGTTTCATCAGAGGGAGACACGTCCCAGTTTAACCATGCACAGTTTAAACTGGCAGGGTAAAATTAAGGCGGGAAAAATACACTCGTATTCCAAGATATTATCCAAGCTGACTACTTCCTCAATCAATTCATTCTCTGTGTCCACTATAGACGTTAGTGAACTGATGTGGTGCAGGAAATTATTGTCATTGTGTGCTCTTATAGATGTAAAAAAATAGAGTTTAAATTACCTTAACCTGGAATATTTTAAATATTTCTGCCTCCTACGTTGCGACTGTTTCAATAGACGTTCCGAGTCGTCCGAAATTCTTGATATCTGCAATACTATGCGCTTTGAATGGCAGACTTGAATTAATTTCTTTTTATTTAGCACAACAGGTTTAAAGCTTTTTCCCCGCTTAAATTTCAAAGAGTGCCCTCGGATTGTGATCGATTGTTAAATATCGTCAAATATCTTTACCTACCATTCTATTTTGATGACAGATATTAGCTGGGCTTAATAACCAACAAAAATTTCGCAAGTAGCAGTGAAATAACTTTTAAATAATTTTTGGTTTTCGAATTATCGATGCTTGTGACAATTGAATTTCTCGTATTTCATGAGTTGTTTGTTTAACGTTCTGCCATTCAAATTATCAACGTCCATAACTGAAAATTTTCCTAAGGCAGGGGAAACGAGAGATTAAGGCTGGAATAACTTGCTGCTGCAATGATAAATTTGCCAATGGGTATCTGAATAATTTGAGCGTTTTCCATAAAGGTGGACCCAAACCCAAGCACGAAATCTCACGGTGGAAATGTAACCTAACAAGCGGAAAATTGTGTGCGCCTATAATTTAAAGAAATAAAAAAGAATATCGTGTCGTACCAACGGAATATATTTTTGCAGACAATGAACACGAAGGAACCACGCACGACCAATTCCACCGTGAAAAAATACATTTTGATGAATTCAATTTCCTTGCATGCAAATTTTGAATTGCTTTTTAAACATAGGAACCTCGCAATAGTATTTCACCTTGAAATGGGGCTACATCTCCAATGCAAAAAAAGTTTTCCCCATAACCTTCAGATACTATAGATAGATAGATAATAGGCTTCAGATAGAGGTTTAGTTGAAGCATCAGCATCAGTCGTATCACAGAACTAAATTATTCAAATTATATCTACTCCAGTGTGCATAATCGTATATGCAGATCGCACGAAATTGCCTAGAATTTTCCTAAAAAATAACGATTTCGACATGAAGAAGATGGAAGCGAACGGTTGCGATGGCACAGCAACAAATACAGGATGGAAAAATGGTGTAATACGCAACATCGAGGTCAAACTTCAGCGGCCATTGCAATGGTTCATTTTCTTACATCACCTCAACGAGCTGTCCTTCAGACATTTGTTTGAGTATTTAGACGGAGAGACGACAGGACCAGCGTCGTTCTGTGGGAAAATCGGAAAAACTGCTTGGCTGTGAGAAATTACCTGTGGTACATTTCAAAACAATCAAATCTGAGGAGGTAAGAATTACAAAAACTGATCTCAGTAAAGACCAGCAGTACCTTCTGGATATTTCCAAGGCAATCCGGACAGGAAAGTGTGCTCCAGATCTCGCTGTAAAAGATCCTGGATCTCTCAGGCATTCCCGATGGTTGACATGCGCCAACCGGGTCTTACGATTGTTCATTTCCGAAACTAGTCCCAAGAATGAACTAAATTTACTTACCAATTACATTATGAAGACATATTCTCCCGTCTGGTTCGACATTAAGAAATATAATTCAGTTAAGTATGGTCCTAAGCATATACTTAAGATCGTACAAACAACGAGACATTTGCCGGGTAACATTTCAAAAATCATCGATCCTGTAATTCACAGAAACGCGTTCTTCTCTCATGATGCTGGCTATGACTGTGGATGAGAGACAAGATATACGAGATTTGGGTTACAGGAGGATAATGGAAGCAAGAAGAAGCAACAGATAAAGGGGAAATCTATTAGAACTTTTATTCCTCCTGCAATACATTCTGGTGCCACGGACTTCACCGAACTGATTGAGTGAACAAAATGTAAGCCGTCGCCTCCTCCTATAATGGAAAGCTTAACAACAGAGGATATTTCGCCATTTGTGGAAAGTAAGACTCTGCCCGGCTTCGAATTTGTAAGCTTTCCTTGCCATACCCAAGCAGTTGAACGATGCATGAAACTGTGACAGAGGCCTCTGGAAAAGTTTGTGGACAAGAAAACAGAGATGGTTACAGAGGTGCAGCTTTGCACTCCAGATCATTGATGCAAAAATTCGACCAAAAACCGATTTCAAGGTAACGCCTAAAAGAGGCTAACCAGCATTATTTATCACGCCCTGAATGGTTGGATGGTTGGGTAGGGTGTGGTTGGAACTCGGATTGCAGCCACTTCCACGTGGTGAGTTCTGGGTCATTTCAGCAAATGTAATTTTGCAAAATGGGCAAAGAGCTGCTAATTGATACATTCAGATAATATTTGAACACATAAAATAGAATAGCTTAACTAATAGGAACATATTAGAAAATAAAATGGCTAAGTATATATTTTTAATGCAACAGTGCGTCGGTTTGTAAAACTGTAAAAATACCAATTTTCTCCAAAATTCGCAAGTTTTAGGCCATATGCTCGAACTCAACATGTAATGCAGGATTTTTAAAAATATTTTTGCTATTATTAGACAGCTAAAATAAAGCAATTTTTTGTTACTAGAAGTCGGAAAACTTTATTTGTAAAATTTTAGCACTAAATAAACATTTAGTGTTTTTTGTCATTTTTTTCAAACTTAAGGCCGTTTGCGCGAACTAAAGATAAACATTAGGAATTTTTTCAATATTTTTTCGTTATTTAGCATACAAATACGCAACCTTTCCACACTATTAGGATTTGATACTCGAAAATTCGCATTTTTCGAGCCACCCTATTACATAATCCATTGTACAAACAGGTGGAGCGCGAGTGGTTTCAACAAATCAGTGTTGGCACGCAAGCTTCTCAAACAAGCAAGGAACGAAAGCAAGCAACAACGGAGAGCAAGACAAGCAAGCAACGAAGGAGATCGTTTACGAGCTGCTCAATCACGTGCATCAGAATCGTTTCCGTGAGATATAACATCGCGTGCATCCGATTCAAAATTATGAAACATAATTTGTATTATAAGGTAAGTAATTTATTTTTGCGTAGAATAAGATTTGATGCAGTGGTCTCGTTGTTTCCTTTTTACTTACATTTGATTTTCGTATACGCTTCACTTTTTCCTAAAATTGGATTTTTAAGCTTAAAAATCTTAAAATGTTGCACCACTTTAACAATAAAATATTTTATTACTTGGAAACCGCATCATAGCCTTGGAACACTCATGCATTTGTTTGTGCGTTACGAGTTCCTGTGTTTGGACTAGGAATAATTTGGACTTGGCCTCAAATTCGTTTGTGTCTGCTTTGTAAATGTGTGCCGGCTTAGAAAAAAAAGAGGCATTTCAGCGCATGCTGGGCTTAGCTTAATCTATTATATAAAAATGAATATTTGTTCGTTCGTCATCTATGCATTCGAAAACCATTCATCAGATTACGATGGAAATTCGGTGAGCTGTTGTTTGCGCGCTCGAAAAGGGTTCTACATCTACATGTACCTAATACCCTGCGAGTCGCTGTATGGTGGTGGTGGCATGGTGGCAGGAGATGTAAGGTCACTAGCCGTGTAAAGATCTAAGTATTAGGGAGATGAAATGATGACATGTATTATAGGAGTGCATTTAGTGAAGCTCATTTTTTATTGAGATCACTTATCGTGCGCGAAAAGAACGAGTTTTTGTACCTATATGCTCAGCAGTGTATCTCTCTTATTTTGCCACATGTCAGACCTAGAGATGTAGTGAGGAGTCATTATAACATTCTCTGTGCCGCTCTGAAATATATGTTTTAAATTTCTCAAGCAACCTAAGCCAAGCGTGTAGCCTCCGAGTCTCTTGGGGCTCCCACCATAATTCCTCTAAAAGTTGTGAGACACTATATGTACGCTCGTAGTAGTTTTTAACGAAACACGCTTCTTTCTTTTGTATTTTATTAATTTTTTGGTTAAATCTTTATGATTAGGGTCCCAAATGCTCGCAGCGTATTCGAGGTGTGGCCTAACCAGAGCGAAGTAGCATCTTTCTTTCACTTTTTCATCTGAGGATCTTCCTATTATACGTTTAACAAAACCTAGATATTAAATGCTGTGTCACATGTTTTGTATGTGTAATCCCCATGATATATCAGAAGTTAAAGAAAAAACAAGTTATTTTATTGTACCTGAAGATTTTTACGTTTACTCCACTCACAGTATGGCATTTATTTGATGGCTTTCGCAGGAAGTAGACTGTGGTGCATTTTCTGATATTAAATTCCAACCCCCACTCCTGGCACCACGAATGAACGTTGTAAAATTCCGAAGACAGAGCTTCGAAGTCTGCGTCTTCGCTCATATCACGGTAGACAATTATATCGTCTGCAAATAATCTTATTTTACAGCTAACTGTATAACTTATATCATTAATATAAATAATGAATAAAACAGGACCGATCACACTTTCTTGAGGAACACTGGATGTGACTTCGGCCATATTATTAAAACCACCAATAACTACTTCTTGTTTTCGATCACTGAGAAAGTCCTTTACCCAATTCACAACTTTTTTTATAAACTCCGCATGATTGCAATTTATATGAGAGTTATTTTTAGGATCCTTGTCAAAGGCCTTCTTGAAATCAGGGAATATCGCGTCGACTTGCTTAATCGATTCACCTGATTTTAGGATATCATGAAGGTAGAGCGCAATTTGTGTTTCGCAGGACCTACTCTTACGGAAGCCGTGCTGACTGCTGACTGACTGAGTGTAAGAAGTTACAATTATCCAGGAATGCCATAATATTGCTAACATTAATGTGTTCGACAATCATGCATAAAAGCGATGTTAGCGATATAGGTTGATAATTTCCTGGGTCACTTCAAATTCCTTTTTTGAATATCGGAGTGACATTGGCTATTTTCCTGTCTTGGGGCACCTTGCCTTCGGATAATGATTTGCTAAATATACTTTCTAAGATAATATAATATAAGCACTAACTCGTTGAGCACTTGTGCAGGTATTCCTTCTGGACCTGGGGACTTGACAGTTTTAATCGAACGCAGTCGTTTAGTTATTCCATTACGTTGTATTGAAATGTCAGCCATCGGCTCGTTATAGTCAACAAGGTCAAAATTGTGTATGGTGTCATCCTTAGTGAATACACTTGCGAAGCAGTGGTGTTTGGTTTTGTCGATACTGTTGGTGACGTTTTTGCCGTTTGTGTCCAGTCTCTCTATCTACTCTACTATCGAAGATTTGTCCTGGAGCTCTCTCTCATAAGACCAGAATGACTGGGGTTTTCATCTAGTAATTCACCAAGGATTTTTTTCTTTAAGTTTCGTAGAGTTGTGCGCAGTATTTTTTTCTTTTTTGAGCATTCAGTAACGTATATTTCTCTCTCCGCAAGCTCCATTGTTTTTTTACTTTACAAAATAGAATTTTTATATAGATTGTATAGTTGCCTTTATCTCCTGAGCTCCCGCCTTATTTCGTGGTTATACCAAATAGGTTCTTTACTCTCCCGTTTAGATTTATATGGAATATATTCATCGATTCTTTTACGTAGTGTTTCCAAAAAATATCTCCATGATACTTCGGTGCTCTCGTTCTTCATATTGGCTACGAATTTCGTGAATGAAGCCAATAAGATCTCTCCGAATTTTACGTAATCGCTTTTTTCGAATAAGTAGATTTTACGTATAGGTTTTTCAGTGGAATCTACTGTTTTTTACAAATTCGTAAAAATTACTTTATGATTACTTATGCTTTCGAGGGTATCGATGTGTTTAATCATTGTTGGGTGACTAACAGCTTAAAGGTCTATTATTTTATTATCTCTGGTAGGTATGTTCACTATTTGAATATGGGCGTGTGTGTATTAAGCAAGCCCTCGCTTGTATCACGCTTTCTTGGGCATGGTTCAACGCTATTGGTTTTCCTCTTTATAGCTGGTAGGTTGAAATTCCCACCGATAATTATTACGCTTTTGTTATCTTTCAAGGTGAATGATGTTAATTGAGTTTTTATCTTGTACAAAACGTCGATTTTGGAATATGGTGGCCTATAAAATGATCATATATGCATATTTCTTTTGTTTTGTCGCTTATTGTTGCACCAAACGCTCTCTATTCCCCTGTCATCTAATATGTGTGCGGTACTATTCAAATACGATTTAACTGCTATGAATATTAGCCGCCTGTTCTATCTAGTCGACCACGTCTATAGATTTTATACCTTGTCGGAAAAACTTCATTATCGTTAATATCCTCTGCAAGCCAGCTCTCTGTTTCAATTACTATGTCTTAGTTTTCAAATATATGCTCAACTTTGGCACGTTTTTTCTTTACGCTAGGGAAATTTACTATTACTAAATTTATATCGCATTTAGCTTGATGAATGTCAGTTCGCTGCTTTTTGTTATTCTGTGTGTTATCGTTATGATGTTCTCTGAAACCACTGGGAAGCGAGTATTTCTTTGAAGTTTCGCAGCTACCTTGAGAGCACGTGTTGGAATTTTTTTCGCTATGGAAGTAACATTCATTTATTAGTTCTTCCCCAAAGTTTTTCGGCAATGAAGGCCTACGACACACGGATTTACTCGGAGGTTGTTATCGGGTCTATATCTTCGAATCCCAGTAATTGGCCTTCTCTCTAGCCTAAAACATACCTACAATGCTCATAAATCCTATGACCACCCGCTCTGACGCCCGGGCTGAGTAATACACCCCAGAACGGTTGAAGGGAGTACGGCATGATCCGAGCACCGGTCTAAGATCTACGAATTTTATTCCTATGCCTACACATAATTCCCACAGCCTCCTGTTTGGGCAGTCCATTCTGCTCCAAACGTGGTCGGTCCGCGGAAAAATACCACAAGTTGTCAGCCGCAAATCGGCACAAGATGCCCTCCGGACGCATTTAATCTCTGATGCTCTAATCCCTGAAGGAATTCAGGGCTCTGAATTATTATATCTGTTGTACAACAGGTGGAGCGTGAATTGTTTCCATAAATGAGTGCTGGCATGCAAGCTTCTCAAGCATACGAGGAACGACAAGCAAGTAACAAAGCGGAATGTTTTTTTGTTGCTCAATCACGTGCATCCGAATCGTAACATGTGAGACGTAATTTGCGTTAAATGTTACGTAATTCATTTGTATGTATAATAAGATTTTGTGCAGTGGTCTCCTTGTTTACTTTTTTTCAATTCTTGAATTCGATTTTCGCATACGCTTTGCTTTTGCCTAACATTGGATATTTAAGCTCAAAAGCCTTAAATGTTTGCACCACTTCAGCAAGAATATTTTATTTACTTGGAAACCGCAGCATAGACATGGAATGGAAACTCATGCCTTCATTTGTGCGTTAAAAGTTCAAAGCTCAAGTAAGTAAGCTTTAAGTGTGGGAATTAAATCTGGAAAATCTATGCTTTTCACATGCTGCTCAATAATATGTTGAATGCTCATAATTGGGACAGCCGAAAAATGTATTTGTTTATGTAGAAGGCGGTAAGGCCAAATATACTGTATATCCCAAAGCACTTTAATAATTTTGCTAAAATTAAATTTAATACAGAAAACAATCATTCTTTTCCACTTATTTTTGGTCATTTAAAAGTGTCTGCTTTGATACACGTGTGCCTGCTGCGAAAGAAAACGAGGCATGCTAATTATAAAAAAAACCTGACTGAATGGTTTGTTGAGCCCTTTCACGCAAAAAATTCCAAAACCCCCGACAAAAACATTGGGTTACATCTCCCAGGGCCAACACGTGGAATGAAGTATACAGTTTGTGAAGAGAAATTATTCTGTGTTTATTTGTCATGAATTAGTGCAAAAATCAGCATTTTCTACAAAGGAAGAGCTTAAAAGCAATACGCAGAATTTGAAAACTGAGCTGAGATATGGTTTACCCAGTATTGTGCTAGAAATTAAAGCAACTCTTTATAATAGCTGACCGCAAATGCTGAAAATTGAACGAATTGGAAAATCTTTGTTTTTCAAAATTCCATCAATTTTCAGAAACAAAATGTTAAAAAAGAGATATAAATCTGTATTGTTAACTCGTGTCTTGATCGCTAGTTGACACACGTAATTAGAAGAGCCCTCCCTCTTCCAATACCTACTCCGATGCCACACATGAATAGCAGGTTACACATTAACATCCACATCAATCTATCTTGATCATACCTTCTGATTTCTAAGTCTCTCAACAGCTAATAAACAAAAAATGTAGCTGTAAATTAACAGCAAAAGATCCACACATCCGAGAAAAGGCTTATGATGGAAGTTTCATATGCCTCTAACACACTTCCTGTAGTAGATATAACCTAGCATTTACAAAGTAACTGTTAGGTCTAAAAAATAGCCGGATATTATTCACAGCATCAAGTTGTTCATATCTCTTCAATCGTTATTGAATATTCACAACAGCCTCACGCTAACAACAATCAACAACGGCCGTTTACGAGTAAACTGAGAAGACATTTTTGTAAGTAGCGCCAAGGACTGGGTGTACTAAAAGTGGAAATTTAGGCAACACTTAGCCTAGGCAAAGATTCCAGACATTGGAATCCATTATGTATATTCATGAGCGCGACCTTCCGAGTGTTGGGACTCAGGTAGAATACATTTAATACTCCATCATAAAACATGAAATTTGACGATTTTATCAAAAAAGCCAATTTTGGACTGAAAATTGTAACAATATATGATACCCAAACTTTTGCAAGTGAGAATCCTGAATCTATCCTCCTTGCTACGACAATTCGGGTATAAATCGTTTTCACTTGATCATTTATGCAAAAATGTTTAACATTTTTACAATAGAGTTATCCTCGAAGCTGTTCTCTTCCATATTTTGACTAATATTTACTAATGTCATTCAGATCTCAACCTACTTTTATCCTTCGCTAGGCATTCATAGCTGTCTGGTGGATTTCACGTCTGTACAAAAATTTACGAAGAATAAGCAAAATATTTTGTATTTGACGCAAATATCAATATGTTTTAAATTTCCATGTGATTTTAACCCAAAAAATACTTGATCAATACAAAATTCTTCTTTTATTAGTCAGTGCAGGTGTTTGTAAGACAATGTTATTTTTAAAAACCATACATGTTTTATGCTTATTTTACAATAAGGTAGTTTGATCAAATGCTTACGTGACCATTTTTTGCTTATTGAGCATTCATAAGGGTTTTGGAAAGGAACTGAATTTGGACTTTTCCATCGCATCGAATCCGACCCACATTGCGAGTTGCGTTACAAAATTTCATGTTGTGAGTCCCGGGTTAGCGACGAGACATTTATTTGCATGCACCAATCGGTGATAGGCAACCTTGAAAGTAACCGATACATTATTAAAGCAAATGAAATTTAAAATTATTAATGGCTTGTAGGAAGGGATTCCAAGCACTACGTAGAATAAAAAGCATTGTGAATTCAAACTGAGTAGGTACATAGTTCCATGACGGACTCTCATCGACTATTTGTGACTGGGAACTTCAACGCTCGAAATTCTGGGAAAAAGCAGCGGATATATCTCTATACTATGTCATCCTTGCGGTGGATTTCAATGCCCAATGTCTTACAAGTTGCCGTTGCATATATCTGAAGTTAAGGTGATTCCAAGATCTTTGACTCTATTTAAAGATTTTATGTTTACTCCACCCACGGTGTAGGTATGGCTTTTGGGTGATGACTTACGCAGGAAGTGAACTGTGGTGCATTTACTAATTAGCTAAATAACGTCGAATTGAAGTAGTTTGAGCGAGATATCATTTTCCTTAGAAATTAATGGAATTTATCTAATTTTAGAGAAAAATATCTCACACATCTAATGAAACAAAAAATTTAACCCCTTACCACAATACTTTCCGAGATATATGCCAAATAATACCAGCCCTTTTACATGGGAAATGGTACGTGTATATACTCCAGAGAGACATTATTCACAAATGAGGCATTTCTAATACTAAGATGTCGTAAAAAACTAACAGCGTGTAGTTTGCATTTTCTCAACTATATTTAAAAATTAATCATATTGTCACCGCAGTAGGTTCTTGGGTATCACAAAAAAACTTCCGTTTTGAAGGAGTTTCAAACGCACCGCGCGAAAAAAATGAATACAACATTTAATTCGTGTGTCTTTATGTTGGTGAAATCAAAACGTATAATTCGAATATGATCTCTATTATTACTAGGGAACTATTTCGCTCGGACTACCTTAAAGAAAAGCATTTGACCGAAAAAATCGTGAATCAGCATATATAGGAGCTTAGAGTGGTAAATTACCCGACTTTTCTGAATTTCATTCTGGCGCTTCCATTCATGACGCAACACTGAGATATTTGGAATTCTTGATTTTAATCCCAGCATAGGCTACCGACTGTGATAACTTGTACTATAGTCAGCAATCAACGAAAAAAACTATTCCGGCTAGTTTCAAGGAGCTGAACAAAATGGCAAAACGCCCACTTCTTCCAAATCATGCGCTGGGATCAACTGCGGTTCACTATTTGTAATCGTCTCAAGATGGAGTACATACGCGTCAAACATTCTTAAATGAAAACCACGTTCTATTCCACACTTTTTTAACTTATCCCACCACCCAACACAGTTCCATTACATTTACACCAATGTCGAAGTACCATTATAGTGGTACAAACTGAAACCACAGTCGGCGGTGAGTTGTATTAAAAATGTATGGAATAGAATTTTGCTTCCATGTAAGAATGTTTGATGCACCATGTTCTAGCCAAGAGAGGGTAGAAGAGCGCAACCGAGAGAAGGAGATTTGTCACGGTCAACGCTAGAGCCGTCTTCGGCTAAATCATGTACTGAAGACAAATGAAGTGTGGATAATTTATTTGCTAAGTTGCTAACTTGTGCAACAGCCTTTTCCCTTTAGTTATTTATTGATAATGTTCATATTGTCTATGATCTTATAATGCTAATTGGAACACTCTTTGGGTGTCAGAAACTTGAGGGCATACATTATTATTATTAAAATAATTAATTATCCTTAAATATCCTATTTTACAAAGCTCTATTAGTGGTCTACGTCTAAAAACACCTTTCCGCTGGCCTCCAAATTTCCAGAAATCAGTAGTCCAATATTAGGGCGATTTTTAAATTTTAGGACGCAACACAAGAACGCTTTTTAAATAATATTTCGTACTGTTCAAAATTGATTGTTAATATGAGTCCATAGGTATTATAGTCGTGTTTGTCGGCATTGTACGTCGTAATCCGTAACGATCTCTCGTGGAATATATCACAGAGAGGAATTCCGGATCCGTCATGTTTTAATCATCCTCTCGTTCTCTCAGCAATTTGATGGCTTAATAGAGTGATATTTTATATAATCAAGTCAAAAACTTATATTTTCTAACATATATAGTAATTCTAATTATATTTAAGATTTTATTGCTTAAACATTTTGTAATTCACTCAGAGTTGGGTAATTTACCAAAGGGAGTTTCAGCTCCCATTGATTCAGCGTTTAACATTGTTATCTGATTTTATAAACTCGGTATGAAAACTGAGATGAAATCAATCTCCAATCAATAAATATCCCATCAAATTCCCAGCCAACTGATTGACATACATAATCAAAACCGTCACGTCAACATGTAAATGGAAAAATATACGACATTTAATAGGTTATTAGCTTATCCAGCCACAATTACACCGGATCTAATAACTAGAGGTTTTCATATGGCATTTTAACAATGCTACTCATTTAGAAATAAAATATGTTAATTATGAATTTCAAGCAGTACTCATTTAATGTAAAATATCGGCTGAGACATTAAGTTTACGTATGATCCATTATATTCAATGTTTGATAAGTTTCTTGTGAAGTAGTACTGAAGTCAAATATTCATTTGATGCTTTTTCCTGTGTGATTATAATATTTGCAGCAGGAAGCCACGTCGAATTTTAAGCAATTTTTTGAAATTCACAGTGGAAAATCATTCGTTTGGACTGGAAATCGAACCTAAACCCCTCAATTATGCACCGAGTGCTCTAACCAATTAAGCGAAACCCAGGCGTCCTCTTTCACTATGAATCTCATGGGCTTTAAGGAGCAGTTTAAGGATCAGCAGCAAAGGGTAAGGTGCAACTTTAAACACAAAGGTATTTACTTTGGACATTATTAAAGAACCATGGAACTAGCCGCGCAGTAACTTCAATAGTGTCACCACAGACTCAGACAGACAGACACAGAAACAACAATGATCACACAGTTGTGTGAAATTCACTGTGGGAAAATCATTCGCCTGTACTGGGGATCAAACCCAGATCCCTCGACAATTAGTTTGAGCAGTCGGTGCGAAATCGAGGGATGTGGGTTCGATTACCCTGTCCAGACGAATGATTTTCCCACTGTGAATTTCACACAGCTGTGTGATCATTAGCGGGTGACTCCGTTAAAGTTATTGCGTGGCTATTTCCGTGTTTCTTCGAGAATTTCGAGCAATAATGACCGGACTTCATGCCCCAACTCGAAAGAACCAACCACAACAGAACAACTCCCATGATTCTTTAACTCAAGATGACCAGGGGAACCAAGGGGTTGATCGAGTGAATCGCTTGCGCCCTTAGCCCTTCCGAAGGGCCCCTTGTTCCCGATTTGATCCCAGCCCCCGTTTTCCCATTTGTTTTGGACACCCTTTGAAAAATGATCGACACCGCCGATGTGCCCTCAGGTGTCGTTTCGGACATTAAAGCGGCTTCATTCCTCATGGACTTGGCACAAAAATAGGAATGCCAACTCCATTGGGATATTACAAATGATAGCACGAACAAAATCATGTCCCTTGAAATCTTGGTGAAACAGTGAAAGAAGGTCACTACTTGATTGTTATTATTATGTCTGATAGTTCCATTATGCGGTTAACTTAAAAAACAGAATAAACGACTATGAGACGCTCGTTGGAACGAATATTCTTCAAAACTTTTGGGAAACTGTGAAACGGGAGGTAAAATCAAGAGTAGCTCTCAAAAGTTTGTAAAGGGATAGGCAATTACTTCTTCCGTATTTCACCTCTATTTATGTTCATGGACGTCGCCGGAGAGCACCCCCGTCACCAACCCCAGAACGTAAGAACCCCCGCTTCACTTCCCGCCTCCAAACGTCGCCGTCGCTTCCTCTCGCACGGCTCCCGCTAGTCGCTTGTTTCTTTTACGTAACCCGAGTTGTTTAAGCCTTGGAGGAAACATCGCAACGCCCACGCCCTTTTAAGAAAACTTGAGAGATACGTTTTATATACTATGGAAAACAAAAAAAGAAAAGAAGAAAGACGACTCTCACTTTTTTAAGTTTTCCCACGTTCCCATGGAGATGGTTCAATCTTTTATGCCTCGTGGGAAGCCACTCATCTCTCCGCCGTGTATTTTTTTATAATTCTGCAGTGTAGAGAATGAGTCTGGGTACGTGGCAGGGAGGGGGGAGTGTAGCCAAAGACAGGATGGCCAAGAGAGAGAGGGAAAGATAGGAGGAGAGTCTCCATCCTTTTCTTCACTTTTATTTTTCATTTGTTTCTTTCTGTGAGTCGCGACCCGAAAGGCGACCAAGGTCGAGGAAGGGGCGCCTAGTTCGGAAGCTTCCGCTTGTGGCGAAAGGGCGCTGATGCAGCCAACCTCGCACGCATCATGTGTAGCAAAAGGAGAAGGCGAATGTGGAAAGTTGTGGAGGGGTGGTAAGAGGGAGCGGTTCCTCTCTTTGATACCCCATTCCAAACCGCCTCCTCCTCTTTCCCCTTTACGCGCACCCTTTCCCTTCCTTTCCCTCCAACATTCCCACGAGGTTAAGCCCCCAACCAACGCCTTCTGAAGTCTTTGGCGGAAGGAAATGTGTTCTAGAACTGAGGGTTGGGGGAACAGTGTGGAGAAGGAATGGCAATGGTGGGATGGGATGTGCTGGCAATGGGAGGGCAATGGGGGGGAGTGTGTGCAGCCCATAGTTGCAACGCTCCTTGAAGAGGATCATGTATATAAAGGGACCTGGTGGGATGGACAGGGCATCACAAACAAAGAAGCCGCAGAAGGAGCCAAATTTGGAAGGAGCTGACGAAGCATCGCTGAGCGGAAAAAACGACACAACCGACCAGAGACTCGCGGAGTGGTGACAATGTGGAGGATTAAGGTGCGTACTAACAAGTCAAGAAGATAGTGGAATTCAGGATTTGAGCTCTTCAGTTACCGTGTACTGCAACTGAACGCAACTGGCGAGTTCTGACTATTGCCGTTCCTCCTCCCTGTCCACATCCTCTGTGAGACGCCGCAGGCGCAGTGCTTTAGGAGAGATAACTTCGAAGTGCAGCGTCTTCAAGTAATCAAAAGATAGTTGTTACTAAGACAGGCGTCGGATAACTGAAGTTATTGGTGATATTTGGGATTCTCTGAGTGCTTTGCCTGGATGCCCTTAGGTTATCTTTAGTAGTTATTTGTTTCTCCGATGGAATAATTAATATCTATTAAGGATATCCCTAGGATGACGTGAATGGATTGTTTAGGAGTATTATAGGTACCCCTGATTGATCATTTCGTCAGAACCAAATAGTTACGTGGGATGATTCAGGCACCTGGAGGGATGGTGTAAGGGTCGAGAAAAGAAGATGAGACGTTGAAATTGGGCAGCTGTTATAAGGGCTTCCGGGGGATCAACAGTGTTTTTGTCCACTCCGAAGGGCAGAGAAATGAGAGTGACGCATATGAAAAGCTCTCCCCATAGCACTGAAATACGGATTTTGATTCCTTTGATTTTCCTCTTTACTACAAGAAGTTATTACTGGAGGACTATGGTTCTAACGAACTATATTAAATGCTGAGAATGCGACATTTAGGTTATTTCTTCAGTAACTGAACATCTTCTTTCAAAATCAAAGCCGCGATGTGATGCATTCAAGAGGGAAAGCGAAAAGTTAACTTTTTTATGCGATGAGAAATTCTGAAAATATTCCTTTTACGTGAAAAGAAGTCACTAGAATGAAAGATCTTATATTTATCCGGCGTATCTGCTGGGTCTCTCGGGAATTCTGCATAACCCGGTAGAATACCAGAGAGATCTTTTTCCAGGCGTTTAGATCCTTTAAAATATATCCCCATAACCATAACCAATTAGCCCGTAAGACTCCCTTCCGGGTGCCCAGGCACGACGCATTGGACGCATGTAAATTAATTTCCTCATAAAATGTGTCCATATTTCTTCATCGCCGGCCAATTCATATAAGCCGGCCTTGTTATCAGATTCCAATGTGATTCTCAAATGATTGAAGAAGTGGAGCATGTACATAATCTTTGATATCGTGATAAATTCTCGAAAAAAGCTACTACTTGGCCTCATCACTACTTAAACTTTAGTTAAACTGGCGCATTCTTGGAATTTCCCAAATCATAAGGAGAATCCCTAAGGCTGAGCCGCTGAGGAGGCACATATAAGTGTGGAATGATGCAATTGGAAAAGATTGTTCACCTTGATCAGCATTTACTCCTATATTCCCCAAAACCACGACCAATGTATAAACAATTTAAAGTTGTTTTAAAGTTAAATATCTTAAGTAAATGTATGAGCGTTTGGAATTTTAATGCATCATTACAAAAAAAACCCATATTTTTTCTGTGACTTCAACATCCTGGACAGTGGCAAATAAATATGAATGTTAGTATTTACATCACGGCATTTAGCGTTAACTTTAAACAAATTATACATTTTTAAGGAATGTAAAAATAATTTTGTTCTGAAAATCCCGGATGATGCCAACGTATTTGGCGAAACGTTGGCTGCGAGTTAAATATATTGATGACCAAATATTCAAGAATCTTATAAGTATATCTAATGCACTTGAATTTGAAAATTGTCCTTGAATATTAAACAATTTAATCTACCCAGTCGTCATGTACTGCTACAAATAACTTAGAGGCTCTGGAACAATAAGATTTTCTACGTACCGAGGAAATCACGAGCGAAAATGCCGTGGAGTAAGTACTAGCATTCACATTCATTCGCCATTGTCTACGGTGTTGAATTCACAGAAAAAAATGTTTTTTTTTTTAGGTCTTATCCGTCCAAAATGCAGCAGGAACAGGTGCAATATCACATTAAGCGGGATCATCAACGGAGGAAACAATTTGTGTTCATTCAATCATTACTATAGATAGTAGGCATTGAAAAGTACTAGAGATATTTTTTGCCTTATGCTGTTGTTTTCCATCCCACGTTACATTTTTAACAGTATTCTACTGGTAAAAGCTAGATTTTGTTGAAATACAGAAAATCTTCCCAGGTTTCTAAACTTCCGAGGATCTATCTACATATATCTTGTCTTTCTTTTTTCGCCTCTGCATAAGATTTGCCCTTCTTCATCCAATACATAAAGCCGATTCTCCTTTTCCTCTTTCCCTGCTTTGCCCATATCCCCCGCTTCCCTCTCTATTGCAGTTTTGAGCAACCCATCTCCCCTTATTATATCCCCCTCCAGCCACCTACTCTACTTATTCCTGATTTCATTCAGAAGTTCCTTTCCTTGCCCACTATAGCAAGCACTTCCTCGTTACTCTACTTATTACTTACTACTCTACTTATTCCTGATTTCATTCAGAAGTTCCTTTCCTTGCCCACTATAGCAAGCACTTCCTCGTTTTTCTTCCTTTCCGACCACCGAACCTTTCTCCACGCCCACATCTGAAACTCCTGCAGCCTATTTTCGTTCTCTTTTCTGAGGGTCTCCGTTTCTACCCATGCTACGCTACTCTCCATTTTTATTTCTTCATCAGCTTCTTCTTCAAGTTTTTACCTAAGGCCCCCGTCATCAGCTTCCTTCAATTACTAAACGCCTTCTTAGCTAGCGCTCTTCTCCTCCATATATCTTTGCTACTATGATGTGCAAAGAAAGAGAATAGCAAAGAAGGAGAATAGCGCTAGCTAATAAGGCATTTAGTAATAGAATGAAGTTGATTACCATTCTCTTCTAGCGTACTACCCAAATAATTTAAATTCTCTATTTGGTTCTAATTTGTGTCCTCTCACTCTCATTACCAAACCCACTTTCACTGTGCAAGAAAATGTCGATACTCTTGTTTTCTTATGATTTATCTTCATTCCATATTTCCTGCACTGAAATATCTAAATAACTGAAATATCACTGCACTGAAAATTTCTAAAGCTTGTAATCCCTTCGAAGATTGAATTATTAATGACTGATCGTCCACGGACCTAACCGACTTTTTCAGCCACCCTTCTACCTTGATTCCCACATCTCGTTCTTCCCATGCCTCTATTTTATATATGCCTATATTCCTAAGCATAAATATTAAAAGCAATGGCGACAACGGACAACCTTGCCTTGCCCTGAAGCCAATGGGTGCCTATCCTGATTCTGCACAGGCCACCCTCACTTGTGCTCTTTGGTCTAAGTATAAGTTTCGGATTAGTCTCCTGTCTCGCCTCTCTATACTCATTTTCCCGAGCGTCTTCTTCATTTTTCCCAATTCACCTGTCATACGCTTTTTCGGATTTGACAAAGCAAACACATCCTGGCCATACTCTAAGTTTCTTTCTATAAGTTGTCCTATCACCGCAATTACATTTCGAGTTGATTTCCTCTTCGGGAACCCAAACCGGCCATCGCCCAAGTAGTAATCGGCCTTTATCTCCAGCCATTAATGGAAGTTTTAGTAATATTACTTAATCCTTTGACTGCATATTAAATTAAACTGATTGTTCTCTAGTTCTCGCATTCTGACGCTATCTTCTTCTTCTCGATGGAAATCAGAACTGTTTTCTCAAAGTCCCCTGGCAGTACTTCCTCCTTGTAGATCCTACATATAACTTTAAAAAAACCTGCCTACCTTCATTTCCTATATCTCTGTTACATCTGCGAAGGTATGATTTCTACTCTTACAGCTTTTCCTACCTCCATCTCTTCCAATGCTTTTATTTTTCACTGTTAAGTATCACTGGGCCGAGGTTATTCTCTCATCCTCGAAATCTTTGATCGAATCAAATTAGTTGGTCGAATATCGCTGCCACATATTGTCTCCACGTACCTTGAATATTTTCTTGCTTGATTAATAACGTACCTGTTTTGTCTCTAATGTCTGCCGCCGTTCTTACCGTCTGATAGCAATTTCACTTTGGCGTATAAGGCAACCACTTTTCATTCTTTCTGCAGCTTTTCCATTTCCTCGCATTGCCCTTTCCACCAGTTTTCCTTCGCCTGATTGATTTCTCGCAGGAATTTATTGTTTGAGTCCTTATACTTCCTATTGACTTTTAGAGAGTTGATATTTTTTCACTTCCTTCTTTTATAAATTTTCATAATAATTTGATCCGTGCCCACTGCTTTTATACCACTGATATCATTTCTCTTTGCCGCTTTACATTTTTCGTTTTTATTTTCTCCCAATCCTCGATCGCTCCTCTTTCCTTTGCTTTACCTGTATTTCTTTCCTCCACCTCTTGATATATCCGCCTTTTTCCCATTTAATGCATCCGAAGGTCCTTCTCTTTATCCTCCTACTTTTACAAAGCCTTTTGAATGAAACATCATTTTCTATTATGCCTAAATTGTGATCTCAGTCTACATCATCCCTCGGGCGGCTCCGCAAGTTCTGACATTATTTCTGAATCTCTGTCTAACCATGATATAAACAATTTGATATATTCCAGTGTCTCCCGAAACTATCCACGTATCCTGCATTTAAGATGATGTTTAAACTTTATTTGTTATTTATTTGTCATTTATTTGTTATATTTATTTGTTATTACTTATTTATTTGTCCAACAGAAATTAACTGCCTTCTCACCGCGATCATTTCTCGTTCCTAAACCATACCCTCCCACTTCTAACCCGGCTCTCCCTTTCCCCACTACTGCGTTTGAGTTGCCCGTAATAAATAATTTTTTTATGGCCAGGATTATCTCCTCCAGCTCCCATCCACCTTTTCCACCTAATGAATACTTTTGGGCATGTAAACCTGGACCAATAGGAAGTTATACGGACGTGCATCTATTTCTACCACAAGTATCCTGTCGCTGACTCGTTCCATGTTCACCACCCTGATCCGCAATTTTGCATTCAATACTATAACTATCCCACGTCACTATAGTCACTTGCCCCCAACTAATAAGGTTGTAGTTCGAGGAAGAGTCACGTTGAAAAGCCTTTTCTGAACGAATCTTGAAGGTAAACGCCGTATACCGTCTTTCTGTCACCATCTCGGAAATTTCTCATTTCCTTTGCCGTCTTCCATGGCGACGAAACTCCTCGCCTTTTACTATTCATTCACCCTCTCCTCTCCTATGCTCTGCTCTCTCCCTTTTTCTCCTCTCTTTCTCCCACTCTCTCTCCCCTAATCCGACCCCTCTCTCTCTCTCTATTCTTCAATTCTAATTTTCGTTTGTCCTCCACCATTTACTAGGGTAGTTTTAGCGAAATATCGCTTCGCCTAAAATTCAAACAATTTGGTCTTATTATGAAAAAATGATGTAATTGTCCTAACAATAAAAATATCACGCACCTACCATCATAACTGTTGAGATTATTGACAAAATAACCAGCCTTGTAATTTGGTAAAAAAGTGCGGGTATGCATTTAAGAGTGAATTTATTTTTAAGATGAGAAATTTTTAAACAATTATTCTAGTCAGAAATTTAACAGCGTGTTGTACGCATGCTTTTGCAACTTTTCTAAAAATTAAATCAATGACCGCAATATTTTAACAAATCACCAAAAATGACTACTATGGTGAACTACGCGTATTCAACATACTGTATGAAAAAAATTAGGAAAGTTTAAACCTTATATTTGTTAATCATTGATAATTACAGTAATTTTATACCAATTTTTTAAATAATAAATTTTACGATATTTAATTCATGTTCCTTACTGTTGCCAAAGTTAAGAAATAAAATTTAATTATGGTCTCACAATGGCTTGGGTAAAATCTCGCCCAGCCTACCACGATACATCTTCCTCTCCACTTAGCGAATCCTCATAATCCTTACATCAAGTACACCTCGTAATCCTCCGATGAACGCCCATCCTCTCCTCAACTAAGCCATGGCCATATTTTGGAATTATGCTGCTACTCGGCAGTCCGGAGTAAACTGTTCATTGATCAGTTCTGAAAACGTTTGCTAATTGCACCTCTTAATGATTCGAGACAGTACTTCTAGTACTAGCAGCGATTCTTTTCCCGATTTCTTTACTGATGAATAGCAGTCCAGGCCGATGATTTTTTTCCTGTGCATTCCACGCATTCTGTAATAAAATCGTCGAATGTGATTGATCCTATTCTAAACGTCTGATTACCGTCTTGCCTTTCTTCCCTATCTCTGCAGATGTCGATGCGGTCCCTTGTGTTGGCCCTTTGTGCCTGCCTGGCCACTTCCAACGCCCGCGCCATCGAAGAAGAAGAAGGCCAAGACGACTCCTTCGGCAGCAAGACCCCTGGGGGCCCCAGAGGGCCCCGGGACGTCTCCACCCTTTCGTTGGCCGCCCCCTCGTCCGATTATGGTGCCCCGGGCACGCCCCCGCCCTTCAGGCCCCAGAACTCTTACGCACAACCCGCTTTCAGACCGCCCCCGCCCCCAACATCCTATGGCACTCCGCAGCAGAGCTCATACAACCCCCAGCAGAACAGTTACCGCCCCCCGCCCCAACAGAATACTTACCGCCCTACCCAACCTCAGATCAGGCCTCCGCCATCGGGATCGTACGGCGCCCCCGCCAACACCTACGCAGGAGGGCAGTATGGAGGAGCAAACAGACACCAGTCTCATCATGAGGACCACTCACAGGTATCGAATATCTCTCTTAAGGCAGAAATTATTTATGGAAAATGGTTCAAGTATATATTACAGAGAGAGTTTATTTTTAAATGGGGATCTAACTTCTTGCGCCTGGTA
The DNA here is from genome assembly GCA_963169105.1 of Ceriagrion tenellum. Lineage (NCBI taxonomy): Eukaryota > Metazoa > Arthropoda > Insecta > Odonata > Coenagrionidae > Ceriagrion > Ceriagrion tenellum. The sequence goes on along the minus strand of OY720641.1, from coordinate 139,437,149 downwards.
CTTTTCAGATATTTAACAGCGTATACTTTCTCAACAAGCTTATGTTTTCTCAATTACTTTCCATAATCATTCACTTACTCGCCTCATAAATTCCTACGGAATCACAAAAAACATGCTGCGTAGCCATTTAACAGTTCGGCGAGAAAAAAATTAGCCAAATTAAAGAACCATAGTGGTACATTAATTTAATTACTGAGAGTTTCAGTTACATAAAACCATGTTTTTGTGGAATTAATATTGAAGTATTTATATTGTACTCGCCAAAACTCCCTCCTTTGGTACATTGGGCCAGTGATTTCCTGCACCAGTATGCACAAATTATATAAATATAAGCTTTTTATTTTGTCACGTATTATACAGTAATGGCCTCCTTTTGTCTAGCAGGAATAGCATTCCTATTATAACTATTATTTCACTGTAATAACTCCTCCGTTATGTACATCATGGGATACGCTAAATTTCTGCGGCGGAGGTATAAGGTTCTTCATTTTATGATTGTGGGATGAATTGAAACTCTGCTGTCAGAGTTAAACGTTTTTCTTTGCATTAAACCGACTCTACAGTTAAAGAGGGGAGATATAAGAGAGGTAAGTACTGGAATTGGGATAATTAAGTCAGTGTGAACTATCGTCAGCAAGAGTCTAAAGACTGCCAAAAGACTAATTTGTTACGACTCTCCAATCCGTTCACTTTTCAGGTGACCGATTCATTGTTACTCAATCCCTTGGTATGATATTACATACGATTTGCTTGTTATTGCTTTGTTTTCCTTGACAAAGCTTCCCATTAAATTCTCCTCATATTTATGTTACATAAGAAAAGGAGACGTACCGCTCGGAAAAAATGAAAACGCTTACTGTCATAAGCTATATCCCTGTTGGCTGCATAAGTATTTTTTACCCCCAAATATTCCCTATTTCAAAAATGAATGAGTTAACTAATAAGCACACATTATTCAAACATGATGGGTGAATATTTTGAAGAAATTGCCATGAGAAAAACTCGGGCTCGACCAAGAATCGATCCACTATGCAACATTTAAATGGTAGGATTTTATGGACGGTGGATAAGATGCTGGGAAAATTGAAGGATTGTGTTTTTTGGAAGAAATTGCCATGAGAAAAACTCGGCCTGGAACGGGAATCGCACCACGGGCCTTTGGTTTGCCGGACCAATGCGCAGACCACTACGCTATCCAGACTCCCTAATTCCCGTGGCAATTTTGGTGAATACAAGGCAACTAGATCTTAGGTCCTTGCGGTCCATCAAAGATGGCAACGCAAAGGAGAAGAGGGCTTCAAAGAAGCCACCACCAAGACCCTTCTTCGTATATATTCCAAATCCCCATGGCAATTTTTGGTGGATACAAGGCAACTAGATCTTAATATTTTCAAATGGCTAAGCACGGCATAAGTGCTGGTAAAGGATACTGTCTCTTGGTTGTGGCTTCTTTGAAGCCCTCTTCTCCTATGCGTTGCCATCTTTGATGGACCGCAGGGCCTAAGAGCTAGTTGCCTTGTATCCACCAAAAATTGCCATGGGAATTGCCTGGATAGCGTAGTGGTCTACGCATTGGTCCGGCAAACCAAAGGCCCGTGGTGCGATTCCCGTTCCAGGCCGAGTTTTTCTCATGGCAATTTCTTCCAAAAAACACAATCCTTCAATTTTCCCAGCATCTTATCCACCGTCCATAAAATCCTACCATTTAAATGTTGCATAGTCAATCAAATTTCACATCAATAACAATGGTCTCTATTGGAAAAAATAGTATTGAGTCATGAAAAGCCTGGCAAGACTTTGCTATAGGTGTGATAGATCCATCGACTAGACCAAAAGATTATTGCTGAAGTAGGCAATTTCATTCTTATCACGACCTTATTTTTCGTCATTTGAAAAAGTCATTGGCAACAATACATAAGCTAATTTAAAAATTCCCTAATTTCAATCATGAACATGTTAGACTGTCAAGCTATTTTAATCCGTGATTCAGGTATAAATTCGTATTATTTTATGAAGAATCTACCCAACAAGTAGGTATGTGGCAAAACTATGGAAATGACTAACGCAAGAGAAAGAAATTGTAAATATTGAGAAAACTATTTATGTGCCGAAATAGAGTGTGGTTAACGAAATACAATATATTACATTACTTTATGAAAGACACACAAGCAGATTATCATCTTCATTATACGCGAGTAGAATCCGAGGTTTTGGAATTTTTTCTCCCACCTGATGTATCTTGAGCGAAAATAAGTGACGTAAAGGAACTGAGATTAATTATCCTTTTTTAATACTTGAGGACAAAAGTTCATGATATAATATTTTAACTCAAACTGATTTCACTGATTTGACAGAAACTGAATCTGAAATTCATGATTTCATATTTTTCAGAGTCGACATTATACAAGACTTATTTGCATCTGGTTTCCAGCTAGACTTTCATTGGTGATTTCAATGGACGATGATATTTCTTAGAGGCGGTGGGGGACGTTTAAGGACCTTAGAAACTCTGCCGAAAATCGAAATCATAAAGTAGTGCGTTGATAGTGAACTCATTGTAGGTGCGAGGCGCATCGAATTGTTATGTCAGGTCGCTCGTCATCATTTGCATTACATGGGCATTGACGAAGGAACTGGGCCAAGGATAGTCGACACTGATCAGTGCTGTATACTCTTCGCAGGGCGGGAAATAGATAAACTCGAATAGCACCACCAAACTAAGAAGAAGGATTTTAAATGGCAGCAGTGGTCGGCTGACTGGCTAACTACGATCCCCGCGATCTCCTTTGATTGACTCCGCCTAAGTCTCCTGGGTTCTCAGGCCATGGGAAATTTAAGTAACAATACGGAGAAAACCTCATTGTAAATGTTCATAATTCATATTTACGGAATGCTTCAGTAATAGGCTTTAAATTATTATCCTACATCTACATCTACAATATCCCCCACGAGCCGCCACACAGGCGTGTGGCAGGGAGTTTTAGGTCACCAGCCGTGTAAAGGTGTAAGTTTTTGGAGATAAAATGGTGACATGAATTATAGGAGTGTATTTAGTGACCTTAATTGTTATCGCTTATGTGCACGGAAAGAACCAGAGTCAGGATTAGAGTTAAATTTATTCCAGTTTATCTAATTTCAGATGGAAATAGAGAAAGTAAAGAAGTTTCCAAGAGTTTGAAAATATTATACATAGAGAAAAATTAATTTGAATTCTGAAAATGAGTAAAATGACCCCTGTCGTCTTTCTAGTGTTGAAAAGCCATGGTGACAATACGGATCCTTACTTTTCCCCCTGTTTTATTACAAACCAATCACTCAGAACCCCGTTAACTCTCACACTTGTCTTACTATAATCATACATCGCCATCATAACATTCAATAACTGCCCATTCACTCCATATTGCTTCAAAGCCTTCCACAACTTCTTTCTATTTACCCTGTCATATTCCTTCTCTAACTCTCTCTAAATCAACCAACGCACAATACACTTTCTTTCGGACGCCCATATAATTTTCTATCACTTGCTAAAGCGCGAAAAGTTGGTCACTACATCCTCCCCCAGGCATAAACCCTCACTACACGCCCCATATTATATCAGAAGTAATATTCCTCACTCTTTCGATTAAAATTTTGCTGAACACTTTTCCCGGATTGCTCAATAAACTAATGGCCCGATGATTATTATATTCGGTCTTTCCTCTCATTTTGCATTCATTCGTTTTCTTTTTGTAGATCTCACATGCCTTAGTACGCTCTTCCTCAGATTTGGCTGCAATCATTTTCTTGTACGCCTCTTTCTTTTCCCTGACTTTAATTTTCACTTCTTCATTCCACCAAGCGTCAGCTTTCATTCTTCCTACCACTCCTTTTCCCCATACACTTTCAGCACATTTCTACAATCACTCCTTTTAAACACTCCCTCGCATCATTCACATTTTCGTTTCTGATATACTCGTCCCATTCTCTCTGCTTCAAGGATAGAGCATCCTGAAGCATACAACCATACTGCATTCTTATCTCGCAGTCTAGCAACCTCTCCACTTTTACTCTCAACTGCTTACGCGCAACATTCTCCCTTGGCACCCACTTTTAGCCCAGATTCACTTTGGAGAGTACCGAATAGTGGTCTGTCCCACATTCAGCACCCGTCATCACTCTCGTGTCCCATACTTAAGGTAGTGCGAGCGAGATAGTTCCCTAATCATAATAGAGACCATATTCGATATATACGTTTTAATTTCACTAACTGTGAGACACACGAATTAAATATTTCATTATAAATAGTGCAATACAATAGTTTTACTGACAAAAATTTTAAGTGACCAAATGAAAAAATCTAAATAGGTCAATACCGTTGCCCGCGACCCATCACTAGGAGATATGCGGTGTACTGACACACCGGATCACAGTAAACTAATTTAAAACCGAAACTTACGGAAAAAAACGTTAAGTGAACTATTCAACGTTTTTTTTCAGAAAAATATTGAAAGGAAACTTTTTGCCGGGCAATGGTCTCATTCTAATATGGTAGTTTCTTATCATTGTTATAAGTTGCCCGCGAGTTGATTTGACATATACAAAAATATCGACATCTCTAGAAAAACATTTCTATACTTATATTGATAAATTTTATTCCATACCCATATTAAGTACATAATCAATATTTTTCTTACGATTCTGTAGCCTTAGACTCGAAAGTGACATATTGATAAATTTTATTCCATACCCATATTAAGTACATAATCAATATTTTTCTTACGATTCTGTTTATGTTTGTCTGTATTTCTTATGATTTAAACAAATAATCGCCGTCTGGAACAGATCCATTCTATAATTGGACAAGTAGCTGACTTTTCCAATTTACCTTTTCGAACATTATACGATTTCAAAGAATTGCGCGAATTTCACAGTTCACTGTGCCATTTACTTCTAGTATCTATGAGCGGAATCTTGGAGGAGATTCGATTGAAACGTTGACTCTGTCTCAAAACTTTCGATTGCGCAAAGTCATATCAAAAGACAGAGGCAGGAGTGGAATCTCAGTCACTTCCATCAGGAGATTTTACGTCTTCCGACGAAGAAGCATTAAAGCTAGTCAGCGATTCTGTAAGTCCTACATTACGTTTCCGTACAAGTCTTTTGCTGAGCCGACTTATTATGTCACATTTATCTTGCATTGCCGTGGAAATATTGCACGGAAAGTAAAACAATTGTTTAAAATCCGAAGATTCTTGCAATATTGTGTGGAACTAATGCATGATGCAGAAATGAAAAACTTTGCAATTATTCACAATATAAATTTGACTACGACCTAGGTTTTGATGTTTTTCATCATCAATAGGTACGGCATTCTGCATAAAACAATTGTAATAAATGGAGCGTCTAGCCCACTTGCTTCGTTTCACGTCCTCAAAAAGCTACAGAGCGGGAAAGAGCTATTGCTGGAGATATGGGTACATTATAATGTATGAAAAAGGAGTACGGTATTGTTGTACAGTATTGTGCGGATTAGTTGGCGATGTATGTATGCTAACTTGGTAAGAAATGAAGTTTGTGCATAAACAGCCTTAGCTGAGGATGAAGAGGCTGAGATTGCAAAGCATTCCTCCAACATTCCAACAAAGGACTATTCTTGTATAAAGGACATTACAGCTGGGTATTCATTTCATAAGACATAGTTTAATTGGATAATTTGACATGATCATACATACAGACATACTTTTCCCATAATTATGCAGCGCCCCAGAGCAATTGATGGGAGAAATTAAACTACGGGAAATAAGAAAATTTAAAGTGCTCCAAACAAAGAATATTTTTGTCCATATCCTCAATGGTCTAGAAAAAATTAATAAAGGAGCCACAGCTTCTATTGTATGACAAGAACATAAAATAAATTCATTCATGCGCAGGACCCCTTGCGGTCCAAAATTTCATTTGTACCTAACGTCGCCGACCACGATAGTTACAAGTTTTCTGGCAGGCAAGAGAGTAAAAAGTAGAAGTGAACGTCAAGACATACAGACCATATACATACTATAATTATTGCCCTTATAACAATAACATAGATACATAAAGTACGCAGTTGATATTAAGAAACAGCAAAACATTGATGTTGCAGGGATAAATGGTGTTCGTCAGTCATCAGCGATGCAGACGCTGCTAAAGATCCCTTCACTTGGTACGCACGATGGCGTAGTGCTCAAATATCTTCGAACTAATTTATAAAGGCGCGAAAATATAGCCGATCGCTTTTTCCACCACTCAAGCAGGAATTTTTGCAACATTTGGCCACTACTGCTTGTTATAACTCTGCTGTTGGTTATAACTCGTATCTATCATCCGCAATTTGACCAATAATGTCTTAACCTTTTGAACCTTAGGTACTACACACATGCTGGAGAGAGCCCAGCCCCGCTAATGTCACCGGAGCGTGGCCGAGTCCAAATTTAAACAGGGAGCGCCTTCTTGGTTGCGAAATTAAAATGCGATTCAGAGATGGCATGTGACCTATTGGAGAGTCTCTTTGGATTAAGAACATGCAAAGTGGAAAAATATATATATATATATTCTGCCTTCCTCTGGCAAACTTTTATATATTCGTCACTTAAGTGATCCTAAGTGCATTTATATATATATATATATATATATATATATATGCTACAAGGAGAAGTACAAACTCTTGTATTTTGTTAAAACTTCGTAATTTTTGCAACGATTAATGAATAATTAAGAAAATGTTATGGCTTAAAGAGAAAGATTTAAAAAAGAGAATCTTCCGGCGTTTCCTTTATTGTTATTGGGAATAGCTTTGAATTTTATAAAATTGAACCCACCACAGCTGTTGGTGACCTATTGGACAGTTTCACTAAGGGAGATGGCTTTTAAAAAGCCTTTTTCAAATGTTTTCTTCATGTCTGGGTAGCACCTTCAACACCGGTGATTCTGTCCATTTATTTGACCGTGATCTTTCGGTTACACCCCATTTCCGTTGCTTTCAACCTCCCGTGTTCTGCTGTAGTAATGATCCAGGCTACACTGCTGCATTAGGTCATGTTTCAAATATTTTTTTAAATCTGCTTCCCCGCTCCGAAGCATTGGTGCATGGCTGTTGGCAGACTTCTTCAGGCAGTGTGTCTCATTTGCTCAGCTATTATTGGGTGAACGATGATAGAAAACAGGCAGTTTGAGAGGGAATTTCCCTCAGCTTTTATCGGTCAACCGAATGCAACGTGAGTTAATAACAATCCCTTCCTCATATTCTCCCCCTCCTGCAGTGGGTCCCTCAGCCGTACGAGTTCTCGTACGCCGTCAAGGACGCGTACTCGGGCAACGACTACAGCCACAGCGAGAGCGGCGACGGCAGCGGCAGCGTCCGCGGAGAGTACCGGGTTCTACTCCCGGACGGCAGGACTCAAGTGGTCACCTACACGGCGACCGACCAGACTGGCTTCAACGCACAGGTGACTTACCAGGGTGAGGCCAGGCCAAGTGGCGGAGGGTACGGTGGTGCTGCAGGGGGCGGCGGCGGCAGGGGGGGGCAAGCGGCGGCTGGGGGCGGATATTACTCCTCCGGGGGCGGCAGCGGGGGATACGCCGGCGGACAAGGGGGGTATAACCAAGGTCAGCAGCACCATCACCACTCATCTCAGGGATCATTCCATCAAGGACCGTACAGAAAGTGAAGGCCCCACACACACCTCTCCACCACCTGCTGTAAATTGTACGAAAAATCCCAAGTTCCTTATGTAATAAAATTAATTCTGACTCATTTCAGTTTTTTCATTATTAAGACTTAGCAATCAAATAGACTGGCTAAACTAGGTCATTCCATGGTGCTGGAGCAACGAACGCTTTTTCTATCAGTTGTAATCTGTAAATTCAGCCACTTATTAGACAGTAAAGTTGAAATTTGAATGCCAAAACGAAAAGAGCTAAATATTAAGAACACAATCGGTACTATGCTTAAGCGGTGGAGTTGATTATAATTATAACTTTGATAACCTTCATTATTTTAAACTAAGATGTATAATTGACGAATGTAACTCCTAAAATGTTATGTGATAAATACCACATGAGCAACGACGGATATTTTTGAATTGCTTTGGTACACAATTGAAGAGCCTTAAAAACGACCAGAAAGTATAAATAGTTCAGTAAAATAACCTTATTTATTCCACAGAGTGGAAATAATAAGGTTATTACGCATGGGAGTGAAAATCTGAATAGAATGTAAAGTAAACCAATTGGTTCAACCAACCCCAATAATCGGAGATCGTTTATTAGATAGAGGTTTTGATCATTTGGTGAGAACGCACCACGAAAGGTGGGAACGCTTGAAACTGGGAAGAGACAGAGAAAGGATAAGTATAAATAAATATTACTAATGTTTTGAATATGACACACATTCGAACATTGAGGGAAACATTTTCGAAGGAAATACATTGTCTTTAACCCTTTCTAGCCCGAATTAAACCTTAAAGAATAATTTTTTTTTCATTTTAAAGTCTTAAATATACCTAACGGCATAAATAAATCGATTTATCCGTTAATTATTGTTGTTTGGTGCTGTGTGGGCAGGTTTAGTCACTATCTCCCACTGGGTCCATATAGAACCCAATACGTGAAACCACTCAGCACTAAGTTTAACTTAAGAATTTCAATGCTAAATGGTGATTCATGAAATAAAAGGCTTATGCTTAAAAAAAGATATTTTATCAAATTCTAGAAAGGATTAAAATTTTCAAATTTTAAAAAATTCTAGAGTACACCTTGGATTTACTGCAGAAAAACAGGCAAAACACAAGCCACGGCAAGAAGAGCACATGTAGTTGGAAACATAATATCACAGTGCTGCACTTGAGCAAAGTCCGAATTAAGCTGCCATCTATCGGAGGGCTATAGTACTAGAAGCATTTGAGCCAGTGGTCTTTCGTGAATGCCTGGAAAAATACCAGCTATTTGTAATGGGTCCATATGGACCCATTGGGCTGGAAAGGGTTAAAGACACAATCCTCATTGTAACTGGGAGAGCAGCTGCATCTGAGTCCTCTCACTTATGCGAATTATTTCCCAACACCACCATCTTCAGTCACCAATCTTAGGAAACCTATATCCCTAGGATTTGGTAAAGAGTTGAAAAATGAGATTATACGTAATTTTTACAAAGAGCTTTCATAGTACGATTTGTTTGACCACAATGTAGAAACCTGTAAACTGTCCTCATGACGCAAAGTGGAAGGAAGGACGAGAAAGGGATTCGCAGGGAAAGTGTTCTCAACTAGATCGGTAATCCGGTCAGCAGACTGTGAAGTAATGGTGACCGTTAAAAACATTTTTTCCTATTTCAATAAGTTTGGGGGTCAGAAAAATTGTCTTTGCAACTCAATAAAACGCTGGATTTATTTCGAAATTTTTGTAAAATGTCCTGCAGTTCCGCCAAGCGATTAAAGTTCCACTATTTTCGGTCATTTTAGTAAAAACGGTGAAATATTCGGAAGATCGTGCTCCACCTCATCTTTTCTTGAAAAACACACAAATATTGTCATAATGTGAGTGAAAATGGTATGAAAGTGCAGAACACCCTAGAAAATAAAAAAGGAAGAAATTCAGGATAGTGCAAGTGCCGTAACCTCTTTTCTCTGGGTGGAAGGCGAGAGTGAGGACATGGAAAACGGCAGCAGTTGATTGCATCAGGCTTTATTTGTTGGAATTATAAGTAACTCATCTGGTGAATTCAACCACTTATAACTTTCGGGAGTGACATACAATATCCCTGTGGATTTCAATGCTACAATATCACTATTTAATCACCGTAACTGTGAGAATTCAGCATGATAAGCTATCTGAAAAATGTTTTGAACCTATGAAAATTGCCAAGTATTTTATTTTCACAGTGGACTACTCTACCCGGCTGGCTGACGCGATCTCACGCGGAAAGAAACGGAGCGCATTGTGCTTTCTTTAATGTCATGGTTCTAGAGCTTGTGAGCTATCTTGCGTAGATATGTTTTTAAAAAAGCGGAAAAGAAAAGAAGATTTAAAATTCCCAATGGTCCACCTTAGGATATTTCATCGCGATATCTTCCCACTATTGAGGACGTCGTCAGACACTCTAAGAATGACTGATCACTATGAATAAGGAATGTCAAGAAAGCTGATAAGCTGACAAACGGTAAGAACCCTCCATTATCTCATATTTCAATGAAAGTTCCTTAGAATATTGATCGTATGCCTCAAGCCTCTCAACTGTAACCAAAGTGAACTATAGATCTCAAAGTCCACCACACAACATATATAAAAATCCGGGAAGTTTATGGAATGATAGACCCACCCAATTTGATAATAAAAATGTGCTAATTAATAATATTTTATAAAAGATTTTAAGATAATATTTTATAAAAGAGCTTGAATATATGAATAGAGAAGGTCTGTTTGTGACTGTTCTCTTCACCGTGAAGTTCCTGGGCGATCCCCTCTGATCGGCATGGAGATCGTCTGATGTGATATCTACGGAACGCAAGAAAACTATTACAATTTTTGGTTGACGCATGGTATGGAGAGAAATTAAGGAATGTCAAGTATTTGTGAAGTCCACCCCAGAGGAACCTAGAAAGTTACGAAGCAAGAAGATGAAGTTTGGAGTGCCAATGTTTCCAAGGAAGACTTAAGACTCTTTTGATCCTCAAGCATCAACTTCACAGATTGACTGGTACATGGGCGAAGTGGAATTAACACAATTAACAGCACTTTCAATGGGACGTGTCAGGTACAGATTTCCTTCGGCCATAAAGTGATATTGAAAATCACAAATTTTTCACATTTTCACGGGCATGAAAATCATGTCCTCGGACAATACTGAATTATGTACATTAAAAATACAAAACTACTGGCAGAAATAAAATCCTGGTTTTGCAGGCCTATAATATAAAAATGAATTTATAGCAGTAAAAAAACGAAAAATCCTTAATTTAGCACCTGAGGATCATACACGATCGATGAAGGCATTTAAAGGTTACTTATGTTGCCTTCAAGTGTAAAAATGAAGTACTGAATAATAAAAATGTCTGCGTAGATTTCTTCAGGCCGATAACTACGTAATGCTATTCAGAAAATGTATTTATTCTTTGAAAAGATAGATAGATTCCATAAATATATTTTTTAAATATAAAAAAGTTGGAACCTAAGCTGAATTTAATTTCAAGTAAACAAGATGAAAAATGGTTTGAATTTGGAATATATGATAGATTTTAAATTAATTTTCAAATAATTAGCCACACAAAGTTTTTTGATTTCTAAAACCCTTTGACATTTTAAATGAATGGCCAATTCAAAGTTCAACTAGGAATTTTATTTTTCAATAAATCCATTTTTTTCAGGAAAAAGCACTCAAATTTATGCCAAATATAACCCTAATAGTCTCTCTATTGCGATTTACAAATTTAAACGTCAAGATCTTACACGTATTAACTATTTTCAATGGACCATCAAAAGGAGAATTAGCTGTAATAGTTAAATACTTACAAAAGCTGAAAAAAGATTGATGAATGTATATGGATCTCCGTCATTCCGAATAAGCCATTATATTAGATGTTTTCTTGTTTGATGACATACGTAGAAACTAAGGATGAGTCGATTCCAAATGTTGATTTTCGACTCCTTTGATTCTCAGGCTTATAATCGGTAACGAAAATCAATCAAAAGTTGATTCCAATTCCATCGATTTCAGATAGATAAATATTTAAAACATAGACTATAAGCTTACCTAGACCATTTGTAAATAAAAACTATGAAATATTATGTGTTTTTTCCCTGCTTAGTCCTACATGTCTATTATAAATGACTGATAAACAAACAATTAACATCCTGTTGCGGTTATAACTGAACGAAATAACCGAAAGAATAGTTAACTCTTACTTACTTAAGCATCGCGCATAACAAGCTAAATTACTTGAATCTTGAAGTTACTAAATATCGCCTTGCATGGCGCAGCAAGCCTCTAGTTACCAATATACCAATTTTACCAATAGTCGAGGAGGATGTCTGCCGCTTTTGTAACGCACTTGAACCTCGTCATGGCGTTGTATTTGCGAAGAACTCTCCCTCTCGCTCCAAGGACCACCTCCCGGAAGACATGTTGAGAGGAATATACCAAATTAAGTGTAGCTGCGACAGCTCCTACATCGGCCAGACCTTAAGAGCACCCCAAAATGCCGGCTCCAAGAGCATAAGAGGGTCGTGACAAATGGACAACTCCGCCAGTCGGCGGTCGCAGACCATCAGTGGAGTGAGCCAACGCATCCACACTTGAGCGGACTTGAAGAAGCCAGCTGGAACGCTGGCGAAACATTGTCCATCAGAAATGGATCAAAGTGGAATAAGACCCGAAAAACCATTCTCTTCGCCACCTGAAATTGTTTGGAAAATGAAACATTTGACTAACAATTGGCTGACAGTACGACTTTACCAGTCCAGTTCGCGTCCTGGCGTGCAACCGGTACTTCCCGACTTGACGTAAGGTACTTCGTTCTTCGGCGGTATAAGAAATCTAATTACTTATTTTCTGTTCGTGCTGTTGTACGTTTTACACGAATAAAGACAATGTCTTAAAACGTGTAAAAGTATTTTCAAACATATGTAAATGACAAATTTGCGAAGTTTTTAATATGTAGTAATTTCGTTTCAAGATGTTGAGGAGCTAGAATCTCTTCTGCAACATTCATCATGTTCCTCAGCATCTTTAGCTTCTGCTACAACATCCATCACATCACCAAATCCAGATCTACTTACATTGGCTTCTTCGACCCTTGAACCTATTGGTAAGGCATCTGTTGATTCAGATGTGTCAGTCTCTGTCCCATCTCCATTCCCAAGTTCACAGGCAACAGCACATTGCCTTTATCCTAAAAGTATTATAGTAGGGACAAAGAAGAAGCAGCCGACAATGATAATCTTCTCGACAGAGAAACGAAACTCAAAAGGAGTGATCCGAGAGTCAAACAAATTACAAAACTAAGTTGTGAGATGATGTGTCTTGATTTGCAGCCTCTGTCAGTATTGGATAATAAAGGATTTAGAATATTGATAAACCATCTAGAGCCTAGATACACCATACCATCACGCAAAACATTTTCAAATAAAATCCTCGTTAATATGAACAGTGAGGTGCACCAAAAGGTTAAAGATGAGTCGCATATGGCCAGATGTGTGGCTATTACAATAGATATGGGGACATTCATCGTAAACCAGGACTATATGGCTGTTACAGCACACATCTATTTCGGAGAAAAGTATTCTCTCAAAATGACGCATAGGTGCCTTGAAGTGGTGCCTTTGTCTGAGGCATCCCATATTGCAGACAACCTCAAGAATTTCTTCTTGAAAGTTCTCAGTGACTGGGGCATATCGTCCGAGGTCTTTGCCGTCTTAACGGAACAGACATTCTCAGCCATATCGCAGCTCCTACCCGGTCACAGTTTGAAGGCATACTATTTGTAGTGCATACGCAGCAAGTGGTCGTTAAAGATGGCTTGATGAACAACCAAAAAATTATGTCTCTTCTAAAAAAAACGAAGAAACTTGTGCGAAGTTTCAAACATTCTGCAAAAAACTCTTACATGTTAAAAACCTGTCAAACACAGCTAAGACTGCCACAGCATAGGATGATGCAGGACGAACCAACCCGCTGGAACAACTCTTTTTACATGCTCCGAAGAATAATTGAACGAAAAGAGGCAATGATTTTAGTTGCGAGTCAGAGCAACATCAAACTTTCTGTGGACATGGTTACGGATGATCGGAAGATAATAATATAAGTTTTCTTGAGATTTTTGAGCAAACAACTCATGAATATACATAATGGATTCAAATGTTTGGAATCGTTGCCTAGGCAACGATTTGGAATCGTTGCCTAAATTTCCACATTTAGTTAATCCAGTCCTAGGCGCTACTTTGAAAATAGTCTTCTCAGTCGACTCGTAAATGGCCGTGGTTAATTGTTGCTAACGTAAGACTGGTTGATATTCGATAACGATCGAGGAGATATAAACTACTTGATGCTGTACATAATAGCCGGCTGTTTTTGAGGCCCTACGGTTACTTTGTAAATGTTAGAAAGTTAATTACCACTGGATGTGTTTAAGAGGCATATGAAACTTCCATTGTGAGCAGATGCCGACACGCAGTGGTTCCTGGACCCTCTTTTCATGGACAAAAGTGGTTTTCTCGTTGTTTTGTCAACCAGTCATCCTAATACCTATGTGTTTCCATACTATCAAAGAACTGTTAACAGTAAGATTTATTCCAAAATATCAGTTTATAACAGTGAACGAGCATCTGAAAGAGAGGAAAACAGAAATGGACGAAATTTTACATTTCATTAAAGTAGGATGATTTCTCGATAGCTAAATATGGACATGCAACAGTGAAATGAGATTTATTGTGTCAGGCGAAGTCAAATCTATTCCAAAACGAGGTTTTCATACTTCTTCCTCAATAATTATTAACCGAGATACGCCATTAAAATTCATTGTCATTTACGAGTTAAAAAATTAGTTAATGTGGAGCTATAAAAATCCTGTGCAGAAGAACAGGGTGTTCCATTTAAGTCAAAAGTGTTCGTCTTTCCTTCCTTTGGTAAACGGAAAAAAGTTTAGCTGAGCCCTTTTGTACTTAACAGTAAAATGTATTTGGCTGTAATTCAAAATGGGCTAAATTGCTGACTCTCGTTTCCACTACACGTTAATTTCACGGAAAAGCAGACTCATTTAATTTTACCAAACACCTAGTAAATGAAACAATGAAGCAAACGAGACTCAATAATCACCACCATTGTTGTTCAAAACTGTTAATTAGCAACCGGACCTTATTTATGGCGACGCCTCTCATACAGGTTTAACTAATTCAGGCGTAGTGTAGTGCAAGTTTGTCATAGTGGAATCAACTATCGCACTTTACCACAAGTTTTAATAATAATACGACGCATTCAACTTAAAAAGTCATCATCAGGTACTAGTCACCGAGTAAAAGGAGACATGGCATTACCGCATAGATCCGTGTGGATGTGTTTAGTCTCTCATTGTGTTTTGAAAACTGAATATACGTTGCATATCGCTAACAAGCTTTTTAAAAGGCATTTATCGCTTTGTGATGGGTATGAGCTTGAATCGCAGGGAGGTTGAATCGCAGCAATCAAGTTGTACGAGAACTGGTCCAAAAAATATTGAAAGAAGAAGAATCAACTATTTGATTATGTTGAGATGTGTTTATTATATGAAGAGTTTATTATATGAAGTCGTTTTCTTAATCTTAGTTGTAACTTCAACCTTAAATTTTTTTGTAGGAATTACAACCTGACGGACTACTCGAAGGAAGATATAAAAACAATTCGCAATCGCATAAGCCTCTTTTGACCATGATGTTAATATTTTCAGTGGAATAGCCGAACGTAATACGCCCACCTCATCAGCTAGATCGATTTTCTCGTGCACAAAAACTTCTCCAGTATGCACCCAATATCTGTTAGCCAATATGATAATTTTAAACTAGCTGACCCG
This sequence comes from Ceriagrion tenellum, assembly GCA_963169105.1. Lineage (NCBI taxonomy): Eukaryota > Metazoa > Arthropoda > Insecta > Odonata > Coenagrionidae > Ceriagrion > Ceriagrion tenellum. The sequence goes on along the minus strand of OY720641.1, from coordinate 139,421,598 downwards.
TGCGAATATTCCGCACAGCATCGTAATCAAAAACCAAATGATAAATTATAATGATGAAATAAGTAAATGCAAATATTTATTAATGAAATATATTTTATTAAGCAAAGTGGTAATAAATATATCAGTCTTATTGTAAAAAGTCGTTATCTATATGTACATATTGGCTTGACAGAACTGATTTTTTTAAACTTTACAGGACCATTACAGAGTGTTTTATCGCAGTATTTTTTGTCTTATTTTATTTTACAAAACATCTTTGAAGACAATGTTAGTTGTTAAAATTTGATCATCGTTGACGCTTTGACCGTATGTCTTTAACACAAACATAAATATCACTAAAGTTGCGCACTCACGTTTATTTATTAACTTGGTTTATATAAATAGCAGTTTTTCTACAGCATGACTCACTTTTCTTAGAAAATAATCACTCTACCGTAAACGGTCACACTGATTGCATGTAGAATGTAAACAATCTAACAAAACGATGTGTTAATAGATGGCGCCTCCTAAAGTCTTTTAAGCACATAACCATAGCCAACATATACGTTGATTATATTTTCAACAGATAGCACTATCATTTTTTAACGTAAACTTTAATTTTCAAATTTTCAACAAAAATTTTAATTTTGAACCATTTGTCTATTTTTCGTCAATAGCGGGGAACATAAGCTTTAAAGCGATGTTTAAATCATTAATTTTGATGAAGAATTATGAGAGTTATGGCGTTGCGACAAAAAAACGCCTTTGAAAAATAATATATATGATTTTTATGCATTACTTTACGTATTATCAGGACATGAGTGTCCAAAGAAGGTTTTCTTTTTTTGCAAAAAAACCAAAAGAAGAAGATCGGAGGAGGTGACTAAAACAAGAAGTTCTATGGAGCTCTCCTTCGCTGCATCACGCAGTCTGAATGACGAGAAGACGCTGCCAACATTTTGGAAGAATCCCTTAGTAGCAGTTTGGAAGTATCCCTTAGGGCTTCCAAAATCAAGACTGCATGGATGTCGCAACAAAAGGTCAGAAAGGCAAATCATTTCACTCCAGATGAAGCATTAAGCTTGTGTGTTAAGGCAAAACTCAGCAAAGCTCAGTACCAATTGCTTCGAGAAGAACTCATTGCTCAAAATTTAAATGCTCTACCCAGCTACAAACAATTGATTTAAGCAAAAACAAAGCGTTATCCGCCACCAGAGTATCTTACAATCACTGAAACAGGTGCGAAGGTCAAGTTACAGGGACTCATGGATCACACTGCATACGGCATTGTTGGCGGTACAAGAGTCAGTTTTAATGAAATTGTCTCCCAATCAAATGTCCAAGGTGACTTTGAATTTAAAGTGGGGATTTGACGGTGCCACTGGATTTTCATCAATAAACCAATTTCCTAAAGGCTGATGCCTTATCGATGCAACTATTCATCTCTGTAATTTGCCGTTCGCTTCAGTCCCACGTAGTTGCTGCATCCTATCTTCTTCTTGATCTCGTCCAAATATTTCTTCCTCGGCCGTCCTATTCCTTTCTTTCCTAGTATTTTCCCTTCAAGAATGTTTGTTATGAATACATTGTGTGTGAAGACATGCCCAATAAATTTTATTTTCCTCTTTTCCATCTCCGCCAATAATCTTCTCTCTTCCTGCACTTCCATTGTTTTTCTTTCCGTCCGGCTCGTTCTTGTCATCTTCCGCCATATCCACATTTCAGCAGCCTCCTCAAGTCAGCTCCTTTCTAATTTGCATTACAGTCCAACTTTCACTTCCATACAGCAGTCTACTCCATGCAATGTTTTTGCAAAGGATTTTCTAATATCCAAATTCATATGTATGCGGGTTAAAATATTTTTCTTAGTCATTAATGCCTATTTTGCCAAAGCAATCCGTCTCTTCACTTCCATTAAACATCTATTGTCCTGTGTGATTATACTACCGAGATAATTAACCCATTAGTGCCCACGATATAAACCAATCATTTTTTTCAATATTTTTCTGTTGAATTAAGTTTATTATCGTCCAATTAAGATAAAAACTCGAGTCATTCGTCAATATCACACATAGTTTGTTTAAAATTGAACGCCTACATTTGTAGGCACTGGGCACGGAGGGTAAGAGGTTTTTCGGCAATGAAGATATTCAAATTTGATCAATTCTTTTTTATTTAAACACATGGTATCTGCGAAAAAATCAGGATTACAATAGTACATCGACAAATTACAAGTTGTGATGAAAAAAATTTAATCTAGGTTTTATTTTATTCATGGAAATTTTTGAAACATTGAATGTGGCAACCCACTTTACAAACTATGCAGATTTTTCGGGTATTTTTTCCACATTCTCCAGAGCGTATTATTGTTGCAGATGTCTCTAGATTATGTAGTACTGCAGTACTTAGACGGACAGCATAATCAACTCTACGTTTAACTGATACAGAAGAACGACCTTGTCTTTTCCGATCAATTACATTTCTTGATAAATAGCTCTGAACAACAGTTCGTGTGAAGTGTAACAAATCCACTTTATCCTTTTTTCCACGTTCAGTGAGCCTGTTCCATTGCCATGCGTTATTCATCGATACATTCATTAGATGTGCAATCAAAGGCCAGTACCATTTTTTGTTTCAAATTCCTATACGGTACGAAGCTATATTTTGATCCATGCGATCTACACCGCCCATAAAGGTGTTATATTGAATCACACAACGAGGCTGATCTATTTGAAGGCGTTTTTTTTCGGCATTGCTCCAGCGTTTTGCCTTACCCATTGGTTCAACCCCACAACAAGTAGAGGCAACAGTTACAACGTTATTATCATTCATTCGGACCAAAGTTACCATAGAATTGTTGTCCGTAACTTGGTGATAAGCACCCCTAGGCTTCTTTTTTAGTTCAGATGCATCTTTCAAGGGAGCATTTTCCACTCTATTCGCCCTGATAGTGCCTGTCCCATCATGTCCTTTTATTTTCAGTTGCTGTAAAAGTTTTACGGAAGTAAAAAAATTATCAAAGTAGACATTGTACGTTTCTGGCAACGCATTTACAAGATCAATCACAACTGACCCTCCTACTCCAAGTTCGAGAATGGTGTTACCAGTAGCTGCACCCTGATAAGGCTCCCCCTGTATCAGATAGCCTAACCGGTTGCACACGCACCAAATTTTGTAACCGAAACGAATCGGTTTGCCATGAATGTGTTGTTTACATCCATGCCTGCCAAAGTAAGGGCACATAGACTCATCCACACACAAGTTAGGATCATCGAGAAAATATTTTAGCCACCTGGAATTCAGATGACTCCACAAAAGACGTATTTTAGCGAATTTGTCCGATTTGTCTAAGTTAGAATTGTCACAAACATGAAAATAGCGCAAGATTTCTTCAAACCTATTCCTGCTTATAGCTTCTGCTATACCTTTGTGATATACATCACTAGCTGATTCCCAGTACATACGCCTACGTGAGTAGCAGCAATAACCACTTATAAACAGTATAGCAATAAAAACTTTCATCTCAGTCTTTGACACACTAATTTCTGTATTTCCCTGATCGGACGCGTAATGACTAGTATTTTCAACAATCAGTGAAATAATCTCATTGTCAAAAAACATTTCAAACATATCAACCGGGTCCTTATCTTCGCCGAGCCAATCCGGTCGGTCCACAGCTCGTTCCTCCACCTCCGCGATGTCCACTTCCTTCCACTCATGAGAAGTTTTGCGTCTTGAGGCCTTCTTGGGCTTTTTCATTGGTATAGGTATATTGGCTTCTTCATCGTTATCCTGCTGCGGTAGAGAAGTGCCATCTCGCTCACCTAGTGAACTCGGTTTACTTCCGGCTGCAGTTTGTTTCAATGAGGAGTCGCTTGCTGTTCGGATAGTATGATCTTTCGAACACTTCTTAGAGCGACGCGATTTCTCATTAGTCGTAGCCGACGTTGTTTCGGAAACACATGTGTTTTCAGTGGGCGCACGATCCAATATAGACACTTGCGCGTCGTAAGGGGAGTCGAATCCCGGAACGTTGACAGTAAAGGTCTCGACACTACCGAAAACAATCCTCCTTCCGATTAGCTCAGCCTTACCGCGCAGTTGGTTACCAGAAAGACGATTTACATCACCCTCGGGGTCGTCCGCGTCGCTATCACCGTCACTTTGTAAATGATTTTCCGGCGGTTCAATATAAATCGACGCATCCATCAAATCTTCACACTCATCTTCAAGCAAAGCTATGATATCTTCAGTAAAGAGCGGTTTTGGCGAGCTAAAACGCGAAAAAAACACAGTAAATACACTGTACCCGGCCGTGCCCAGTGCCTACAAATGTGGGCAGTCGTAATGAGTGTGAGATATTTTTGTAAACGACAGAATAAATCAAAAAGACAACTCCAGAATCGTATTCCTCACATCACACTGCGCAATTATAACTAAAAACATAAGCACTAATCAATTTTTTTCTCTATGAAAACACTCACCTTTTGCGAGACGACATGGCGTGCCAAAAAACTAACTTTTCACTTGCCGATAACTAACACCCAACCGCTGTGAACGACGTCACCGGACAAGCCACGCCTCTAGCAATGCCAGATTAACATTGTGCTACATTGTTTATCTGTCGTCGCAGCGTTTTAAGGATAAAAGCACTTCGATTTCGGTGCGCCTAAAAATTTAGGCGCTGGGCACTAATGGGTTAAATTCTTCCGCCTGATCAATTCTGGTGTCGTCAATTTTAATATTGGTTTTAATTTCTTTTATATTTTTTCGCACTACCATTACTTTCGTTTTCCATATATTCACTTTTAATTTACATTGTTTGAGGGGGTCTGAAAGGACTTCCAGCATTCTATTAATTTCTTTTTCACATCAGCAAATCTGATACAATGTATTATTTCACCATTTACTTTTACTTCTTTAGTCTTTTCCTTCATGTTCTGTATAGATTTCTCAATGAATATATTAAATAGATATGGGAATAGGGGACATCCTTGTCTAACTCCTTTCCTAATTCTAGCCTCTTCCTCTACCTGATTGATGATTATTTTTGTGCTTTGGTTTTAATAAAATAGATAAATCATTCTTCTAACTTTCCAGTCCGATCCTCTTCATAGTTCTAAAGAGTATCTCCCAGTTTACATTATCAAAAGCTTTTTCTGTGTCAATAAAGGTAAGATAGATCCTTCTATTTATATCTATTCTTCTCTCCAATATCATACGTAAAGCCAGAATTGCTTCTCTTGTCCCTCTACCTCCTGTAAATCCAAATTGGTCCTCTCCGATGTATGTATCTTCTTCTTCTTCAGTGTTCAACCCTGGGGCTGATTTGCAGCAGTACGCCATTCCTCTCTTCTGTCTGCTTTTCTCTTCATTTCTGTGTATGTGGTGCAACCCATATCGTTCACAATCTGCTGCATGAATGACATCCTTGGTCGTCCCCGGCGATTCCTTCCCTCTATAGCTCCTTCTGCTATTGTTAAAACGATGTTGTCGTGTCTTAGAATGTGCCCTACGAGTTTGTCTCTTCTTGTTTGGATATGCCTCCACAGGGATCTGGTTTCTTGAACTCTTTTCAGTACCTCTTCATTCGTGACTCTATCTTTCCAGCTGAGCTTCAACATCCTTCTGTAGAGCCACATCTCCAGGGCTTCTAGCCGCCTTCTCTCTTGTTTTCTTATTACCCATGTTTCGCTCTTGTATAGGGCCACACTCCAAACAAATGCTTTCATCATCCGTTTAATTATTTCCAAACTAATGTTCTTGTTGGTGAGTAGGTTCTTTCTAAGATAGAATGCAATTTTGGCCTGATGTATTCTCCTTACAATTTCTTTCTGGATTCTACCATCTCTTGTTATTCTGCTTCCCAAGTAGGCAAATTCCTCAATTACTTCTAGCTTCTCTCCTCCAATTCTCATTATTGGGGGTTCATATTGTGCTTGATTACTGCGAACCATAACCCTGGTTTTGCGTTTGTTTATTCTCATGCCATACTGTTTACAGAAAATCCTACCCATTGTGTTGAGCATCCTTTCTAGGTCTTCTTTGGTCTCTGTGATCACAGCAATATCATCTGCATAACGCAGCATATCTATCTTGTGTCCATTAATTTTAATCCCCACCTCAGTAATTTCACGAACTTGGTCAATAGCTTCCTGGATGTAAGTATTGAATATAAGAGGAGAGAGAGCACATCACGCCTCACTCATGTCTCACGCCTTTCCTAATTTTTGCCTCTTGCTTTTGATGAAAATTCCTTATCACAACCATTTCGTTCTTATATAAGCTAATCTTTCATTCATAATCTTATATCACCCGCATGTCTTTATATTTTAGGCCTGCTTTCTTCAGCACTCTGAACATCTCTTTCCAGATAACATTGTCCAATGCCTTTTCCAGGTCAATGAAGGCAAAATAAGTAGTTTTATTTCTCTGCATTTGTTTTTCAATAAGAAGCATCAATGCCAGAATTGCCTCTCTTGTTCCTGATCCTCTTCTGAATCCAAACTGATCTTCACTCAGCATATCCTCTACCTTTCCTTCAATTCTCCTCAGGATTATCCTTTTCGACGCAGGCGATATTAGGCTTAAGGTTCGGTACGGTTCGCATTTTGTAGCTACCGCCTTCTTCGGTATAGGAACCATGATGCATTTCTGGAAGTCGGTTGGTATCTCTCCTGTGTTATATATGGACCTCATCATTTTCAGCAGCATTGTTTTCAAATTTTCACCAGCATTCTTGATTAATTCTCAAGGAATCTCATCAATACCCGTTGCTTTGTTCTCCTGTAGGTCTTTTAGGGCTTTGTCGAATTCTTCAAGCAGGATGTCGTCTCCTTTGTCATCTTCGTTAACTTCCTCTTCCTTTCCTATTACATCCTCTGATAGAGGTGGTCCGTCATACAATTCCTCAATGTACTCTTTCCACCTCTTCCCCACGTCTTCACCAAACAGCATTTTCCCCTCTTTATCTTCTATTGTGCCCGGTATTGTTGTTTTCCGTCTGTTAAAAAATTTGTTTGCTGTCCTGTAGGCTATATCAGTTTTTCCTTTCTGCATATTTTCTTCCACTTTCCTGCACATTTCCTGAAGAAAACCTTCTTTTGCTTTCCTAGCTTCTCTGTTGACTAAGTTCCTCAGTCTTCTGTATTCAGCTTTTGTTCATCAATGGCGTTTTTGTATAGTCTTCTGTTTTCGATAAGCTGAATAACATCTGCTGTGATCCATTTCTTTTTGTTGTTGGATTTAGTTTTCCCTACAATATTTTCTGCTGCTTTTTATACACCGGATTTAATTTGCTCCCATTCTTCTTTTACGCTGCCATGTTGGAAGTTTTTCGCAAGGTCGTCCGTTTCCTGTGCGTACTGTCAGGCGAGTCCCTCAGTTTTCAGTTTTTCGATTTCCCATTTCTGTTTTACCTCCTTTCTCTTAAGACATTTTTATCTGAGTGAGCTTTTCATCAGGACCAGGTTGTGGTCGCTATCTATGTCTGCAGATGGGTAGCTCCTGCAGTCTTTCACTTGGTTCCTAAAACGTGATTTCACTAAAATTTAATCGACCTGTTGTCTTCTTAAGTCTCCTGGGGCCTTCCAGGTGTATCTTCTTCTCTTGTGATGCTGGAAAAGTGTGTTTGCAACAAATAGTTGATGTCTCGAGCAGAACTCGATTAGTCGAGTTCCTCTTTCATTTCTTTTTCCAAGTCCATAGCTGCCGACAATCCCTTCTTCTGGTTCTTCACCCACACTCGCATTCAAGTCCCCCATGACAATCAGGTTTTCATCTCACTTAGCATGTCTGATCGCTTTACTTATTACTTCGTATATTTCGTCAACTACCACATCCGCTTCTTTGGACGTAGGCATATACACTTGTATTACTACGGTGTCTTTTGGTTTAGTTCCAATTTGACTAATATTATCTTGGAGCTATATTGCACATATCCCTTGACACGAGATCCAATGTTTTTTTCTTAAAATTACTCCAGTTCCTCTCAGTCCTGGCGTGTCTTGATCAGTTCCGCTGTGATTGATTCTGTATTCTCCCGACCAGAAGTCTCCTGATTGGGGCCATCTCATTTCCGATATGCCAAGGATATCAATTTCCAGTCGTTCCATTTCAAGTTTCAGGTTTTCTAGTTTGCTACACTGCAGCAGGGTTCTCACATTACAAGTAGCTATTTTAAAATTGTTTTTCTTCACCTTGTTTATATCTTTTGCAGTCCCCACCCGGAAATCCGATTGGGGGACTATTTTATCTCCGGAAAATTTTACAAAAGGTACAGGCATGGTTTACTGCTGATGCTTGGGATATCGTGGAATCTTTAATGTGGTGGTTTCCCTTTGCCTTCCACATCCTATGCCGTTGACCATCTGTTGGTTCTTCCGCCTTCGGAAACGGTTTCCCATTTCTAGGACAAGAGGGTGCCCTGCCCAGAAAATGCTGGGATGATGACATATCTCGGTCATCCTTCGGTCCCTGCCTACGTTAGCCGTCACTTAAAGTGACGTTGTCCCCTCTCTACCACGGGGAGGTGTAGATCAGGTATTTCCCTTCATCGGGTCTAGGACCTTGATGGCATTCCCTAGATCTCTCCGGTACTTTAGATAGGTACTTTACTACTTTATGTATCTACCTTTCCCTTTATCCTGTTCTTAACTATGTTAAGGAGTATTTTGGAGGCATGAGATAAGATGGATAGCGTTCTATAATTGGTGCAATCCTATTTTAGGAAAGGTAATGGTCCTGATTTGCGTGAAGTCCTTTGGTATGATTCCGTTCTCGTAGCAGTCACTTATTACTCTGAATAATTGGTATTTCATACTACTGCCTAAAATTTTCAGCAGCTCTGCAGAGATGCCATCCACACCAGTTGCTTTTTCATCTTTGAGACTCTTAAGAGCATGTTCAAATTCATGTCTCGTGATTGTTTTCAATTAGATAATTATCATACTTGTAGTCCTTAGCATCGTACAGTTCTTCAATGTATTCTTTCCATCGGGCACATCATTGCCAATCATCAATATTCCCTCTTTTTTTTACTTCAACTGATTTTGTTTTCGGTTTGTAGTGTAGAGCTCTGATTTTCTTGTAAAATTTATCTTGTTTTCCCTTTTCTGCTCTTCTTCAATCTCTTCAACAATTTTTTTGGTCCATTTCTCTTTTTCTTCTCGGCTCTTGGTTGTGATGCGATTTTTCATTGTTTTTTAGTCCTCCACCTTGTTTTCTTACCTAAGTTTATTCCTTCCATGGATTAACTTAAGTATTTCTTCTGTCATCCAAGGTTTTTTGGGCTCCAGTTTCCGTTTCCCTAAAACCTCATTTGTTGTTTCAATCGTCCCATCTTGATATTACTTCACTGTATAAGTTAGGATTTTCATCTTACAAGCAAAAAATTCCATTCCCAGAATTTGATGACAGTGCAATCTGCTCAACTACAATAGTGCCACTTCAGTTATTTACAAAATCTGAATCAAGCAAGAAACTAATATGTGCGAATTTCCACAGAGAAACAATCATCCCCCTTGACCGGGATTCGAACCCGGATCCCTCGATTTCCGGCCGAGTGCTTTAGCCAGTTAAGCTACGGTTCATGTGCGTTTATTCTTTAATCATTTACATTGCTGCATAAATGTTTATACTTCATCCAAACAAGTTAACAATCATCCGTGAGGTGGTCTCCGCTAATCAGCTGATGGCGAGGACAGGGAGACGGCGCTCGATGTGGTTGCGCTGGTGGGTGCTGCATCCGGCGGTCTTGTATGTGCAGGCAGCCGTTCGGTCAGGAGAGCAGAAGTTCCAGGGTAGGGTGTTGACTCCTGGAACTGTTCAAGCAACCAGGGGCGCATGGTGGATGGCGCCCCAGAGAGATGAGCAGATCTCACATAAGAGATCAGTCCCTGTTCGACATTTCCTCCATGGAGCCTTATCTCTATATATAGAGCAATCATCCTGGATAAGATAATTGATTTAACAAAAGGAAAGAGCCGGAAATTTAGGAATAATAACTTGGCGTCGGGGATGACGCCATTCCCGAAGGAATCCCAAGTGCGAAAGATCCGACGTATTGCATACCATGCCGCCTGACCCTCGTTGCAACCAAGGAGATGATGTGTGAGTATGTCAACTTTCCAGCAAAGAGCGCACCGATCAGAAGCGACGAGTCGGAAACGCTTTGGGGTCTCAAGGGTGGGAAACAGGCCATTTATGACGAAAAACATGAGTGACCCCTGACGGGAATTGAACTTTGCTGCACACCAATTTTTTATTGAGTTAGGTGCGGCCGGGACGGAAGATGGGAGTTCCTTTAGGATTAATTTAGCGGAAACTCTTTTTGTCACAAGTGACTCACGGGGGGCAAGCGTTTCAACAATCCTTTGAATTGATCGCTTTGCGGAACGAAACGTTGGGTTTGAGGAAGCCCCAGCGAGGGCGGCCTTGACTAAATCCCTCCACGCGGGCCTGTATTCGGAGAGGGCGCGGACGTGGAGTTTGGAGATAAGAATGTCACATTTCAATTGGATATTCGTTAAGGAAAGCCCACCTTTTTGCGGGGGGGCATACAATTGCTTCCTCGAAACTTTCTTAGCGTGTCCTGTCCAAACAAAACGGTTTGTGCACATAATGAGTTCGGCATTCGCAAGGGAAGGTAATGGCCATATATGCGCTACGTTCCATATCTTGGGCATAATCAATTGTTCCAAGAGGCGAACGCGTGCAAGGAGGGGGAGTGACGGAAGAGCACATCTTCCACACACCGCCCGCATCTCCTGCACCATCTCCCCCCAGTTCCGATCGAGGGTCCGGTCGAGACAGATGTCCGACCAAAGGTCCAAGATCTTAATGGGGGGAGTAGCAAAGGTCCAATTCCATACCGACTCCGACAGCAAATTCGCTCTCCGTAAGCAAATCCCTCCGTAAGAGGAAGGCATTTGGACTTGGTACGATTCACGAAGAGACCGCCGGTCTCAAAAGACCTGAGAATCCTGTCCGCGATTTCTAACTGGTCGAAGCAGCCAGCGAAGAGCTTCAAGTCATCGGCATACAGCACACCCGTGTAAACATGGCCAAAGAGCGAAGCCCCGACACCTCCCTCCGCCATCGCGCGGATCACAGGGTCCATCGCAAATGCGAAGAGAAGCATCGAGAGCGGGCATCCCTGGCGAACTTAATTCAGTATGGCAAACGAAAAGGAAACTTCACGATTTAATTTAATGTTTGTCGAAATGTAACGTAACGTAAAAGATTTTGATCGTACGAATGAAGGCTTCCGGGAAAGCCATTCTGCGAAGTACTGTTAAAATAAAATCAATACGTACATAATCGAAAGCCTTAACCAGGTCCACGGCCAATATAGCAGAAATATTGCAGTTCGCGGATTGATTAGCGGTTAAGATCACATTACGAATTAGGAAAGAAGCGTCAAAAATAGTGGGCTCCTCCGCGATCGCATATTGGGATTTCGATTAAACAAGGTGTGAAACGTCATGAAGTCGACGTTTATAGACATGAGATAAAATTTTCAAATCGCAATTTAGTAGCGCAATCGGCCGAAGGCCATCAAACGTCCTCGGCCGACGTTACTTAGGCAATAATGTAATCAAAGCGACTCGCTGGCTAGGAGTCAGCATGTCGCGGTCTAAGATCGAGTTAAATACACGAGCCAAAAATGAGCCTAAAATATCCCAATACGCGAGGTAGAACTTGTACGGTAGGCCGTCGGGACCAGGCGCTTTTCCGCGGGGGAGTAAGCTGGCAACGGCGTCCAACTCCCCCTCCTCGATTTCACATGTCAACCTATCATGTGGGATGGGACACCTCGACAGCCAGGAGTTATTAATAACAAACCAGCATGGGTTCAGAAAAGGACGGTCTTGCGAAACTCAATTAGGTCTTTTTGCTCACAATATTTTAGTTTCCGGAGAAGGTAACCTACAGGTAGATGCAGCGTTTCTTGACTTTAGAAAAGCTTTTGACAAGGTTCCCCACTGTAAGTTACTCGCAAAGTTAGCATATACGGAATAGACAGTAATGCAGTAGGCTGGATAGGAGACTTCTTACATGAACGCGTTCAAAGGGTGGTATTAGATGGTGTCAGCTCAGGCGAAGTAAAAGTTACATCGGGTGTTCCCCAGGGAAGCGTGATAGGCCCAATTTTATTTCTTCTCTACGTAAACGACTTGAATAAAGTAGTAAAAAATAGCAAGCTCCGTCTTTTTGCCGATGATGCTGTAGTGTATAAGGAAGTTAGGAATGACGAGGACAGGCAGTCTTGAACTGAGGATTTAGATGCAATTGATGATTGGTGTGATTGTTGGCAGCTAGAATTAAATTTGAAGAAATGCGCGATAATAAACTTTTGGAAAAAGAATGGCTTTCCCCAGATTAATTATTGCATCAAAGAAAAGAAAGTATCTAACGTAGATTCAATTAAATACTTAGAAGTCACCATCACTGAAGACATGTCATGGGGGAATCACATAAGGGAAATAAGTTGTGTAGCAAACCGTAGATTAGGATTTGTAAAAAGGGTTCTAGGCAAATGCAATGAGAGAGTACTGGAAAGAAGCTATTTTACACTTGTCAGGCCTCATTTAGAATATGCCGCTAGTATATGGGATCCGTACGAGGAAGGTTTGAAAAAAGAATTAGAGCGTTTGCAAAGGAGATCCGCTAGATTAGTTAAAGGCCGTTATGATAATTGTATAAGTGTTACCAGCTTAATAGAAGAACTAGGATGAGAATTACTTTCAGAACGCAGGTTAAAATATAGGTTAAACCTTCTAAGTAAATTCGAAACCGTTTTGTTCACAGATGACGTTAGATATATATTAAGAACCCCTGCGTATCATGCTAGGTTTGATCATATTAACAAGATTAGAGAGATAGATTGTCGTACCGATAGATTTTAAATGTCATTTTTCCCGCGTACCATAAGAGAGAACAATAGGCAGCGTAGCAAAGGGATAGGTAGGTGAAATATAGTTAGAGTAGTCTGTAGTGCATGATGCATGTAATAAAACCAATAATCCCTTTCTTATTATGTAGGTACTAACCATGTGACCCTATTATTTAGTATGCTTTCATTAAATATCCTAGTTGCATGTCAATAGTGCATGTTTGGTGATCTTCACCCCCTGCCACACACCCTCGTGGTGGCTTGCAGGGTATCATGTAGATTTAGATTATAAAATTGCCGTAGACCGATATTCACGAAGTGCTAAGAAGTAAATTGTGAATTTCTGTTATTAAATTTGGAGAAGATTTAAATATATCTGGAGACCGGACGATATTTAAAAATGCATATTCACATTCCGCATATGGAACTACATTTTTATCCACTGCATTATGATTACTGGTTCTTCTGCTGACTCTCGGAGCGAGCGGACGTGCCTACCTGACCTCTCCCTGGAACCGGTTAATCCCCTCAGCAAGGCAGACCCCTACCTGCACTGTGCACCTGCTTTCCCGTTGCCGTAGTTCGTTGTACTGTGTAGTGATAAGTAGACATTTTTTTTGGTTATATTTTTTTTCGTTGTGCTGACAGTTTGTGTTCTTATTTATCGCGAATTTTAGTTAGCTCTTTGCCAGGTGTGAGGTCTGTGTTAAAGTTATTTCGTATAAGTATTATTGTTACTTTGTCCATTGTGACCGAGTTTAGGATCGCTCAGTTCTTTTGAGTATAGCCATCTTTTTGTAGTTAAGCTTTTTTCCTTGGGAGTTCATTCAGACTAGCGCTAGGATGTCTTCGAATAGGTCACCTGTTGGGATGATCAAAAACGCCGGCGAGTGTGCGGCTCTCCGAGCCCGCATCGCCGAGTTGGAGAGAATCCTTCGGGAACTCCAGTCTAAGATTGAAAGAGTGATATGCGTCCCGAAGGTGGATGAAAATTTGGGTCGCTCTTCGAAAGTTCACCGTGCCCTACGGGCCGCACGAGTTAGCTCGAATGCTAACAGTGGCTGGACGATCGAGAGTTTGCCTGAAGGTCCTTCTTCCGATGAAGGGGCAGTACAACTCCGTAAACCGGAGGTCTGGAGGGTCGTGTCTCGGAGGAGTGGAGGTAAGGTCACTCTGAAGCGTATTTCAGGAGATGCTTTGGCACCTCCCATTCCCGTTTCGAACAGGTACCGTTTGCTTTTGGATGGAAATTCCGAGGTGCCTGACGTGTCTACTCCCCCTCCGAGACCGGCACCTAGGAAGAGTCGTCAGAGTGGAAAGGAGGGAATTGTAGTGATAGGTAGTAGTAACGTCCGCCGTGTGAAGGTCCCATTGCGGGAAAGGGCAGGCCGTGAGGGTATAAGCCACCGTGTAGCGTCATGGTGCATTCCAAGTGGCGGAGTTCCGCAGGTGACGCAGGCGGTTGGTGCGGCCGTCCGGGGCACGAAGTGCTCAAGTCTACAGATTGTGGCCCATGTCGGCGTCAACGACGCCATGGACCGTGGATCCGAGGAGATCCTGCGTTCCTTCAGGGAACTGGACTCCGAAGTGAAGCGGGTATGTCGCGACGAGGGGGTTGACATGACACTTGCAATTTGTACTCTTGTCCCGAGGATCGATCGTGGACCCCTGGTTTGGAGCCGAGTGGAGGCCATAAACCAGAGGTTGCGTCGCTTCTGCACGGACATTGGAGCCTCCTTCGTCGACCTTCGGCCGGCAATCCGATCATGTCGGACCTCTCTGAACCGATCTGGTGTCCATTACACGGCCGAGGCAGCTAGCTGTGTAGCGAGTAGCATACTCGATCACTGTAGACCATTTATAGGATAGAGGGTAGGGCAAAGAGTAGGTCAGCTAGTGGGTCGAATCAGGTACCATCGCGAAAAAATTTAATAGAATAAATATTCAAGAAAGTGTTAAGTCTAACGAGAACAGTAAGAGGCCAGTTTCAAAAAATAGCAGTAATTTAACTTGGAATATACTGAAGAAAGCTAGTTGTAATGAAAATACAATTTCCGGGAATACGCTCACTGATAAATCCTTTTCTGTCGAGCTAGTAAACTGCTGTAGCTTAAGATATGAAGTAGCTGACCATCTATTTGAAACTACTGCCGCAGACTTAATTATAGGGACAGAAAGTTGGTTGTGTAACGAAATCGCAGTTAATGATGTATTCCCGAAAAATTTCACAGTTTATAGAAAAGATAGAGTGGACAGAACCGGGGGAGTAGTATATATTGCAGTGAAGGATTTTATATTAGTAGGAGGGAGTCATTTTCCGACGACCAGGTACAAAGCGTATGGTGCTCCATTCAAAATCCTAAAGCAAAAACAATCTATGTGTGCGCATATTACAGACCACCAGATACCCATGTAAGCTCAATATTAGGACTAGAAAGTCAACTCAGTAAGTTAACCACTCAAGAAAACGACCATCATATTATAATCGGTGGGGATTTCAATCTTCCGTCCATAGACTGGGACACTTACAGTTTTATCACTGGGGGAAAGACCTTTGTGAGTCACTCATGTATACATTCACATCTCACTCACTACATCAATTAGTCACTGCTCTTACTAGAGGGAAAAATACACTTGATCTTTTAGCGACAAATATTCCACACATGGATGTAAACATAGGTACGAATAAGGGAATAAGCGACCACAAGATAGTTAAAGCTAATTTTTCCGTGAGCATGATCAAGAAACATAATCCACAAAGAAAAATCTACTTATATAATAAGGCTGACTACGAAGGTATGAAACGAGAGTTCCAAAAGTCATTTACTAATTTTCAAAAAATAAGTATCAACAGTAATACTGAGGTTTTGTGGAATACTTTCCTCAACGTTACACGATCAGTAGTTAGCAAATACATACCATGTAAATGAAAAAGCGCCAATGCAGAGCCTAGGTGGTATAACGCGGAGGTTAGAAAAACATTAAAGCACCAGAGAAGATGTCATGCTAGGTTGAAAAGGGCAAAAATTAACAATCCTCCGAAGAACAATACACAGTCATCGAAAATGACAAAATATCTAAACTCTCAGTAAAAAAAAGCGTGCCGAAGGGCGTTAACTGATTTCAAAAGTAAATTACTGGGAGAACAATTGAATGGTAATCTCAAGGCATTTTGGTCGTATGTTAGGGACACTCAAGGAAATAAATTTACAGTACACACGCTTAAGAATATCAAAGGGGAAAAGCTAACCAACAGTCTCCAAAAAGCCAATTCATTAAACTCATTCTTCCAAAGCATTTTCAATACTTGTACACCACATCTTTTCGATCCGCAGCCAGTTCGTTCCCAAACAAATACATACATACATATCCATCACGCAGTTCCCTTCCGGGGTAGGCACAGTCAAAATGTTTCACTCGTTGATACATAATTGTCCCAAACATTTATGCCTAAAATTATTATAAATTGTCGCGGCATAGAACAACAGCTAAAAAAATATCAACCCCAACAAATCCCCCGGTCCGGATCAAATACCTGCTCGTGTATATAAAACATTGGCATCGGACATAGCGCCTTACTAAGAATTAATATTTACTTAATCTTTAGTAGATCACGTAGTGCCTAAGGACTGAAGAGTAGCAAATGTCACACCGATATTCAAAAGCGGCGACAGGGAAGACCCTAGTAACTATAGACCTATTTCCCTCACATCCATTTCCTGTAAGGTATTTGAACACATCATCGTAAGCTCCATTATGAGTCATTTGGATAGGGAGGAATTATTAATAAATAACCAACACGGATTTGGAAAGGGTAGATCTTGCGAAACCCAATTGGCCCTCTTCGTTCATGATATCTTGCTCTCGGGTGAAAATAATGTTCAAGTTGACGCGAAAGAAAGCTTTTGATAAGGTACCTCACGTTAAGGTACTTTCAAAACTAGAAGCATATGGAATAGATTAAAACATAATTAGTTGGATTAATCAATTCTTACATGGGCGGAAACAAAGGGTTTTCATAGGCGGTATCATGTCAAACACAGTTAGCATCACATCGGGTGTTCCTCAGGGAAGTGTAATTGGTCCACTTTTATTTCTCTTGTACATAAATGATATTAACAACGTCGTTAAAAGTAAGCTTAGAATCTTCGCAGACGACGCGGTTGTGTATAGGGATTTTAACAATTCCGAAGATAGCGACTCGTTAATAATCGACCTACTTGCTATTCATGCTTGGTGCGAAAAGTGGCAGATGGAACTAAACATAAAAAAGTGCGTAGCAGTCAGCTTTTGGAAAAACAAAAATAGGCCAGGTAGGGCTTGCAGAATTATTAATACGGAAATTTTTCACGCCGAGTCTTTTAAGCACTTAGGGGTCACAATTACTCACGACATATCTTGGGGATAAAATATTAGGGAAATATGCGGTCAAGCATACAGGAAGCTAGGCTTTATCAAGAGAGTACTCGGAAAATGTGATGAAAAAGTGAAAGAACGTTGTTATTTTTCAATCGTTAGGCCTCATCTGGAATATGCTGTTTGTGTATGGGATCCATACGAAACGGTTGATATCAGAGTTAGATCGCGTACAGCGAAGAGGAGCTAGGTTTGTGAAACGATGCTACGATAAGTTGGCTAGTGTGTCTGAAGTTTTAGAAGAATTAGGATGGGAATCGCTATCACAGCGTAGATTAAATTATAGGCTTAACCTTCTAACTAAATTTCAAGAAAATCATTTCTCTGACGACGTAAAAAACATACTATTAACCCCTTCGTACTACGGCAGATTAGATCGCGCCAATAAAATTAGAGAGCTAGATTGTAGAACCGAAAGGTATAAAATGTCATTTTTTCCACGTACCATTCGGGACCATAACAACTGAGAGCGCCGTAATGAATAGTTCGAATTGTAGCAATAGGCAGACAGTAAATCTTTTTCTTTATATTCTCCTCTTTCTTATTTATGCATGATGTAAATATTGGTGTTCTTATTTATGCATGATATTTTGAATCTGTAGTAGTACTCTTTGTATCCCTTGCATGTTGGAACGATTGACGATAGAATGTTTCTTGGGTATTAGTTTTTCTTTGGCGCTTTGCATGTGTGGGTTTCAATGTAATTTCGGTGTTCTACCGTATCATTCATGCATGCCTGGTGTGGAAGCAACCCCTGCCACACACCCTTTGGGTGACTTGCAGGGTATGACGTAGATGTAGATGTACTGGTAAGTAATACCGGTAAGACGTTTTTTGATGAAATTGCTATGAGAAAAATTCGGCTTGGACCGGGAATCGAACCAGGAACTTTCATTTGCCGGACCGATTCGCAGATCACTACGCTATCCAGGCTTTCTAAATCTATTGGCAATTTTGGTGGTAGCAGCAACGTCCCACGTACGAGTCTCAGGTGACGCAGGTAGTTGGTACGGTAGTATGAGGCATGAAGATTGTAGGTTGCGGCCCATGTTGGCATCAGCGACGCCAAAGGCTGTGGATCCAAGGAGATCCTGCGTTCCTTCCAGGACTCCGAGGTGAAGCGGGTAAGTTGTGACGAGGGGAATGACGTGACGCTCGGACTCTGCTGTCTATTCCCGAGGATATGTCGTGGACCAAGAGGAAGGCATAAACAAAAGAGGCTACGTCTTCATAAACATCGGATCCTCCTTCGTTGAACTCCGGCCGGCAATCCAATCGTGTCGGAACCCTCTGAACAGTTCGGGTGTCCATTGCACGGCCGAGGCATAAAAGTGTGTAGCGAGTACCATATTCCACCACTTTAGGCCTTATTTAGGGTAGAGAGTGGAGCAGTAGGTTGACAACAGAGTGAATATTAAATAAAGGGGTCTCCGTAAGTAATAGTAGCAATGAGAGCTCTTTTAATAATTATAATACCTTATTATCCGAATGAAATAGAAATCGCGGCTCAGGCACATCAAAAGCAACTTCATCAATGACGTAAGCTACTCCACACAAGGTAACAGTAATTCGTATCCAACGGAATCAACTTTCATTGTGTATGTCAATTGCTGTAGTATAAAAATCAAAGTACTGATTTTCTCCATCTCACGGACGCAGACGTAGTCTCTTAGAAAAGCGTTTAGTGAATTCAAGAGAAAAATACTCGGAGAACAACTAGAGGGAAAACCAAAAGCATTTTCGTCATATTTTAGGGAAGTACAAAGAACTAAAAAGTCAACGGTTAATTCCTTGAAAAACGATAGAGGCGAAATAGTAACTTCCAGTTTAGATAAGGCTAATTTGTTGAATTATTTTTTTCAGAGCGTTTTTAATCAATCTAAGCATAGTTTGCGCGAAACCATACCAGACCGATTTCAACAACCAATGCCCCCAATCGATATATCTTGTAGCGGAATCGTATCCTTATAAGTTACATTAGCCCGAACAAGTCCTCAAGTCCTGATGAAATTCCAGCTCGTATGTATAAAGATTTGGCTCTCGAAATGGCTCCGTATCTTAAAGTAGTATTTAACAAATCCCTCGAAGAACACGCGGTTCCCAAAGACTGGAAGATAGCAAACGTGACCCCAATTTTTAAAAGCGGCAATAGGGAACAGCCATGTAATTATAGACCAATATCATTAACGTCACTATCATGTAAAATTATAGAGCATATAATAGTTACCTCAATAATGGGACAACTCGACAGCCAGGATTTATTAATAACAAACCAGCATGGGTTCAGAAAAGGACGGTCTTGCGAAACTCAATTAGGTCTTTTTGCTCACAATATTTTAGTTTCCGGAGAAGGTAACCTACAGGTAGATGCAGCGTTTCTTGACTTTAGAAAAGCTTTTGACAAGGTTCCCCACTGTAAGTTACTCGCAAAGTTAGCATATACGGAATAGACAGTAATGCAGTAGGCTGGATAGGAGACTTCTTACATGAACGCGTTCAAAGGGTGGTATTAGATGGTGTCAGCTCCGGCGAAGTAAAAGTTACATCGGGTGTTCCCCAGGGAAGCGTGATAGGCCCAATTTTATTTCTTCTCTACGTAAACGACTTGAATAAAGTAGTAAAAAATACCAAGCTCCGTCTTTTTGCCGATGATGCTGTAGTGTATAAGGAAGTTAGGAATGACGAGGACAGGCAGTCTTGAACTGAGGATTTAGATGCAATTGATGATTGGTGTGATTGTTGGCAGCTAGAATTAAATTTGAAGAAATGCGCGATAATAAACTTTTGGAAAAAGAATGGCTTTCCCCAGATTAATTATTGCATCAAAGAAAAGAAAGTATCTAACGTAGATTCAATTAAATACTTAGAAGTCACCATCACTGAAGACATGTCATGGGGGAATCACATAAGGGAAATAAGTTGTGTAGCAAACCGTAGATTAGGATTTGTAAAAAGGGTTCTAGGCAAATGCAATGAGAGAGTACTAGAAAGAAGCTATTTTACACTTGTCAGGCCTCATTTAGAATATGCCGCTAGTATATGGGATCCGTACGAGGAAGGTTTGAAAAAAGAATTAGAGCGTTTGCAAAGGAGATCCGCTAGATTAGTTAAAGGCCGTTATGATAATTGTATAAGTGTTACCAGCTTAATAGAAGAACTAGGATGAGAATTACTTTCAGAACGCAGGTTAAAATATAGGTTAAACCTTCTAAGTAAATTCGAAACCGTTTTGTTCACAGATGACGTTAGATATATATTAAGAACCCCTGCGTATTATGCTAGGTTTGATCATATTAACAAGATTAGAGAGATAGATTGTCGTACCGATAGATTTTAAATGTCATTTTTCCCGCGTACCATAAGAGAGAACAATAGGCAGCGTAGCAAAGGGATAGGTAGGTGAAATATAGTTAGAGTAGTCTGTAGTGCATGATGCATGTAATAAAACCAATAATCCCTTTCTTATTATGTAGGTACTAACCATGTGACCCTATTATTTAGTATGCTTTCATTAAATATCCTAGTTGCATGTCAATAGTGCATGTTTGGTGATCTTCACCCCCTGCCACACACCCTCGTGGTGGCTCGCAGGGTATTACGTAGATGTAGATGTATTATTAGGAGACCTACCCATGGAAATCGTCTAGAGGTTCTCCCGTGAATGTCAAGTGGTTTTAAGCGTGGCTTATCCAATCAATAAATATTGAAATCTCAACCTCATTGACACGAGCAAGGGGCTTTCCATAATCCATGCTAATCAGGGTACTGCTTACGCATGACTAATTACTAGGATGGGGTCGAACGATCCCCACTGTCAAAAAATAAGTAGGCTGCTACCGGGCAACAGAGTGGGTGTTCTAGAATGAGATGGCGACATGAATATTCATCTTGGTGACCAGTTGGTTGAAATCCAGTCTGATAATTCCTAGAGGTTGTGGATTGGAACCTCAGATATGGACGCTAAGTTTTTCATTGAATTAAGGAGCAATGCCAGACAGCGCTTAAAAGTCCGAGCAGATGGAGAAAACTCGGTGTACTAATACTAACACCGCCTAAAAGTCCAGAAATTTAATCCATAGTTCTTTTACAATATAGTTCAACTGTTGCAGACTCTACTTTGTGGAATAACATTACGATGGGAGAGAATAAAATACTTTGTAACATTCCACTTCGATTTATTCTTCCCCGACCGGTATCAACGCTAGTGCGTCATTTTCAAGGGTACATTCTCCAAGTTTCTGGGGGTGCGCGCCACATATATACCGAGTTCTCGGGGGGGGGGGGGGGGGCGGTTGGGAGGGGTAGGGTTTAAGTAAATAGGGGGGTAGTTTGGGTTGGGGGTAAAGGGGAGGAGAAGGTATTTAGAGTAGTGATGGGTGAAAATTTTCAGTAATCGATGAATCGCCTCATATGATATAAGTGAAGGCATAATCGATTCATGAAAAAAATCGGGTCTAAATAATCGGTTATACAAATAATCGGTGAATAATCGTATGATTCTTGAGAATCGTCAAACAATCACACGATTCTTGAGTGTCATACGGTTACCAACTGATTCATTCATAATCGTGTTCTGAATCAAACGCTCGACGATTCTTGTCTGTCGTTTATGCAATAATCGTGTGGTGTGGAGAGTTGAGAATCGGCAAAGTATCATACCATTCTTTGATGATTATTCGAGCAAGATCAAATGAGTGAAGTAATGTTCAGTGGAAGTAATCGTGTCGTGGACGTGCTAAATAAATCGACGGGCGCCGATTCTTGTTTATAGCCATCGCTTGTGAATCATGGATGGGAAGAAAGAATAGGTGAATAATCATATGATTCTTGGATTTAACGATTCTTAATGCTGAATACTGGTATTTTAAACGTGGAAGGTGCGACACTTCAAGCGATATGCATCCATTGCTGTTTATAATCGACGCTTTGGGATTGATTAACGATACTAGTTATTAGTAAAAGTGGTAAAATAATCTTATTTCTGATATTTATTGTGTGGCCAAGGTTGTAGCCTATGGCATCTCTCTAGGGAGAGGTTAAAATAATGATATTATCATAGATTTTGAAAATTATTGATTGTCTCTGTAGTTATTTAAAGAGGGAAGTTGTCTTATTACTTCTTCAATAATAAATTTGTTTTTTGTACTATTTTCGTGTTTTATCTTGCAAATATTTGAAAATATAAATGCCACCAATTTTCCTCAGGGTACCTAAATGTACAGATGTAGCTACTTTAGCACTCACAATTAGAGAACCCAGTCTTATAAATATTTTAACTATGAGTACCACGCACTGCGTTTTTTCAAATTGCATGAATTTATGTTGCTACTCAAGAATACAGTTAAACCCAGTTTTACTAATTCTTAATTACAAATATCGTTGATTTATTTAAGTTAAAATTAATTTACGTTGTTGCCGGTACTAAAAATACAAATATTGCCCAGTCGAACAAATATTTAATAACAAAACCACTTTTTGCTAACTTACATTAATTTATGTTGTTGCAAGTAAAGTATCCTGTCTAACGAATATTTATGTTCAAATCCCGCTTATTTTCATCCTTTTTAATGAACTAACGTTTTACCCCAGTGCTCACAATCCCCATTGTGATTCACTAAGTGAATTCAGAAATATTAATTTTTATAACAGTTTGCCAGTTATTCTGTTCCTTTTCTGAGACATGATATTTCCTGCCTTGGAGAATAGGCATTCTGTTGGTACAGATGTTGCCACAATTGGTAAGTATTTAATTGCTACATTATACAGGTTTGGATAAGCTGATTTACCCCTTTCCCACTCCTTGATAGGATCATTTTCCAATGGAATCACATCAGACTCTAGATAATGTGAGAGCTCATGTGGAACACCTACATCTAGCGTATTTGGTGTGTGATTTCCAAAGATATACTCCTAGGGAATAATTTTTGGATAGCAATTGTTTGCGATCAACAAGGTATCTGTAAAAAATGGAAAAAATGTATTTAAAAGGGTAAAAATTGTATACGTAACTTTATGGTAATAATTTCATAATTTCCTAACTCAGACATAATGCACTCTTCCATGCAATTCTCATGGGAAGTAAGTACTTCTACAAATGTCAAATACCAGGAGCTATACCAATCTCACATGTACTTAAAACACTTTCGGGGGAATATCACGCAAAGAAAGTCCAGTGAGTCATGCCTTGCGATTAACTACTGGACAGAAATTGATCAATTGACTTCATTTATTGTTAGAGATTGTCAATGATCACAAAGATTCGACATCGTTGGCAAATTCGGTGTCACCTTTCATGAACACTTCGAATTGAACGGTCACCGTTAACACTAATTCCTCATGAATTATGCATCTAAACATTTTTTCTCGCTTTAAAGTTCTTCCTTTAATTAAATAGAATAGATTATTTTCCAAAAACCCTATGTACTGCGCTCTCGTGCAAAAATTCGTGTATAAGAACGCTTAATTCAGTAGTACTTGTCTTCTCCCGCCGATTCTATTCAAATAATCGGATGTAGATGATCTCTCAAAGCGTAAAATCATACATGTAGATAATCGGTTCAACAATCGAAATAATCGGAAGCAAAAAATCAACATATGGCATATAAGCAATTATTTTTACCCATCACAAATTTGGAGTAAGTCACGTCAAGGTGAAGGAAGGGACTGCGGGTGTAACACGGAGGTGAACGGAGAACATTTAAAAACAGAAGAATCATTTAAAAGGAACACATCAACGCCACCTTGTCTCTTAGCAATTTCAAAATTTTCTAAAAATCTAGTTTAAAACCTTTGTCATTTTAACTTTGTTAAAAAATTACTACGGTGTCCAGTTTCAATGATGTGTTTAGCGAAGCCTGATTTCGGGTCATTACTAAATACATAGTTCATATGTTCTCTTGCTCTGGTAATGAATCTGCAACCAGTTTGACCAACATATACACCTTTACATTCATCGCACTCTAGAGAATACACGCCAAATTTGTCCAGAATGTCTATCTTGTCGGTCGGGGAAGAATAAATCGCAGTGGAATATTACTTAGAATTGGAAGTATTTTATTTTCTCCCCTTTAACAATATCTTTTTCACACACCGTAACCATAATACCGTACGCATTGCTCGAAATTTGGCTCATCAGTATCGTGCTCCTTAAACGGGAAGTGAGGTGGAGTGTAAGAACCAGTATTCCGGTTTCTCTCAGCTTACAGACAACCTTGTGTTTCTGAAATGGTTTTATATGGACAAAATTGGGTGGTGAGAGGGGCCCGGTGTCAGTTGTTATTCGCCATATATTGTACCTGCTTTTGCACGCATGTCATTCAAATGATATGTTTGAAGGGCCTGCTCAATCATGGGCTAGAACTGCTGTTTTGAGTTTGACTGGATAATGATTTGAATTCAATCGCAACACGGATTAATGGACTGTTAGGGATCATATTATGTAAACTATTTATAAGAAGGAATACAATTCTAAGTGGTTTTAAGAACCATAGATGCATAGTATGCAGTACTTATGAATTTGAGGCATCGAAGTGCTTGTATGTTTTGTTCGACAAGACGATATCAGTTAACCGCTGTGAAGAGACTAGTTTCCTCATAGTGGAACTTGGCACATGCCTGATGTCATGGCGACTCAGCCAGGTGCCATTATCTTTAGTTACAGTTCATCAAATTTTTTACTCACGAGCAAACTTTAAGAATGTATCTGAGAACCTAAAACCAATTAAAAAGCCTAAATGTGTACGCAGAAAATTATAATAGATTGATTCCTATTTGTCGGAAGGTCAGCGATATCCCTTCCTTTAACATTTTGGATAAACTGAATGGTCCAATACAATTAGCGAGTCACTCATCGATGATGCGCCGGAGATGCTGAACCTATTTGGATATCCCAAATAACTTCATCTAATTCAGTAGACTAGCAATCCTTAGGAGAGTTCTTTGAAGGAGAAAAAAATTTACAAGGACACTTTCAAGTATTTCTATTTCAACTGTAGAATTAGGTACAAATACTTGGTAGAATTAAAAACACTTAGTTTCCTACACTCTACTTCGCGGGAGAATTAAAAACAGTAATATTCCACAACGATTTATTTTCCCAACCGGTTTCGACGCTAACGCGTCATTATCAAGGGTACAATTCTCAAAGTTTTTGGGAGGTGCGCCACATATATATATCAAATTCTCAAAGGGGAGGAGGAGGGGTTTAAGTAAAAAGCGGGGGGGGAGAGGAACGGGGGGTGGGGGATAGGGAGGGAGGGTGAGGGTATTGCGAGGAAGCAACCATCAAGGTGAGGGAGGGGACTGTGGGTGTAGCACAGAGGTGAACGGAGAATATTTAAAAAGAGAACAGTCATTTAAAAGCACAACATCAGGGACACCTTGTCTCATACTAATTTCAAAATTCTCTAAAATATCCAGTTTAAAACCTTTGTCATTAACATGTTAAGCCTTAGGTTTAAAATTACATTGGTGACCAGTGTCAATTCTTAGCAAAACCTGATTTTGGGTCATTATTAAATATATAGTTCATATGTTCTTCCGCTCTGGTAGCAAATTTGCGACCAGTTTGACCCACATAAACACCATTGCATCCTTCACGCTCTAGTTAGTACACACCACACTTTTCCAGAATGCCCATCTTGTCCTTGGAGTTGAAAAGGAGTTTTCCTAACGTCACTGGGTTATAGTACCCTATTCTTAACCTGTTGTCCTGGATGTGTCTCGTTCTTTTGTGAGTTAATGCCCCTAAAAATGGGAGTTTGCACCATTTATTGGGTTTGTCTGGGATAATTCTGTCGAGGGTTGACAAAAGAGAAATTTTTTTCCGTTTTAATTGCTTGTCTGAAAGTTTTTGCACAAGAGAACCGTTATAGCCATTACTTTCAATGATATTTTTACTGTTTTTAGTTCCTCTTGATAGGAGGAATCCGATAGGGGGATGGATATTAGCCGGTTTATCATAGAATATATGCCTGCAAATTTGTGGTTGTGGTGGTGAAAAGAATTACTCGGGATGATTACGTCCGAGTATGTGTCCTTTCGATATATTGTAAAGGAATGTTGATTTGTATCGATAGAAATTGTTAGGTCTAAATAATTAATTTTACTACTTTTGTGAGTTAATACCCCTAAAAATGGGAGTTTGCACCATTTATTGGGTTTTTCTGGGGTTATTCTGTCGAGGGTTGACAAAAGAGAAATTGTTTTCCGTTTTAATTGCATATTGCATATAATTGAAGCTGGTCACCAATGTAATTTTAAACCAAATTCCATCGTGAATTTGATGGCTTCGTGTCGGGAGTTTAAAAAGGCTAAAAACTGTTCTAATTGTCTGCGGCTTCCCGTCCATAAACAAATAATATCATCTACATATCTATAATAATATACAACATTCTTTAACAGTGGACGGTTTGAATTGAAGAGGTTATTTCCTAAAGAATCCATAAACATGTCTGCAAGTATAGTTTACTGTACTGAATAAAGATCCTTTGAGAATTTGATATATATGTGGCGCACCTCCTAAAAACTTTGAGAACTGTACCCTTGATAATGTCGCACTAGCGTCGAAACCGGTCGGGAAAATAAATCGTTGTGGAATATTACTAAGTGTTTTAAATTCTCCCCCGACACTTTCAAGATTCAAAGAAGCAAGTGATATTTTATGTGCATGAATCAAACTATATAAATATTTTTGTTACATATCTATTTCATACGTTCTTTACAATCAAAATCAAATAGAAACATCAAAAACAAATTTTCATAAACACAATGACATTCCCTATGGGATTCTCAACTATATGACGAAGGCGATGTTATGATCAGCGATCGTTTTTGGGACGCATCCGTAGGAAGTATTGAGCATAAACTAGCTCCACTCACGTAGATCGTGAAGAATGGCCGTGCATTTTATTACGCACGCTCTTCCAACTGTATCTCGAGTCACGGCGGAGGCACACTTAGGGGGCGACAACCCCACGCTGTTCACTTCGGCCCCCACGCGAGATGAGCTCTCCCGGTTGTCCTCCTTAGGCTACGGCGGGGACGGTGAATTTGAACATCGAAGGCGAGACGCTACCCCAATATACTGAGAAAGATGATTAAAAGCACCACGAATAATTGAGGATATATGTCATAATGCAACTATCAATTCAATGAGCACTCAAACACTTATCAATGAAAATTTGAAGACCTCATACTGAGTGACTGCGCATAAAAGTTCTTAAAAATTTCATTTTTCCCACGCCCGCGGTATCAGCCATGGGGTTAAAAAGTTTCGAATTGGTAGCACCGACAACTCCGACTCATTGCATTATGAATTGCAAACCATAAGCTGGACAACTAATTGTTTATTTTCGTTATTTACGATGTAAAATAAATGCAATATAAAGGAAGCGCTATTATTTGATCCAACCATCATTCTAGTAGCTCACTAATGTACTGCAACGGAATGTTATAGTCCTATGTTACTCGTGAATTTTGAAAGTATCACGGCTTACTTAAGAGATTATATTGGCAAATCCAATATCCGTTGATGGCAGCCCTTCAGTCTTTCTTATATTTTCGGGAAATGTGATCGCGTGTGAGCGGCCGTAAGAGGTTCATTGAAACTATTGACTTAGAAAAATCACAATCGATTGCTATACATGAAGCATTGAAATCGTTCCATCTTGCATATTGTATTTTTGAATTCAAGTGGAAAACACTAGCCGTAATTAGATATCAAACTAAATTGATTTTTCCTATTTACGAGGAGACTATGATTAATATCAACTTTAGAGATAAAAGGAGCACAGTTTGCAAGAAACGAAATTCTTCGAATTACAGCGCTAATTTTTAGTCAAATAAATGAAAACATTCGAGTCATTCAATCAAAATTTAATAACAAGAAAATTAATTCAATAAAATTCAAACAATAAAAAGAAAATTCAATAAAAATAAAACTCTACTAACGTCAAAAAGCATTAGTTTAGAGATAAGGAAAAACTTAATGAAGACCTACCTTTGGAGTGTTGCGCCATATGTATGCGAATCGTGGACTGTAGGGGAAAGTGAAATGAAAAGACTGTTATCCTTTGAAGCATGGTGTTACAGAAGAATGCTGAAAGTAAGCTGGATAAAGAGGAAAATGAATAAAGAAATCTTTAAAAAGCTCAAGAAGAAAGAAGCATAGTAAGAATCATTAAAGAAAGGAGAGCTAAACATATTGGATATCTACTACGGCACGATAATCAAGTGAAAAGGATAATTGAAGGAAAAATTGGGGGAAAAAACTGCAGAGGAAGGCCCGACTAGACTAGACTTGATGAGCCAAATTATGTAGGATATGAATTGCAGAACATACTTTGAACTTTTACCAAAAGCTGAGAAGAGAGATGAATGGAGGTCTACTGCCAACCAACTCAAGGGTTGAAACGGAAGAAGAAGAAGAAATGAAAACAAAATTTTTGCAAGCTTCTGTCGGCCCAATGCTAAAGAATACTATACATGTTTGTATGCAGACACTAGACATTTGGGAATAATTCTGAGGCCGCGTATTTTATGACTTTAGGGGATGAATGTCATGGGATCTCAGATGAGTAGTCTCTTTTTAACCATACATGAACAACGATCACACGCATTTATTTACTAATTTAAGGTTTTATCCACTGCCTTCTATATATTTGTTAGAAAGTGCTTTAGCCATGGCTCAGAACATTAATTCGCATGGACACAAAAGTTAATGTAGAATATTACATTCAATTCGGATTCTGAGGACTTAAATATCTTGCAAAGTGACCAAACATTGCTTGATTTAACCCTTCGTTGCACACGTTGGGTCTGTGAGAACCAGCGCGCATACTTCGTTAAAATATTTCCTAAGTGGCTGGGCGATAGAATTTGATATTCTCGGTAGCTTTGGACAGCATCTCAACCATTCGTTCTACATTGTATTCGTAATTGTGACGTTAGCGTATTCAGTTTACGAATGCTTTGAAGACAGTATGGGTCTCTCGGACCCAACATGTGTATTCTCGTAGCAATTTTGTGCCATTCTAAATGAAAGTGTGTTCGTCATATTTCAACAGGTACATGTTTTTCTTTATTCTTCCCAGCGGAATTCATTTTGGTTAGTACTCGTACTTTTTTTGAACAGTCCTGTTTCGCATTTGCCATTTTTTCGAATTGTTGTTTTGTTATGATATTTCAAATGGTTAAATATTACTATATATGTGCATAAATCCAAATGTTTTATATTACAAAGGCTTCCCATTACCCATACGACTACAGAGAGACCACCTTATCAGTGATGTATCCACCACATCAGTGATAGAATCTATCACTGATGTAGGTGCGGGCGACCCACCGAAAATTTTAAATTCGTGAGTTTGCTTTTTATATGTTTTATGTTTAGTGTCACCCTGTGACGAAGTTATATATATATATGTATATATGCGCTAGAATAAAGTTCAAACAACATTTCACCCACGTACTTGATATATAGACAATCTTATATATATATATATATATATATATATATATATATATATAAAGCTTCGTCACAGGGTGACACTAAACATAAAACATAAAATGGAAACTCACGAGTTTAAAATTTTCGGTGGGTCGCCCGCACCTTCATCAGTGATAGAATGAGGATTGAGGAGGAAGAACCATATAGTAGGGGCGGTGAGGGGAAGGAGCAGGTAGGAAGGGTGGGGAAGGGTGGGGAGGGAAGGAGCCAAAGACCTATTCGGGAGAAAGAAACAATGTAGCGAAAAGGGGGGAAAAATTAATTAATGGGAACGGTTGAGGCCAGGTGGACAGAGGGCGTTAAAAAATCGGATGCAACATTGTTCTAAAGTCTTCAGACTAATTATAGTGGCTGTGGGCGGGAGGGAAGCCAGAATGGCTACATTGTAGCAGTCATCAAATCTAACATTGTGGGAGGCAGCATGTGTGGGGACAGAGAAAGAGAAGTTGGTTGAAGAAGGATTGCAAGAAGCACGGTGATTGTTAATTCTAATATTGAGGGGGGTACTACAGAGCCCAATGTAAAAAGCTGTACATAATTTACAAATAAGGATATATACTATATTAGTTGTGGCACAGGAAGGGGAGGTAACAG
The DNA here is from genome assembly GCA_963169105.1 of Ceriagrion tenellum. Lineage (NCBI taxonomy): Eukaryota > Metazoa > Arthropoda > Insecta > Odonata > Coenagrionidae > Ceriagrion > Ceriagrion tenellum. The sequence continues at coordinate 139,391,206 of OY720641.1, read as the reverse complement.
AAGGAAGATAACGATTAACGAATTTTTTGGGTAATCGGTCTGTAATTAGAATTAAACAAGTTTTGCACCTTGGCCGGTTACAACGGGTGGCTGGAGCTTTGGAAATATTAAAAGATTTATGGAGGGGGTTAGTGGCTCTAAATATAGCAGACAAGTTCGGGGGACGTTTGTATACAACAGAGGGACATTTAGGGAATAAATTAGTAGTGGCAGGATTGCTAGAAAGTATTGGGAATAATTCTTTGAGGAGATGTTTTAGGGACTGTACGCCTGGGAAGAAAGTGGTGCAAATAGAAATATTGTTGTACTTAGGACAAGAAGTGGATTTAGGTTAAATATATATATATATATATATATATATATATAAAAGATTGTCTATATATCAAGTACGTGGGTGAAATGTTGTTTGAACTTTATTCTAGCGCATACCATAATGCTGTCATGTAATACAAACATACTTTTCTGAAGAACTGTAATTACAAGGACTTGCCAAACTTCGATGCAAAGATAAATATTTATCAGGTATTCATATGGTACTCTGTGGTTTAAGGCCTGATAGAGAGGAAACGAAACATAACTGCAGCATGAAAAAATGAGCAATTTCCACTTTGATAATATTTATTACGACCGGTTTCGTTTTTTAAAGCATCTTCAGCCCCTCATGACATGCGTCGGCTGTTCATGCGGGGAAAATATAAAATCGCAACAAGAAGAAGACAAGTCGTTTAAACGAACCGATCTTATCAGAGAAGTTATGGCGTAAGGAAATGGTGAGCTATAATTCATGCCCTCACCACGCATTTCACTGAGAGGCTTCCGAGGCCATCTCCAGCTCACCTCACCTAAGATAAGAGCTCACCCACGTTTTCTTCTCAAACAAGGTAGAATTGAAAAACATTGAATATTGACATCCTCTAGAATAGAATGTGTTCAGATATCCTGAGAGTTCGTCCTACGGTGATCCATTTATAGTATTCATTGGCCCTCAAAATTTGGCTTCCAGGATTTACACACTAGTCTTCACCCACAGCTATCACTCCCGACGACTTGACAATGAATTTGAAAAGCGACTTCGACTAACACGCGGATGCCACGCTTACATCATTACTCAACTACCATTGACTTTTTTTGAGACCGCTGTCACTTAGACTTTCAAAATATTTTCATTGCGTATAACTTGCATTTATTTCTTGATCAATAAAAGGCAAACTATAATTAGTTAAAGACTGGTACATCTTAGTCAAAAAAGAAGCAAGGCGAATGGCAAGCTCAGTTTTGCTCCCAAGCCACGAAGTACCATAAGCAATTTAATAACGATCCCAGTAAAGGCATCGTGTCAATTGCATAAAGTTAAAAATAATTTCCAAATAATTGCAAGTTTTTGCTCATACATATATAATCTTTTGAGAAATTTTTCATCGGAAATTAATTTTTATCAACCTAAACTCGGCAGTTTCCTCCTATTGATTTCCGGGTTTACTATTATTTGGAAGTTTCACAACTGAGCGGTTAATTATAACCAAGATATAGTGAACTAGGACACCAGCAGTAAACCAACTAATATATAGCAGGCTACCCTCATTGTTCTCAATCACCTGCACCGGATGGCAATGGCTGCAATAAAGGAATCCTCCTGTGGCGCAGCCGAGCCAGTAATAGGGCAGGAGCTCAATGGATTTTACTTCCGCCTGGTCGGAAGATATGACGGGAAAAAGTACTGTTTTTACCTCAAAAACAAATCAAAACAGACCATATGGCCTCCATTATTTTCCTTGGTCATTAATATGGAAACAGTTCTCCCCACAGGCTTCGTAAAATTATTGACATCCCTGGGTTATTAAGTACGAGAATGAATTCTGTTCGAAACATTATTGCCAAACATCTAACAAAATAACAATTATAATTTCAATGTAGTCACACATTCCTCACCTTTTCTTAAACCCAAAGTTAATATAAAAAAGCTGCAAATTCATTAATGTCCCAAAAATCATTTCTAAGGAAAAAGTTAGATTTTTATATCTGATTGTGAGAACAGGGTTATGTTTTTACTCAGCTGAAATGATGGCTGCTTTAGTAACAGAAGGTCTGAACAACAATACTTAAGCAATTTACTTTCTCCCAATAAATAATTAATTTTTCCCTTAAAGATAGATGGCCTCCACCGGACTTACAAAATTGCATTATTACCGGAACACGGTGCCGGAAGTTAAGGAGTGAAAATCTAACAGCAGCAAAGATTCTAGTTTATAGAACTTTCTTTCAGAAGCCGTAGAAGATTCAATCCGTATCATCCGACGGAATAAAAATTAACCCGGTATATCTTCCGCTACGTTTCTAATATTCGTTGGAAATACTTACTGTTTGTCGAAACTGACAAAGACTACAATGAAGAGAGCGGAGGGTCGTCGACCTGTTTTTGAGGGATTTAAATCTTCAAAATTGCCTTCGCCGAATATTTAGTTACAATCCATTCCAATTTACTGCTTAGCACAAGAATATCTCGCTTTCAAGGAGGGTCAATTATTGTACAAGGCATTACAATAGCATGACACTGACTATTATTTCTCTTTCAAATATCACAAGGGTATAATTTCTCCTATTTGTCATTTCCCATTTTTTCATTCACAAAGTGCATTAAATCTGCACCAAATTGTCCAGTGCAAATTAGGAAGTATTTTTTTCAATTTCAAAGAACCCGATGATTGGAAATCTGAAAGTTACTGGTGGCCTCCAATGTGGTAGTCGGTCAACTCGTTCAATAAATCATTTTCTGCAAATAAATCTGAGACATTTTCTCTGAGACAGATGCTTTACCCCGCGGTAAAGTCCTCGTCAGCTAAACTGAGGGTCCTGGGTTCGAGTCCCGCCTGGGCAGGTTTTTCACCACCCAGGGCATGGATGTCTGTCAAGTGCTGTTGGTCCGGTCCCTGGAAAACCTGATGACAGGCTAAGTAGACTATTGGGAATCCAGGGATATACGGGCCAACAGGTCCGGCAAGCAAAAAAAGTGCATGATACGAGTAATATTCACAATGGGAAAAATGAGGATGGTTTTGGAACGCAGAGTGCATAATTAACCTTCATTATCTTGAAATGTACAGCATCATCTGTCAATTTAAACCCTGTAAGTGTACTATAAAATTCAAATTTCAGTAATCTCACTTCCATTCCGTCCATGTAGTTTCTACGAGACACCAAAGCGCAGGGCGTGAACTTATTTTCTTATTATACATCGGTTTCACCAAGTAAATTTTGCTGGACGCTCACTTGCTTCATTAATGGTTGTTTCTTGTAATCCCAAGTGAGAGAAAAATTCTAATCTACATCATCATCTCTGTTGGATAAAATATAAATCTACGAATAAACTCAATTATTGTGGAAAAGTATGAAGAAGCATCTTTTAATATAGATTCTAAAGTCCCGTTTGTTTGGCGCTACGGTGGCATGCGTCACTTTGATGCCCAATAACTGCCAATCAAAGCGTATAACAATAGCGAAACTATAATACAACGTAAGTCATAGGTATGATTTATTCATAATATCTACTTTTTCTCAGCATCTATGAATCATAGCGCAACTAGAATTAAAGTAGGTCGAGCGAAAAATTATTTCACTTAGAAATCAATGCATTTGGTCTCATTTAAAAGAAAAACATCTCACCTATCCAATGACACCAAAAATTCCACCCCATACCGCATTACTTTTGAAGATATTTGCCAAAATGTACCAGCCCTTTTACATGGGAAATGGTACGTGTATGCACTCCAGAGAGACATTATTCACAAAATGAGGAATTTCTAACACTTAGATGTCGTAAAAAAACTAACAGCGTGTAGTTAGTATGTTTTTCAACTGTATTTGAAAATTAATCATATTGTCACCGCAGTAGGTTCTTGGGTAGAGCAAAAAACCTTCCAAATATACTGGCCAAAATTAAGGAAACGGCATTCGGAAGCTTATACCCCCCCTGATGATGGAGGACAAGTCGTACTCCGAAACGTTGGGCCCCATGGACCTGCTCACCCGGTGGAAAACCCGAGAAACCTTTATTCAAAAAACCTTCCGTTTTGAAGGAGTTTCAAACGCACCGCGCAAAAAAATTAGTCAAGTTAAAGACTTATTTATATATTTTCATTTAATTACTCACAATTTCCGTCATATAAAACTATATTATTGCAGCATTAATGATGCTGTATTTAATTGATGTGTCTTACAACTGGTGAAATTAAAACGTATAATTAGAATATGGTCTCTATTATGACTAAGTAACTATCTCGCTCGAACTACCTTAAAGAGTTATTTTCCTTTTAAATATTCAAAGCAAATTAAGTATCATCATTCTACTGAAGTCCGCTACTTATTTTATATCATGGAAATTATTTTCTGAAATATCTTTGCGAGGGCGAAGCTGTATCATCTTTAGTTAGCAGACGCCACAGAATGTCTCCGTAGCGCTAAAAAAATAGAATATTATTCAATCTAATTTCAAAGACAAGTCCAGAATTATTATTTATAATTTATTATACAAATTAATTGAATATAAAGAAATATTTTGTAAATGATACCGTACATGTCGTGCAAATCCCATGACCATCTCGGAGGATTAAACAAGTGCCTACAAGATTTTGGTGCGGACGAAAGGCACACGAATGGAGGTTCATCATGCAAAATTAATTATGAAAGTTCTAGGTTGTGTCGATGGTGTATGTGGGTTAGTTTTAATTTATTGAAGTTTTTGGAAAAAAAATGCTCTAATTACGAAGTTATCAAGGACAAATCATCTGTACTACTGTCCATTAAAAAAGACGAGCTCATCGAGTTCAGGATACTGTGTTTTCAAGTAGGGTCGAACGATTGAAACAAGATAAAATCTATGTGATAGAATGATTATTTCCATGTTTACTGATGTTCATAGAAATTTTTTTAATTTCCTTACAGCTCTTTCAGGATATTTTAATAAAAAAAACTGTTTTCTGCGCTCAAAATTCGACGGCCCAACAAGCTATTGTCATTCTCTCACTATTGAACTAGTAGACTGGTGGTTTTGATGTTAGTAAACTAAACACGTTTATAAATTGATAAAGAGAAAAATATGTACATGTTGAGTTTTGCAGCCATTGTAAAAGCTGTAAACCTCTGCTAACTTCTATACTAATGATGCAATTTGGGTTTGAGTTAAACCGTCTTAACTGTATTAAGAGCAGTATCGTAATTATAAACATATCAATTATGGAATGCACCAACATTTTTATTAGCGTAACCGCAGTGATGTTTCCCACTTTAAAACTTCTAAACAGTGCGATGAAATATCTCCTGAGAATTTTCTATATATATTTTGACACAGTATGGGGGAGTTCCCATAGTTTTCTTACGTGTATAATAACAATTATTTTTTATTTGCGGTGATCTTTCAACCAAGGTTGAAAAATTGGTGGACAAAGTGACCTGGTGTATGGAGGTCACTGTGCCAACTTCTTTTTTTCCTGTATTAAAAGGTAAAGTATAACCTGTATGCAATGCCATTCTTTGGAAGATAATAATGATGTACTTGAAAAAAATCAATGCTTTTCAATGGAAATTATTTTTGGTTGTATTAAAAAAATGTCACCAACTTTGAAACCAATGTATTAAGGACTTCGAAACTGCTACATACTAATAGAAGGGCACTAGTAATCGGCACTTTACTTTCAAGTGGCTCGTGAAGAACGTGGTCGCGCGGTGCAGGCGCTGGCGCACAGTGGTCGGAGGAACCCCGTCCTGCCGCACAAAATTCGTTAGGCGGATAATTTGAAGTTTCAATCCATTATTTTAATATAGTTTTCCTGAGAATAGAACCAAGTAACAGGCTAACTTAAAAAACGAAATGTAGGTGGTAATTTGACATGAAATTATTGACTCTATAACTTATACACTAGAATGCAACATATTCGCATTTGCGGGCAGACACTGAGGAAACAAATATTGCGCTAAAAATAGATTTTATATAAATGCGTTAAATAAAATATTTGACGCATATATATATAATATATTTTTTTAATAAATAAAATATTTAACGCATTGCTACATAGCTACTTGGAGTACAAATGTAGAATACTTGGATAAAATTTGATATATTTTAAACAACAATGAATGTATGATTGACATATCCATCCGATTAGCAACAATCTTAGTGGGTCTTTCTTGGAGACGCAAGGTCGGGCAAGACGCACAAAGGATACATCAAGAGCAAGACAGCAACTAACAATTATATAAAGTATTCTGAAGTAAAAACCAAAAGATAAAGTTAAAAATTCAAAGAAACTTACATCATTGCCGCAAGATACTATGAATAAATCAGGCTACACGAGCTTTTTATGGAACGTTATGATGATGACGAGAGTACGTGATTCCTGAGCCTCCTCAGAAAAATGTTCCCTTGGTGGCGGCAGAGCCGAAATAATAGTAGCACCATGTTCCAATATTTGATCCACACTTGGTGGCATATTTTACCAGGGTACTGTTATGTATGAACTAGCAATACGAAATAATACTCGATTGGAATGACCGTTCATTACCATTCTGGGCAACAAAGGCTGTTTATTTAAACATCTCTATGGTCGCCACAACGGACGGGCTGGACTCTTGCCCAGCGGTCCACCAATGAGTAACTTCCGTTTGAATACATAACACTCCTCCCTCCTTATTCTTGAACACAATAACTATTAAGAAAAACAATACAAAATATCACTTTCACATAAACTGAACATTATAACAAGTCAATATTCCAATGGCACCAAAATTCCAATTAACAAACAACCTAAAATACATGATCATTGTATAACCTATTAATTAATAGTCAGAGAACATTTTGTAATGACAGGTTTAATTACAGGTTTCCTAATACGGATAGGATAGCGTCTTTGATTATTCGCTGTAGCTGTAGGAGATATAGCTATTGGAGTGGGTAAATTTTGTGGATCAGAACTATTAGGAGTACTGCTATCAGGCCGGTCAACTGTAGGTATTGGAATTGGTATGACTTCTGGCACTACAACAGCTGATTGCAATCCGATTAACTGGTCTATGTGCCTCTTCCAGTTGATTCCTGATTCTAATTGCACTATATAGGTTACAGGTCCTAGTCGCTTTACAAATTTGGCTTCAATCCATTTTTTCCTCCCCCTATAATCTCTTGCCAGTACTGGTTGACCTGTTACCAATTCTCTGGTTTTACTGCCTTGAGAACTAGCTATCTGTGTACTTTGTCTGTCAGGTATCTTTAACCCCAGGTCTTATTAAATCCAGTCTCGTCCTAAGCTGCCTTTTAAACATTAATTTGGCAGGACTCTCATTTGTAGTGGAGTGAGTAACATTCCGGTATGCCAATAAGAATCTACATAGAGCTATATTCACATCCTGGTTTTCCAGCAAAGCACATTTCAATCTTTTTTTAACTAACTTAACTGCATTTTCAGCTTGCCCATTAGTGCATGGATGATATGGTGGATATAAAGTGTGTTTAATGCCATTTTGCTTCAAAAATCTAGAGAATTCCTCAGAAGTAAATGGTGGTCCATTATCGCTTATAATCCGTTCTGGAATGCCAAACCGGGCAAACAGGGTTCTCAATTTTTCCACAATTTTGTTAGCCGAAGTGGAGGGTACTGGTTCCACTTCCAGCCACTTACATCTATGCATCTAACACAATTAAATATAATTTATTTTTAAATGGGCCTAATAAATCCATATGAATTCTTTGCCATACTCTAGCGGGAAGGTCCCATGTATGCAATTTACTTTTTGGTGGATTATCTCGCAGAGCTAGACATGTTGAGCAAGTCTGCGTAATGTCCTCCATATCCTTGTCAATAGAAGGCCACTAAAAATAGGATCTTGCAACCGATTTCATTTTGACAATGCCCAGGTGCCCAGCATGTAATTCTTTAAGCATTGACTTCCTTAAGGACCGAGGTATGACTACTCTATTACCCCACATCAGCACTCCCTGTTCAATGGTTAATTCATTTTGTCTTTGAATATAAGAGTTTAGGTTATATTCTATTTTTTCTAAATTATTTTTATTTGGCCACCCATTGAGCACATAACCAAAAGTTTTAACTAATTCTGTGTCTTTCTGTGTCTCAGCTCGTACCTCCTCGAAACTTATGCGGATATCATTTTCTTCAATCCATTGTAAATATGTCCCGATATTACTTAGATTCATATTTTGATCCAGTATACCATCAGCTGAATTTTGTATTGGCAATCGGGATAACCCATCTGCATTTCCATGTGATTGAGATTTAATGTAACATATGTCGTAATCATATCCTGATAAAAACAAAGCGTACCTCTGTAATCGACTGGCGGCAAAAGCAGGTAAACCCTTTTTAGGTCCAAAAATAGCTACCAGAGGTTTATGATCGGTACACAGCATAAATTTTCGGCCCCATAAATATTGATTAAATTTTTTTACTCCAAAGACGAGGCTTAGGGCTTCTTTATCAATTTGGGAATACATGCGTTCCGCACTATTCAATAACCTACTAGCAAAGTATATGGGTCTCTCTACACCAGCAAAAGGCATTGATGGCGCAGATCAAGGAGATGGGACCGGCATCAACAGCCAGAGCTTCGGGCGAGAGTGGAGTAATCGGATTCGGCCGGAGTACTGCAATGTGGAAGGCAATGAGGATACAACTACATTAGTCTCCATAGAAGATATAGCCCTGCATTTTAACTCTACTTAAGACGTGATGGCACTCCTCCCAGTAAAATAGTGACCGTTATCGGCGCTTTATGCGCAAAATTTCATTCTGGAACGGGCATTAGCAAACACTCTTAAAGCAGGAAGCTTTAAGGGGCTAGTTATCGTATTGTGCATGTCTTTATCGCTTCAAAGGCAAGATCATATGCCTTAGCGGAGGTAATTAACACGAAATAACAGGTTAGAGGTACATGGAAGTTTCAAACTTACTTTGATTGTTTGTTTACAGCGACTTGCATGTTATATTTTCACATTTTCCGTACATTTATTGCAAAATTAAAGTAGCAAAACGTTTGGTTTTTTTTGTTTCCTTGTCACAACCTGCGATAAGTAGGGCCATCAAGTACGTTGTTAGAGGGATTATGGAGAAATTAGGCCAACGATGGATTAAATTTCATGTGACTGATGAGAGACGGAATGCCATTAAAAGAAGGTAGTATAATTTCCTTGAAAAATTTTCATGTGCATTTTTTTAACAATTCCTTACTTTCTTTCCATCTTTTTTGCCCTAATTCTTATTATATATTCCACAGATTCAAGGAAACATTATGCATCAAAGGAGTCATTGGGTGCATAGACTGCACTCAAATAGTAGTAGTGAGGCACATACGTGAGGAGGCGTACTACAATTATAAAGGCTTCCATTCACTCAATGTGCAAGCTGAAAGAGCAATAATTCCTTTCTCGTATGGCCTCCTCAAATTTATTTGCCTCTGATTTGGTTCTCACTTTTTGATTATTATAGATATGCTGGTATATCATATCATGCATATACATATCTGAATATACATGATTGTATTTATCTCACTCTTTACTGAACTAAACACTCCTCTGTGGCCTTTCTAAGTCTATTTCATATTTTTCAGGTGTGCTCTTTTGATCTTGCGATCTTAAACTCGAATAATAGGTTCCCTGGATCTGTACACGACAGCTTTAAATGAAGGCAATATGCTATCAGGCAGGAAATGGTAGGACTTTGGGAGAATGGGGACAAAGATTCATGGCTCTTAGGTGAGGCCTCATTGCTTTTCTCAAGAGCATAGAGTTGGTTTCTGGATTGTAACAATCAAATTTATTACATAAATGCTTTATTCTTGTCCTCAGGTGATAGTGGGTATCCCATAGAGCATTGGTTCATGACTCCCATTCTAGATGCAGCTGAGGGAACAGCTGTGGCACGATATACTCGTGCACACACTCAGACAAGGAACTGTGTGGAGAGAATGTTTCGTGTCCTTAAGAACACTTTCCGGTGTATAATTCACCATAGAGTTCTGCACTGTCAGCCTCCGGTAGTATCAGCTATAATTGTGGCCTGTGCAGTGCTACACAACATGAGAATACATAATGGATAGAAGGGATGGTGGGGATATAGAGCCTGAACAAAATGAAATAAATGTAGAGATCAATGGGGGAATACGTGGGGAGCGATTAGCTGAAGCAGAAAGAGTCAGGGCAATGATTGTTAGGAATTTCTAAAAATGTTACATGTGTGTTGTATTTGGAGGGAAGTATAGGTGTAAAGAGGGCTATAACTATGGCAGTGATGTCATATGATTTCTATTTGGTGTTTGAACATCAGTGGTAAATAATAGAGTGTCGTTACTTAATCATCTTGTTAAGCTCATATTTCAGAAATGTTTAATAAATTTCTCTATTGGATAGTATAATTAAAGATGAATTTGGTACATACGAGTCAAATTTATTTCAAAATAAGAGTATGATAATCATTACAGCAGTTACATTTCCTTTTCGGCGCCTATTTTTATCTGAATTTGGTGCATTTCGTTCTTCAATTGCTTACTTCTTTAGTTCCTACTACCTTCTTCACAAATAAGGAAGGATCGTCTTATAATTGTTGTCGTTGTTTCGTAAAGCATTGTTGATGCCGACGAGCCAGGGGCAAGACGACGCAAGTTGGTGTAGTAACCAATTCCTATTGTTGTTTTTCGTTTAAAAACATTGCGATATCGCAACATAATTTATATGTCATTTTAATGTCTATGACCACCAGAAATAAATGCAGTTTCTGACACATATTCTAGTGTATATTCATCCTTTCCGCTTAATACTTATAACAGCGAATCTTTCCTTCCTAGAAAAACACTGGATCAGACAATGAAATTCCAGGTGTATTCCAGAGGAATTCCAGGCAGCCTGTAATCCTGACACAGTTGAGTGGCGACCTAAATGTGCCTAGCTTTACTTGCAGTGCCATTAATCATGAAATCACAGAGTACAGTGAAATCCGGCGATACATTTAGCATGATGAATTAATTTCAAGGAAATTTTTCAGTGGGCCAATAGTGAACTTCAAGACTTTTTTTGCCTTTGTCATTAAATTCCTGACAAAATAATATAAAATCATTGCTCTAACTGAATTTTTAACAAATTTAGGATTTTTCCAGGAAATCTCCAGGTTTCTCAAGGTTTTCCTGAATAACTTCGCTATCCCAGTCAGGAGCTCTTGGGGCTTTTTTGAGAGTCATCCTGGGATGTTCCTGAAGACATTGGAAAAGATTTCACTCGTTAATTATTTTTGTCCGGTTCGTAACCTAATTTTACCGGACTATAATGCCATGTGGGTCTAATTAGGCGCAGCAAAAAAAAGAAAAGGAATTTTGGAAATTATTTTTAATAGTATAAAAGCTCTTTTCCACATCCACCATTATTCAATGATGACAGAGAGAAAGTCCTTAATCAACAAATGAAATACAACCGGGAAGGGAATATAAAATAGCTCGAAGAAACCTCAAATGAAGCTGTTCAAGAAAACCATCAACCTCCAAGTGAAATTGCAGACGGAAAGGAATAAATGAATGATCGGTATAATAAGCTTGAAGTGTTTACTTAAAGAATTATCTCGAAATATGTAACGTCATGAGATGGGTATTTAAAAGCAACTCTCATCACTTAAATACAAATGAATTGCGCTAAGCAGTGTTTTTAACCCAGTTTAATGCCATCAGCTTAATCGTCCGCCATTGGTTTCCAACAACTAACTCTAAACAGATCCTATATCCATCCCGCAGTCGTCTTCACGTGGACGGAACGTCGCCCCCTGTCTATATGCGAATAGACCCTTCGTCTTTCCACAGACAGACTGGAGCGACTATTGCACCCGAGCTCAAGGACATGGATGCCTTCTCTCCAGCAGCCTCATCTCACATTTCCGCGAACTCCGTTTGTCTCGAAAAAGATTAAGTATTACGCCTCCTCCCCCGAGCCATCTCGCACCCCACCATCCTCTTTACGTCAAGTTTCTCCGAGAAACATCTTCGGTCTATTTTTCACCTCAGCCACCTCTATCCATCCAGCGAGACCGAAATACACTTTCGCTTTCCGATATGCGCGCCTAACTAGGAAATGAGGGTGAAATCCTCCCCTTTCCGTCCACACCCCCCTCCCCCAATCGTCTCCCGATGCGAAGCAGCGCGCGAAGGTGAGCCCCCCTAACCACCTACCCCTCGCATCTCCTGCAACTGGAACTCATGGGATGGCGAACGGAGTGTGTTTGCGTGTCTCTCGGCTGCCGTGCTTCACCTGTCATCACCATGACAACACCCATCCCACACTATTTCGACGAGGAAAAGCAGAGCGTGCGGGCGAGATGGATGGATGGAGGAGGGTTGTTGTTAGGAGGGTGGGGGGGGGCAGAGAGGGAGAGATTCGGAGGATCTCTTGTCGATGAGTTAAGTCAAGGCGTGGAGGAGATCGAAAAGAAATGAAAAAAAGATTATTTTTGTTCCAAAAAAGGAAAGACGATGAGGGGGGGACGGGCTGAGGAATGGCGGGAAGAAGACGTTGCAGCTGAACCCTTCGTCCCCCTTTCTGCACCTAGGATGCACCATAGTGCACGACTTTCATTCGATGCCGACGAGTATATAAGTTGGTTGCCAGTCATCAGGAGCATCAGCAGTTCTGTTCGTGTCTCCTTCTGGTAAAGTCGCCCTCAACAGAACGACACAAGCACTGAAAAGCGAGGTGAGCCAGAGAAGACAGAAGAGGACAGGAGCAGCCTCTGGCAAGAAATCCGAGGTCCGACACAACGGCGTAACATGGGCTCCACCAAGGAGGTAAGGTCTGAGCCTGTGCACAAAGGTACCTTCCTAGTTAAACAATGTACTTGGGTAGGCGAGAGACGACGGAGGTCTTTTTCACAATTCATGACGAGGTTGTCCTGCAAAGGCAGATATGGATTTGGGGCAATGGACGGAGAATCGTATGTAGAGTCCGCTACACGCCCGTGTATGTAACAATCCCCTGAGTGAGTAGAGCCAGTATTCTACCCAAGTCGACCCCTGAGGTATTTTGCCGAAGTGAATAACCAATAACGACATTGAAAATAAAAATCTAAGCACTCATTTGGCGATGGATTTCGACTATACATTGACGGTCAAGAATTTAGCCTCATCTCACTCCCAGTCGCAAAGCACCTTCAGGGTATTCACCCATTCAGGGTAGGTAAAACTTTCTTTTAGGGGACAACACATGGATTAGAGCGAAGTTATAATTCACAGAATATTGCAACTTTTGGATTATGGTTTGGGCTATCCATTGACACATACCCAGCCAGTCCGAAGCCCGCAGCGGATCGCTTCACACAAGGAACTTCCAGCCAACAAAAGAATTGATGATATGAGATGTTTCCGAATGAAATTTCTGAGAGAACTTACCCGTAGGCGAAAATAGTTTGTTAAATACAGTGTCACAATTATATAATATTAATGACTCCATCTAAAATCCAAAACAATAGCGTAAATAAATGCTGGCCGCATTTATTTTATCAAGGTTTGTCTTGTGAGGTCCCAGAGAGGTGCCAAAGTGATAGCATAAGGCATAAGTATGCATTTGAATCATAAAAAGTTTCCTTAGTCTTATGTAAAATACACAACACAGTGATGCAAATCAGGTCAAATTATGTTGCTCCGGTAAAAATGTAATATGTCCGCTGAAGAACCATAACATCAAAGCCGTTGCGTCAAATAGTTTTTATATTTCTACGAATATACAATACCCTGAATAGAGTATTTCCATGCTATTCCTACATGCGATGTGAGGAGTCTCTCCAAATTCACTTGAATGTGCGCATTTAGCTTTAAATCACTTTGCCAAATTTCCCCAAGTGAAGGCATATTCAACGTATAGAAAATGAGTAAAATTCTCTTAGGGTTGAAATGTGACGTAAAATAAAAATTTTTGATCAACGCTGATCTTTTAGTTTCAATAACGGAAAAATCTGAATATTTCATTCAAGACAAATTGAAAGAATAATATTCAAATAAATTTATATATTTCAGAGAATCAAAAACTACGTTGGATGTACGATAATTTATAGTGTAAGGGAAAAATTTCTCATTTCACTCCGCTTGTAGTTTTAAAAGTACATTAATGAAAACAATTTCTTCAACTCAGAGAACAAATATGTTGAAATTGAGGCATTAGCAACAATACATAGATTACAAATTCAGTTTATTTTACAACTTAAAATCCCGAGAAATGCTTGGCTAGTAGTCGTTAGAAAGTGCTGGACATTACCGAACCTCTCTCTTCTAGCCTAAGTCCATTTTCTCTCGCTTATTTACTTAAAACAATACTAAATTGAAAATTGGCTCCATTTGTTCTCAAAATAATAACAAAAAATCCGTCGTAAAATATAAATATTTTTTATTGAATTTCTATTGCTATTCAGAAAATATTTCATCTTTTGGAGATACACGATTTATGGTTAACTTCGATATATATAAAGCAGGCACGTTCTTTCCCTCTAACTCAATTGGGTATCAAGTAGGTAGAGGCTGCACTAGAAGATGCGATAGTCGAAAAGGTTTTAAAGCCGTTGGCTCAAAATGGAAGACACCTCGTAGGTGAAGGTAAGTAAAGCAGGCGAGGTAACATCAATATTCGGAAATTTAATCTTCTAGTCAACTAGTAGTTTGATTGTCGTACCTAGTCAACTAGTAGTTTGATTGTCGTACCTAGTCAACTAGTAGTTTGATTGTCGTACATTGATTGTCGTACCCATAGATTTAAAATGTCATTTTCCCGCGTACAATAAGAGAGAACAATAGGCAGCGTAGCAAAGGGATAGGTAGGTGAAATATAATTAGAGTAGCCTGTAGTGCATAATGCATGTAATAACAACCATTAATCCCTTTCTTATTATGTAGATACTAACCATGTGACCCTATTATCTAGCATGCCTTCATTAAATATCCCAGTTGCATATCAATAGTGCATGTTTGGTGATCTTCACCCCCTGCCACACACCCTCGTGGTGGCTGGCAGGGTATTACGTAGATGTAGTTTCAAGAAAGTCTTTTAAAGACTTTATTGTAGTTTCAAGAAAGTCTTTTAAAGGCTTTCTTGAAACTACATATATATGTGTACAAACCATATGCGTACAGAATTTATGCGTACAGGGTTTTTCTTTGAGTGGCCCATAAAATAAATCACGCTATATTGCGATAGTCTATTCAGAAACCAAAAGAAGTTGGAGAATATGACATCTTTAATTTTCAACTTGATACTATACTTTTCGGTATTTCAAGAAAATGTTTAAAATCCCTTATTTTTAAATAAAAAACCAGATACACGAGCATATAGTAGGTAGAACTCCATTACTCACAACCCCAACATTAAGAAAGAGTTCATGGCTTCAGCTCATCGCCAACAGAAATCATGGACTAGGGTGTCCTGAGTAGATTCCTTAAAATATTCAACTTTAATGCTCGGAAGAAACATTGTAGTCAGAAAAAAATAAAAGAGCATGCTTTTATTTATCTAATAACGTATTTCCAGAATGTTACAAGCTTCTTTCATGCAAGAATTGATATTAGTTTTATCCCGAAGCATGAGTTCTCTTTCCCAATCACACCCAGAGAAGTCAAATTATTTAATGGATGCTAAATAATATACAATTTGCCCGCTGAGGATTTATTTAGTAGCTAACTAACCTATATAATCGAGATTTTGGTGAAATAAACAAAACTTGAATTTACAATCGTCATAAAATTAGCAAATAGGTTACATTATTTCATAGGAAAGTTAGCAAGACATTATCAAACCGACTCGTCAGCAACGTTCGACTCCAGTAACTACGAATTCCGAAGGTCGAACGCGGAACAAGAAATCGGCGAATGACTAATGCCCAGAATTCTCCTTTCCCTCTATCAAACCTCAGAGAATGGCATTCGTGTTGCTAGCGGCAAGCCTCCTAGGGCAGGCGGTCCGCGGAGATCTGCCCGTCGGGGGAGTCCTCCCGGGGGGCGTGGGCCTGTACGGGGCCCCTGCTAGTGGACCCAGAGGCCGTACCGGAAGTAGTGGCAATGGATACGCGGGAGGCAGCGGCAGCGGTTACTCCTCAGGCGGAGCAGGAGGCTATCCTGGGGGCTCCTCTCGACCTGGCGGATACTCTGGCGGAGGGACGGGCGATGGCTCAAGTGGAGGGGCTGGCGGAGGATATCCCGGAGGTTCTAGCAGTTCTGGAGCTGGAGGATACCCTGGTGGATCTTCTGGAGGAGGCTACCCTGGTGGATCATCCGGTGCTGGTGGAGGATACTCTGGAGGCTCCGGGAGTGGATATCCCGGGCGAGGCGGAACTGGAAGCAACGGCGTAGGCTATCCGAGTGGTCCCGATGGTGGAAGGGGGTCTGGAGGTTCCAAGGGTGGTGCTGGAAGTGCTGGTTATCCTGGAGGATCGGGGAGGGAAAATGGATATCCTGGGGGATCCAGCAGTGCTGGATACCCTGGTGGTAGCGGCTCTGGATCCGGCGGGTATAACGGAGGTGGTTACCCTGGGAGATCTGGTAGCGGTGGGTATGCGGGAGGCTCTGGAGGTGACGGTTACCCTAGGGGACCAAGCGGAAGCCGGGGCTCTGGATCTCAACGCGGAGGATACGCGGACGGAAGGGACTCCTCCGATGGATACCCGAGCGGGCCTGCGGGCGGCACCGCCGGGGGTTACCAATCCGGAGGATCTGCTGGAGGCTATGATGGCGGGCGAGGGGGACAGGCTGGAGGGGGGCAGGAAGGCTACGGCGGATCCGGAAGTGACGGCTCACATTCACAGGTAAGATAAGGATCACCGGATGAGTCCCCTCAATCATCTTACTTAATAATTCAAACAAGAAACTTTTTCCATTGTCTTAGTGAATGAAACGTGTAGCTCTCCCCAGCAACTACATTTAGGGTGAAATTATTTAAAGGCAATGCACTGAAACCTACCTTTAGCGAGTACCTTGCAAAATGAAAACCAAACTTATTCAGAACAACATTTTGGATTCGGCACGTTCTATTATAGGGTTTCCATGCCCTGATACCTCTTATTAAATGGATAATCTTAAAACGCGAAAATTAAATCGACTCCCGGAAATTTTCAAATGGGTTAACCGAATAAAGAATATGAATTTCTCGGAAAATATTTACAATTAATACAAAATATATAATGAACCCATTCAATTTTTTCCCTCTCAAAGTTGACTGACTATGTAGGAAACTGCACTATGACGAAGAAAAAGGGAAAATCTTTCAGAATTAACGAAACTGTTTCAGGCGTTACTTTGTGGAAGTTTTTAATGTTCACAATGAAAAGATAAAACTTGGTTAATTCCACACTAATTTATTAAAACCGACCCGGGTTTCAGCAACCGAGTGCCATTTTCATGGTGCAACTTTAACAAAGATACCTTGAAAGGCACTCAGTTGCTAGAACCTGGGTCGGTTTTAATAAATTAGTGTGGAATTAACCAGATTTTATCTTTTCATTATGAATCTTTCAGAATTACTCAATTATGAACGTATTTTTTAAAACAATTCCTAATTAAAAAGAAGAAAGACTACTTGTACCCCATGAGCTTACAAAATTGCTCTTTTGTTACTACTAGTAAATTCATTTTATCACGCAAATGTTTACCAAACAAACCGTTAGGATATAGCATACTGTTACACTCAAAGCTAATCTAACCGGGTAAAATAAAGGTCCCAAGAGATGCAAGGCTGTAGACCGATTCAACTGCATTGACTTTTTCACCACAAATGAAGTTAATTCTCCTTTAAATTCAACATAGCATATAAATTCAGAATCAGAACTCTTGCATGATTTTAAATGGAGATGAAGCCGGCGATAACAAGGAAGTTGCACTAAGAAAAAATTTGTAATTCTATGGAAAGCTGGTGATCCATGGGGTGTTTAAGGAAAAAGTAATGCAGTGGTATTGTCTTAAGATTATCAGTTATTAAAATCTTCAGAAAATGCTCGCAACTAGTATACTTAAAAATGGAATATGCATTCAGATATTCGAGAGCACCAATAAGAAAAAAATATGTGGGATATTTCGTGGACTTTTCGTGTACGGAGCTATTTCCTAACAAATTTGATCAGAAGTATGAACGGACACACATTATTCAAAGGCATTAAGTAACAAATTAACTTTCTCTAGGCACAGTATAGAATTCGATTACCACTCACTCTTCTTTAGTTGGAAATTTATAAGTTTCCCTGGCCAATTGATTGATACCAATTGTGAAGGAACATTCAATCAACAAATTAAGTATAAACAACTGCACCATAATACACGTACTTTTTATGCGACTGAAATTTGAAAGTCAGGAGAAAAATTTTGGCCTTCTCTGTTTGTCTTCACGCTGTGGGAAAATTCAATCTATGAAATTAAAATACGGGATGTGTGAATTCGTGGACGTGGGTTATAGGATCTGCTACATGAGTTATTACTTGATTAGACGTCACCATCCTTCAGCCCAAATTGTATGTTGTTATGACACGACTTCCCAAACCAAACCTCCGAGTCTCTGAATCTTTCTGAATATATACCGCTTGGGAGTATATCTGGCTCTGACTTCCAAGCATTTCTTCCCGCAAGAATGCTAATGGCTTGCTGCTGAGTTTTCTCATTATCTCTCTCTTCCAATTTTAGTATTCGTGACCACAATCTTCTAATTTTGGCGAACTATTTACTTTTTCATGGTTGTATTTGAATTTTCCATGCCGAAATATACACATTTTTTGGCTAGGTTTCAAATGTTAGACTCTAGAGCAAAAACTTGAGTGGGCTTGAGTCCTCAAATAAGGCCACTACTTAAGAAAAGGATTAGCACCAACGTCATTTGACGGAATAATTGATGGGTATTTTAGGTGAAAGTTATATCCAAATGTAAAAATGTTTAGATGAAATTTAACTGAACATTAAACTTCATGAGAGTACTTTACTTAAAGTCAAAATCAGCCAAAAAATTAACTCATATAGCAATGAGAAAAATAAACGAGGGAGAGGCGGATGGAATAAGGATACCTGGGCGACAAAAGGCACATCAACATTCCTTCTTTAATGTAAAATCTTACAGCAAAGTTTTTAAATAGTATTTATAGCCAGCTTAATTTTCATTCAAAGCATTTCGTGACAAATTATCCCAGAGCACGACACATAAGGGTCCGTTAAATGTGTGAAAGCGAAATTCCCAAAGTAGTTGGCCCGTACGCGGCCATTTGTATCCGAGAATTGGAGCCTGAAGACATGAAAGTAATTCTTATAGTGATGAAAGGGGACATGAGCACGAGAAGGAAATAGAAAAAAGGATATCTCCTCGCGTATCAACTTTAGTGGCATCTAACGCCCATCCGGCAGTCATTTTAACTCACGATGATATCTCAAAGAGTTTTAAGATAATTCCAAGTGTTACCGACAGAATGCTACTAATTTTTCTAAACCAATTTTTTCTTAAGATAATTTATCTTAGATGCGCATCCGTGGGAAACTCAAGCATCTTAAAACAAAGATGGAATTTCCCGGCGTATAATGTTAACGAGATCTTCTCTCGTTTTCCACCGTGTCAGGTATTGGTTGGCCGACGTTTCGATGACTGCCGCCGACATCTTCCTCTATACGTAATAATGTGTAATGTGTTTTACTGATTTAAATCATTAGTTCCGTGGGGAGATATATTTTGTTATATAACTTGGTAATAGCCATCAGCGTTTGATGGAATTACAGGGGAACATGAAATGGATTTTTACGAAAAAAAATCCATCATTTTCTAATATTACATAAGGAAAGACGTTTTCTGGCCAATAAGGTTATCATTGCCTAAGTTGCACACTATGGTGGATAAAATTTCCAGCTTTCAGCATTTAGCACTTGTAAAAAGCACATACAATGCAAGCATTTGTGATACTAACAATATCAGAAAGCAAAATTACAAATCTTACTAATATTAGAACTTTTCAAACAAAGTGTTGGCGTATGAAACGAAAACCAACAAACGGATACGTCATCGCCGATCCTTTACATTTGAAGTCAGTCATTCCACGATAACCAAGTTTTATTATATATTTAGGATCGTAAGAATTGATGAGAATGTCCCACGCGTACCTTTCTCAGTGGTGGATGCCGTGCAGGCAGACTCTCTTCTGCCGTCCGTCGGAATTGCCTCCGGATCCCCTTCGAGAAATCCTTTTTCTCATTGACATACTCCCGATTATAATTCACTCTCCCTATGAGCCGAACAATGAGTAGTTACTCACCATAAGTAGGTTCGTAGAAAAGTAATATTTTAACTGGTACCTAAAAATACCAGGCGCAGATCACGCGATTAAATTCTTATGAGTAATGACCAGCTACATAAGTTTTCGTACATGGTAGGTTACACAGAGCTTTCGAATCCTCGTCTCTATTAGACGCAACCGCGGCTTTCTGCTTGTCTCTTTCGACTCTCTTCCTCCATTTTCTCTCTCTCTCTCTTCTTCTCTTCCTCTCCTCCCCTCTCCTCTTCCGACCATTTCAAACTCTTCCCCTCTGGACAAAATACACCCCCGAACAGCCCACTCCCTACGAGTTCCAGTACGAGGTCCGAGACTCTGAAACTGGGACGGAGTATGAGCAACGCGAGAGCTCGGACGCGGAGGGTCGCGTGAGCGGCGAGTACCGCGTCCTGCTGCCCGACGGCCGAAACCAGGTCGTCTCGTACACGGCGGACGAGGGCGGATTCAACGCCGACGTCAAGTATGACGGCCAGACCGCTGGTGACTTGCAGGGTGGTGCCGGAAGAGGTGCCGGAGGAGGCGGCTTCTCCCCATCGGGCGAGTATGGGACTCCGGGTTCCGGGCAGGGAGGCTTCGGCGGTCAGGACGGCGATTTCGCAGGCGGAAGGACTCCATCGTCGGAATACGGCACTCCGGGAAGTGGTTCCGGGAGAGGCGGAAGCAGCGGAGCGGGAGGCAGACCTTCGGGGCTGTACGGTGCTCCTGGAGGCGCCAATAACGGTGGCGGTTACTCCGGCGGCGCCGATGGCGGGAGACCGTCGTCCGAATACGGACCGCCCGGTGCAGGGGGCGGCAGTGGTTTCGGGCGAGGAACAGGACGACCGTCTTCGGAATACGGAGCCCCTGGCGGCTTTGGTGGAAGCAGCGGGTCCGGAAGGGGTGGCGCTGGAGGAGGAAGACCGTCCTCTGAATACGGAACCCCTGGCGGCTTCGGGGGCGGCAGCGCATCCGGAAGGGGTGGCGCCGGAGGAGGTAGGCCATCTTCCGAATACGGCGCCCCTAGATTCAGCAATGGCGGAGGGAGACCGTCCTCCGAATACGGCGCCCCTGGATTCGGAGGCAGTGGCAGTTCTGGAAGGGGAGGAGGAGGTGCCGTGGGACGGCCTTCGTCAGAGTACGGCGCTCCTGGCCTCTTCGGAGGGAGAGGAGGATCATCTTCGAGGGAATATGGGACTCCAGGAGTCGGCGGCGGTTCCGGGGGACGTGCGTCTGACGAGTATGGCGCTCCAGGATTCGGTCGCGGAAGCGCTGGAGGAAGAGGAGGAGTCTCTGCTGGGAGGCCATCTTCCGAGTATGGTGCCCCTGGATTGGGGAGCTCCCAAGGGGGAAGGCCTTCTTCCGAGTACGGCATTCCGGGACGAGGTTCCAGTGGCGGCGCAGGTCTTCAGGGTGGGAGGCCCTCGTCCGAATACGGCGCTCCAGGTGGTCGAGGAGGAGGCTACAACGGGGGAGGAGGCTATCCAGGGACATCTGGAGGATCATCAGACCCATCGAATTCCTACCTGCCGCCCGGAAGGAAATAGTGAACGCGAATGGGCGGCGGCGCTCCCACAGAAGAATACTAACGACTGTTGAACGGCGAGCGATTATATAAAGATACGCAAATACGCGCTTCATTGAATTAATGTAATTATAGGAGTGGTAAAATCAAACCTTTGTTTTCTTACTTCTAATGCTTATATTTTCTGTAGAGTATTTGTTACTATCAATTATATATTTCAACTTATGTTTTATGAGAGTTGAATAGATAGAGGGAGTTTTTCTGCTTAAGTGCAAGTGAAGATTGCATGAGTTTTGCAATCACAATTGCTTCCCCCTATTCGATTTTGAGTTGGTTTATTCTATTTTGTAATTACTTTGCACTATTGTATTAAGGCGCCGTCATTTGTGCATTTTGTCGCTAGGTGGTCATTGAAAAAATTTGCTGAGAATAATAGAATATATTCTGCTAACTTTAAAGTAAAGGATCAAGTTCTATATTGCCACGAAAATGTATGTCCTCTGAATTATGCTAGCTGATTGACAAAAGAAATGGATTTGAGGAATAAGGAGAAGAAATCTCTTAAAAATTACCGGGCCAAGTGTGTCCTATTCCTTTGAATAGTTGTGACTATTCCTTTGTAAATTGAGTGTGCGTATGTAACTTTCATCCTGAAAGAATGTTTTTATTTATAGATATAATTGTTATGTTCATAATGATACTGAATAAAATTATTTTAGAAAATAACATGCCATTGGTTTTATTTTTTTCATGAATTTCGGAGTTTAGAGACCACATTCATTTTTAATGATAAAAATTAAGGAAATAGAAGAGAATGCCATACGATACATTCATGAGCAACGTGAAGCATACGACCACAAGTTCTACAGATCACTTCGAAAATCGAAAATAACCCAAAGTGACTACCATTTGCAAGAGAGGTGAGAATTCCAAAAGATGTTTTTTAGTGCATTTAGATATAGTTTTTAGTGCCAATTCCGTTCAAATAAAGTTATTTAGTGGTTAAACTACAGTCATAGCGAAGTTTAGTACTTTCAGATCAAGGGATGGGAATCATCCAATCACTTAAGCGTTACTTTGGGTGTGAACATTATAACTACTTTTACGCAACGTATTAGTTCAAATTAGCAACTAATTTCTTCAGGCGACGATCTCATTGGCGTTTCCCGGCAGAAATTTTTAATATTCTCCATACTTAAATAAGTAACCTGCTATAGATCCACACTTAATAGCTGGAACCGAAACCTTGGTTGGTTAGAAAAAATCGCCGCGGCATCATTCCCGGATGCTTATCTCAATAAGAGGTATCATTTTAATATTACAGTCATATGATAAGTAACTTTTAATTAACTTAGTCTTGTGCGGAGGTTTGGCAGCCGCCGACACTTTAAAAGCTAGTCATTGGATTTATCTTAAACGCTTCCCTTTAAATCTGCCGTAAAATAGCAACAGCACGCCTCTCATATCGCTAATATTCATCTTATGTCCCTTTGAATTCATGTAATTAAATGCACAGAAAAACCCATAGTTCCTAAAACAGGGAGAGCATGTAGCGGAGAGCATGTAGACAAAAATCCGCCTTCTGAATAGTATTTTCAAGTTAATGCATTTATGGTCGCAGTTTCAATTACATAGTGTATGTGTACACCTACATTTACTTATTACCCTGCTAGCCGCCACAAGGGTGTTTAGCAGGGGGTGGCTTATCACCAACATGAACTCCAGTAAAGAAATTTACTTTCACCAACATACACCAAATAATGGGTAAGCTACAAATGCTACAGAAACCACTAAATTAATCCATAATGTAACTACGTAATGTTGACACAAGAGCCATGCAGGGAACATGCAAAATATATTGTTAGTAGGTACTAATTGGCAGATTTAGAAACATGTATTAAGGGTATATGAATTAATCTCCTGCAATACCTGTCAACTAATCTACTTCCATTATGGCCATTTTGGTCTCTTATCGATCGCGAGAAAAACGGCATTTAAAAACTTTCTGTTCTACAGTATATTACAACAATTTAATTCCCATAATGATATCTATCGTAGTACGTTGGAGTTTGTAGCTTCTTCTGGAAATAAATCGGCGTTGAATTTTCTTAAAGATTGAGTCTACTTTTCAACCAACGGTCTGAAAGCGATTCCCACCCTAGTTTTTGCAAGAGGTCAGTAACACTAACGAGACTATCATAACGGCCTTTCACGTATCTTGCTGATCTTCTCTGCACGCGCTCTAACTCTGTTTTAAAGCCTACCTCATGAAGAGCCCAAACACTATCAGCGTATTCTAAGTGGGATCTAACAAGGGAGAAGTAGCTGATTTCTCTAACTTTATCGTCACACTCTCCGAGTACACTTTTAACAAATTCCAATTTACGATTAGCCTGACCAGTTATTTCACAAATATGTTCGCTCCACGAGAGATCATTAGTTTGTTTCACTCCCAGGTATTTTACAGATTCTACAGTATTTAATAGGGTATTTTGTACATTATAACAGTACTGAGGGGAGGTTTTCCTTTTCCAGAAGTTCATAACAACACATTCTTTCAAGTTTAATTATAGTTGCCACGCATCACACCACGCTTGGATTGCCTTAAGTTCCTTCGTCAAATTGCACTGATCATTGGTGAGAACTCCTTCTTTGGCACACGCTCTCGAGGTTGCTTGCATGATATTACGCAAATATATGAAATTAATGATGAATTCTAGTTTTTTACTTTTTACTTTAAACGAAAAATAAACGATGAATTCTAGTTTTTTACTTTGAAGATCATGCATACGAACTGATATATAGGAAGACCGCCAATAGTGTATACTTAAAATCTGTAAGTATTACAATACCTTCCTCCATACGTTTTTAAAGAACAGGATTATATTAATAACTTCAAAAAATGCATACGGATAAACATTATCACCTTAAGGCCAGTGTAGAAAATGGCCCACTCCGTGTAATGCGCTGCGGATAGGACTGGATATTAGGGAAGGCGACCGACAGCTTAGGTCATTTGCGCCACAGGGGACAAGTAAGGGAGGAAGGGTGGATAGAAACCCGGCGTCAGCATTAGCCTGCTCCAAGGCATTACCCTGCTCTGACGTAAGGCGCCAAGGGGACCACGGCTTAATCTCATCCGACAGACGGAGTACTTCACATAAGCGCCCTCTACAAGATACTCAAGTAGGGATCGGGTTTCCTCTGAAAAACATCTTCCTCTGCAGGGATTTTAACCCTGACTGTCCGTGTGGTTAGCCAGTACTCCAGCCACCACACCAAACCGATCCCCTCGGCGCTATGGATATTCCCCCCATTTAAGTTCAAACGGTGAAATAGAGATGAAAGACAAAAGTATGGAATGTATAGTTAAAATGTGAAACATTATTCATAGTTTAAATAAGTTGGTACAGTAAAAAATCATAAATATCAGAAAGTAAAATGGCCGTGAACTCAAATTATTCTTCGAGAAAAATAGTTTATTTTGTGAAAGACAGCAGAGTAAAAACCAGTACAAGAATTTGTAAAAACTACCCATCATGCTGCCGGTGTTTTAGGTGAGAAAATTTCCCAAAGTCACAGAGCGACCTTTGGAGAAGAGATAATAAATACAGGCATGACTTACAAAATTCAAAGAGCATAATAAACGAAGGCGAGGCAAATAATTGAAGGAATGTTTCAAATTAAGATATCGAGTCAATCCCCTTGAATATAGGAATTTAAATATGACACGAAGGGTGGACTTAAAGATGCAGGAGAGATAGAAGATAGCGATAGCGATAAATGAAGATCGACAGCGGAATTGAGACTTGATTGAGAACACCGGCGTCACACCTGCTCTGAGGAGCATTTTTTCCATGACAGTGGAGCGGGAGTAATAAACACAAAGTGATTAAAGAACTGTCATCTCCAGGTTCCCTGAAGACGAGGGCCGAGTTGAACCTCGAAACGTCGGAGAAAATGGACCAACTCACCCGGGCAGAGGACCGAGTAAACATTATTTAAAAAAAACTGTGATTTACTGGATAGAGAAAGAGCAAAACGCTATTGTCCCAGAAACAGGAAAGAAAAGGTCAATAAAAATAATGAAGCGAGTAAGAAAGTTTTGAACGGATGGAATACATTTGAGCTGCCCTTCCGGTAGTGTTTGACGTGACACGAAGGAGAAGCTTTAAGTATTCTCGCATAGCAAGAAGAAAAGGAAAGCGTAAAGTTTAATTAACATTCTCGCGCTAATGAGGAAATAAGAGAATTTTTTTCCTTCTCCGTCATAGTAATGCTTAAGATTAAAGTACATATCAATATGTGCGGAGTAAACACCGATGGGTTCTTATATGCCTTTCCTTCATTTCTTAATTTAGTACCTACCCCATTCGATGACTTTCCATGATTTTCAATGCTCAACAAGTCATGTTGGTAAATGGGAAAAAGGAATTCACCAGGGAAAGGGGAGAATTGTTCGACTACTCCCAGTTGTTCTCTAAGATACCTCAGAATTCAAGTAAAAACTTTTATACTTTTCCACAGCATTTCTTCACGTTTTGATCTATATCAACATTATCACCAGGTCCAGAAGGGATACCTGCACTCTTGCTCAAAGACCACCTGCACCATAGATTTCTCTAGGATACGTTCTTAGAAATTATGTTTAGTAAATCATTATTCGAAGGCAAGGTGCCCCAAGACTGGGAAAAAGCCAACGTCACTCCGATATTAAAAATATAAGTGACCCAGGAAATTACCGGCCTATATCGCTAACATCACTTTTATGCAAGATCTTCGAACAGATTGCCGTTAGTAATATTATGACATTCCTGAATAATCATAACTTCTTACATAGCAGTCAGCTCAGATTCCGTAAGGGCAGGTCCTGCGAAACACAGCTTGCGCTCGCTCTTCCTTCATGATATCCTAAAATCAGGTGAATCGATTAAGCAAGTCGACGCGATATTCCTTGATTTCAAGAAGGCATTTGAAAATGTTCTTCAAAAAAACTCATATCTCAACTGAAATCATACGGAGTTAATACAAAAGTAGTGAACTGGATAAGGGACTTTCTCAGTGATCGAAAACAAAAAGTAGTTATTGATGGTTTTAGCTCTTTTATGGTCAAAGTCACATCTGGTGTTCCTCAAGGAAGTGTGATCGGCCCTCTTTTACTCTTTATTAATATTAATGATATAAGTTTTACAGTAAGCAGTAAAATGAGATTATTTGCAGATAATACAGTTATCTAACATGGAATAAGGGAAGACGTGGACTTTGAAGTTCTATCATCGAACCTCAACAACGTTCATTCGTGATGCCAGGAGGAAACGCTAGAATATTATCTTAATAAATGTAACATAATATCCTACTTGCGAGAGTCATCGAAGTAATGCTATATCAACACTCTGGGTGGAGTAAATATAAAATCATCAGGTAAAGTCAAATATCTGAAAATTACCTTAACATTGGACATATCGTGGGAAACACACATACAAAACATATGCGGCACAGCACTAAATAAATTCGGCTTTGTTAAGCGTAAAATAGGAAGGTCCTCGGATGAAAGAGTCAAAGAGAGATGCTACTTCGCTCCAGTTAGGCCACACCTCGTATAAGCAGTGAGCATTTGAGACCCTAGATTGAAAGATTTAACCAAAAATAAATAAAATGCAAAAAAGAGCTGCACTCTTCGTTAAAAAAAATGCTACGAGCGAACACATAAGTGTTTCACAACTTTTAGAGGGATTGTGGTGAAAGCTGGAATCAAAAACTCAATTGCATTATCCCAAAAATTATCTTTTGTATCTCCTCCCCAATGCCAAGTTAGTTTCGTTCGACGTCAAAATACTTTTTACGACAATACCTGCAAAAGAAGCTTGTGCCCTCTCCATTGAATTGTTAAAGAATGCTGGCTGTGGCGAACTTATTATTAAGGAATTCAGTATACTTTTAAACCTTTGTGTAAGTCAAAATTATTCCTTATTTAATGGACGTTTTTATCACCAAATTCATGGCCTATCGATAGGTTCGCCGCTTTCTTCGATCTTAGCTGAAGTTTTTATGGCTCATCTAGAGCAAAAATTGTTTAAAATGAAACATTTCCTGTTGGAAAACGTGATATATTATTAACGTTACGTCGATGATATCATCTGCTTATGGACGAGGAGCAAGAGGTAATGAAACATGTTTTAATCATTACTTAATTCGTTACACCCTTCAATTTCTTTAGCCATGGAATTAGGCTTAAAAAAAGTACTTTTTTATATCTAACTATCTCTTTAAATGACTCAAGCCACAAATTTTCCATTTACTGTAAGAATTTATCATTATTCCCAATGATCCAATGATTCGAACCACAACCATTCCCATAAAATGGCAGCTTTCTATGCTTCACCGCATATTTTCGATACCTCTCTCCCTGACAGAATTTTTCGTTGAATTAAAAACTATCAAATATATAGCTCGAAATAATGGTTATAACGACTCGTTGGTAAACGACCTTTTAAATCGATTGCAACGAAAACGTGCCATAGCCACATCCATTTTATACTCTCCAATCCTCCCGTCCGGCGCTAAGAGGGTGAAGTTACCCTTAATTAATGATTTAACATATAAACTATATAGACACTTCCCGAAAAATAAGTACAAAATTTTGGTGTATAATCCCGTGATACTCCAGAAATTATTATTTAATTGTAAGGACCGAACTGACATGAATGATAAAAGTGAGGTATATTTACTCTAGTGTGATACTCCTGGTAGTAACTCTGTGTATGTTGGTCAAACTGGTCGAAAATTGAATGTAAGAATAACTGAACATTATAAATCCAGTGTCAACGGTGATAAAAAGTCAAATTTTGCTGAGCATTTAATTGATGAGGGTCACAGATGCCATTTACCCCTAAGCTCTTACATGTTTGTGACAAGTTGGACAAGTGACAAGTTCCAGGAAGTTGGACTTCCTGGAAAATTTTGAAATTTGTCATATGTGCAAGGTGCAATGTGCAAGGTGATAAATTAATGAATGACATAATCCCTTCAACCGCCTCACCCTTAATCTCTGTGCCAGTACCCCCACCTCCATCGCCATAGTCCTAGAGCCTGGCGTCATCATCTGTTTGTCCCTTCCCTTGCAGTTTTGCTCAATAACCTCTTCAAAACTCACTCACTTCTCATCTCACCCCCTTCATCAAACCACCTCCCTCTCCTTGAGGTTCCTATATAAACTGTGCGGTCCCATTTGTAATTTTCTTTCTTGATAATGGCCTTAAAAGGCCAAAACTGGTCGAGTTGTATTTTAATATATTGGTGGAAAAGACTAAGTGTTTTCATTTTAAAAGATGACTATCTTCCACAAAGTAAACTCGCCAACGATTAATTTTAAAAGTTATATATGTAATAGCGAGTGGAATGATACATATACGATCGTTTTGTGAAGCGTTCGTCCGTCTTGGACGTCTGATTGTGAAAACTATTTGATGCCCGTTCATGTATTCATACCTCTACTTGCGATATCGCCACAGCGGACGTTGGCCCACATTGACACGGCGAACGTTTGATCATGCGCTTTCGCTCTATTCTGCTAAAGATACTAGTTTCCCGAAATCCCTGTGTTCTATCTTCATTATGCTCGACGCTCCGAGAATTTACCCCCGTCTTCTAACATCAGAAGTGGGTTACAACCAACGCTCCTGACGAAGATTATGCTAAGCTGTTCATTAAGAGTACGACTGATACACAACTGCATCTACATCTACGTCATACCCTGCAAGCCACCAAAAGGTTGTCTGGCAAGGGGTGTTCCACACCAGTCATGCATGAATTATACGGTAGAACACCGAAACTTCATTGAAACCAGCGTACCACACATGCAACACGCCAATTAAAAATCTAACAACCAAGAAACATTCCATCGCCAGTCGTTCCAACATGCAAGGGATACAAAGACAGAAAACTACTACAGATTCAAAATATCATGCATAAATAAGAACATCAATATTTTCATCATGCAAAAATAAGAACGTAGAGAATATAAAGAAAAAGATCGACAGCCACTATTCGCACAATTCATGACGACGATCACAGCTGTTATGGTCCCGAATGGTACGCGAAAAAATGTCATTATGTACCTATCGGTTCTACAATCTATCTCTCTAATTTTATTGGCGCGATCTAATCTGCCGTAGTACAAGGGGGTTAATAGTATGTTTTTTACGTCGTCAGAGAAATGTTTTACCAGAATTTAAGTTAAGAGGTTAAGGCTATAATTGAATCTATGCTGTGATAGAGATTCCCATACCAATTCTTCTAACAATCCAGACACACTAGTAAACTTATCGTAGCATCGTTTTACAAACCTAGCTCCTCTTCGCTGCATGCGATGTAATTCCGATACCAACCCCGCTTCATATGGACCCCATTCACTGGCATCATATTCCAGATGAGGCCTAACAATTGAAAAATCACAACGTTATTTCACTTTCACATCATATTTTTCGAGTGCTCTCTTGATAAAGCCTAGCCACCTGTATGCTTGACCGCATATTTCCCGAATATGTTTTCCCCAAGATATGTCGTGAGTGAGAGAGTTTATAAATGAAGGCCTTCTTATTATTATTGGTTTCGTTTTTTGAGAGTTAAGTTTTACGTCGTTGGCCGATGCCCATGCACATATAGCGTGAATATCCTTTTTAAGCAATGAAACTGTTTCCTCAATGCAATTACAATAACATTCTACATAAACTTGTAGGTCATCCGCGTAAACATGGTACTGACAGGTGCGAATCACACTTGATAATTCATGGACATAAATATTAAATAACAATGGCCCTAGAATGGACCCTTGAGGTACTCCGCTAGGCAATGGGGATGGATCGGAACAAACGCCTTCAAAACCCTTCACCGCCTGTTGGCGATCAGAGAGGTATGATTTAAACCATGCTAGGACGGCATTAGAGCACTTCAGCTCGCGTAATCGTGCCAAGAGAATGTCGTCATTTACACAGTTAAAAGCTTTACTAAAGTCAAATAGAACGAGTATGACTATTTTTCTATTATCTATAGCATGACGAACATCATCAGTAATTTTGATTAGTGCGGACTGCGTGCTATGATCTTTGCGAAAACCTGATTGATAATTATCTAACAAGTTATTGTGAGAAAGATGCTCTATGGTGTGATTAAAGAAAAATCTCGAGAGAGGTTTGGATTGGGCGCATAATATGGATATGGGGCGATAATGAGACGTATCTGTTGGGTTAGAATTTTTCGGTATAGGTCTAATAAGGGCAAATTTCCATAATGCGGGAAAAGTAGAATAATTCAGGGAACGACCGTAAATATTTAATATCATAGGTAATGCAAGCGGAAGAATCATTTTAATAAATTTTACACTAATTCCATCAATACCGGATGCGTTAGACTTTATCATTGATATATATTTAAGTAGTAGATCGGGGGTAAAATGAGGAAAAAATAACAACTCGTTTTTGACTTCGAAATTCTCCACAATTACCGGGACATAAATTGGGCTACTTTGTCCCTCATGTAACAAAGGATCAATATTGTCAGTAGTATTACCAGCAGTTGGGGTAACAATGAAATACTCATTAAGTTCGTTCAACGGAAAATTTATATTAACCTGCGCTTTACGAGTATTCCCAAGTCCTAAGCGCCGAATTTCTCGCCACACTGAGCGTGAGCTGGTTTTGTCAGCAAAACACTTGACATAGTAATCTTTCTTTGCCTGAGTTTGCATCTTCTTTGCCCTATTTCTTAATTTCTTTTATGTTTCCCAACAAGAGACAAGTTTTATTCTTTTAAACGCATTACGTGTTTGATCTCGTTGAGCCATAATAGCTCTAATCTCCCCTGTAATCCAGGGAGCAGGCATTCGTTTAACCTTTACATTTTTCATTGAAGCATGAAGTTCTAACAGACTAGTAACAAAAAAATTAAACTGCGTTATTTTTTCCTCAATATTATGGGTTGTAAAAAATGTTTGCCATGGTAAGGCATACCAGTCGTCTTCAAACCTCGAGAGATCGAATTGGCTGAAATCACGGAAACTGATCAGTGGAGGCTTACATTTAGGAAATATAAACCTATACTTAACATACACCAAATCATGCTCGGACAGAAAGTTTACGGAACACTGGCCAAAATCAACAATCTTAGACATATCATTAACAATAACTAGATCCAGCAATGTGTTACTTCCAAGCAGGTTATGTGTTGGTTGTAGTGGCATAAAGTAGAGATTATAACTATACAGAAAATTCTTTAAGTACATACTCTCATAAGTGTGTTTCAACATATCACCATTAAAGTCACCATATAATATAACATTAACATAAGTAGAAAGTTATTTTGAAAAAGCGTCTTCAAATTCTTTCATTATATAACTGATTTTGGGTGGTCTATATAAGACACAAAGAAAAAGTTTACCTTCTGGAGCAGTTATTTCAATAAAAATGTATTCAGGTTGATAATGAGCAGTATTTGACATTTCTATAATTTTAAAGTTAAGTTTCTCCTTTATGTATACACACACACCACCTCCAACTCTACCGACACGATCGTGACGAGCGAATTGATATCCTTGAAGCCCTACCACATCATTAGTAATGTAACTTTTCAACCACGATTCAGAGACACATCACATGATAATCCTTGTTTGAAAAATAGACACTAAATTCATCAATAGGCAATGGAATAGATTGAGCATTAACATGGCACAGGTTTAATACACAAGACATATTATTAGGCCGGGAGTTATTAAGGGTGACATTGGAGGGCACAGGATTACAGGCCATGTTCCCCTCACATGCACAATTTGACCTCTGTCATTTCAGGAACTGCAAGTCCGCCTCACTACGGATTATTAATCGTTCTGCCCCATCCTTCTCCCTTGCAAACATCTTCCCATCCCGAATCCACAGGTACTTAAGTTTACCTACTTTTTTGTATTCCCTCGCCAAGGCATAGATTTTACGATTAGTAGTACTAAGGTACTCGTTTACAAAAACAGCTTGGGCAGTGTCATCACCGAAATCTAGATTTTTAGTGGTGAGGTCTCTTTTGAATCGACGAGCCTCCAGAAGCTCTCTAGCCAATTTACTGCGCGTAAAACGGACCTTTATAATAGACGGCTTCACATTGGAGGTAGTCAATGACCTAGTTTTAAGCCGATAGCATTCATCAATATCATGAGCCTCCAGTTTGACTCCAAGAGTAAGCCCTGTATGGAAAACTAGCGCTTCAACTATTTCGCCTTTTTTATAAGGAATACCATGAATTTCTATAACATTCCTCAGTGAATCTTGCTCTATTTAACTGTTAACTATTTCTCTATACTCTATATAACTGTTTAACTATTAACACTAATAATGATTTAACTGAGCCTCAAGAAGGGCAACACGTGTCTTTAAAGCCTAGTTTTCATCAGTCACTGCATCTAATCGACCATGAATTTTTTATATTGATTCATTCATGAGCGCTTGCGAATTTTCATACGATGACTCTTGCAGAGAAGAGAGTTTCGTCTTGAACTCACTCAGATTGTCCTGTAGCGACTTCACTCGTTATAGAAGATCTTTCAGTATCGCTGGAATCGGAGGAGTTGGGTGACAACTGCACGTCTGCCGGGTGTCTCACCGGGGTTCCGGGTCTCCCAGGAACCGGGGTTTCATTCCCCGGTTTCGACCGAGCTTTAGAAGCACAAACGTCACAACACCATGATTGCTGTAAATCTTCAAGCGCCCGTAGATCATTATCCGTCAAGGTGAAAAAAGGAAAGGTATAAAATGTAGAAGAAAAAGAGGAAAGGTATAAAATAATTATTGAAACCGTCTGATGAATGTCCGCTGTCATCGGATAGCATGGAAACTGTTATTTTTACGAAACGGAATTACTAGTCGTAATTTAAAAAACTGAAAAATGCACGAAGCAGTGGTCCAAGCTATTTGATTGGCTCAGAAATTCGAGTAACAATCAATCAAAAATTTTGATCTTGGGTATTTTATCATAGTTTGAACTACTGTTAGTAACTCTCAAATCGGCTACATTACTGATTATTTTGGATCTGAATCACTGGAATATGCAAAATACAAAAGCACGGAAAGGTTTCGTATTCTATTTCGTGTGTTACCTTAACTCGATGCTTTTCGTGAGAATTCCATATTTTAGTGTAGCTTAGTAATGTGAATGATCGGGGATAATGGTCCTGCTGCTGACCTCGAAAGCAACTGCTTATGGTTAAATGACGACTCGTAGACTTTTTTCCGATATAGCTTACATTAGCCTTTCGTTCGAGGGATTGTATACGATCTCCTAATCAAAGGGATTTGACCTTCACGAATACCCTTCACTTTTTGCCTGTCAAGTCATTCAAGTGAAAAAGTTGAATGTGCGAGAATTTTGAGCATTAAATTATTTTCCGGTGACGGACTCCTATGCCTCTCCGCAACCTCCTCGTCAGTCTGTGGCAGTGGGGTTTTGGTCTGGCCTTCTGATCCTGCTTTTACAAGTATCACCCGGGTCACTGGCTGGAGAATAGGTGTTTACGTAATGCGTAAGGAACTACTGCTAGAGATCACTTATATATCATTGCCGCTGAAATATATACGCAATTGCTGCATCATTAAACTTCAAACCGGAAGGTTTTCGGTTAACAGTATCACTGGGTGCGATGCCGTTTTATTTCAGTAACGCGATCTTTAATCTTGTATTATCAATCGTCGTAGAAGAACATGAGTAGTGTGTGTTGAGTCGCATTAACTTTTAAGTTATTTGCACAATTAGTATTCTAGAGTAAACATTAACAGCAGAAGCTTTTGAAATAGTATCTCCCTAGTTGGTACATTTGTTTAAGTGCTATAGCCTTTCGTCCCGTGGGTACCGGGTGAGTGTCCCGGCGGGGAGCGGATGTTATGAGAGATTATTTCCCGGGTCGATGTCATGTGACAGTGTGGCCGGTCAACTACGAATATCACTATCATTTTTGCAAACAATAAAGTTAGAAAATCGTATTATTTTAATTGGTTAAAAGTAAAAATTATTTTGGGTGTCATATGTGTATCAAGTTCGTATAATTTATCAATTACATAGTAAATGAGTTAACTTTACCAAGCGTGACTAATAATAGATTTGCATGTTTGCTTAATTACCCCCATTTTCTAACACACAATAGGCTTAGCTTGCTTGATAAATGCAGAGCCGGTGTGTTTCAAAGTGTTACAGAGAATTTTATCATGACACCACACTACATTTCTAGGTCTGACAGAAGCGATAAAATAAGAGATCCGAACAGATAGCTGCAAATATTTATTTTTTCCAGACACAGAAATGTGACCATAATAATGAGCTCCACTAAATACTCTTCCGTAATACACGTTACCATTTTACCTCCCAAAACCTTATCCCTTACATCTATACACTGATGGTGACCTAACACCTGCCACACGCCCGTGCGGCGGCTCGCAGGGTAGATGAAGATGTAAACATCGCATCAATCTTATGAGACATCAAACGCATAGCAAATCAATAAACCTGTGGAAAAGTACATTTTTATCTTAATTCCTATCACAAAATAGGTTCAGACATTCACCAATTGCTTTCTTTCGTCGGAATGGAAATAGGGCGTGGAGCTGACTTCACCTTTCACGTAGCGAAGGAATGCGTTATACGAGGAACGGGAAAAAGATTCGAGAAAATGGTTAATTGGGATTACCAACATTACTTCACAGGCAAGAAAGTAAATAATCTAGTAGGCCAACATGAATTAGGTCATAAGTTTGAATTCAAGGGAGCAAAATTTAGTTCAAAACGGAGAGAACGAAATGCACGAAGTGGAAAGAACGGTGCGAAGACAAGCAGAGAATTGCTTGGATTTTGAGGATGCACGAACTATAGCCAAGTTAAATGGAAAACTCTTGTAATATCCCAGGTACTCAACTTAATCTACCACGTTTATATCCACTAGATTTTCGCTAGCGAGATCGCTTAAAGACGTGTCTCCTCGTGCATCATATCAACAGATATCGGTGTATCTTTCTAAACAGCAAGAATTAGAGTTATCAATATCATTTGAAGAAATCTGTGGGTATGTCTTCTTTTGCAGACATTTCTCGGTAAATGAACACGATCGTTATCAAACAATGGCTCGGCAATATTTTTTCAGTCAACTCAGGAGTTGATGTCGTTGAATTCAGAAGTAAATAGCAGGGAGCCGATCGCGCTTCGTAGAATAGTCTTGGTGGTGAGAGGGACAGATCTTCCGCTCCGCGAGGATGATGATGATTGTGGGAGGAGGAGGTAGCGAGAGAGAAGGGAGGGAATGAGGGGTAATAGGGGCTCATAATCTGGCGAAGAAGGGCGAGAGAGACACAGCTGTGGGCGAGATGGCGAGTGAATGGCCGGCGCCATATGGAAGCGAACGGGCCGCGATAAAAAATACCAAACGGAAACATATTTATTCATGAAAATTAGCCTCCCCATTAACAGATGCTTTTATCGTGGAGCATATTTTAGGAGCAGAGACAAAGGGAGTCTTAAAACTGTAAAGAAATTGCTTCCTTCCCCTCCAACGGCCATTGTGTTGCCGCCCGCAACCCTCTTCACTCGCCACGTACTATGATGACCTCTCGAGGGAAGCACGATACGCTGACATTGACTGATGACCTTCGAGACACTGGCGACACGTCACGATCACATTTTCCCTCCGAAGGCAGGAATTACTCGATTTCTTTGCTGGGCAATTTACCTATTACCAAATTCAAAGAAACTCTTCGAGATTCAAATGCTTAGGTGCCTTCGGTGCCTCAGCCAACCAACACAACCGAGCCCGGCTCAACCGGCTCGCTTTCATGCATTTAATAGAATTTATTCTTTTACGAGCAAATGCTGAAGGATTTACAGAACGTAGAATAATCTTCGGTATATAAATAATTATTAATTTATTTCGAACGTCAGCCACATTAAATTATATGAAAAAGCATCAGCAATAGATTTGTGAGGTAGTAAATTATCGAGGAAAGCATTTAAGTGGAAATAGTTAATATATCTGGTCAATTGATTTTTCACGTAGACACAAGTCAGAAATCTTCCGTTCCAAAGTGAAACGAATAATTAGAATTGCGGTGAATCTAGTCCAGAGGCATCCTTTTATACCTAATTGGTTGTCCTGCGTAGGAAATGTCAGCAGCAGTTGCTGTTTCCTTCGCCGACTAGGAGTCGTAAAACTAGACGACTTGAAACTTTTTATTCGAGAGTTTAATTTTATTTAATAAATACGGTATAGTGTTATTTTACCGATTGGTATTACCTTTCCGAAATATGCAACCTTGCGCCTGCAAAACGAAATCTGATTGGTGTGACGTCGTTTTCGCTGAGCGAGAGATGAAAGACGAGAGAGCACAGGAAGAACGGTATATTAAGAAGGTATATTATAGTAAACGATGGAAGTGGCAAAGAGTTGTTTTATTAAAAGCACATTAAACAATTCATTAAAAGTGGATATGTATATGTTCGCATTTTTATGAAGCAGGACAATTTATGCTGCCGAAATTTGTGGAGCCAAAGTCCATAAAAGTTAAGTACAAAATTTGCTGGCTAAGGCCTCATTTTGTTGTTTATTATTTTTGGTGCATATCACGTCGGGTACTATTATCCACAATTTAGGTAGATTTGCTTCATAAATATGAATACTTGAAACTTTCCTGTAACTGTAGCAGAGAACATAGTGTTATGTAAACAAACCTAATTTTATCCTAAATCTTGCCCTCGTTTAAAGTGTTTGTTTCATTTTACACTGTTACAACTATTGTAATGATGACTTATATTTATTATTGCTACTTTACCTTCGAATTTTTAATTATATTCACAGTGAATTTAGCTCTCGTCATTAAAGCGTGTATCTGAAGTTCATCAGAATTTAAATCAATGGCATTTAATCTAAAAAAAACATTCACAATATCTTACGACTTGAATATTCTTAAATTTTAGTGAGATTCTCACCATTTAAAGCGTTAATCAGAAATCACCTGTAGATGAGGTCTTAAACTGGAACTGCCAACGAATGGATATCCATGGATTTTCAAGGTTAATTTTAATTTTTTTATTTCATAGAGCTTCCCGTGAGTTATGACGATAATGATAAAGGATGTGTCCAAGTGAAAAGAGCAGGACCACTGTGCACAGCCATTGCAAAAATATACCAAGAACACAAAGTGAGCGGTAAATCATGCTACGTGCAAATAAATATTCAGGCTTCAGGTTTTTATTTAGTCGAACTACCCATCATCGACACATGCATGAATATTTCCAGTCTTCCGGTAACTATATTGTATAGACCTCAACTACATAAATTTAGAGTAACTTCGGGTATTATGAAATACCGTTTATTTTTGTAGTTGTATAACCAAATTTAACTCATTCTTAGCTCTCTTTTACATTTTATCATAAGCTTCAACTATTTAGCATTAAGAATTTGTGTTTATCTCAGTAAAATTTAAAACATTTGCCACTGAGAAAAAGTTTAAATAAAAAGTTGCCCTTGGAGAGTAATACGGGATAGTCGGGAAATATGGAATAGGGTAGTAAAAATGTAGATAATCATGTAAGTTTGAAAAAAAAATGTATTGCATACAAAACGCATTTATAGAATTGCTTTCAACTTGAAATCTCGAAAGAATTACTTTTAGTAATAGAATAATATATTTATCTATTTGCAAAAGTCACAAATATAATCCTCCTTCTCAGCACCTGCACAGTCAAGGTGGGCCCACATTTTACAAACAACGCATCTAACCCAAACTTCTCCTCTTCTATCGTCTGAAAACTTTCCTTCACAGAACAAACATTCTGCATCATCATCCCTTGGTACAGAAGATGGTTGTACAAAGTCCAATTGTGATGAAACGTCTGAGTGGAAAGGTTCGTCACTGCCACTGGAAGCGTCCTCAGAAACAAACTCTAATTTCTGACAAAGTTTTTTTTTCCGTGGCTTGAAGCTCTCTTGTTTTTGCCTTTTATCTGAGTTACCAGGACTACTGTTGTTGCTTTCCTTCTTTCCTTTCTTATTAATGTGCTGTTGCTTACCGTTTTTGTGTCGGGCAATATGAAATACCTAGTATTCCAAAATGCCCGACACACCATCTTGGATTTCAAAACAGAACCAATTGTAGCTATAGCCAAAAACCGAGCAATTCATATCAATCAGCAACTCTTTAACTTAATAAATTGCTTAGTTTTAATCACTAGTGTACATTTTCAATAATTATTACATATTTTTGAAAACTTATCAGCAAAAATGTTGTGAAACTACGAAAACAATTTTTCTGCGCCGTAACTCACACGGTGCCTCGAGACGAACTGGACTCGCTACAGAGCATTATGGGAACATGTTGAAGTAGTTTATGCGTCTCCCGCTTGCTTACGCAAATTGACGAATGAGAAATCACGGTGTTTCATATTTCCCGACTATTCCATAATACCCGAAGTTCCTCTACATAAAAAAATTTCTTTATATGTTACCACAATGTTCGACATGAGTTGGTACATACATTAACATGGTTTAAACAACAGTAGAACTTTGTTTTGCGGTGGATGAAACCCGGCGTTCTGCTAGAAACCATAGTTTCTTTCTTCTTTTGTCGTTTTGAAGCTGGAAAATTTCTTGTTCGTTGTTTTTTCCGATTTATATGTACACAGTGGCACAAAATACAATCTAAATCCCTTAGCTCTCCGTTCCATAGTTTGAGGATCAGGAATGAGGATGAGGAAGTTGAATTTCGAAAAAGTAACCTTGTTTCCTTTCCCAGATTTATTTTCCTGGTACAACATGTTTCGACACAGTGGTGTCATTATCAAAATAAGTTAGATACACTGCCAAACAGATAGGTATAAGAACTCGTTCTTTCCGCGCACGATAAGTGACCGCAACAGTAAAATGACCTCCAATAAATATGTCACCATTTCATCTCCCGAAAACTTTCATCTTACATGGCTAGTGACTAACACCCCTTGCCACACGCCCATGCGGCGGCTTGCAGGGTATTATGTGCATGTAGACGTAGAAAACTTCATTCATGTATATGGGTTGAGCGTTATTAGATAGTGATTGACCAATGTCTGCCGTGGAAAAGTTTATTTTAACCCTCCGCGCATTAGCTATATTGGCATCAACACTCGATATCAGGAAACGTATTATCGCCGGGAGTTTTTGAAACTCCATTTGGATCGACATGGCCTCATTGCCGATAGGCATAGTCAAGGTCACTAGCATCAATTGGGGACTCCATGAGCCCGACCAATTTGAATCACCAATGAAACGACGCATTCACCGTCTTTGTAAGGGATGCCATGCACCTCATCAACGTTTCCTAGATTTTCTTGTTCCAACTTATTAATGCTACATTCCAACATTGCAACTTTACCAGTGAGTGTGGAACAATCACTATGAAGATTCTTTCATTGGTCAGTCGTTCAATCGTTCAGAAGTGATAGATGTCTTGGGTGGCTCCAGGACTTTTTTATGGTCGTTGACAGAAGATCGGATGGCCAGAAGTGGTTATTTGAGCTTCAATCGATCCTACGGAATTTCCTTTGGGCAAATTAAGAAGTTCTTGGAGAATGAGGCTTGAGGAATCAGGCGTGGCTGCAGTAGTAGTTGACGATCTCACTGGGTTTGCATCACCACGGAAGGAGCGAAGGTTATGAACACAGGACTCACACGACCATGCTTTATTACATCTACATCTACATAATACCCTGCGAGCCACCACGAGGGTGTGTGGCAGGGGGTTAAGATCACCAAACATGCACTATTGACATGCAACTAGGATATTCAATGAAGGCATGCTAGATAATAGGGTCACATGGTTAGTATCTACATAATAAGAAAGGGATTATTGGTTGTTATTACATGCATTATTAAGCTCATCCAACGATACTACACCTTCCTCAGAGAGCGAGACACACGCATGATGATACTAGTGGTTGTAATTAACGCACTGCATAGGCTTGTGATTACCTTTAGGCTACGAGTACACTTCGCTCAAACGAAAGGCATTGCAATAGAGGAACGGCTAAAAAGATAGCGAAAGCAAGATACAACCGAACTCAACGAGAGAAGAACTTGAACTGCTTGAGCTTGAACTGGGTTAGTTACAACTGGGTATACCAACTAAGTTAAATCAATAGAAGCTGGCTTACAAAATGACCTCTCGGGATACCACTGTTGGTCTGGTGCGATTTCACTCAGACCCATTAGACCACCATTTATCAGCACTTTGTCCCTCTTAATGCTTACATTGCAGATACATCTACATCTGCGTCATACCCTGCAAGCCACCCCAAGGGTGTGTGGCACGGGGTGCTTCCACACCAGGCATGCATGAATTATATTGCAGAACACCGAAATTACATTGAAATCAGCGTACCACTAATGCAACGGGCCAATTAAAAATCAACTAACCAAGAAACATTCTATCGTCAATCGTTCCAACATGCAAGGGATACAAAGACTACTACTACATATTCAAAATTTCTTGCATAAATAAGAACACCAATATTTACATCATGCAAAAATAAGAACGTAGAGAACATAAAGAAAAAGATCTACAGTCACTATTCGCACAATTCATGACGACGATCACAGCTGTTATGGTCCCCAATGGTACGCGGAAAAAATGACATTTTATACCTATCGGTTCTACAATCTAGCTCTCTAATTTTATTGGCACGATCTAATCTGCCGTAGTACGAAGGGGTTAATAGTATGTTTTTTACGTCGTCATAAAAATGTATTTCCTGAAATTACCAGCCTGCCAAGCATTACGCGCGTGTTGTTTCAATATTGCTAAATTTTACGAGCACTAACTGGAAGGTCCACATTAGTAGAAGTACCAGTTTCGATTAGATTATGCTTTGTTTTGAGAATCGTGTTCCTTACATTACGACTGTAAAATGACACTTATACCGGCCGGGACAAAGAAGGATAAAAAGTCAATGAACGTGACCAACGGTCTTTAACGACCATAAGGACATTGCAAAAGTTTTGTATCGAAACGTCGGCGGAGGTGAAAATGGATCGTATAACTTGGATGGAAGCCCGATAATAATTTCTTCAAACGTGTTAGAGTTTGATTGTATTCGTTTCTTTTAATTCTTTTTTAGTTTCCGTGATGTTCATTTTCTCTCCGTATCTTTGTAGGTCTTTTTTGTTGATGCTTCTCTCCATTTATTGAATTGTCATCAATATTCAATAGCACCATTGCTTTCAAACATTTTGCTCTGGAGCTGTTATTGCCCAGACATGGTGCCGCCCACGGCGATAATCCTCCCTAACCCTTGTCTCCACTGGACCTCCCACGGACCTGGAAGGATGACGACACGCCGCGAGACATTCAACGCCCCTAGGACGGCGGCCACCTCCCCTTCCTCCCTCTTTCATAGTCTACTTCCCTTGGACCTGCAGACAAATGACGCGCCGTCGGAGTCCTCAACGGTTGGGACATTCCCAGGTCGCATTAATGAGAGGTTTAACCCAATACTCTGAAGGTCACTCTGAAGTGTGGTTCAGGAGATGCTTTGGCACCTCCCATTCCCGTTTCGAACAGGTACCAGTTGCTTTCGGATGGAAATTCCGAGGTGCCTGACGTGCCTACTCCTACTCCGAGACCGGTACCTAGGAAGAGTCGTCAGAGTGGGAAGGGGGGATTGTAGTGATAGGTAGTAGTAACGTCCGCCGTGTTATGGTCCCTTTGCGGGACAGGGCAGGCCATGAGGGTATAAGCCACCGTGTAACGTCATGGTGCATTCCAAGTGGCGGTGTTCCGCAGGTGACGCAGGCGGTTGGTGCGGCGGTCCGGGGCACGAAGTGCTCAAGTCTGCAGATTGTGGCCCATGTCGGCGTCAACGACGCCATGGACCGTGGATCCGAGGAGATCCTGCGTTCCTTCAGGGAACTGGACTCCGAAGTGAAGCGGGTAAGTCGCGACGAAGGGGTTGACATGACGCTTGCAATTTGTACTCTTGTCCCGAGGATCGATCGTGGACCCCTGGTTTGGAGCCGAGTGGAGGGCATAAACCAGAGGTTGCGTCGCTTCTGCACGGACATTGGAGCCTCCTTCGTCGACCTTCGGCCGGCAATCCGATCGTGTCGGACCCCTCTGAACCGTTCTGGTGTCCATTACACGGCCGAGGCAGCTAGCTGTGTAGCGAGTAGCATACTTGATCACTGTAGACCTTTTACAGGATAGAGGGTAGGGCAGAGAGTAGGTCAGCTAATGGGTCGAATCAGGTACCATCGCGAACAATATTTAATAGAAAAAATATCCAAGAAAGTGTTAAGTCTAAAGAGAACAGTAAGAGGCCAGTTTCAAAAAATAGCAGTAATGTAACTAGGAATATACCTAAGAAAGCGAGTTTAATGAGAATACATTTTCCGGGAATACGCTCACTGATAAATCCTTTTCTGTCGTGGTAGTAAATTGCCGTAGCATAAGGAATAAAGTAGCTGACTTCTACCATCTAATTGAAACTACTGACGCAGACTTAATTATAGGGACGGAAAGTTGGTTGTGTAACGAAATCGCAGATAATGAAGTATTCCCGAAAAATTTCACAGTTTATATAAAAGATAGAGTGGAAAGGACCGGGGGAGGAGTTTTTATTGCAGTGAAGGATTGTTATATTAGTAGGAGGGAGTCATTTTCCGACGACCAGGTAGAAAGCGTATGGTGCTCCATTCAAAATCCTAAAGCAAAAACAATCTATGTGTGCGCATATTACAGACCACCAGATATCCATGTAAGCTCAATATTAGGACTCGAAAGTCAACTCAGTACCGTACAGTACAGTACGGTATGTTAAACACTCAAAAAAACGACTGTCATATTATAATCGGTGGGGATTTCAATCTTCCGTCCATAGACTGGGACACTTACAGTTTTATCACTGGGGGGAAAGACAAAGACCTTTGTGAGTCACTCATGTATACATTCACAACTCACTCACTACATCAATTAGTCACTGCTCCAACTAGAGGGAAAAATACACTTGATCTTTTAGCGACAAATATTCCACACATGGTTGTAAACATGTGTGGAATATTTGTCGCTAATACGGATAAGGGAATAAGCGACCACAAGATAGTTAAAGCTAATTTTTCCGTGAGCATGATCAAGAAACGTAATCCACAAAGAAAAATCTACTTGTTTAATAAGGCTGACTACGAAGGCATGAAACGAGAGTTGCAAAAGTCATTTACTAATTTTCAAAAAATAAGTATCAACAGTAATACTGAGGTTTTGAGGAATACTTTCCTCAACGTTACACGATCAGTAGTTAGCAAATACATACCAAGTAAATGGAAAAGAGCCAATGCAGAGCCTAGGTGATATAACGCAGAGGTTATAAAAACATTAAAGCACCAGAGAACATGTCATGCTAGGTTAAAAAGGGCTAAATTTAACAAATCCTCCGAAGAACTACACACAGTCACCGAAAATTACAAAATATCTAAACTCTCAGCAAAAAAAGCGTTCCGAAGGGCGTTAACTGATTTCAAATGTAAATTACTGGGAGAACAATTGAACGATAATCCCAAGGCATTTTGGTCGTATGTTAGGGACACTCAAGGAAATAAATCAACAGCACACACGCTTAAGAATATCAATGGGGAAAAGCTAACCAACAGTCTACAAAAAGCCAATTCGTTTAACTCATTCTTCAAAAGCATTTTCAGTACTTATACACCACATCTTTTCGATCCTCAACCTGTTCGTTCCCAAACATGTATGCCTGAAATTATTATAAATCGTCGCGGCATAGAACAGCAGCTAAAAAATATCAACCCCAACAAATCCCCCGGTCCACATCAAATACCTGCTCGCGTATATAAAACATTGGCATCAGACATAGCGCCTT
Organism: Ceriagrion tenellum; assembly: GCA_963169105.1. NCBI lineage: Eukaryota > Metazoa > Arthropoda > Insecta > Odonata > Coenagrionidae > Ceriagrion > Ceriagrion tenellum. Next base: position 139,346,485 of record OY720641.1, on the reverse strand, counting down.
ACTTAGAATTAATATTTACCAAATCTTTAGTAGATCACGTAGTACCTTAGGACTGGAGAGTAGCAAATGTCACACCTATATTCAAAAGCGGCGACAGGGAAGACCCTAGTAACTATAGGCCTATTTCTCTCACATCCATTTCCTGTAAGGTATTTGAACACATACTCGTAAGCTCCATTATGAGTCATTTAGATAGGAAGGAATTATTAATAAATAACCAACACGAATTTCTAAGGGGTAGATCTTGCGAAACCCAATTGGCCCTCTTCGTTCATGACATCTTGCTCTCGGGTGAAAATGATGTTCAAGTTGACGCGATATTCCTCGATATTAGGAAAGCTTTCGATAAGGTACCTCACGTTAAGTTGCTCTCAAAACTAGAAGCATATGGAATAGATAAAAACATAATTAGTTGGATTAATCAATTCTTACATGGGCGGGAACAAAGGGTTGTCATAGACGGTATCATGTCAAACACAGTTAGCGTTACATCGGGTGTTCCTCAGGGAAGTGTAATTGGTCCACTTTTATTTCTCTTGTACATAAATGATATTAGCAACGTGGTTAAAAGTAAGCTTAGACTCTTCGCAGACGACGCGGTTGTGTATAGGGATATTAACAATTCCGAAGATAGCGACTCGTTAACAATCGACCTACTTGCTATTCATGCTTGGTGCGAAAAGTGGCAGATGGAACTAAACATAAAAAAGTGCGTATCAGTCAGCTTTTGGAAAAAGAAAAATAGGCCAGGTAGGGCTTACCAGAATTAAAAATACGGAAATTATTCACGCCGAGTCTTTTAAGTACTTAGGGGTCACAATTACTCACGATCTATCTTGGGGAAAACATATTAGGGAAATATGCGGTCAAGCATATAGGAAGCTAGGCTTTATCAAGAGAGTACTCGGAAAATGTGATGAGAAAGTGAAAGAACGTTGTTATTTTTCAATCGTTAGGCCTCATCTGGAATATGCTGTTAGTGTATGGGATCCATACGAAACGGGGTTGATATCAGAGTTAGATCGCGTCCAGCGAAGAGGAGCTAGGTTTGTAAAACGATGCTACGATAAGTTTACTAGTGTGTCTGGATTGTTAGAAGAATTGGTATGGGAATCGCTATCACAGCGTAGATTGAATTATAGGTTTAACCTCCTAAATAAATTTCAGGAAAATCATTTTACTGACGACGTAAAAAATATACTATTAACCCCTTCGTACTACGGCAGATTAGATCGCGCCAATAAAATTAGAGAGCTAGATTTTAGAACCGATAGGTATAAAATTTCATTTTTTCCGCGTACCATTCGGGACCATAACAGCTGTGATCGTCGTCATGAATAGTTCGTGTATTGACATAGGCTGGCAGTAAATCTTTCTCATTATATATTCTGCTCTCTTATTTAGGCATGATGTAAATATTGGTGTTCTTATTTATGCATGATATTTTGAATCTGTAGTAGTAGTATTTGTATCCCTTGCATGTTGGAACGATTGAAGATTGAATGTCTCTTGGGTATTAGATTTTTAATTGGCGCTTTGCATGTGTGGTGCTCGGGTTTAATGTAATTTCGGTGTTCTACCCTATCATTCATGCATGACTGGTGCGAAAGCACCCCCTGCCACACACCCTTTGGGTGGCTTGCACGGTATGACGTAGATGTAGATGTAGATGAATACCCAACCCTCAGTACTAATATACCTTCACCACCCCCTCTCCTCCTCCTCATACTTAGTCACCCGTGTCCAACTTCCACCATTCCCCTTCCCTTCCTACCCCCACTCCCTTCCTACCCTTCCCTTTACTTGCAATTCTGTAAACATATATACTGGACCATGAGTTATGCCTGTTACCTGATGATGATGTAGTACATTGAAGCCGGTTGTATGAAAGTTTATATTGTGGAAAATTACCAACTTTTATTAATTATGTCATTCCACCAGATTACGCCTGAAACGTCTCATTTATGGGAATAAGGAATTCCAGGAATAGTGCTTGTCATGCAAATGCCTCCAGTTAAGGCCCTAGTGAAAAGAGGTGGCTATGAGAAGTGGAACCTCGTCTACTTCAAGGGTTGAATGCACAGCTAGTATTGATGAGTCTTTAATACGGCGGGAAACTATAAACTGCAAGGGAAAGAGTCAGGAATTAATTCAAACATTAGCTACCACATGTAACAAACATCGGGTGTTACAAGAAAAGAAAAGCACAGTTGGGGAAGACAGACATAAGGAAAAAGAGACAGAAAAATGACACGAAGAAGTGAAAAAAGGATGAAATTGAAAAAAAATCTAACGAAAGGGAGCTTTTCCGTTCTTGTTGCCGTTTCCGGTGTGGTCTACTCGACTCCTGCATGAGTGTGCAGCATTGATCGTGCATATATGCTGATCACAGGATAGTGGAGTTTGACTTTCACTCCATAGCAAGCAGTATCTCTAATAGGTTGGATGACTTTTGCCTCCTCTCTGTTTACGCCTAAACTCCCGCAGGAAGAGGCGGGTGGTATCATAATCGTTCAATTTTGGATTTGGGAATAGGGAAGTGAACTTGGAAAGAGGATGTGAAATAGATCTGAAGAGTGCATACAGACAACAAAATTCACCGCAAAGATCTGATTCAAAACTTTGTGATCGAACGTAATTAATATTCAAGGTAAAAGGGTTTAGATAGGTGATGATATTCGTAACGATTGGAGGGAGCGCATAGGAATCAAATTACTCCGCTCTCCTCGACCAGTAAATGTGTACTGTAACCAACTGAACCCCTCGTTTGTGTGAAGGATCTAAATTGATCGCATAGGTTTCAGAATTAGGATAGGTGGGAAGATAATCTGATGGAAAAACTCCCCCAAATGCGCTTCGGTTTTGCTTGTTTAATCATAACTTAGTACTTATGCAACCAATGCAACACAGTTAACATCTTAGGTGAAGGCACCTTCGTATTCGGCATATACGATGGCTGTTACCGGTTTCTCTAATACATACATACATACATACCCATCACGCCGTTCCCTTCCGGGGTAGGCACAGTCAAAATGTTTCACTCATTAATTCATAATTGTACACCTAACTCCTCTTCAATAATTTCCTCCATACTGACCTATCCTTGCAAACCTGTTTTGCCTCATTTAAACCCATACACTGTTTCATACACGCCCTCCTGTTTTTAAAACTCCTAATATTCCTCCTCCTAAGAATTTCCTCAACCACATTCAACCACAACTTCCTCGGCCTACCTCTACCTCTCACACCACTCATTCTACTCTCATGTATCTGTTTCGTTATTCGACTCTCATCCATTCTCTCAACATGGCCAAACCAACGAAGCACACTCCTTTCATACACGTCCATTACTGGAGCATTTAACCCACATGCATTCATGGCCCACTCATTCCTGACCCTATCCATCCTACTTTTGCCGCAAATACTCCGCAGATAACGGCGTTAAGTCTACTCTTATGTCTATCCTGGCATACCCATGTTTCACTACCATATAGCAAAGTGGGAAGAAGTACACTTTTGTGCACGGCAATTTTCGCTTCCTTAGACAAGCACTCATTCCTTGATATGCTCCACATGCTACCTACCACTTTCCTTCCAGCATTCGCACGTCTCTTTATCTCCTCATCCATTCTTCATTCTTTCGAATACATCTTACCTAAGTACACAAAATCATCCACCTGTTCAATTACTTCACCATTCGCCCTCATCACACAGTTATTCTTCCCATTCTCCTCATCAAAAACTACTACTTTTGTCTTGCTCTAATGGTGACTAGAATTTAACCTGCAACCCAACGTTACCCGCATCCGGTTTCGATATATGGCCATTCTTTCTGCTCGTGTCTGGGGTCAAATACCACGCTAACACCGTACCAACGGGTGCTAACATATTCAAAGTAACTTGATCACCCCAATCGCTGTGATGTGAGCCTAAAGCGCTAATGAGTCGTCTATACGCATGCACAGCGTGATTGCTCGATCCATCACAATACATTTCAATTGGGTGAGGAGTACCATTACGCGGCATTCATACGTGAAATAATGATTGAATGTGAATGGGATTTTGTTCCTTTATAGCCTGAAATGTGTCGTCATCTACCCGTGCTATTATTTGAGTAGTTCAATTCTTTCCAAACGTAAGACTGTCGATGTTGATTAGGCTGCTGCTAGCAGGAACCGAAAATGTTTTTACCTCCACACTGTTGTGTCCATAATATGTATCTATATGTATCTTTCGTCTTCAAAACTTGGTTATACCCCAGCCAAATGGATGTTTTTATATCGTAATGTGGAAATGTAAGAGTTGCCTGCGTAATTTTAAGGATAGATCTTCCATTTTCTTTCTTCAAAATGTACGAAGAAGGTTTTACTATCCAGAACACACCATCTATTGAGACAGCATACATGGCATATTCCGAATGGTGAAACATGTCGACATGCGGCTTTGCCTCCGATTCTCAAACATTCCGTTCTAGGAATTCCTATTGAGCCATTCCTTTCTAGTCTTGAATCCTGAGTAGTAGATTGATTCGTTCAAGTCTCTGCCAGTGTCTAAATACCATTCATCACACTCTAGATGAGTATATGCAGCTATAACAATCAAATGCTGGCGCTCAGGTGCGCCCACTGCTTCTTATCTATATTTGTTTTCGTAAACAGCCGCGGAGACCGCTGTTGATGGAGAGAGGGGGGAGGAAGCCACCTATCCGGTGAGAGGGGGGAAAGGGGTGTTTCCATGCACAAACGGGATCGGTTTCTGAGGTGCAGTTCGTCGGCGAGATTAGGATACTGTCTTTTGGGTTTCATTTTATATCAGTCGTTTGGGTTTAGTACGGTTTTCGTTAGGATCCAGAATCGGTGATAGCCTAAGTAGGCTTGTATTTTCCATTTCCGTTAATTTGCTTTTTTCTTTTCTTTCACCCTGTCCTGTTTCCTAGCCGTTGCTATTCTTGATGATGAACAGTTGCTCGAGTTAACGAGTGGATGACCGACAACACTTACTCTGAGAGAATCACAAAATTTTTGTTTAAATTATTTCCACCCTCAACCTTTTTCCCTTTCCGAGTACGCCCAGCATATCGCCGATGACTTCTGAGATATCCCGGGAAACACGATACACAGCGTTCTCACCATAATGGAGCAAATTTTCCTAATATGAACGGTAATTGTAATTCTCCGTAGATGAGACTTATCTTCATCGAAGTATACGTGATATTGCTCGAATATGGAATTTAACCAATTATTATCGACAACAACGGGTTGTTCCACATCATCAGGGGTGTAATCTGTACCATTTGCTTTGCATAAATTAACTTTTAGATTTGAAAAAATTCCATTCGGGTCTATGTATCGATCAGTATTGTCCCTAATCGAGAATTTTAGTTCTGTTGCGTTTTTGAAAGAGGCAGTAGGTTTTGATGCATGAGACTATTACCCTTTAATTCTTTAATGCTTGGTTGACCGAAAATATTCAAACATGCTGAAATGTGTTCTGTCATGATGATGTCTCTTCGGAGACTAAAAATTAAACAAGAATTCTTATTATATCGTCCCTCTAAATATTCAAATATGTCATGTTTTCTGCAAAATGTCTTGTTCCTTCACCGAGGTTATTTCTGCTTCCGTCGACGCGTACTATCTCCAATCTGTCTGGTCTTCTTATCTTATTCCTATCATATCGGCCAAGTCTTCGCATCTCCGGAGCTCTCAAACTTGATCCGATCATCTCATTCATCTCCATTCTCCACTTTTCGTTTCAAACTTTAACGCCTCCATTAAACGTGTAGTCCAGATTTATTTGACCGATTTGTCACAACCGATTTTTGAGAGAGCTTTCAAGCCTGCCTCCTACGCCTCTCCCTCAATCACCTTCACACCTTTGAAAACTAAAGGTTTGACACATTTACAAAGGCCGCCGAAAAAACTCTCGAATCCCCTTCCTCGCTCTCCATAACAATTCAAATGGTACACACGTCCTATTTCACCACCCATCTGCGAAGAGTGTCATTTGCGTCGATTCATATCCTGATTGGTGTTTGAATGCGGCGTTCGCAAAAAAAAATTGTCATCGCATTCCCTTCGACAACTTGACACCACTGAGTCAACCAATGGAAACTGGGAGTATTCATCTACATCTACATCATACCCTGCAAGCTACCCAAAGGGTGTATGGCAGGGGGCACAACCACACCAGGCATGCATGAATTATATGGCAGAACACCGAAACTACATTGAAACCAGCATACCACACATGTAACGCGCCAGTTAAAAATCTACTAACCAAGAAACCTTCTATCGTCAATCGTTCAAAAATGCAAGGGATACAAAGACAGACAACTACTACAGATTCAAAATATCATGCATAAATAAGAACATCAATATTTACATCATGCATAAATAAGAGAGTAGAGAATATAATTAAATCAAAGGAAATTGAGCTCTACGGCCTCTCTAGATAGATAAAAATAAAATTCTCCAATAGCCGTAAAAATGGCACCACTCGTCAAACATGTACCACAAAAATACACTTACTGTGTTGGTTTGCGGGAAAGGGGATTCCACAGCAGGGACCAACCACAGCCTCTCCACCAGAATACCCTCCTGTGATGGTTTACGGGAATGTTACTTCCTCGCCAGTGACCAACACAGACACACACACACTCAACCCAGTTTGGGATCCTTTTCGAGGGCTAATGGGACCCTGATAAGGATGCCTGGGTTATAACCTGATATCCTTCATAGGGCTAATGGGACCCTACTAAGGATGCCTGGTTATTACCACAATCACACACACACGCACTCAAATCACTCACTCACAACACACAGACGGGCCCAACTTCTGGGAGAAATCGCTCAAAAAGAGCGTGGTCAAAAGAAAAACACACAGAAACAAACGAGGGTGAGCGTCGGATACGCGTATTTCGGCCACAAGGTGGCCCTCTTCAGCGAGCTGAAGGGAAAAGCACTTGCAACACGAGGTTGTAAGTGACTTACAACCTCGTGTTGCAACCTGTGGAATCCCCTTTCCCGCAAACCAACACAGTAAGTGTATTTTTGTGGTACATGTTTGACGAGTGGTGCCATTTTTACGGCTATTGGAGAATTTTATTTTTATCTATCTAGAGAATATAATGAGAAAGATTTACTGCCTGCCTATTGTCAATACTCGAACTATTCACGACGACGATCACAACTGTTATGGTCCCGAATGGTACACGGAAAAAATGACATTTTATACCTATCGGTTCTAAAATCTAGCTCTCTAATTTTATTGGCGCGATCTAATCTGCCGTAGTACGAAGGGATTAATAGTATGTTTTTTACGTCGTCAGTAAAATGATTTTCCTGAAATTTATTTAGGAGGTTAAGCCTATAATTCAATCTACGCTGTGATAGCGATTCCCATCCTAATTCTTCTAACAGTCCAGACACACTAGCCAACTTATCGTAGCATCGTTTCACAAACCTGGCTCCTCTTCGCTGTACGCGATCTAACTCTGATATCAACCCCGTTTCGTATGGATCCCATACACTAACAGCATATTCCAAATGAGGCCTAACGATTGAAAAATAACATTTTTTCACTTTCTCATCACATTTTCTGACTACTCTCTTGATAAAGCCTAGCTTCCTGTATGCTTGACTGCATATTTCCAGAACATGTTTTCCCCAAGATATGTCGTGAGTAATTGTGACCCCTAAGTACTTAACAGATTCAGCTTTGATTATTTCCGTATTATTTATTCTATAAGCCCTACCTAACCTATTTTTCTTTTTCCAAAAGCTGACTGCTACACGCTTTTTTGTGTTTAGTCAATGACTCAATTTAGTGAACTTATCTGCCTGCCATGTTACTATCATTTTTTAAATTGCTTTGAAATGATTAAGTAAAGATAGCATTTATTTTTATTAGGAATTAGTTTTGTTCCATCTGCCAAATTTTTAAATACCGATTACTTATCTGAGTGAGACAAAAACGTGTGGAATTTTCTTTAATATATTTTTAAAACTGTTTTTGAAGTTTTCCCTGCATTATTTTCTAGGTCTGCTATGAGTAACACATTAGCCGTGTAGTTCAACAATTCAGCTTATTGGATGGAGGATAATATTCAGAGGATAAGGTAAGTTATCGAAACCTTTTGGCATAGTCTCAGTGAAAAAATGTTCGCTAAAACTATGCAGTTAAAATTTATGACGAGCATTCTTACACTCTCGCGTAAGTAATACTGCATCGAGTATCTTTACCTGTGAAAGTGATAAAATACTAAAAATCATATTTTCCATGTAGCGACTTAGCAGTAATTAGATATCTTTAGTATGCTCATTTTTATAATCCTCATAAATCCGCTGAGTAGTCAATGGGGAATAATTAATTAGGAATTTGCACCATCAAAGATAACGCGATTGCTACGTCCCTAAAGAATCTGTTCCTCTTCAAACATGTCGTAATATTATTGCTTCTGCAGAGGTTAAAGTTGTGTATGCCATACAGGGCGATATTGACAGACTTTTTACACGGTCATAAATTTCATCTCTTAGTGGTAATGAATTTTCATAGATTTTGGAAAGGGACACTATAAAGATTTATTTGAACAAGTGGAAAAAGTTAAAATGCATGCATAATTCTTTCAACCTGAGATATGTGTGCACATGACCACGGCGATTGACCATCGAGAATTAATCTTGTATGTATGTACATTAAGGATGAGGATGTTTATTGGCCTAAAAATCAATTCATCCCCCTTCGCTCTCGATTTCCTGACCAAGTCTCTGTGACATGGAGTTTTCTATATTTTTTCAGTTGGTGGATAAACGTTTGTTTATTGCATTTTTCTCATAATGAACGCCCAAATATTTCCCATGGTGTTGAGGTCTGGGCTCTGTGCATCCCACTCCATCTGTGTTACATGGTTTGTTTTGAACAATCTCCTAGAATTTAGTAATTTGTGAGCTCGTAAATATAGTCGCGGACAAAAAATGAATATTGATAAACATTTGAATTTTAGTCCTCATTAAGGCAGACATTTCGATGAATTTCGTTTAATGGTAGTGAGAAATAATTTTTTTTTAAATTTAAACACTAAATAAAAGTTCAATGCTTTAAAGTCGAAGGCGAAACACCTATTCGGGTACTTTTTGAGAGATATATTTGCCTTCAACAAGCCTAATACCCGTTCTTCCTCCGGGAAGAAAAATGGGGCATAGTTAAAGGCTAATTTTTCTCCAAGGCAATCTTTTTTTCCAAGAATTTACGGAGAGGCCGCTATAAACATAGAAAAATATCTCTGCCTGCGCTGCATGTTCTGCTTGTCCTTCTATCGACGCTCGTCTCAATCTAGTGATCAGTAAACCTAAGCGAAGTTCCGAGTGGTAGTGGTCGGGGTGGTTTGCTGTTGAGAATGACATACAGGTTTCAAATACATCTACATCTACATCTACGTCATACCCTGCAAGCCACCCAAAGGGTGTGTGGCAGCGGGTGCTTTCGCACCAGGCATGCATGAATGATACGGCAGAACGACGACATTACATTAAAACCCGCGCACCACACATGCAAAGCGCCAATTAAATATCTAATTCCCAAGAAACATTCCATCTCCAATCGTTCCAACAAGCAAGGGATACAAAGACTACTACTACAGATTCAAAATATCATGCATAAACAAGAACATCATTATTTAAATCATGCATAAATAAGAACGTAGAGAATATAAAGAGAAAGATTAAGTGCCTGCCTATTGTCAATACTCGAACTATTCATGACGACGATCACAGCTGTTATGGTCCCGAATGGTACGCGGAAAAAATGACATTTTATACCTATCGGTTCTACAATCTAGCTCTCTAATTTTATTGGCGCGATCTAATCTGCCGTAGTACGAAGGGGTTAATAGTATGTTCTTTACGTCGTCAGTAAAATGATTTTCCTGAAATAATAGCAAATACTTGCTGCACCAGAAAGAAAGGGCTAGTCGCTCGTCGAAAAATTCAGCGGCAGCCGTCGAATACTTTTGAGAGGGTGAAGGAAGTCAAATACCACTTCTTTAATGTGGGATAAACGACTGGAATCCGAAACACAAACTTTGGCTAAAAACGTATCGCCCGCGACGAAAGGGGAAAAAAGCTCTTATTACATCTACATCTAAGTCATACCCTGCAAGCCACCCAAAGGGTGTGTGGCAGGGGGTGCTTCCACACCAGGCATGCATGAATTATACGGCAGAACACCGAAACTACATTGAAACCAGCGTACCGCACATGTAACGCGCCAGTTAAAAATCTACTAACCAAGAAACATTCTATCGTCAATCGTTCAAAAATGCAAGGGATACAAAGACGGACAACGACTACAGATTCAAAATATCATGCATAAATAAGAACATCAATATTTACATCATGTATAAATAAGAGAGTAGAGAATATAATGAGAAAGATTTACTGCCTGCCTATTGTCAATACTCGAACTATTCACGACGACGATCACAACTGTTATGATCCCGAATGGTACGCGGAAAAATTGACATTTTTATACCTATCGGTTCTAAAATCTAGCTCTCTAATTTTATTGGCGCGATCTAATCTGCCGTAGTACGAAGGGATGTATGTTTTTTGAAAGTAAGTACTAGTATGTTTTTTAAGTCGTCAATAAAATGATTTTCCTGAAATTTATTTAGGAGGTTAGGCCTATAATTTAATCTACTCTGTGACAGTGATTCCCATCCTAATTCTTCTAACAGTCCAGACACACTAGCCAACTTATCGTAGCATCGTTTCACAAACCTAGATCCTCTTCGCTGGACGCGATCTAACTCTGACATCAACCCCGTTTCGTATGGATCCCATACACTAACAGCATATTCCAGATGAGGCCTAACGATTGAAAAATAACAACGTTCTTTCACTTTCTCATCACATTTTCCGAATACTCTCTTGATAAAGCCTAGCTTCCTGTATGCTTGACCGCATATTTCCCGAATATGTTTTCCCCAAGGTATATCGTGAGTAATTGTGACCCCTAAGTACTTAACTGACTCGGCGTGAAAAATTTCCGTATTATAAATTCTGTTAGTCCTACCAGGCCTATTTTTCTTTTTCCAAAAGCTGACTGCTACGCACTTTTTTATGTTTAGTTTCCATCTGCCATTTTCGCACCAAGCATGAATAGCAAGTAGGTCGATTGTTAACGAGACGCTATCTTCGGAATTGTTATATCCCTATACACAACCGCGTCGTCTGCAAAGAGTCTAAGCTTACTTTTAACGACGTTACTAATATCATTAATGTACAAGAGAAATAAAAGTGGACCAATGACACTACCCTGAGGAACACCCGATGTAACGCTGTGTTTGACATGATACCGTCTATGACAACCCTTTGTTCCCGCCCATGTAAGAATTGATTAATCCAACTAATTATGTTTTTATCTATTCCATATGCTTCTAGTTTTGAGAGTAACTTAACGCGAGGTACCTTATCGAAAGCTTTCTTAAGTCCGAGGAATATCGCGTCAACTTGAACATTATTTTCGCCCGAGAGGAAGATGTCATGAACGAAGAGGGCCAATTAGGTTTCGCAAGATCTACCCCTTAGAAATCCGTGTTGGTTATTTATTAACAATTCCTTCCTATCTAAATGACTCATAATGGAGCTTACGATTATGTATTCAAATACCTTACAGGAAATGGATGTGAGAGAAATAGGCCTATAGTTACTAGGGTCTTCCCTGTCGCCGCTTTTGAATATAGGTGTGACATTTGCTACCCTCCAGTCCTTAGGCACTACGTGATCTACTAAAGATTTGGTAAATTTTAATTCTAAGTAAGGCGCTATGTCTGATGCCAATGTTTTTATATACGCGAGCAGGTATTTGATCTGGACCGGGGGATTGGTTGGGGTTGATATTTTTTAGCTGCTGTTCTATGCCGCGACAATTTATAATAATACCAGGCATACATGTTTGGGAACGAACTGGCTGCGGATCGAAAAGATGTGGTGTATATGTACTGAAAATGCTTTTGAAGAATGAGTTTAACGAATTGGCTTTTTGTAGACTGTTGGTTAGCTTTTCTCCATTGATATTCTTAAGCGTGTGTGCTGTTGATTTATTTCCTTGAGTGTCCCTAACATACGACCAAAATGCCTTGGGATTATCGTTCAATTGTTCTCCCAGTAATTTACATTTGAAATCAGTTAACGACCTTCGGAACGCTTTTTTTGCTGAGAGTTTAGATATTTTGTAATTTTCGGTGACTTTGTGTAGTTCTTCGGAGGATTTGTTAAATTTAGCCCTTTTTAACCTAGCATGACATGTTCTCTGGTGCTTTAATGTTTTTCTAACCTCCGCGTTATACTACCTAGGCTCTGCATTGGCTCTTTTCCATTTACTTGGTATGTATTTGCTAACTACTGATCGTGTAACGTTGAGGAAAGTATTCCTCAAAACCTCAGTATTACTGTTGATACTTAATTTTTGAAAATTAGAAAATGAATTATGCAACTCTCGTTTCATACCTTCGTAGTCAGCCTTATTAAACAAGTAGATTGTTCTTTGTGGATTATGTTTCTTGATAATGCTCACGGAAAAATTAGCTTTAACTATCTTGTGGTCGCTTATTCCCTTATCCGTACCTATGTTTACAACCATGTGTGGAATATTTGTCGCTAAATGATCAAGTGTATTTTTCCCTCTAGTTGGAGCAGTGACTAACTGATGCAGTGAGTTAGATGTGAATGTATGCTTATTAATGCTTATTAATGATGATTATTAAAGGCATACTACGTCCTCAATCATTATCATGCGCCGTTTATACATTTGGAGTTTGAATCTCTCGTTTCTCGATTATGGATTAGTATTGGTGGAGCTTTGCTTCGAAATGGGGAAACCTTTTGGTATCCACGAGAGTCTCATAAGATTACTCGTTGCATTAACGCAGACTTAAGTCAGCTGGCCTCAAAACCCATGCACTATGAGAACTTGAGGCGATTGATTGGAATGGCCTGGCTGATGAGGTGAAATCCGAGAACTACTGCTTTCTGTTTGTATGCCAGTGAGAGTAGTTTTTCCTTTCTTTATAGTTCCATCAAACCTTTGCAGATATTCTCACCACGCATTGTAAAAGTGGCTCATTTCACAGTAACTTCTACGGACGCAAATAGCGAAAGGATAAGACACTCCATCTGAAATTCGCCTTGAAATAAGAAAGCTCGGTAGTTTTTATTGAGTAACAAACCAGAATCGTGATCATGGTTCTTCATAATGCTATTGTTCAGTTGCGCTCATGATTTCAGAAACGTGATCGTCATCAAGAAAGATAAGGTGCTTCACAGCAATAGAGTGCGCTCCCAGGACTTTGAGCATTGTCCTACCAATGTAGCTTGCCTTATAGATGACGATAACGGCCACGAGAAGGAAAGAACCGTGATCTTACGCATGGTCGATATATTTTTGAGTTTTAAATTCAATTTATGGTCAAACAAGATTTTACGTGGCGAATTTTATCTATTTTGTGATTTTAAAATTTGTATATCATAAGCCAGTCATTATAACTGCATATTACTTTCATTCATATCGCCAATATGAAAAAATTCACTTATAAACTCATTTGCGTTCATTGAAAATCGAGCACGGTCTCCTTTTGCCGGCCAAATACGACTGAGGTCTATTTGAAGGCTTTTTAGTTAATTTTATATATGCAGCGAATTTTAAGCTGAGCCATATAAGAATATACTATGCAGTCAGACGTCACAGAGTTGTTTATCCATAACTACACCTAATTTGGGTTGAGTTTAATTGATTGGTAATTCATGTGTTCTGCGTTTAATACATAAAGATTCACAGTGAACAGTTTGTCGCCAAGCTTCCTGTGATAAGATGAAAGAGACGTTGGAAAAATATGCCTAGATTACTCGGTGTCGATGCTAACTCATTTCATTATAATTCCTGAAATTGTATGTTAATGTATGCTTTAATAGTTTTATCCCATTCTGACCAACTAAGGAAGATTTGTGTTGGGTCATGAACTATTCATTAGAGAATATCCGTTTTGAGATCGGAACTTCAGCAGTCTACAAAATGAAAATCGTGAAAAATTACATAATGTAGACTATACTTATTTTAATTAAATCTTTTTTATCTCAATACTTGGGACGAATAAATCTCGATTCATGTTATTTTGGTAAAAGTGATTCAAGATGGGTCGTTCAAAAAGATCCTCGGAAAGTCGACCACAATAAATATCCGTTGGTGGTAGCAGATGAATATTTCAGCATACATTCCGAATTAGGTGAGATAGTGAATATTTTTATAATCAGTCTTTCTGTTAAAATTATAACATCATTCGACGTCAGAAACATGTTCACATAAACACATCGATACACTGCGACTAAACGTGCGAATAACATAAGAAGAAAGCTCGAACAAGAGGGAATTGATAAGTAAGTTTTAGGCTACGGCAAATATGAGTTCCATTGTGGATTTCAAATATATACGGTAGACGATGTCTTCCTCAGTGTTGCCAGTCATTCGAAGTGTGTGCTGCTCCTTGAAGTTCCCAAGGATGCCGCATTCTGGCGTGCAAAAATTGTGCGTTTATTTCTTCCGTGACTGTACATACATCACTTTACGATAAAAATTTACATCTTTGCCTACCGGTAAAGGCCTTCAGAAAACCCGCGACCGTTCGCAGCTAATTCTTCCTGAAATGATGTCTCGATGTTTCCAATATGGCTGATTTAAGATGCCGGTTATACCAGGCCCACTATTTACTACTTAATCAACTTACGTTTTACGGAAATGATGACATTATTGCCTATCCATCTACATCTGCAAACAAACTCCGCGGTGTATAGCACGGGCTGATTCCACACCAGGCAGGCTATGACTGGCATGCATCCAGTTAGAGATCCAAGCAAGGACACCATCCCGACTGCAAGGCGAGGACCAAAAGGTAGTGAGTAAAACAATACCAAACAAAGCGTATACCGCCGTTAAATAAAGAAATCATAGAGATGTTTATATTTGAAAGCAAAACTTTGCAAAACACAGAATTGTAGAGAATTTGGTGAAAATGATTAGATTCGGTAGAGATTTTTCCAATATAGTTAATAATGTAATGATTGATAACTTAAATATTTTTAAACCCGCTAAAAAAACCCGCGTTTCAGAATGGGAAATTTTTATCAACATTTTTTATCCTAGTTAAGTATAATTATTTCACCTTAAAATGGCACTTGTTCGACATTCATTGCGTTCTTCAAGGTGCCTGAAATGGTAAAAATTAGCAGAATTCATTATAATCATCCATTCATTCTCACTCATCACATAACTCATTCAATGCCATGGAATAAAGCATCGAAGATTCCCTTGGGCAAAGCGATGTGAAGCGACCTTTTGTATATATATATATATATATATATATATATATATATATATATATATATATATATATATATATATATATAATATATATATATATATATATTAATATATATATATATATATATATATATCTATAAAAGATTTCCAGAGGAAGGCAGACGACAAACACAGAAAACAAAAAAATGATGAACACACAAAGTTTCTTGATATTTCGGTGCCACTAGCACCTTGGTCGCAAGAGCGAAGACTTATATATATATATATATATATATATATATATATATATATATATATATATATATATATATATATATATATATATATATATATATATATGTATATATGTATATGTATATATATATATATATATATATATATATATGTATATATATATATATATGTATATATATATATATATGTATATATATATATATATATATATATATATATATATATATATATATATATATATATATATATATATATATAACTGCACTTAGGATCACTTAAGTGACGAATATATAAAAGTTTGCCAGAGGAAGGCAGACGACAAACACAGAAAACAAAAAAATGATGAACACACTTACAAAGTTTCTTGATATTTCGGTGCCGGTGCCGAAATATCAAGAAACTTTGTAAGTGTGTTCATCATTTTTTTTGTTTTCTGTGTTTGTCGTCTGCCTTCCTCTGGCAAACTTTTATATATTCGTCGGCAAGGGTCGGTTTTATACATTCGTCCTCATATATATATATATATATATATATATATATATATATATATATATATATATATATATATACACGATGTGGATAGGATGGAGGAGATAGACACACAAAAAAGGAGACGATCACACTTACATAGCTAGCTTTCGGAACTATATTTATAGTTTTAGTTTATTTTATATTTATAGTTTTTTTATAGTCCGTCTTCAAGACGTATCACGGAACAAATGTCGTGTGCGCTGGTGAGGATAGGGGTAGGAGGGGCGGTAGGTTAGGGGAGGGGGGAAGGGGAAGGGGTTTTTCCCAGCGGTTGACGAACGGTTCTTGAAAAGGGGAAATTTTTACCAGCTCGTGTATTGGCCGGAGAGAGCGGAAGGGGTCGAAGTGAGGGTGGGGGAGGGAAGGGGGAAGGGAAGGGGGTAAATGGAAAAGAACGGGAAGCGTGCCATTAATGTATTTTATTTAATCCGGGCGCGGCGTACGATTTTAGCAACCAGATTATGGCTTGCTCCTTCTGGCGCACTTCAATTAACGTCCGGGCGTCCGGGGGAAGGGAGAGCAATATTGCCACCTCAAAGCACTTGTCAAAGGACAAGCCATGTTTCCGCACATGAGTAAAGACCCATCTTCCACTTTCCCCGTCCCTACTTATCCCTATCCCTATCCCTAATTATCATCATCCATACGATCGGTCCATTCCCGGTTGACACTTTGGTCTTCGGTAGGGCCACTTCCGCATGGTTGTTGATACTAACCTTGTAGTTCACCTGGTAATCTTTGAACTAAAAATTTACTATCATTTTTAACAATTTACCCCACTTGAAATGTCCATCTTGTTTAAAGTTTTTGCATAATCTAAATCTACGTCTTCATTTTTCTTGGCATTAGGACCTCAAGGATGTTTGGTAGGGGTGAATTTTGACCATTATGCACTATATTGTATATAAATCTTTCACTAGCCCACTTCAAATACGCTGCCAGTATTTGCGACCCTCATCTACATGTACATCAGAACTAGATTGAAACCAGCGTACCACGCATGCAACGCGCCCATTAAAATCTACTGACCAAGAAAAATTCTATCGTCAATCGTTCCAACATGCAAGGTGTACCAGGACTACTACAGATTCAAAATTTCATGCATAAATAAGAACATCAATATTTACATCATGCATAAATATGAACGTAGAAAATATAAAGATAAAGATCTACAGTCTGGCTAATGTCACTATTAGCACTATTCATGACGACGATCACAGCTGTTATGGTCCCGAATGGTACGCGGAAAAAATGACATTTTATACCTATCGGTTCTACAATCTAGCTCTAATTCTAATAATCTAGCAATAATTGTATTGTCGCGATCTAATCTGCCGTAGTACGAGGGGGTTAATAGTAAGTGTTTTACGTCGTCAGAGAAATGTTTTTCCTGAAATTTAGCGAAGAGGTTGAGCCTATAATTTAATCTACGGTGTGGTAGCGATTCCCATACCAATTCTTCTAACAATCCAGACACACTAGTAAACTTATCGTAGCATCGTTTTACAAACCTAGCTCCACTTCGCGGCACGCGATCTATTTCCGATATCAACCCCGCTTCATATGGATCCCATACACTGGCAGCATATTCCAGATGAGGCCTATCGATTGAGGTGGACTTTCAATACCGGGTTAGAACGCTTGCAGAGATGATCAGCAAGATAGTTTCGTTCGTTTTATTGACTCCTCTTGCCACAACTAGAATGAGAATCGCTTTAACACCGACGATTAAAAATAAGATAATCTTTCGAGCAAATTGAAAACCTATTTACTTTTAGACGACGTTATTGACAATTTATGAACTTCATATTCTACGGTAGATCACATTAGGAGAATAAGCATGTAAGGGAGACAGACTGCGGTGAAGACAGGTTTCACGTCGTTTTTTAGACGATTGATTTGAGACCATACAGCCTTCTAGTGAGAATTACAAGTGGATTTGTCAACTGGTTGTGTAGCTGTTTAGAAAATCTTCTCTCTATAGCTTGCTTCTTTAATAGTAACATAGTAATGTCATTAAGTATCGTATGATGCCTGCATGACTCTGAATCACTACCGTTATGAAGTTGCACAATTCAATTAATAGAAATGGTGTCCTATACGTTGGTGAAATTAACTTATATATAAGTGTATGTTGATCACAACTCATCCCCTGTGCAATCACCCTTGAGGTAGCTTACTAGAGGTAGATGAAACTCCAGCATGTCCAACGTATTCTATTCCACTATTTTTAATAGTTTAATTTCTCATATTCTCACCGCTCTTACAGAAAAATGCATTTCGTGAATTTTATTACTTCATTATGAACTCCAAGTGAACGAGATAACTGTTGACGTTAATATAATTTTTCATACCGACTCCATTATTATGGATCATTTAATTGATATATATATATTTTACTTTAAGAATGATTTTACTTTATTCTTTTTAATTTTTAGACATTTATTGTTTAGGTTTAAATCTGACGTTACATTAACTGTATTATTTTAATCATTAAATAATACAACCACTAGTGGTAAATCATTAGAGCATCATTACTAGCCGAGTGGTTACCAAAATGCCGGCGGCACCAAAACGTCCCTTCGCCAAAATGGTTTGCCGCGCCGGTGTGTCCTGGACCTGATTGCACATACCCGTAGAATAAATTAATGGATGCTGTGAAGTAAAAGTATAAACCATTATCCTCTTTCTCTATACATCTTTCCGAATCAAGAACTATTTTATTAAAGACAAGTGTTTCAACATATCACTGCGCATCGATAGAAAAGCTGTAGCTAGTGAGTTGGTTGTATGAACATTACGTACGGAGAATTGTACAGAGAGAAACTCAGCCAAATCAAGGAGCCCCGTGCTTTCGTTTTCACTACCGATCTAAATCATCAACTTTGTTTGTATGTACTTTTCGGAAAAAATATATTTTTAGAAATTTTTTTATTTTTCACGTATACAATAAAACGAAATTTTTAACGCTGTTATTCACTACCCCATACCGATCCCTACTGGGATTTTATACAGCGAGAACTTCGATTGCGATTCTTGCAATCGAATTTGATGAGCAATAGTCGCCATGTTCCCCGATAACCTTCCCTGCCTTATCCACACATCCCTTAACTTTACTATCAATGCCTTCCTCCCATGACCTTAAAACGTTGAAAATGACCTCTGCCGCCCAGGGTCACCTTCCCAGACAAGCAACCAAAATACTTATCATAAAACGTCTTGCAAAGAAAGCCTTTAACTAACAAGGCACATGGCACTCGGAAATGTTGCGATGTTCAAAATCTCATTTGTACCTATATGTCTAATATCTGCCTGTGGCTTACACTCTATAAGTCCCGTCGTAGAAATAAAATTCTGTCTCTTGCGTTAAGCAGAGACCTATTAGAATTACCCAAACGCCTTAAGTAGTGATTCCACTACTCATCTGCTGCGGTGGATAAAATGACGTCACGTACTTTTTGACGAAGAAGAATAAATGCAAATGTGAGGATTCATCCGTTTTGAATACCAAAGCCGCATGATTGCCATGAAACGACGCAGGAATATAACTGCTTGAATATTTATAACTTACCCATCAAAAGTATATTTACCTAATTATATGGAGCAAAGTTTTTAAACAATAAAGTTGTATTGGATCGGTACCTAGATTGACTCTTCTCCGCATTGAAGGCTTCATTCGGAAATAATATTTTCATTGAAGGACAAATTTTGAATATTAAGAGTTTTCAAGCAAATAAAAAGACATGTATTACTTTAACTCAGCTGAGTGCGACACTTGTGTCACACGCTATACAATCCTATCAATGAACCTTACATTTCATCCCGTAGAAACCATATCCATCCGGTTCACTTACAGATAATGAATAAATCTCCGTGATAATAAGACATAATTACATGGCTAGTATGTGAAACATATTTTGATTACTGGTTTCGACTATTTATTCATTTTCATACCTTTTCCACGAAAGTGAATCCATCAGTTACTTTTCAATAAAAATAAATCATGAGAAGTTTATTGAAGGAGGATTTATACCCGGATGAGATTACATTAGCAAATACGAGGAACATCCAGAAAGTAAGGTCACAAGGGCTCCTGAGGCCAGGGGAAATTTTGCTTTTTGAAATTGAAATTTGGAATTTTTGCTTCAAAGTTGACACACCTGACGTGTAGAGGAGATCCTGACGGTAGGTTTGTTTGGTCTCGCGAGTTTTTCAGGCATTGTTTTCAGTTAAAGTAAATTCTTCCGATGGACAGGTCGTCGCGCGCTCCCGTCGCTTCCCGTTCGTGCGAGATCCGAGCGGTCATCCGTTTCTTGACTTTGCAGAACAAAGCTGCTGCGAATATCCATCGAAAGGTCGTGGAAGTTAAATGTAGTAATGTGATGAGTCGAGAACATATCACGAAGTGGGTTAGGTTTTTCATAAAAGGCCGTAGGTACTGATACTCACGACGAGGCAAGGAGTGGGAGACCATCAGTGAATTCTGACGAAGTTGTGCAAAAAATTGAAGTAAAGTGCAAAATGAACGCCGTGTGACGCTTGAAAACCTTCACAAAGAATTTTCAGACATGTATCAAGGTCGCCTTGGTGATATTGTATCAGAAAAACTTGGTTACAAGAAGTTGTGTGAGATATGGGTGCCCAGAATGCTCACATCGGAGCGCCGTCAAAATCACGTGACCGCCGCGCGTGAATTTTTGAATTGTTTTGCACAGGAAGGAGAAGCTTTTCTGGACTCTATCGTGACAGATGATGAGACGTGGGTGTGTCACCACACCACAGAATCCGAAAAATAATCTCTTCAGTGATAATCATTCATCTTCTCCATAAGATAATCATTCATCTTCTCCAGCCACCAAAAAGTTCAAGACGACCTATTCAGCCGGAAAAGTCATGGCAACTGCTGTTTGGGACCGTAAGGGAGTTCTTTTGATGAGTTTTATGCATAAAGGGACTACCATTAATGCAGAGGCTTACTGTAATACCTTCTTAAAAAACTCAGAAGAGCCATTCAGAATCACAAAAGAGGAATTATGTCTCGAGGAGTCAGCCTCTTACATGACAACGTCAGGCCCAACACCTCGCGAGTTTCACAGGAGCTACTGACATCATTCGGATGGGATATTGTCGCCCACACCCCCAACTCACCCGATTTGGCACCTTCGGACTATCACCTTTTTACTAAACTAAAGGAGTTTTTGGGTGGGAAACGTTTTTCCAACGATCAGAAGGTCGAGAAAGCTGTGAAGAAGTGGCTGAAAGAGCTGGCGGAGATCTATGAACTGACATACATAAGCTGGTACCTCGACTACAGAAATGACTCTACCTCAACAGCAATTATGTTGAAAAACAGTTTAATATATTTGTGAAGTATCCTGTGAGTTTCAGTAAAAAACAAGCATTTTTAGATCCTACATAAATGTTGTAACCTTACTTTCTGGATGACTCTCGTATGTAATAATCCAACCCACTTCAAGATCAACTGTCGAAAATAATATAAAGCAGAAAAGAAAGGCTCATAGGGCACCTGCTAAGACACTCGGAGTGGTATACCAGCTTAATTGAAGGAAGGATGGAGGCAAAGAGGAAAAGGAGAAGGCCAAGAAAGGAGTTCTTAACGGATATTAAGAATGGAAGACCTTATGGAGTGGTTAAGGATCTGGCGATGGAAAGACGACCTTTAAGAGGACAAAATGCTGTCCACCTACCCAACGATTAAAAAGAGGAAGAAGACTTTCATAATAAGGAATGGAAGGAGGATTAAGGACTCAGCAGCATCATGAAGAAGAAGAAGAGAGAGGCATTTGAAGAGGAAGAGAAATGGAATGCGTCTCGACTAATGAGTGCCCCGCTCTTTTATTCGCCAATGCCCCTGATGGTTTATAAACGGACAAATTCGTACCTCTATAAAATAAACTTCAATCAACTCCAATAAAACAACCCTTATTGTCCACCTGAAACTTATGCAGGAAGAAAATTTCTGGAAATAATTCAATAAGGTCATAGATTTAAAAAAATCTGTAGAAAGTTTGAACAATCCTACTCAGGAATAACACGGGCATTTCTTTTAAGGTACTTATTTCGAGTGTAGCAAGAGAATTTCACTACGAATCAAGGAGATCCTGAAAGGTTACATTCCTTACAATGTTTGTATTTAATGCATGGACCTAAGTACGTAAGAGAAAGTGACATGTTGCCTTATCCTCAACAGCGATAAAAAATAAATTTTGTTACCTAGTACGATTCAGAGTGTGATGCATCGCTCGCTATCCAATGGATAGTCTGAAGACGACAACACGTCGACTTTGCTTCTATTTATAGCTCTCTGCACAAATGACCAGGAATTAAAAAAAAACTCTCTGAATTTCAATCTTAAACCTTTCACATTCGTCGAAGTAGGGAAGTACAGGGAACTAAAAAATCAACGGTTAATTCCTTGAAAAACGATAGAGGCGAAATAGTAATTTCCAGTTTAGATGAGGCAAATTTTCTGAATTACTTTTTTCAGAGTGTTTTTAATCAATCTATGCATAGTTTCCGCGAAACCATACCGGACCGATTTCAACAACCACTGCCCCGATCGATATATCTTGTAGCGGAATCGTATCCTTATTAAGTAACATTAGCCCGAACAAGTCTTCAAGTCCTGATGAAATTCCAGCTCGTGTTTATAAAGAATTAGCTCTCGAAATGGCTCCGTATCTTAAAGTAATATTTAACAAATCCCTCGAAGAACACGCGGTTCCCAAAGACTGGAAGATAGCAAACGTGACCTCAAATTATAAAAGCGGAGATAGGGAACAGCCAAGTAATTATAGACCAATATCATTAACGTCACTATCATGTAAAATTATAGAGCATATAACAGTTACATCAATAAAGGGACACCTCGACAGCCAGAATTTATAAATAACAAACCAGCATGGGTTCAGAAAAGGACGGTCATGCAAAACTCAATTAGTTATTTTTGTTCACGATATTTTAGTTTCCGGAGAAGGTAACGTACAGGTAGATGCAGCGTTTCTTGACTTTAGAAAAGCTTTTGATAAGGTTCCCCACTGTAAGTTACTCGCGAAGTTAGCATCATACGGAATAGACAGTAATATAGTAGGGTGGATAGGAGACTTCTTGCATGAACGCGTTCAAAGGGTGGAATTAGATGGTTTCAGCTCCGGCGAAGTAAAAGTTACATCAGGTGTTCCCCAGGGAAGCGTGATAGGCCCATTGTATTTCTTCTGTACGTAAACGACTTGAATACAGTAGTAAAAAATAGCAAGCTCCATTTTTTTGCCGATGATGCAGTAGTGTATAAGGAAATTAGAAATGAAGAGGACATCCAGTTTTTAGCTAAGGATTTAGATGCAATTGATGATTGGTGTGATAGATGGCAACTAGAATTGAAGAAATGCGCGATTATGAATTTTTGGAAAAAAATGGCTTTCCCCGGAATAATTATTGCATCAAAGTAAACAAAATATATAACGTAGATTCATTTAAATACTTAGAAGTCACCATCACTGAAGACATGTCATGGGAGAAACACATCAGGGAAATAACTAGTGTAGCAAACAGTAGATTAGGATTCGTAAAAAGGGTTCTAGGCATATGCGATGAGAGAGTACGAGAAAGAAGCTATTTTACACTTGTCGGGCCTAATTTAGAATATGCCGCTAGTAAATGGGATCCGTACGAGGAAGGTATGATAAAAGAATTAGATCGTGTGCAAAGGAGATCCGCTAGATTTGTTAAAGACCGTTATGATAATTGTATAAGTGTTACGAATTTAATAGAAGAATTAGGATGGGAATTACTATCAGAACGGAGGTTAAAGTTTGGGTTAAATCTTTTAAGTAAATTCGAAACCGATTTGTTCACAGATGACGTTAGATATATGTTAAGAACCCCTTCGTATTATGCTAGGTTTGATCATATTAACAAGATTAGAGAGATAGATTGTCGTACCGATAGATTTAAAATGTCAATTTTCCCGCGTACTATAATAGAGAACAATAGGCAGCGTAGCAAAGGGATAGGTAGGTGAAATATAGTTAGAGTAGTCTGTAGTGCATGATGCATGTAGTAACAACCAATAATCCCTTTCATATTATGTAGATACTAACCATGTAGCTGCATGTGACCCTATTATCTAGCATGTCTCCCTTAAATATCCTAGTTGCATTTCAATAGTGCATGTTTGATCTTCACCCCCTGCCACACACCCTTGTGGTGGCTCGCAGGGTATCACGTAGATGTAGAAGTATATTCATGCTTATCCAGGAAATGGCCTTGCCTCGTCGGATACCTAAAATTGCGACGGATTGACCTCGACACTCAGATATTGACCGTCTCAATACTCTAGGAGACTCAATTTCTCGCTAATTTGACTAAAGAATGTCGGATTCAAGCACAGATCACAGAAGTCCTCAAGGCCATTTCTAGGACTCGGAATAGTTTATCAACTAATATTAAAAACTTTTAATTTTATAGGTAGTATGAGTCAAAGACGATGATACAATTATAAAACGTTAACTTCTATACAATCTTCAGTAAACCCTTAAACATTATACTCCGTGATCTCAGGAAAATGAAGCTTTGGCTTACTCGTGGAGAGTAAAAGAATATGAGGTGTTTGACGGGCGACCGGAGATAAATAGTTCCATCAATCAATATAAAGGGAATTCATCGCGGCTGATCCACTGTCGCTCTCCTGGCCTGAAGGCGCGTCTTGGTTTTCAAATCTCACCCCTCAGCAGTCACGCACACACACACACACACATCCCTGCCACAAGCTCTTCCGAGTCAAATTAAGAAAGAGATGAGCTCATGATGTTATTATATATTTTTATTTCAAATATTGATAAACATATGTAATATATTGTGATAACATATTTTTCTACAATTCCAGGGGTACTTAAGAATAAAAATGGAAATAATTTCTAACGATTTCGAAACTCTGTTTGGAAGTTTAGTATTTTGTAAGTATAAGGTACGGAGGAGATGCACTATAAGATATTTTACCCAGAAAATGTCCTTTTGACGCTTTGCACAAATACTGTCTTCATAACCACACTATATGTACTTTGAATAATATGACGAAAACCTACCATCTACTTCAAACGATACCATGAGTCATTTCTTATATAAAAGTAATATAGTGACAACACTCTTTCGTATTCACCTCACTTAGACTGTGTGATATAGGTGAATTAGAGCATTTATAACAAGAAAAACATAGACTACTATTTCTCCAAGATTATAGAATGTTCATTTTCATACAAATATTTGGCGCCCATTTTTTACGATTTTTTAAAATCAATTGAACCCATACCATTTTAAGAGGTTTTTCGAGAGAATAACTCAAACCTTCATATAAATTTTCACCATAATTTCGTAATCGACAGTTCCTTGAGCATAGACTATCCAACAATTTAGTGTTTCATAATTTCTTCCCTTATTACTCGGAGGCCATATGCAGATACCGAGTTTCATAAAATATTTTAAACATCGATTATCTACATTAAGTATTCATTCATTCATCTGCATCTTAACCATGTCATGAGAATATAATATGCTTCGATTAAACCAGTATTCCTTTAGCTCTACGCCTTTGACCTACCTTTGCCTACGGCTACTATAGAACTCATTTGGATAATAAAAACATACCTAAGATCACTAGCGAATTTTCCACGGATAACAAAACAGGAAAGATGCACAATCGCCACTGCCTGCGAACCGTGAACGTACCATTAGTTTTTTTTAAATTATTAATGAGTGATAGTACCTTATTCTCTCATTCTTTCATGCTTAGTAAAGCAAACATCTGCCGGGAAGCTATTTAATCAAACTAGTGAAACCTAGATTCTCCTCAAACGAGTGTGAAACATAACCACAAAAAACACATTTGGAGTCATTGATCACCAGCATAGCTTCTGCCCTTTTGGAGTTTCAAAGTTCACGGTGACGTGAAACTGACGTGAAGCGATTACCCAATAGAATGGCAATAATATTAAGCAGATTGGAGGAGAGAAATTCAAGGCTGATGCACGAGAGAATACACGTCAGATGAGTAGGTGGCCACATGTCACCCGTAGGTGGCCACAATCATCCTTACAAACCGCTACGACCTTCGAAGATCAAGTTTGAAATTATGAGTTAACTTATTCAGCGTAGCAGTTTTTCTCTGGATTGGGGCGCGATCGATGCAACCGTGTCTATTGCTCGCTTCATGAAAAATCAATCGCATTCAGTCGGGAATATAAAAGTGCTTCCGCGAAGAAGTAATTTCACACTCAACAACGGGCACATTATCGTTTTTACGTCTCTTCTCCGGTGGCGCCCTTGGCGTGAGAGGTTAGAAGGACGTCGGAAGGGCCCCATTACCGAGGGCGCTCGAAACGATTCCGGATGCGAGACCGGGGTGAAGACGATTGTCCTCGAACTTTATGGGTCGCGAACCGTTGAGGGAAAGGGATTGTTTTTCATCTCGTTCACCCGGCCCGTCACTCACCATTATCTCAAGCGAATAGATCTCGGCGCTTCGGATCAATTCAAAATGATTCACCGCAACCGGTCGCGAGTTCCTTGATGAGACAGCGTCAATCGATAGATTGGCGGCTGAGTAGGGACAGAAAGGAACTCGGCGTTTGGACTGGGCGACTAAACGAAAGTCACCAAGGGGACCACAGTTTATTGTCCCATCCGACGGACGGGGAACTGCAATATAAGTGCAGCCCACACACAACGCCCAATTAGGGATTGGGATTCCGATGAATAATCTCTATCATTGCCAGAATTCAAACCTGGACCTTAAAGATGGGAGGCAGGTAAATCTAGCATCCATCCCAACCTGGTCCCCAACAACATTATTTCATGCAGTTACGAGAAATTTATCTGCATAGCATCCACCGGGAAAGCCTCAAATCATTCAACATTATTTCATCCTTGACTTTTCACCGATCAATATTTCTCTGATAAATGCTTAAATAAAGTAAAAAGGAAGGCGTTCGAGATCAATCGAGCCTCAGCGGAAAAATAACTAAAATGCATTCAGTGCAACAATTACACAAGGGTATCTAACAGACCGAGATACTGTAGCCACTTGTCAATCAGATACTTACTCTTTCTAACCGTGAGGACTGGCATGTGAGCAAAAAACTAGATTAATGAATAAATGAATGTAACATAGTCCTTTAAAATAAACAATGACTCAAAGATTGTAACTAGTCACAATGGTATTCGGTAAAGTATCATATTCGAATCAGTTCACTAATTAAAAAAAAACAGAACTTCCCAATGTCTTTCAAGGACGCGCCTTGAGTGAGTATGCCGTCTAATTTTTTGAAGATTAACTTATGAAGCATAATTCCTGTAAGATTTTCTACGGCAGTGATAAACGTGGCAAGAAGCACTAATTGTAAGCGATGCTGAATTTCCATTTTACGCATAAACTATCATTGTCACATTGTGCGGTATATTTTGGTTCAACATATTTCATCGAACAGTTCATAGCTCGTAGACATTTTTACGTATCGCGGTATTTAAATAATCGAATGAAAATCTTGTCTTTTGGACTGACGATACTCCCTGAGTCGAAATGGAAGACAGATTTGAATTTTTGTCCACCGAAGGATTCCAACCGTAAAGTCAACAGATGGTGAAGCTTTGCCAATGTATATACAATGCTTGCGGATGGGATGTATTAGAACCACGTCAGATATTGAGTTTTTAAATCAATTCAATTTTGATAGCTGTGAACAAAAACTTAACATCAAAGAGTACGCAAAATTTCTCCGTATTGCATTAAGGCGCAGCCAGATCATCGCGATATTTCGTCACATACCTAAATTGCTATTATTCCAGGGATGATTTTATCTTCCCTTTATTAGCGTATGCGTCCAAAACCAAAGCAATAAAATACATGTCCTCCGTGAAATCGTGGACATTCAAAAAGTTACTATCATAAGTCACACGGGTTATGATTGAGGTCGAGTATGATTCGGGAGAATATGAGAGTCTCAAAGACAAATACGGCGAGACTGGTCATACAAGTAAGAGGACACCAACTACAGCAGGTAGAGCATTTAACTATAAACTCTTTACTACAAACAGTATCAAGTTGGGTACAAGGAAGATGGAAAGCCATTACGAAGATGGGGTGAGCTTCTTACGGCTAGACAATGAAATAAAAGAGAGAAAATCTCCAAAAGCCGTAAACAATTGGCACCCTTCGTCAACAAACACCAAATTTACTGTGTTGGTATGCTGGGAAAACCACAGCAGAGACCAACCACAGCCTCTTGACCAAGAATACCCCCCTGTGTTGGTTTACGGGAATGTTACTTCCTCGCCAGAGACCAAACACAGACGCACACACACAACCAAATAGGATCCTTTGCAAGGGCTAATGGGACCCCGCTAAGGATGCCCGGTTATTTACGCAAGCACACAAAATCACTCACTCACACACACAAATGGGCCCAACTTCTGGGAGGATCAGCTCAAAAAGAGCGTGGTCAAATCAACACAACAGGACGAGGGTGGGGGTCGAATATGCGTATTTCGGCTACAAAGTAGCCCTCTTCAGCGAACCGAAGGTAACGCGTCACATCAACGCAGGGTTGAAGTGAGGAAGGATCAAGACATCCGAGTTGTAAATAAAAGTAAACTGAGGAGGAGGGGGGGAAAGACACAACCAATTGGGAAAGAGAGAGGGGGAAGGGCGATAAACAAAACGCGAATGAAAACAACCAAATAAAATGATTGGGGAAGGGGGAGGGGGAAAGTGAAGGGGGAGGTGTAAAAGAGAGTGGGGGTTGCAGCGGACGTAAAGTAGAACTGTTGAAGGCTTCCGCGGGGCTTTGATGGAGGTTGATTCCTTCTTTCGGGTTTTCCGCCGCGTTGGTTCATGTTGGGGACGATATTTCGCCGGCTGTCCTGCTGGCTTCCTCAGGTCCATGTAACAATTCGGTTCTGGAGGCGTCGTATTATACTACAGTGGTAAGATCCTAGACCTTCTGACCGACGACACGTACAGCATTTTGAAGTCTGATCCTACGAATAAAGTCCAAAGTAAGGTCAAGGAAGCCTTGCGGAACGCCTTCTCCCTGTCCAAGGAAGAGAGAAGGAAGCTTACGGAAACAGCGCCCAAACCACCAAGACTCTATGGATTACCCAAGATCCATAAAGAAGGTACTCCATTACGTCCCATTGTCAACGCCATTGACTCGCCGACACACAAGTTGGCTAAATTCCTCGCTGAGAGCATTAGACCATTCACGGGCAATTCACCAACCTTCGTGAGGAACTCCAAACATTTCATAGACATCATCAACCGAATCACCACAACCGATAGTGACTTACTGGTCAGTTTTGACGTTGAATCCCTCTTCACCAGCATCCCCGTGGCAGATGCGATGCAAGCGGTCCACTCTCTGACAGACAAGGCATGGCCCAAGGACTTCCCCGACTTAGTAGAGGTCTGCCTGAAGAATGCCTACTTTAGGTGGAATGGAGACTTCTTCCAGCAAGAGAAAGGCACGGCGATGGGTTCACCATTATCACCGGTGATAGCCAACCTTTTCATGGAGAACCTAGAAGAAAGAGCTCTGGAAACCTACCATCTGAAGCCGAAGCTGTTTCTACGCTACGTGGACGACACGTTCATAATTTGGCCCCACGGAGAGGAAGAACTGAAGGACTTTCTTCTCCACTTAAATAAACAGAACGATTCCATTCGATTTACCATGGAAATAGAGAAAAATAGACAACTGCCATTCCTGGATGTTCTCGTCACCAGGAGAGAAGACGGCACGCTAGGCCACTCTGTTTACCGAAAAAAGACGCATATCAACAGATACTTGAATGCATCGTCACACCACCACCCTATTCAAAAGGAATCTGTCATCCGCACCATGTACCACCGAGCGCATGCCATCTCGGATGATCAATCCCTCCAATCCGAGAAGGAACACCTGCTCTCGACCTTCCAACTAAACGGTTTCCACAAGTCTTCCATCTTGAAGATCGCCAAGAGAGTGGAGAGAACCATGGCCCTGACAAGGACCGTCGAGGAGGACCGAAGGAGTGAAAAACCCGTGGCCTACGCGACAATTCCCTACGTGGCCGGCGTCTCCGAGAGGATAGCTCGAGTCCTAAAACGGCATAATGTCGTCTCTAGATTCAAACCGGTACAGAAGACAGCCAGCATCCTCTGCAAGGCCAAAGACCGCCTTCCCAAAGACGCCAACGAAGGCATCTATTCCGTGCCCTGCAGCTGCGGCTCCAGGTACATTGGACAGACCTGCAGAGCGCTCAAGTGTCGCATGCAGGAACATCTGAGAGCCACCAAAAATAGACAGTTCCACCTTTCTGCCATTGCGGAACATGCTTGGGAGGGACCGCAGCATAACATATTATTCCCGGAAGCGACGATCATCCACAAAGAAAAAAGATATTTCCCCCGCCTCATCAGAGAAGCCGTGGAAATCGCTAAAAACAGTGAAAACTTCAATAGAGACGACGGTTACCCTCTCTCCGCTTCTTGGAAAGCACTTTTCCAAGAAGAAACGATTCCGACCAATCAGAGAAGAGGACCACAAAAAAAGGCGCGAAAACGACCCTATATAATACGACGCCTCCAGAACCGAATTGTTACATGGACCTGAGGAAGCCAGCAGGACAGCCGGCGAAATATCGTCCCCAACATGAACCAACGCGGCGGAAAACCCGAAAGAAGGAATCAACCTCCGTAAAGTAGAACGTTGGAGGGAGGGGGTGAGGAAAGGGAAAGGAAGTGATCGGTTAACGGCGTCCGTTAAGAGACGTAACGAATTATATAAAGTTCAAAACTGAGTAGAGGGAGGAATGAGGGATGGGTCCAGCATCGCTGTTTAGGAGTTTGGCTTTATTTTTAAAAATAAAGATACTCTCGTAAGCGTCTAATAGGTTATTACTTGTATGCTTTACGAGTTTAAAATTTTCTTTTGTAACGTCGTGCCCGGTCATGATTAGATGCTGCGCTACACTAGACTTTTCGGGATTGTG
The DNA here is from genome assembly GCA_963169105.1 of Ceriagrion tenellum. Lineage (NCBI taxonomy): Eukaryota > Metazoa > Arthropoda > Insecta > Odonata > Coenagrionidae > Ceriagrion > Ceriagrion tenellum. The sequence goes on along the minus strand of OY720641.1, from coordinate 139,315,306 downwards.
ATTTCTGAAGTGAGAGTAGTGTTCTTTGTATCTGGTTTGTAAAGTACGTCGTGTCTGTCCTACGTAGGCTAAATGGCAAGTGTTACAGTTGATTTTATAAATGCCGAAATTTTATCTTTAGCGTTTCCTAATAGGTTTTTAAGCTTGTTTTTGTAAGAATACGAGATTTTAGTTTTAACTGATTTGAAGATTTTATCGATCCCTTCCGTTAAACCGGGATAATAAGGCAATTTAATGTACTTTTCGGCTTCATCTTTCTTTTGTGTGGTGGAGTTAGAAATCAAATGCTTTAAATTATATTCTTCACAAGATTTTCGACTGTGGAATTCCGTTTACCAATATCTTTAATAATATTTAATTCTTTACTGAAGGCCGATCTATCGAGAGGCACGTTAAAAAGTCTATGAACGAGAGAGCGGAAGACGGCCAATTTACGGTTGGCAAGGTCGAATGAAAGATTGTGGATGTAGTTGGTGGTGTGTTGGTTTTTGATAAATATCAATAAATATCTTGTCTCCAGATCTAGTGAGGCAGATAAAAGGAAGGGAAGACGGTTTTCTTTTTCTATTTCTACTGTAAATTTGATGGATGGAAACAAGCTGTCTATATCACTGACAAAGTTATCCAGGTTGTATTTCGTGGTATCAAAAACTGCAAATCTACATCTACATCTACGTCATACCCTGCAAGCCACCCAAAGGGTGTGTGGCTGGGGGTGCTTTCGCACCAGGCATGCATGAATGATATGGTAGAACACCGACATTACATTAAAACCCGCGTACCATACATGCAAAGCACCAATGAAAAACTAATACCCAAGACACATTCTATCGTCAATCGTTCCAACATGCAAGGGATACAAAGTACACTACTACAGATTCAAAATATCATGCATAAATAAGAACATCAATATTTACATCATGCATAAATAAGAACGTAGAGAATATAAAGAGAAAGACCTACTGTCTACCTATTATCACAATTCGAACTATTCATGACGACGATCACAGATGTTATGGTCCCTAATGGTACGCGGGAAAAATGACATTTTATACCTATCGGTTCTACAATCTAGCTCTCTAATTTTATTGGCGCGATCTAATCTGCCGTAGTCAGAGGGGGTTAATAGTATGTTTTTTACGTCGTCAGGGAAATGATTTTCCTGAAATTTAGTTAGAAGTTTAAGCCTATAATTTAATCTACGCTGTGATAGAGATTCCCATCCTAATTCTTCTAAAACTTCAGACACACTAGCCAACTTATCGTAGCATCGTTTCACAAACCTAGCTCCTCTTCGCTGTACGCGATTGAACTCTGATATCAACCCCGTTTCGTATAGATCCCATACACAAACAGCATATTCCAGATGAGGCCTAACGATTTAAAAATAACAACGTTCTTTCACTTTCTCATCACATTTTCCGAGTACTCTCTTGATAAAGCCTAGCTTCCTGTATGCTTGACCGCATATTTCCCTAATATTTTATCCCCAAGATAGGTCGTGAGTAATTGTGACCCCTAAGTACTTAACGGACTCGGCGTGAGAAATTTCCGTATTATAAATTCTGTTAGTCCTACCAGGCCTATTTTTCTTTTTCCAAAAGCTGACTGCTACGCACTTTTTTATGTTTAGTTTCCATCTGCCATTTTCGCACCAAGCATGAATAGCAAGTAGGTCGATTGTTAACGAGACGCTATCTTCGGAATTGTTATATCCCTATACACAACCGCGTCGTCTGCAAAGAGTCTAAGCTTACTTTTAACGACGTTACTAATATCATTAATGTACAAGAGAAATAAAAGTGGACCAATTACACTTCCCTGAGGAACACCCGATGTAACGCTAACTGTGTTTGACATGATACCGTCTATGACAACCCTTTGTTCCCGCCCATGTAAGAATTGATTAATCCAACTAATAATGTTTTTATCTATTCCATATGCTTCTAGTTTTGAGAGCAACTTAACGTGAGGTACCTTATCAAAAGCTTTCCTAAAATCGAGGAATATCGCGTCAACTTGGACATTATTTTCACCCGAGAGCAAGATGTCATGAACGAAGAGGGCCAATTGGGTTTCGCAAGATCTACCCTTTCGAAATCCGTGTTGGTTATTTATTAACAATTCCTCCCTATCTAAATGACTCATAATGGAGCTTACGATTATGTGTTCAAATACCTTACAGGAAATGGATGTGAGAGAAATAGGCCTATAGTTACTAGGGTCTTCCCTGTCGCCGCTTTTGAATATAGGTGTGACATTTGCTACTCTCCAGTCCTTAGGCACTACATGATCTACTAAAGATTTGGTAAATATTAATTCTAAGTAAGGCGCTATGTCTGATGCCATTGTTTTATATACGCGAGCAGGTATTTGATCTGGACCGGGGGATTTGTTGGGGTTGATATTTTTTAGCTGCTGTTCTAGGCCGCGACAATTTATAATAATTTCAGGCATACATGTTTGAGAACGAACTGGCTGCGGATCGAAAAGATGTGGTGTATAAGTACTGAAAATGCTTTTGAAGAATGAGTTTAACGAATTGGCTTTTTGTAGACTGTTGGTTATCTTTTCCCCTTTGATATTCTTAAGCGTGTGTACTGTTGATTTATTTCCTTGAGTGTCCCTAACATACGACCAAAATGCCTTGGGATTATCGTTCAATTGTTCTCCCAGTAATTTACTTTTGAAATCAGCTAACGCCCTTCGGCACGCTTTTTTTGCTAAGAGTTTAGATATTTTGTAATTTTCGGTGACTGTGTATAGTTCTTTGGAGGATTTGTTAATTTTTGCCCTTTTTAACCTAGCATGACATGTTCTATGGTGCTTTAATGTTTTTCTAACCTCCGCGTTATACCACCTAGGCTCTGCATTGGCTCTTTTCCATTTACTTGGTATGTATTTGCTAACTACTGATCGTGTAACGTTGAGGAAAGTATTCCACAAAACCTCAGTATTACTGTTGATACTTATTTTTTGAAAATTAGTAAATGACTTTTGGAACTCTCGTTTCATACCTTCGTAGTCAGCCTTATTATATAAGTAGATTTTTCTTTGTGGATTATGTTTCTTGATCATGCTCACGGAAAAATTAGCTTTAACTATCTTGTGGTCGCTTATTCCCTTATCCGTACCTATGTTTACAACCATGTGTGGAACATTTGTCGCTAAAAGATCAAGTGTATTTTTCCCTCTAGTTGGAGCAGTGACTAATTGATGTAGTGAGTGAGATGTGAATGTATACAGGAGTGACTCACAAAGGTCTTTGTCTTTCCCCCCAGTGATAAAACTGTACGTGTCCCAGTCTATGGACGGAAGATTGAAATCCCCACCGATTATAATATGACAGTCGTTTTTTTGAGTGGTTAATTTACTGAGTTGACTTTCTAGTCCTAATATTGAGGTTATATGGGTATCTGGTGGTCTGTAATATGCGCACACATAGATTGTTTTTGCTTTAGGATTTTGAATGGAGCACCATACGCTTTCTACCTGGTCGTCGGAAAATGACTCGTCGGAAAATGACGCTTCAGAGTGACCTTACCTCCACTCCTCCGAGACACGACCCTCCAGACCTCCGGTTTACGGAGTTGTACTGCCCCTTCATCGGAAGAAGGACCTTCAGGCAAACTCTCGATCGTCCAGCCACTGTTAGCATTCGAGCGAACTCGTGCGGCCCGTAGGGCACGGCGAACTTTCGAAGAGCGACCCAAATTTTCATCCACCTTCGGGACGCAGACCACTCTTTCAACCTTAGACTGGAGTTCCCGCAGGATTCTCTCCAACTCGGCGATGCGTGCTCGGAGAGCCGCACACTCGTCGGCGTTTTTGATCATCCCAACAGGTGACCCATTCGAAGACATCCTAGCACTACTCGCAATGAACTCCCAAGGGAGAAAGCTTAACTACAAAAAGATGGCTATACTCAAAAGAACTGAGCGATCCTAAACTCGGTCACAATGGACAAAGTAACAATAATACTTATACGAAATAACTTTAACACAGACCTCACACCTGGCAAACAGCTAACTAAAATACGAGGTAAATAAGAATACAAACTCTCTAGCACAACGAAAAAAAATCAGGTGTTTTCCACTAGGAAATAGATTAGTTACATCAAATGAGACCATTATTTCACCCTCGAGGAAAATGCAATCTTTAGTCTTTTCAATGAATTCAAAATTATTTTGAATGGAATGAGGGCTTTTAAAATCGCGAATTGTGAACTGGGAAACTAACCAATTTGATAGTAAGTATGAGGGGGAATCAATTCCAGATACAATTGGTCTCTTTGGGCAGTCGATATCGTACAAGAAAGAGATTATTAAAAGTGTACGTGTGGAGTGTTGAACCACTATATGGGAGTGAAACCTGGACAATAGGGGAAGCAGAGAAAAGGAAACTTGAGTCCATTGAAAACTGGTGCTACAGGAGGATGCTTAATATTAGTTGGAAAGATAGAATAACATATGAAGACGTTTATCAGAAAATAGGAGAAAACAATGACATAAGGAGATGTGTAAGGAACATGAGGACAGAACTTGTGGGTCACATTCTGAGGCACGATAGCATGGTAAAGAACATACTATTATCCATTTTATTACCATGGTAAAGAACATACTATTATAGAACATATATATTCTAAACATACTATTAACCCCTTCGTACTACGGCAGATTAGATCGCGCCAATAAAATTAGAGAGCTAGATTGTAGAACCGATAGGTATAAAATGTCATTTTTTCCGCGTACCATTCGGGACCATAACAGCTGTGATCGTCGTCATGAATAGTTCGAGTATTGACAATAGGCAGGCAGTAAATCTTTCTCATTACATTCTCTACTCTCTTATTTATGCATGATGTAAATATTGATGTTCTTATTTATGCATGATATTTTGAATCTGTAGTAGTAGTCTTTGTATCCCTTGCATGTTGGAACGATTGAAGATAAAATGTTTCTTGTGTATTAGATTTTTAAGTGGCGCTTTGCATGTGTGGTACGCGAGTTTTTATGTAATGTCGGTGTTCTACCATATCATCTCTTCTATCTTCCATATTCCCTTCCTTTCCTTTTCTACCATTCCATATCTACCATATCGCACCACATGCCTGGTGCGAAAGCACCCCCTGCACACACCCTTTGGGTGGCTTGCAGGGTATGACGTAGATGTAGATGAGGTTAAAGTTACTTTGGGTGTCCCTTAGGAGAGTGTCATAGTTTCACTTCTATTCGTTTGGTATATGCTAATTATATTAATGAAGTATTATACAGAAAGGTCCGTCGCTGTGCTGTACAAAGTAATCCGTGGCAATATTATTATTAGGAACCTCTAACAAAGAGAACCTAAAGGCATTTCAAACGTGGCGCGATGCGTGTAGCAATGACACTTAGGATAAGAAGTAGCTCTAAATACAGCTATTACATCCAGCATACCCCCTTATAGATAGTGGTCTAAAAAATAGCAGTTAACCTGACTAATCATCTTTCGAGAAGCAAAAACATTCGGGAAATAACTGGTCAAGCTAATTGTAAATTAGGAGTTGTTAAAAGAGTACTTGGAAAGTGCAACGATCAAGTGAGAAAAATCAGCTACTTCTCCCTAGTTAGACCCCACTTGGAATGCGCAGCCAGTGTTTGGGATCCTCATGAGGGCTAAAAAGCGGAGTTAGAACGCATACAAAGAAGATCAGCAATATATGTGAAAAACCGTTATGATAGCCTTGCTTTGATTACTGACCTTTCGACATAACTGGCATGGGAATGGCTTGCAGAGCATTGATTGAAAATGGGACTGAATCTATTATTCAAATTCAAAAGCAATTTATTCTCGGAGGAAGTTATTATTATCTTACGACCTGCAACATACTACAATAGATCAGACCAAGCGAATAAAATTATAAAAATAGAATGCAGAAGAGACAGGTTTAAAACGTTGTTTTTACAGCAATACATAACAAACATTATGGATACGATAAAACTTTGATAGAGGCTAGTAGAGAGGTATAGTTGATGATTCATTGATGTGCTACCTAATGCTTGTTTCTAATCTGCAGCGTAGTGCTAACATTATGTTTTGCATGTTCCCTACATGACTCCTAAGTTACGTTTACGTATTTGCATAATAGATTAATTCAATAGTTTCTGCAGCATTGGTGATAAATCATACCTAAACGGTACCCATTGGTACTATAGCATACCTACCCAAGGCATTTTGGTCGTATGTTAGGGACACTCAAGGAAATAAATCAACAGTACACACGCTTAAGAATATCAAAAGGGATAAGCTAACCAACAGTCTACAAAAAGCCAATTCGTTAAACTCATTCTTCAAAAGCATTTTCAGTACTTCTACAGTACTTCTCGATCTTAAGAAAGCTTTCAATAAGATACCTCATGTTAAGTTACTCTTAAAACTAGGTGAAGATTGAATAGAAAAAAACATTATAAGTTGGATTAATTAATTCTTACATAGGCGGAAACAAAGGGTTGTCATAGACGGTATCATGTCAAACATAGTTAGCGTTACATCGGGTGTTCCTCAGGGAGTTGTAATTGATCCACTTTTATTTCTCTTGTACATAAATGATATTAGCAACGTCGTTAAAAGTAAGCTTAGACTCTTCGCAGACGACGCGGTTGTGTATAGCGATATTAACAATTCTGAAGATAGCGACTCGTTAACCTTTACCTTCCTGAGTTTTTCCGTAGTCGTAAGCCTTGGTGGCCAGGGTTTTTTAAATAACCACTGTTTTTTAAATGTCCATCAATGTGCCAAACGAACTCGCTCGGCAGTCTGGGGACACAATTTTTGTGCCGGAGAGACACGCTCGGAAGATAAACAATCGACCTACTTGCTATTCATGCTTGGTGCGAAAAGTGGCAGATAGAACTAAACATAAAAAAGTGCGTAGCAGTCAGCTTTTGGAAAAAGAAAAATAGGCCAGGTACGGATTACAGAATTAATAATACGAATATTATTCACGCCGAGTCTGTCAAGTACTTAGGGGTCACAATCACTCACGACCTATCTTGGTGATAAAATATTAGGGAAGTATGCGGTCAAGCATATAGGAAGCTAGGATTTATCAAGAGAGTACTCGGAAAATGTGATGAGAAAGTGAAAGAAAGTTGTTATTTTTCAATCGTTAGGCCTCATCTGGAATATACTTATAGGATCCATAAGAAACGGGGTTGATCTACATATCTACGCCTACACATTACCCTTAAAGCCACCTCAAGGGTGTTTAGCAGTGGTTAATTCATCATAAACGTGCACTTTAGTGTGAACATTATCTTGCACCAACATGGGGTACAGTACATCTGCATCTACATCTACGTCATACCCTGCAAGTCACCCAAAGGATGTGGCAAAGGGTGTTTCCACACCGGCATGAATGAATATTACGGTAGAACACCGAAATTACATCTACATCTACATCTACGTCATACCCTGCGAGCCACCCAAAGGGTGTGTGGCTGGGGGTGCTTTCGCACCAGGCATGCATGAATGATATGGTAGAACACCGACATTACATTAAAACCCGCGTACCACACATGCAAAGCGCCAATTAAAAATCTAATACCCAAGAAACATTCAATCTTCAATCGTTCCAACATACAAGGGATACAAAGACTACTACTACGAATTCAAAATATCATGCATAAATATGAACATCAATATTTACATCATGCAAAATAAGAGAGTAGAGAATATAATGAGAAAGATTTACTGCCTGCCTATTGTCAATACTCGAACTATTCATGACGACGATCACAGCTGTTATGGTCCCGAAATGGTACGCGGAAAAAACATCATATGAGATAGGCAGTAATATAGTAGGCTGTGTAGGAAACTTCTTACATGAACGCGTTCAAAGCGTGATAGGTCCAATTTTATTTCTTCTGTACGTAAATGACTTGAATACAGTAGTAAAAAATAGCAAGCTCCGTCTTTTTGCCGATGATGCTGTAGTGTATAAGGAAGTTGAAACCCCCTAGGACCCTAGGAATGACGAGGACAGGCAGTCTTGAACTGAGGATTTAGATGCGATTGATGATTGGCGTGATTGTTGGCAGCTAGAATTAAATTTGAAGAAATGCGCGATAATAAACTTTTGGAAAAAGAATGGCTTTCCCCAGAATAATTATTGCATCAAAGAAAAGAAAGTATCTAACGTTGATTCAATTAAATACTTAGAAGTCACCATCACTGAAGACATGTCATGGGGGAAACACATCAGGGAAATAACTAGTGTAGGAAACCGTAGATTAGGATTCGTAAAAAGGGTTCTAGGCAAATGCGATGAGAGTGTACTAGAAAGAAGCTATTTTACACTTGTCAGGCCTCATTTAGAATATGCCGCTAGTATATGGGATCCGTACGTAGAAGGTATGATAAAAGAATAGAGCGTGTGCAAAGGAGATCCGCTAGATTTGTTAAGGGCCGTTATGATAATTGCATAAGTGTTACCAGCTTAATAGAAGAACTAGGATGAGAATTACTTTCAGAACGCAGGTTAAAATATAGGTTAAACCTTTTAAGTAAATTCGAAACCGCTTTTTTCACAGATGACGTTAGATATATATTGAGAACCCCTGCGTTTTATGCTAGGGTTGATCATATTTACAAGTTTAGAGGGATAGATTGTCGTACCGATAGATTTAAAATGTCATTTTTCCCGCGTATCATAAGAGAGAACAATAGGTAGCGTAGCAAAAGAATAGGTAGGTGAAATATAGTTAGAGTAGCCTGTAGTGCATGATGCATGTAGTAACAATAATCCCTTTCATATTATGTAGATACTAACCATGTAGCTGCATGTGACCCTATTATCTAGCATGTCTCCCTTAAATATCCTAGTTGCATGTCAATAGTGCATGTTTGATCTTCACCCCCTGCTACACACCCTCGTGGTGGCTCGCAGTGCTTTACGTAGATGTACTTATGCCCATCCCTTCCGAGCACCGCTCGAAAGGGATGGACGTAAGTAAGTGTTGTTGTAAGTAAGTATCATGTAGAATGTATTGGGACTCCTATCTTTCAGGACTAGTTTAGCGTGTGGTTGGTGTCCGCAACTTAGAGCATTATCTCATTCCCTTGGCGGAAATATTATTTTTTTATTCCTCTGAATCGTCTGTGCCCCACGATAATGTTAAGGTTGTCAGGTGGGCGACGCGCCCTTACTTTCTTACGGGATGTGTCATCGTCAGAGCAATCGCTTGTCAGCCTCCTCCTTCTTCTCGTTCCCTCATGTCCCTGTGCATGTGATGTACATATATACAATTCGCGCGCGCGTGAGAAGAAGAACAAGTGCTCACTGCCACATGTAGTAAACGGCCCCCCACCCATACAGTTGCTCGGAGGTTCCCTCCCTACCTTCCTTCCCTTCCCTCGCGCCCACATTCCACTCCCGAACGCCGAAGGGAGGAGCATCTCCACACATACACAAATGGAATTACGCCTCAACACCCACCCTCCCATCGTCATCATCGTCCCTTCACTTCTCCCTCCCTCCGGGCGCGCTCTGGAAGTCTCAAGGCTGGCGCCTGAGCAGTCGTCGAAATACAATGTAATCCACTTTCACTTCCTTGTTACGTGTGCTGAGTCGCTCTATTCTATCTTTCGAGGCACAGAGGGCGCCGTCGCCTCAAGCGTTGGGATCTCTCGAAAGAGGGCGCCCCATGGAGGATGCTCAACTGTTCCCATCCCACGCAAATGCTCCTTCTCTCCTGAGCGCCTAGCAACGCCAACGATCGACTGAATAATATGCCCACACTGTTTTTCCATACCGTCATCCATGTTACTTATCGACCTACTTGCTGTACATGCTTGGTGCGAAAAGTGGCAGATGGAACTGAACTTAAGGAAGATCGTAGCAGTCAGTATTTGGAAAAAGAAATATAGGGCAGGTAGGACTTACGGAATTAATAATACGGAAATAATGAACGTCCCTTGAAATAATGAAAGCACCTTGTAGTGCTATTTATCTGATGCATTAATAAAAGTAACTTGCAGTTTATGTTGAGTAGTGTGTTTAATGGTAGCATGTTCTTCTACGTGTCACTCCTCTGGTTTGTATTCTGACTGCGTGTCGTTGCCCTGACTGATTTGGCTTGCGCCTGGCATTAGTGGAAATGTGCGCGGTTCTGATTTGAACTGGAATGAGTGCTGCATGCCTGGTGTGGAATCACCCGGTGTCACATATCCTAGTGGAGATTGTAGGTGGAGATTTCAATACACAATCGATAGATTGGACAACATGCAGTCATAAGTCAAGAGGTAGGGACAAAGAAATCTGCGAGTCATTGCTTAACCTGTTCGCATCACACGCACTACATCAAAAAGTAAACTTGCCTAATAGGGGGGAGAATGTTCTCGATTTACTTGCCACAAACATTCCTGAAAAAGTTATTAAAGTTGAAAATGTCGATGGAATAAGTGACCACAAGGTAGTATACGTAAAATTTTCCCTCAATTCTGAAAAAAATTTTAAATTAAAAAGAAAGATTTGCCTTTTTAGTAAAGCAGATTTTAACGGATTTAGGCGTGACTTAAAGACATTTTTTGAAAAATTTGTGAACATTAGCAAAAATAGTGATACAGACAATACATGGAAAGAGTTCCTCCAAATTACACGGTCACTTGTCAACAAATATATAGGTACCTCATAAGTATAAGAGCGAGAATAGGGAACCAAGGTGGTACAACGCGGAGTTTAGAAAATGTTTAAAACGCCAACGAGTTAGCCACGCGAAACTAAGGAAAATGAAGAAAAATGTAGCAAATACCGACCTAAAAAATACTATCGACCATTATAAATTTGTAAAGCAGCCGCCAAATCTGCCCTTAGGAAAGCGTTTAGCGAATTCAAGAGAAGAGTACTTGGAGAACAACTAGAGGAAAACCCGAAAGCATTTTGGTCATATGTTAGGGAAGTACAGGAAACAAAAAGTCAACGGTTAATTCCTTGAAAAACGATAGAGGCGAAATAGTAACTTCCAGCTTAGATGAAACAAATTTTCTGAATTACTTTTTTCAGAGTGTTTTTAATCAATCTATGCATAGTTTCCGCGAAAACATACCAGACCGATTTCAACAACCAATGCCCCCGATCGATATATCTTGCAGCGGAATCGTATCCTTACTAAGTAACATTCACTCGCCTGCTCTTGAAGGGTACGGACGTGTTCTCGGAGCGCTCCCTAATCCGGTTCCCGGCTGCCTACCTGCTCGCTGTGCACCTGCTGCTCAGTACCTTGAAGCTGCAACCTTAGTGTAGTGATATATATATTAGCCGTAGTGAATTCTATTTCTCCTAGTTATATATTCCAAGTTATTCACGTATCGTATCGTTTTTCACTTATTCGGTCGTTATATAGTAGGTCTTCTGTTAGTGTTAGTTAAGAGTGAGTTGTGTGTGTGAGTGAATCTCTTCACTGCCGTGTTATCCCGGTTCGTGCGCTGAGTGTGTCTGTCGAGAGTGCTTGCTGGTAGTGATAAGTAGAAGCCAAATTATTATCATATCTTCATTTTGTAGTTTGTTATCTCTGTTGTTTATCCTCACGTATATTTTCATACTATTGTACGTAAATTGTTATTGCATATCGTTAGCTTATGATTCTGGTGTTCGGGTAGTAAAAGAATCTTATTAGAATAGAACTTATTATAACCTAACTCTTACTTAAGTACATATATTTTATTACTGAGTCTATAATATTCTTTTTATCATCGTTATTGAAAACTCTTTGTTTATTTTAGTTGTGAAGTTGTTTTAACTTTAGTAGTTTAGAACTTTTGTTTTGAACTTTTAGTTTTACGTCTAGTCTACTGATACTGAATAGTTAACTACATTTCTTTTCTTGTTGATTGATAGTTTTTTTTTCTAGTCGTTAAATAGTTTACTCTCCATCTCCCTTTTTTATATAGTATATATAACGTTATTAAAAAACCTTTACCTAAGACCGTTTGTAAAACCATCGACTGATATTCTAATTTATACATATAGCCAGTTAAAGCCTCTTTAATTACTACTTTTGCACTTATTTAATATAATATCATTTAGTTAGGTTGAATCCAAAAACACAGATCTTTCTCGCGTGCTTCGTCAGTGCTTCAACCCCTCATAGCTCACTTGCGTGACATCACCTGTCCTTCCTCCCCTATCTTTAGCGTCCTAAAAGTGAAAGTCAGTTACCTTTTGTGCTAGAGAGTTTGTATTCTTATTTACCTCGTATTTTAGTTAGCTCTTTGCCAGGTGTGAGGTCTGTGTTAAAGTTATTTCGTATAAGTATTATTGTTACTTTGTCCATTGTGACCGAGTTTAGGATCGCTCAGTTCTTTTGAGTATAGCCATCTTTTTGTAGTTAAGCTTTCTCCCTTGGGAGTTCATTGCGAGTAGTGCTAGGATGTCTTCGAATGGGTCACCTGTTGGGATGATCAAAAACGCCGGCGAGTGTGCGGCTCTCCGAGCACGCATCGCCGAGTTGGAGAGAATCCTGCGGGAACTCCAGTCTAAGGTTGAAAGAGTGGTATGCGTCCCGAAGGTGGATGGAAATTTGGGTCGCTCTTCGAAAGTTCGCCGCGCCCTACGGGCTGCACGAGTTCGCTCGATTGCTAACAGTGGCTGGACGATCGAGAGTTTGCCTGAAGGTCCGTCTTCCGATGAAGGGGCAGTACAACTCCGTAAACAGGAGGTCTGGAGGGTCGTGTCTCGGAGGAGTGGAGGTAAGGTCACTCTGAAGCGTGGTTCAGGAGATGCTTTGGCACCTCCCATTCCCGTTTCGAACAGGTACCAGTTGCTTTCGGATGGAAATTCCGAGGTGCCTGACGTGCCTACTCCTACTCCGAGACCGGCACCTAGGAAGAGTCGTCAGAGTGGGAAGGGGGGGATTGTAGTGATAGGTAGTAGTAACGTCCGCCGTGTTATGGTCCCTTTGCGGGAAAGGGCAGGCCATGAGGGTATAAGCCACCGTGTAACGTCATGGTGCATTCCAAGTGGCGGTGTTCCGCAGGTGACGCAGGCGGTTGGTGCGGCGGTCCGGGGCACGAAGTGCTCAAGTCTGCAGATTGTGGCCCATGTCGGCGTTAACGACGCCATGGACCGTGGATCCGAGGAGATCCTGCGTTCCTTCAGGGAACTGGACTCCGAAGTGAAGCGGGTAAGTCGCGACGAAGGGGTTGACATGACGCTTGCAATTTGTACTCTTGTCCCGAGGATCGATCGTGGACCCCTGGTTTGGAGCCGAGTGGAGGGCATAAACCAGAGGTTGCGTCGCTTCTGCACGGACATTGGAGCCTCCTTCGTCGACCTTCGGCCGGCAATCCGATCGTGTCGGACCCCTCTGAACCGTTCTGGTGTCCATTACACGGCCGAGGCAGCTAGCTGTGTAGCGAGTAGCATACTCGATCACTGTAGACCTTTTTTAGGATAGAGGGTAGGGCAGAGAGTAGGTCAGCTAATGGGTCGAATCAGGTACCATCGCGAACAATATTTAATAGAAAAAATATCCAAGAAAGTGTTAAGTCTAAAGAGAACAGTAAGAGGCCAGTTTCAAAAAATAGCAGTAATGTAACTTTGAATATACCTAAGAAAGCGAGTTGTAATGAGAATACACATTCCGGGAATACGCTCACTGAAAAATCCTTTTCTGTCGTGGTAGTAAATTGCCGTAGCTTAAGGAATAAAGAAGCTGACTTCTACCATCTAATTGAAACTACTGACGCAGACTTAATTATAGGGACGGAAAGTTGGTTGTGTAACGAAATCGCAGATAATGAAGTATTCCCAAAAAATTTCACAGTTTATAGAAAAGATAGAGTGGAAAGGACCGGGGGAGGAGTTTTTATTGCAGTGAAGGATTGTTATATTAGTAGGAGGGAGTCATTTTCCGACGACCAGGTAGAAAGCGTATGGTGCTCCATTCAAAATCCTAAAGCAAAAACAATCTATGTGTGCGCATATTACAGAATACCAGATACCCATATAACCTCAATATTAGGACTAGAAAGTCAACTCAGTAAATTAACCACTCAAAAAAACGACTGTCATATTATAATCGGTGGGGATTTCAATCTTCCGTCCATAGACTGGGACACGTACAGTTTTATCACTGGGGGGAAAGACAAAGACCTTTGTGAGTCACTCCTGTATACATTCACATCTCACTCACTACATCAATTAGTCACTGCTCCAACTAGAGGGAAAAATACACTTGATCTTTTAGCGACAAATATTCCACACATGGTTGTAAACATAGGTACGGATAAGGGAATAAGCGACCACAAGATAGTTAAAGCTAATTTTTCCGTGAGCATGATCAAGAAACATAATCCACAAAGAAAAATCTACTTATATAATAAGGCTGACTACGAAGGTATGAAACGAGAGTTGCAAAAGTCATTTACTAATTTTCAAAAAATAAGTATCAACTGTAATACTGAGGTTTTGTGGAATACTTTCCTCAACGTTACACGATCAGTAGTTAGCAAATACATACCAAGTAAATGGAAAAGAGCCAATGCAGAGCCTAGGTGGTATAACGCGGAGGTTAGAAAAACATTAAAGCACCAAAGAACATGTCATGCTAGGTTAAAAAGGGCAAAAATTAACAAATCCTCCAAAGAACTATACACAGTCACCGAAAATTACAAAATATCTAAACTCTTAGCAAAAAAAGCGTGCCGAAGGGCGTTAGCTGATTTCAAAAGTAAATTACTGGGAGAACAATTGAACGATAATCCCAAGGCATTTTGGTCGTATGTTAGGGACACTCAAGGAAATAAATCAACAGTACACACGCTTAAGAATATCAAAGGGGAAAAGATAACCAACAGTCTACAAAAAGCCAATTCGTTAAACTCATTCTTCAAAAGCATTTTCAGTACTTATACACCACATCTTTTCGATCCGCAGCCAGTTCGTTCCCAAACATGTATGCCTGAAATTATTATAAATTGTCGCGGCATAGAACAGCAGCTAAAAAATATTAACCCCAACAAATCCCCCGGTCCAGATCAAATACCTGCTCGCGTATATAAAACAATGGCATCAGACATAGCGCCTTACTTAGAATTAATATTTACCAAATCTTTAGTAGATCATGTAGTGCCTAAGGACTGGAGAGTAGCAAATGTCACACCTATATTCAAAAGCGGCGACAGGGAAGACCCTAGTAACTATAGGCCTATTTCTCTCACATCCATTTCCTGTAAGGTATTTGAACACATAATCGTAAGCTCCATTATGAGTCATTTAGATAGGGAGGAATTGTTAATAAATAACCAACACGGATTTCGAAAGGGTAGATCTTGCGAAACCCAATTGGCCCTCTTCGTTCATGACATCTTGCTCTCGGGTGAAAATAATGTCCAAGTTGACGCGATATTCCTCGATTTTAGGAAAGCTTTTGATAAGGTACCTCACGTTAAGTTGCTCTCAAAACTAGAAGCATATGGAATAGATAAAAACATTATTAGTTGGATTAATCAATTCTTACATGGGCGGGAACAAAGGGTTGTCATAGACGGTATCATGTCAAACACAGTTAGCGTTACATCGGGTGTTCCTCAGGGAAGTGTAATTGGTCCACTTTTATTTCTCTTGTACATTAATGATATTAGTAACGTCGTTAAAAGTAAGCTTAGACTCTTCGCAGACGACGCGGTTGTGTAAAGGGATATTAACAATTCCGAAGATAGCGACTCGTTAACAATCGACCTACTTGCTATTCATGCTTGGTGCGAAAAGTGGCAGATGGAACTAAACATAAAAAAGTGCGTAGCAGTCAGCTTTTGGAAAAAGAAAAATAGGCCATTTAGGGCATACAGAATTGAAAATACAGAAATTATTCACGCCGAGTCTGTTAAGTACTTAGGAGTCACAATTAGTCACGACCTATCTTGGGGAAAACATATTAGGGAAATATGCGGTCAAGCATATAGGAAGCTAGGCTTTATCGAGAGAGTACTCGGAAAATGTGATGAGAAAGTGAAAGAACGTTGTTATTTTTCAATCGTTAGGCCTCATCTGGAATATGCTGTTAGTGTATGGGATCCATACGAAACGGGGTTGATATCAGAGTTAGATCGCGTACAGCGAAGAGGAGCTAGGTTTGTGAAACGATGCTACGATAAGTTGGCTAGTGTGTCTGGACTGTTAGAAGAATTAGGATGGGAATCGCTATCACAGCGTAGATTAAATTATAGGCTTAACCTCCTAAATAAATTTCAGGAAAATCATTTTACTGACGACGTAAAAAACATACTATTAACCCCTTCGTACTACGGCAGATTAGATCGCGCCAATAAAATTAGAGAGCTAGATTGTAGAACCGATAGGTATAAAATGTCATTTTTTCCGCGTACCATTCGGGACCATAACAGCTGTGATCGTCGTCATGAATAGTTCGAGTATTGACAATAGGCAGGCAGTTAATCTTTCTCATTATATTCTCCTCTTTCTTATTTATGCATGATGTAAATAATGATGTTCTTATTTATGCATGATATTTTGAATCTGTAGTAGTAGTCTTTGTATCCCTTGCATGTTAGAACGATTGGAGATACAATGTTTCTTGGGTATTAGATTTGTAATTGGCGCTTTGCATGTGTGGTACGCGGGTTTTTAATGTAATGTCGGTGTTCTACCATATCATTCATGCATGCCTGGTGCGAAAGCACCCCCTGCCACACACCCTTTGGGTGGCTTGCAGGGTATGACGTAGATGTAGATGTAGATGTAGATGTAACATTAGCCCGAACAAGTCCTCAGGTCCTGATGAAATTCCAGCTCGTATTTATAAAGAATTAGCTCGCGAAATGGCTCCGTATCTTAAAGTAATAGATATTTAACAAATCCCTCGAAGAACACGCGGTTCCCAAATACTGGAAGATAGCAAACGTGACCCCAATTTATAAAAGAGGAGATAGGGAAAAGCCAAGTAATTATAGATTAATATCTTTACGTCACTATCATGTAAAATTATAGAGCATATAACAGTTACATCAATAATGGGACATCTCGACAGCCAGGATTTATAAATAACAAACCAGCATGGGTTGAGAAAAGGACGGTCTTGCGAAACTCAATTAGGTCTTTTTGTTCACGATATTTTAGTTTCCGGAGAAGGTAACGTACAGGTAGATGCAGCGTTTCTTGACTTTAGAAAAGCTTTTGACTGGGTTCCCCACTGTAAGTTACTCGCTAACTTAGCATCATACGGAATAGACTGTAATATAGTAGGGTGGATAGGAGATTTCCCTCGAACCATTAATGACGACTATCACAGCTGTTATGGTCCCAAATGGTACGCGGAAAAAATGACATTTTATACCTATCGGTTCTACAATCTAGCTCTTTAATTTTATTGGAGCGATCTAATCTGCCGTAGTACGAAGGGGTTAATAGTAAGTTTTTTACGTCGTCAGTAAAATGATTTTCCTGAAATTTATTTAGAATAAGAATAAGAATGCTTTATTTGCTCTGGGTACATCACCCCTAAGAGCATTACAAAAGTTATCTAAAACAAAAGTTATCAAAAACAATTATTTAAAAAAATTATCAAAAACAATGGGATTTTCAGCTCTCACAATATACAATATACAACAATATAAGCATAAAAAACGATATACAACAAAATAAGCATTTAAGAACCACAGAGAGTGAAGAAGGTGTGAGAAAAACTCATTCAATGTTTATCAGTGAGAAATCCATGGTAAAAAGTAAAAGGTTCGGAACCATAGACAATGTACAATAAACCAAGCATTAAGTACCACAAAGAGAGTAAAATATGTAAGACAAACTTATTAGATATCAACCGTGAGAAGTCCAAAGTACCAAGTTTGGAATTACTTTGCAAGCAGGTAATGATATGTTTTGGATTTAAAGGTAGAGAGAGTCTGACTGTATTTTATATGGTACGGTAGAGAGTTCCATGTTGCCGTGGCGCTGACTACAAAAGATAGGTGATATTTTGAGGTACGATGCACGGGGAAGTACAGATTGGCAGGGTCACTCCTGGTAGACATGCTCCGAGATAGTGGAGGTCTACTAAATAGGTCGTAAATGTACCGAGGTTCTGTCCGGGAAAATAGCACGTAAAGAAATGTGCAGAGCATGTATTGGCGTCTGTTTTCTATATTGAGCCAGGCTAGTTGTGCTCTATATGGAGTGATGTGTTCGGATTGATTGATTTAGGAGGTTAAGCCTATAATTATATCTACGCTGTGATAGTGATTCCCATCCTAATTCTTCTAACAGTCCAGACACACTAGCCAACTTATCGTAGCATCGTTTCACAAAACTAGCTCCTCTTCGCTGTACGCGATCTAACTCTGATATCAACCCCGTTTCGTATAGATCCCATACACAAACAGCATATTCCAGATGAGGCCTAACGATTTAAAAATAACAACGTTCTTTCACTTTCTCATCACATTTTCCGAGTACTCTCTTGATAAAGCCTAGCTTCCTGTATGCTTGACCGCATACTTCCCTAATATTTTATCCCCAAGATAGGTCGTGAGTAATTGTGACCCCTAAGTACTTAACGGACTCGGCGTGAGAAATTTCCGTATTATAAATTCTGTTAGTCCTACCAGGCCTATTTTTCTTTTTCCAAAAGCTGACTGCTAGGACCTTTTTTATATTTAATTCCATCTGCCACTTTTCGCACCAAGCATGAATAGCAAGTAGGTCGATTGTTAACGAGTCGCTATCTTCGGAATTGTTAATATCGCTATACACAACCGCGTCGTCTGCGAAGAGTCTAAGCTTACTTTTAACGACGTTGCTAATATCATTTATGTACAAGAGAAATAAAAGTGGACCAATTACACCTCCCTGAGGAACACCCGATGTAACGCTAACTGTGTTTGACATGATACCGTCTATGACAACCCATTATTCCCGCCCATGTAAGAATTGATTAATCCAACTAATACTGTTTTTACCTATTCCATATGCTTCTAGTTTTGAGAGCAACTTAACGTGAGGTACCTTATCAAAAGCTTTCTTAAAATCGAGAAATATCGCGTTAATTTGAACATTATTTTCACCCGAGTGCAAGATGTCATATACGAAGAGGGCCAATTGGTTTTCGCAAGATCTACCCTTTCCAAATCCGTGTTGGTTATTTATAAATAATTCCTCCCTATCTAAATGACTCATAATGGAGCTTACGAGTATGTGTTCAAATACCTTACAGGAAATGGATGTGAGAGAAATAGGCCTATAGTTACTAGGGTCTTCCCTGTAGCCGCTTTTGAAAATAGGTGTGACATTTGCTACCCTCCAGTCCTTAGGCACTACGTAATCTACTAAAGATTTGGTAAATGTTTATTCTAAGTAAGGCACTATGTCTGATGCCAATGTTTTATATACTCCAGCAGGTATTTGATCTGGACCGGGGGATTTGTTGGGGTTGATATTTTTTAGCTGCTGTTCTATGCCGCGACAATTTATAATAATTTCAGGCATACATGTTTGGGAACGAACTGGCTGCGGATCGAAAAGATGTGGTGTATAAGTACTGAAAATGCTTTTGAAGAATGAGTTTAACGAATTGGCTTTTTGTAGACTGTTGGTTAGCTTATCCCCTTTGATATTCTTAAGCGTGTGTACTGTTGATTTATTTCCTTGAGTGTCCCTAACATACGACCAAAATGCCTTGGGATTATCGTTCAATTGTTCTCCCAGTAAT
Organism: Ceriagrion tenellum; assembly: GCA_963169105.1. NCBI lineage: Eukaryota > Metazoa > Arthropoda > Insecta > Odonata > Coenagrionidae > Ceriagrion > Ceriagrion tenellum. Next base: position 139,295,606 of record OY720641.1, on the reverse strand, counting down.
TTACTTTTGAAATCAGCTAACGCCTTTCGGCACGCTTTTTTTGCTGAGAGTTTAGATATTTTGTAATTTTAGGTGACTGTGTGTAAATCTTCGGAGGATTTGTTAATTTTTGCCCTTTTTAACTTAGCATGATATGTTCTCTGGTGCTTTAATGTTTTTCTAGAGTAACTAGGTTGGTTAAAGGCCGTTATGATAATTGTATAAGTGTTACGAGCATAATAGAAGAACTAGGATGGGAATTACTATCAGAACGCAGGTTAAAATTTAGGTTAAACCTTTTAAGTAAATTCGAAACAGAGTTGTTCACAGATGACGTTAGCTATATATTGAGTACCCCTGCGTATTATGCTAGGTTTGATCATATTAACAAGATAAGAGTGATAGATTGTCGTACCGATAGATATAAATGTCATTTTTCCCTCGTACTATAAGAGAGATAAATAGGCAGCGTAGCAAACCATCTAGCTGCATGTGACCATATTATATGCTGCATGGCATGTTCTCTGGTGCTTTAATGTTTTTCTAACCTCCGCGTTATACCACCTAGGCTCTGCGTTGGCTCTTTTCCATTTACTTGCTATGTATTTGATAACTACTGATCGTGTTACGTTGAGGAAAGTATTCCACAAAACCTCAGTATTACTGTTGATACCTATTTTTTTTTAATTAGAAAATGAATTATGCAACTCTCGTTTCATACCTTCGTAGTCAGCCTTATTAAACAAGTAGATTGTTCTTTGTGGATTATGTTTCTTGATAATGCTCACGGAAAAATTAGCTTTAACTATCTTGTGGTCGCTTATTCCCTTATCCGTACCTATGTTTACAACCATGTGTGGAATATTTGTCGCTAAAAGATCAAGTGTATTTTCCCTCTAGTTGGAGCAGTGACTAATTGATGTAGTGAGTGAGATGTGAATGTATACATGAGTGACTCTTAAAGGTCTTTGTCTTTCCCCCCAGTGACAAAACTGTAAGTGTCCCAGTCTATGGACGGAAGATTGAAATCCCCACCGATTATAATATGATGGTCGTTTTTTTGAGTGGTTCTTACTGAGTTGACTTTCTAGTCCTAATATTGAGCTTACATGGGTATCTGGTATTCTGTAATATGCGCACACATAGATTGTTTTTGCTTTAGGATTTTGAATAGAGCACCATACGCTTTGTACCTGGTCTTCGGAAAATGACTCCCTCCTACTAATATAACAATCCTTCACTGCAATAAAAACTCCTCCCCCGGTCCTTTCCACTCTTTCTTTTGTATAAACTGTGAAATTTTTCGGGAATACTTCTATATCTGCGATTTCGTTACACAACCAACTTTCCGTCCCTATAATTAACTCTGTGTCAGTAGTTTCAATTAGATGGTAGAAGTCAGCTACTTTATTCCTTAAGCTACGGCAATTTACTACCACGACAGAAAAGGATTTATCAGTGAGCGTATCCGGAAAGTGTATTCTCATTAAACTCGCTTTCTTAGGTATATTCCAAGTTACATTACTGCTATTTTTTTAAACTGGCCTCTTACTGTTCTCGTTAGACTTAACACTTTCTTGGATATTTTTTCTATTAATATTGTTCGCGATGGTACCTGATTCGACCCACTAGCTGACCTACTCTTTGCCCTACCCTCTATCCTATAAAAGGTCTACATTGATCGAATATGCTACTCGCTACACAGCTAGCTGCCTCGGCCGTGTAATGGACACCAGAACGGATCAGATGGGTCCGACACGATCGGATTGCCGGCCGAAGGTCGACGAAGGAGGCTCCAATGTCCGTGCAGAAGCGACGCAACCTCTGGTTTATGCCCTCCACTCGGCTCCAAACCAGGGGTCCACGATCGATCCTCGGGACAAGAGTACAAATTGCAAGCGTCATGTCAACCCCTTCGTCGCGACTTACCCGCTTCACTTCGGAGTCCAGTTCCCTGAAGGAACGCAGGATCTCCTCGGTTCCACAGTCCATGGCGTCGTTGACGCCGACATGGGCCACAATCTGCAGACTTGAGCACTTCGTGCCCCGGACCGCCGCACCAACCGCCTGCGTCACCTGCGGAACACCGCCACTTGGAATGCACCATGACACTACACGGTGGCTTATACCCTCATGGCCTGCCCTTTCCCGCAAAGGGACCATCACACGGCGGACGTTACTACTACCTATCACTACAATCTCCCCCTTCCCACTCTGACGACCCTTCCTAGGTGCCGGTCTCGGAGTGGGAGTAGGCACGTCAGGCACCTCGGAATTTCCATCCGAAAGCAAAACGGTACCTGTTCGAAACGGGAATGGGAGGTGCCAAAGCATCTCCTGAAATACGCTTCAGAGTGACCTTACCTCCACTCCTCCGAGACACGACCCTCCAGACCTCCTGTTTACGGAGTTGTACTGCCCCTTCATCGGAAGAAGGACCTTCAGGCAAACTCTCGATCGTCCAGCCACTGTTAGCATTCGAGCGAACTCGTGCGGTCCGTAGGGCACGGCGAACTTTTTAAGATCGACCCAAATTTTCATCCACCTTCGGGGCGCAGACCACTCTTTCAACCTTAGACTGGAGTTCCCGTAGGATTCTCTCCAACTCGGCGATGCGGGCTCGGAGAGCCGCACACTCGCCGGCGTTTTTGATCATCCCAACAGGTGACCTATTCGAAGACATCCTAGCACTACTCGCAATGAACTCCCAAGGAAAAAAGCTTAACTACAAAAAGATGGCTATACTCAAAAGAACTGAGCGATCCTAAACTCGGTCACAATAGACAAAGTAACAATAATACTTATACGAAATAACTTTAACACATACCTCACACCTGGCAAAGAGCTAACTAAAATACGAGGTAAATAAGAACACAAACTCTCTAGCACAACGAAAAAAAATATAACCAAAACAAATGTCTACTTATCACTACACAGTACTACTAACTACGGCAACGGGAAAGCAGGTGCACAGCGCAGGTAGGGGTTGCCTTGCTGAGGGGATTAACCGGTTCCAGGGAGAGGTCAGGTAGGCACGTCCGCTCGCTCCGAGAGTCAGCAGAAGAATCCGAGCAGCAGCAGAAAGTAAAATTAGCAGAAATCGGATCAGCACTATCTTTTACAATTAACGCTCCGAGTACGGACTTCACTGACTTCACGCCTAGCACGGACCACTACGGGCCTAGTGACCCCACTAGAGGACTCAAAGGCTTTTGAAAACGATTTCCAGTTACAATATTCCCAACCCTTGTAAGAAAAAAATGAATATAGAATAAGGATAATGATTTACAAAAAGTGTAAACATATTATACATGTTTCTGAAATGAAAAATTTAATTTCACGCCGAAATATATAAGGCACACTATTTTTAAGGACAATATTTGGATAAAACACAAAAATAAAGTTGAAAGGAATATAAATTAGTTTAACACCAGAACAGCCGAAGGAGCCATTCTGGCTCCTTCTACATTTTCAAGAGCTGTATTTTTGTTCTTTACGCCTTGATAAGCATTATTTTTTCTGACTATTAATTAATTTTTATGACAATGCCACTGGAAAAATATCTGTGGCTCATTGCGTGTACTTCATTAGAAAAAAGGTAATTTACCTCGAACAGCCACGGGAGCCGATTTGGCTCCATTAAGGACCGTAAATGCCATTAAGTTATTAAAGCGTAGAGTTGTCACAAACATCAAACAACTATGCATTTATTTGCTTCTGTATATTGTACGACCAAGGGTATATTTAAGTTAACTTCGATAATCTGCTTCCTTCTTCTATTTACAATATCGCAACACTTATGTGGCATTCATTACACGACAATGTCTTTTAAATGACGCCAAGAAGCTGAAGAATCCGGCATACCCCAACCATGTTATGACTATGTTTACTATGTATCCATTCAGAGTTTCAGAACTCAATTGCCCAATTAATTGGGTAATTGCCCAAATCTCTTTACGCTGGCAAATTCATTGTCCAAATAGGATTTTCATCACTAAGGTCTCCGTATTTCGTCGTGAAATCTAGATCGGTTCGCAAGAGATACGAGCTTCTTTTCCAGCAATGTCTTTAAAGCGACGCCTACAATCTAAATATATTATTAAGATTCTAAGCAACATTTCTGAAGATCAATCAGAAGTTGAAGATGATTCACCTAACAGTGACGGCGATTCAGACTGTGAGGATTAATACCAGGAGAAAGGCATTTCAAAGTTCAAACTTTTTTTAAAATGTAGGCCTGTATGGAATTGTAAAGTAGCTAAAATATGAGTGCACTAGGGGTCTGGCCCGGGCTCCACCCGGGTCGTGGGCCCAGCCAGTGGGGAGGGTTTTCGTAATACATGGTTTTTAGAAAAGAGTAACATGTATTTCAGAAATTAGGAAAGAGAACATGCAATATGTAATATGCAGTCGGTGTAAGTGACCTAGGTCGCCATGCCAGGATAGATGTGATTCTGGAGGCAGCAGTAGCCTCCACTCTCGGGCACTGGATAGTCGAGCACAATCTTGACCCCACCGCGGGAGGTCGCCCTAGACAGCGCTTCTAGAGGCCGCTCGCTGTTCATCGTCTTGCTGCTCTCGAGCCTGGCGCCGTTGCTCCGTGTTGCGCATTTCTTCCTCGGCGCTTTCTTCTTCTTCTTCTGTCACTTGCTGTCGTTGATGGCGTCGATACTCCGCATCACGCACCCGTACTTCCAAGCGCTCTTCTTCAGTCATGTGCTGACGCCGCTCGTGTCGGTTCTCCGTATTGCGTGCTGGCTCTTCGACTCGCTCATCTTCAGTCATACTGCGACGCAAATGGCGTCGTTGCTCCGAGTCTCGCGCTTGTATCTCCGCTCGCGCTTCTTCACTCATTGCTTGGCGGCATTGGCGTCTCCACGTCGTGTTGTAGGCGGCTACAGAAGTTTCTTCTGCAGCTGAAAGCTCCTCGCGCTAGCGAAGACGTTCCCGATGATCCATAGGGTCATCTTCCTCTCGCCTGCCTTCCTTCTCAAGCATAAGACGTTCAATGGGCTCAAACCGCGGGTCCGCGTCTGCCGGGCGGGTTGCAGCGTTTTCCGAGCCCTGAGGTTGCGCACGCGTCCCTTCAGTCTCTCGGAAACGCTTAATCGCAGCGTGACGTCGATTGAGACGCCTCTGACGCTCCTTCCGAGTTTCCTCGTCCAGGGACGCATAGACTGCGTGGACCTCCTCCTCCGAGGCAGATTTGCGCTTCTTCGGTGCCACTTTGGTGGCACTTCGGATGTCGATGGCAAGTTCAAAAATGACTCGTTGATACGTGGAAACTTCTGACAGAAATTTGTGACCCAAAGATTTCCTCTCTAAATCGATATTTCTTACAGGACAGACGTCAAAATTGAAAAATACGAAAAGAGAACAATTCCGTAATAATGCGTAAATTTTTGTTTAGATTGGTAGCCCAGGGGTACTCAAATTGCACTTAGAAGTTACAAGGAGGAGGGGTGGGGGGCAAAGGGGTCGGGGAGGGGAGGGAGAAGGAGGAAATGGAGAAAGGGGGTTTGCTCAATCGTAGGCTTAAACCGCACACGTTTAGGATGTGCGCAAAGTGGAGCAAATTGGCGAATGACTGCCTCGTCGAAATGCGCCAACAGTACTTCCCTTCAACAGTCCTCGGCCACTTGCGCCCACAACACCGCCATTCATTTTTATTCAATCACTTCTCCGAAACAGCGTTACGCATGGGATATGGACAGACGGACCGACGGACGGACTTTCCAAAATATTTAAATACATTATAATGTATACCAAATAAAAATCATATTTCGAAAGTTATTTCTTCATTTCAGTGACAAAAGTGCATGATATTAGCGACGGAGCCTAAATGTTGGCTGTTCTAGGGTGGTAGAGAAGCTCGGCTGTCCTAGCGTTAAGCATTTTAACTTTCTTATTCACTAATACATATTCAATCTCCCATAACAGAATAACTAGAGCCACATAGAGTCAAAAATTATATTCCAAATTCATTCTAGAGAAAAACAACGATGTTAACAGCGGAGACATACAGAATAAAACTGAAAATCGAGCCCTCTAAGAAGACTCAAGAAAACTACAGTATGTTGCAGTGGCGTGCTGAGTGAGCTGAATTTGTCTATACTTGGAACTGCCCATTGTCATAACAACGATTAAAGTTACTTTACGTAGAGTACAGAGCAGACCCTCAGTGTTACACAGTCCGGGGAATCCTATAATTTAAAAAAAAACTGTATACCTTTGTAGATTTTAAACTCCAAATATGATTTTCTTGTAATACCTGAAGCATCAATTACTGCAAAAAACAATTGAGATAATTATTTTCAAAAACCTCGGCTTCGGACATTGGGGTCTCCACAGACCCTCCGAGGTCCTTGCTCCGAGTGTTAATGTAGTTAATATAACAATACATATTTTATGAAAACTGGCCATATATATCAACCACTAATGTAAATTCTTCCCAGGTAAGGTACTCCACCTTCTCCTCAAGAAGAAGAATTTACATCTCAAGAAGATGGAGAGCCCGTTTCCCGAATGGGAAACCCAAGAAGAATTGACATCAATCATTCACCGGGAGAAAATTAAATCCTACACGTCAACCACTGACATTAGTACCGAAGTGTACCGAAAAAAGTTCCAATTATGATTCAAATTCCTACTATATTACAGCCTACAGTACAATCGAAATTAGGGAAATACTTTTAAGATTCTCATTACTTACTTATACATTCAACTGATAGAATCTTCATTGATACTCGATACAACCCACAGATTATACATAATATGCGAAAAAAATGAATGCACGAAAATATATGAAACAGTGTGTGAAACTACTACGCCAGCAGTCACAAATGTGAGGCATGTGTCTGCAATAATTTTGACGTGAATGCTCCTGTGGTATTTAAGAGGAAAATTATCCATAGGGCAATCCATTCAGAAATAAATAATAAAAATAGTAGCGAAATAAGCAGTATCCTTAATGGCCAGGAAAAATCATAGGCCTAATTAAATCGAAAAGGACTAAGATCTGAGTGTGTCGCAAACACATCTTCGGAGACGGGGAGAAATGGAAGGTACGCGAAAAAGTGGGAGGCTTGGGAGAGGGCAATAGTTGCAAGATATTGAGGAAATCTGAGACGCATGGGAGAACAAGGATGGATAAGAAAAGTTGCAAATAGGAACTAATGGAGGAAAGTAACTGAGAAAGCCAGGGATCAGCGAAAGCTGCAGCTCTTCGTAAGAAGATGATCTGCTGGAATATTTTTTATAAAAACATTACTTATGGTTTTGTTCTCCAGTACTAAGTGCATTTTTGAGGTTTGTGGTAAATAAACACGCAAATTCTTCCCTAAAAATTAATTCTCCCATAGATAATAAAGCCGCTCAAATTCACGAAAAAGGGAAATATAAGAACTCTTGAAATAAAGAAGTGGGAGCATTATAAATTGTGAAGAGAAGCAATTCGTGTATGACAGAAAGCAAACCAAGAGCGTTATGACAGCTGCTGAAAATAAATCCACGAAAACATGACGGCAGAGACTGAAAACTGCTGCGAAGTTATCAGAAAGGTACTTGGGAGGGATGCAGAAACATAAGAGGGGCATATGGCGGGAGAGCAGAGGATGCATGAAATATATAAAACAGTTGGAAGGAATATTGGTATCTTTACAAGAATACTAACAGTCAAAAGGTTCCAAATAACGGTTTTGAAAGTAACAGAATACAAATATTTGTATGAAAGCAGACAAGTGGAGGGTAAAATAACTTAGGAGTGTCTTACCATAGTTCATAATCATATTGATGGATAAGTTGATAATTGTATCTACTTGAGGGGTGATAATGAGACTGGCTCCACCCATGGGCTAGGATGGTGTTAAGAGACAAGGGAGATCCGTATGTCTTCCTATATAGCGAGGGACTGTTTGGGACAGAAGAAAGGACCGTCATGAAAGAAGATGAGAAGACAAAATGGGAAAAGCCTCCACAAAAAGTGCTCGAGGCCTTCGATGCTGAAGCGTAGAAAGGACGGATAAAAAGAGGAACGAACGGATCTTCTTTTGCATTCTTTCGATTTCATATTAAGGGAAAAGAAAAATAATGACTTTACCTGATTTTAAAAGCATGGGTACGAACCAATGATCGAGCTCCCACTTTTTTTGGTCAAAAAACGTCCTTAAAAACTACAAAAGGATTGCTACTTTTAGTATATCTAAAATCCCAATGGAGCTAATAAAAATTTCAAAGGATATCTGTTAACACTTCAAGTCAAAGAATAGAGCAAATAGTACTCAACCAGAAGCGGTGAAAATGATGACGCCCTCATGCATTTTTTTGTGAGAGCTCTAATATTATCCTTCTTAGTACATTTATCGTTTTAATACCACAGCTAACATTGCGTGAGAATACATTAAGCAAAATTTTCCCCTTATTAAAGTAGAGGAGTTAAAAATAATCTTGACATACTTTTACCGATGTTCCATCATTAAAGTTCCCTTCCACTCAAGAACTTGTGGCCGGTGATAACAGAAAAAAACCGGTGACAATGCTACGATACTAACGATAAATACAACTTTCTCAAAATATTTGGCAGACGGCTATAAATGTTTCTATATAAATTTTAAAGAAGTTGAACTTGATTTGAAACTGTACAATGAAGTTTAGGTAATTTTAAACGAAAAATATGACGAAATTAATTTCCTCAGATTTATCTGGAAGTTACACTCAGCCACTCGGGTCAACTTCGGATTCAGAAATGAACTCAAATGGATAAATATTTCTCGGCCACAGGCGAAGCAGGTCCATGAGTACCCGGTGGAACACCAGAGAAACATTTATCCAGCAGATACGCTGGGATAACCTAAGATATTTCATGAACTCAGATGACAAGAAACTTTCCAAGAAGTGTAAAACCTTCGCATACCTCTCTCGTGGCTAACTGAACTCCCATTTAATTCTGGTCATTAAAGTCCGAAATACTGATATTTTCTCGTAATTGTTTCTCAAAATTAGATAAAGTTACTAAAACATTATCCTGAACCTTACGCAAGCAGTCGTTATACCTATATCTTTGAGATGGTTGCAAATATGGGATAAAAAGAAGTAATTGGTCCTTTTCGAATTTCTAAACATTATTTAGAGAGCCATCAGGATCAGAAAATCAATCACGTCAGTCATAGCAGAACACACTTGAAGCGGTCCATATCATAACATGGGTCTAAAGGAAGCGAGAATTATAGCTAAGATGACTCAGTACGACCATAGATTAATAAGGGAGGCCATAGAAATAGCCGGAACCCTGAAATGCGTAAGCAGGGAAGATGGTTACACACTTTTCAATACTAAGAAGCGGATTTTCCGAAAAAATGCGGGAAAGAACTTAATACAAGGTGAAGGGAGAGAATCGAACTTGACCAATCACCGTGCAATCGTCACCAGCCATATTGTATCGAGAGCACTTCAGACCAGAAGAAGCGAGCTGAAACGTTCGCAAAACTGTCGTGTTCAAAAATGACTCAACGCCGAAGCTACCCCGAAAGCCATCAAGTACTAATATTTTCCTCAATGTCGTCTACAAAAGTTACTGTAATTGGAACCTGGTCCTAGGGGAGCTATAAAAAGAAATTAAGCATTTTTATAGAAGATATCAATAGGATAGGATATAAGATTGCCTCTCCTAATAGACTTCAACTTGTAAAGAATCCTCCAAAAGATTTTGCAAAACAATTGAATATTTTTACCGCGATCAATAAGCATTTGCCTTGACCATTAAGATGCCTCCAGTTACCACGGGGGAGAAGCATAATCAGAGGGAATGCTGACAAAACAAAAATAAACCGAGAAACAGAATTAAATCAATATTGTCGTTGACTTGGATGGAATAAAAACCGAGAGATGAATGAAAATAATGGAAATATCAAATGGTTACATATTGCGCTCGCATCGATTCAGTGGCATGGCGACCGAAAAACGATGAGAGCGGCATTTACGCAAAAAATCCAGATCGAGTTCCACTCTCCTCACCCCTATTCCCCCGGACAAACCTAGGAGATGGTGCAAGCTACCATTCATCAACCAATTAAGTTACAAACTTAGCCGTGTGCTGCCTAAGGCCAATTTAAAACTATGCTTTTATAATCCTGTGACTATTGGTAAACTCCTTTTTAACTGTAAAGATCCCTATGACAATTTGGAGAGAAGCGGGGTGTACTTCCTGAAGTGTGATTCTCCTGGATACAATTGTTTTTACGTTGGTCAAACTGGTCGCAAATTTAAAACAAGAATTTCCGAACATTTAAAATGTTTTTTAAACCATGACAATAGATCTGTGTTTGATAAGCATCTGTTTGACCACAGTCACATTTCTAATTTTAATCCCAATATTTTATATATTTGTGATAATGGTGCCAAATTGGATTTTTTAGAAAATTTCGAAATTGTTTTAGCCTTCAAAAAATCTAGTCATGGGGTTTTAAATGATTTTATTCCGGACAAATTGTCACCCCTTTTTACTGTGCCTCTACCCTTCTCTTTTAACTCTTGACGCTGTTGGTTTTACATTTCCCGTGTCCTCGCTTTGTTAACCCCCATCTCTCTACCAATATCCTCCCCCCATCCCAACCTCCTTACTTCCTTCCCCGTGCGGTACCCTGTATATATATATCAAGCCACCACCTCTGTACGCTGTATTTTGCCTATGATGATGATGTGTATACATTGAAACCGGTCAGGCTTGTTTACTAGTAATAAAACAGTGTGGAATATTACAAAGTTATTATTATTCTATCATGTCGAAATTCCACCAAGTCAACCCTTCAACTACCTTGTAGATGAGAGCGGCCTTCAGTCAGTCGGTTGATTGTGCTGTTGGGAGGCCGTCCCACTTCACTGACTAAGTGGAGGAGGGTAGGTTAAGCAAAGAACAGCGGCAAAGGGGAGAGGGGAGGGTGGGGGAAAGGAAATTGGCGGTGAAGAGGCGAGACAAACGCCTGGGACATCTTCTATCTTCATATTCAACGCCTCAATGGCATATTGCGAGCGACGCCCCCCCGAGGTAATTATCCTCGACTGGTTTTGAGATATCTTGAAATGAAGGATAGTAAGAGCAAACCTCATTCCACGTACGACCATCAAACAGCTCATGAGATGGAATCGGCGGTGAATGGATGGGAGCATCGCATAGATGAATATTTAATCGCTCCGCAAATGTAATGCATTACACACTAGTCATTGCATACGCCGGAGTTCAATTGGCTGAAGGAGGATACGGGATGGGAGCGGGTACACTCCATTAAAATTTGCTCTCGGAGATGAATGAACGATAAATTAAGTATTGTAATATCCCAATCACAATTGACATACAATGTCATGAAAGCTAATTTATTTAGGATTGAGTGTGGGGGTACGATTGGTAGCGGTAGCAAGACCTGAATCCATTTAATTTCGCATGAGGAGTACAAGGGGTTTTTTTTGGGTTTTCTTCGCCCTTTCTCCATTTTGAACAAATGCCTATCTATGAATAAAGGATGAGATTTTCCCAAGATGGACGAAAATCTGGCGAAATATGCATAGGCTCACTCTGAATAAAATGTGCGGAGGGCCTAATGGTTTTTTTTTTCTCATCGGACGAACGATTTTTTGGGTCTTTTGGTTCTGCAAAAACGCTTTGTCTGCTACTGCCGAAGCTCCAACATACATATGCACCTTGCAAAGAATGTAAATTAGGCATTAAACACAACCTTTCATTTTTTTATTTTGTAACTTTCTCAACGAGGTTGATATGCAAATTCGTCACATTTCAGAAATAGACTCTTTGGATTTCTAATGCCTGAAGTTGGGATAGTGAAGTATTGGTTCTGTATTAAATCAGCTTTTCTGGAACAATAAACGGATATTATTACAAATGAGAATGATTTTATGAGTGATTTTTTTTTCAAATGAGAGAATGATTCAATTCGTGGCTTAAGAACATCGGATTTTCGTTGAAAACTCACAATATAAAACATTTAAGTTTACCATGGACTAAGATCGGAGGCACTACTGAATCGAAGGCCATAAGAAGCTATGATTACTGCATTAGCAAACGAAAAAGGCTCTCATGGGGCTTCATATCTCTGATGTCTTCTTTAATTTTAATTAAAAACTTTTAATTAGTACTTAAGTTGGAAATTCGGTATGAAAACCAGATATCTTCAAATGTCAAACAGGGGAATACCATCAGTGTCATTTATTTTTACCTTCATTTACTCGTACGTCAAAGGAACCATCCGGGTTCGGGGTCTCGAAATAAGCTCAGGTTGAAGTTAGTGGAAAGTTATCAATAAAAAATGTATAACTTTTACAATACCACAATCTAAAGAAAACAGGCCCGGGTTTTAATGCATGAGCACCTCCTTCAGGTGAAGAGTCATGATCGGAATCTCTTTTTATACAAAACCATAGAAGAGGGAGGGGAAATAATTAAGTAAATTATTAATTTTTACCCCTCCCTCTTCTATGGTTTTGTATAAGAAGGAGATTCAAACCATGACTCTTCATCTGAAGGTGGTGCTCATTCATTGAAACCCGGGTCGCGCCAGTTTTCTTTACATTGTGGTATTGTAAAAGTTATACATTTTTTATTGATAAAATGTCACACCACCAAGTCACCAGTGATCTTGTTTTATTTATTAGTGGAAAGCTTAATATTGCATTAGAGTGAGAAATCGGAGGCGCTCCAAAAAAACGGCAACCTCTCCTATATAACATCTGACAGGCAAACGAAATGAATTTAAAATAATTATTAAAGCAGTGAGAGAAGAAAAGAATTATCTAAGAATTCCTTAATTCTAGTAAATATAAGATAATTTTTATGCTTGCCTAGCAAAGGTACCCCCTGAAATTCAACTGGGGGATGAAAGAAAGACGGCATAATAAAATAAATAAATTAATACCTCATAATTTACTGCTAAGAAATGAAATGGCAGAAAGTTAGAAGATCATAACTCAAATATCTATTATATCTATCTTTATAATGGGCAAGAAACGTTAGTTAACTTTATCATGGATGCCATCCTAAAAACCGCATTACATTATATTTACCGAGTTTCGACATTCTTTTGCAGTAACATATGGAAACTATGCTACAGGCCATTTGAATTCCAGAGCCTTTCCGCATTAATATAACAACGTGGCATTCTCCTGTTTTACATGGGTTCAACTTAAATTAGTCCACTTGAAATGAATTTTTCCAATTTTAGGAAAAAATATCCCTGAAAATATCGAAATCAGCTAATTTTAGTATACGGCCGAGGTATCCACTGTAATACCTAGCTCTAGATATAAAATCCAGCCGCCATTGTAAAGGTCCCATTTCCCTTCTAAAGCCAACGCTAATTTCACGGTTACCAAGGAATCGTCCTATTGTTGACAGAAGTAAAATTCATAATTTTGACATCAAAAACGCAATTTCTAGGGAAGATTTATTCGTATAAGAAAATCAAATGAAAAGATAAGAAACTGAAATCCTTTATCCATCATATCGCGAAAACTATAGCCTTCTATCTTTAGTAGAACTAATTTAAATATGCTAAAAGAGAAACCTCTGCACTTGAACCTAAATTTTTAGACTTGAGTTAGTCAAACACATAAGACACCAGACGGCCCAATACGCTGACCTTGGAGCACAGGGGCCTTCTTATAGTCCCGATAGTCTCAATTTCCTTAAAAAACGCTTTACTGATCCCATGTGTGAAAATTTCACTAAAATCGATTCACTCGTTCAATACTTATGAGGCTTTTAAGAAAGCATTCTTTTGGAACCTTAGGCCCTCTGGGGCCCCAGCGTGACTTACGACCCCATTATTGTTGTACATTCAGTATTGGTATATTTTACATGCTTCTAATACAGGCAAGAATTATCTTCCAGGGCCAATTTTTGGTGATAAAAGGGGCCACTTGAGGGCTTTCTAGGGCCCCAAGGCCCTTGTTCTGTAGCCTATGCATGAACCAGATGTATCAAGTATCTTCTTGCCAAATTTTGTATCAATCGATTCAGTGGTTTATGAGTGATTGAGTAACAGACAGACAGACACCACTAGATTTTTATATATTAGTAAGATAAGATTACTTCGTGATTAAGAGTAACACTTGAGTCGTATGGATTGCAGGACCATTTTATTTAGAATTGCACTAGCCTAATCATAGCCTCAACGCCGAATCTAAAATTAAGGATTCCATTTATAATGTGGATTGAGAATGCGCAATCCACAGGAGTGACTGAGAGAGGTACTTACTGAGACTTGCTATGATAAAGCAATGACTTTTGCCGTGTGGATGCGTAATGACCCGCTTAAAAGCTGGTTTACAATATTTAACGAAACTCCGTTATTTGTTCAAGACAGGAATTACATTTTCCTATGATCGAGTTCAGAGACTTACAATATACTGACGATAAAATATAGTAAAATAACATCGCGAACTAATTAAGGTAAAAATTTAATGGCCCTTTATTTTTCGATGTTTTGAATAGTGACTGAAAAAAGTATTTTTATTCCAAACGCATGTTCCGACATCATGTTGGATGTAATGAGAGAGCAAACTGCATTAAAGATGGAAATGCTGGAGGTCAAAAGTAAATGTTCGTTAATTTAGAGATCATTGGAAGAATGACTGAGCGAAATTCTTGTGGTTCTTCACACACGATCTTTCAAAATGCAATGAGAGAACGAAGTATGTGGAAGAAAGAAAGGCTAGAGATCAGAAGTAAAGTGGCTCCTATTTTGAAACTATATGATGAGTGACTGGGAAAAGTACTTATATTCCAAACGTATGATCTCACATATTAAAGAAAGATAAGGCTTTCCCGGCATTTGATGCCATTAAATGATATTTGGGCTTTCGACCAGGTGGTAAAACTCTCCATCTCGGTTAACGAGTCGTCTATCATCATCATCAGGGCATCTGTCATCCTTTTCATGCCTTGATGAATTTGGATGACTCGTTCATCGAAACGTCGGCCGAGATGGAGATTTTGACGATCCGGTGGAAAGCCCGAATAACGACATCTCACATCTATCTAAATCTATATCTACATCATACCCTGCAAGCCACCCAAAAGGTGTGTGGCAGGGGTGCTTCCACACCAGGCCTGCATAAACTATACGGCAGAACCTCGAAACTACATTGAAACCAGCGTACCACGCATGCAACGCGCCCATTAAAATCTACTGACCAAGAAAAATTCTATCGTCAATCGTTCCAACATGCAAGGTGTACCAGGACTACTACAGATTCAAAATTTCTTGCATAAATAAGAACATCAATATTTACATCATGCATAAATATGAACGTAGAAAATATAAAGAAAAAGATCGACAGTCTAGCTAATGCCACTATTTGCACTATTCATGACAGCGATCACAGCTGTTATGGTCCCGAATGGTACGCGGAAAAAATGACATTTTATACCTATCGGTTCTACAATCCAGCTGTCTAATTTTATTGTCGCAATCTAATCTGCCGTAGTACGAGGGGGTTAATAGTATGTGTTTTACGTCGTCAGAGAAATGTTTTTCCTGAAATTTAGCGAAGAGGTTGAGCCTATAATTTAATCTACGCTGTGATAGTGATTTCCATCCAAATTCTTTCAACAATCCAGGCACACTAGTAAATTTATCATAGCATCGTTCAACAAACCTAGCTCCTCTTCGCTACACGCGATCTATTTCCGATATGAACCCCGCTTCATATGGATCCCATACACTGGCAGCATATTCCAGATGAGGCCTAACGATCGAAAAATAATACACACATATTGAATGATGTAACGAGAGAGCGAACTGCATCGAAGAAAGATATGCTTAAGGTCAGAAGTAAATGGCTCTTTGTTTTGAGACTATTTGAAAATTGACTGAGAAAAGTACTTTTGTTCCGAACATACGATATCAATTATTGCATGATGTAATGAGCGCAAGCCATATGCAGGGCGTGTGGAAATGGGTGATATCTTACCAGGCATGCCTAAATCCTAAAATCAAATGAGAAGTTTCTCGCATCCCAAATGACCCGAAGGTCATTCATCTGGCGCCTAGCAAATTGATGAAACATTTTTAGGCAGAAGTAAGCATCCGTTTTGCGGTGCAATTCACAGTCGTCCTTTTCTATGAAATTGAAAAAAGTCCTTTTTTGCGAAATTATTTTCAGCGCACAGCGTGAAAACAGTCCGTGCATTACAATGCGACAGCTAAGAAGCCGGCGCGACGTTGCCGGTTTCAAGTCAGGATTAAAGAGAAGATTTGGCTAAGTTTAAACTAGCCACTCCTGTAAATGAAACGTTTTTCGGAAATCTGAACTCAAGCCTCAAGAATGACGGACGGATGTTTCAAAAACAACTCAAGCAAAGAATTATGGACTCTAAATTTGAATCCTTGCTCCTGGCTTGCTCCGGAGAAAAAAAAACAAGCAAATGGTGACAGAAATACAGGAAACAAAATGGTTTGGTCAATGAACAAGACACATACGAACGCATAAAATCGTATTCAACAGAAAAGACGGAAGTAACAAAGTGTTTGGTGTAGCATTCATAGAAGACGATGAAGTGAAAACCAATGGTACAGACTTCCACGCAATTAATGAACACTTATACAACCTTCGTTTACGTACGTACTTCTTCAATCTATTTTGAATGTTCACTCCTTAAAATAAGAGCAAGATGAAGGAACAAAGGAAGTATTTTTCCGGTGCCCTGGCTTATGACATTTTAAATTAACACTTTCAGCACATGTGAGTCAGTTGCTCTCCTTATACCTTGCAATGATTTCCAAAATGATCTGGTAGGTATTCAGAATACTACAGTCTCACCCCAACAGTAAAACAAGATGTGGGACCGCAGGACAAAGTTTTTCAGCTTCTGGCAGAGACATGATAATTCGTCAAAAATTGTTTAGAATTCATTATGAGAGATATGAATGCCGAGCTAGGAAGAGCAGTTTTTAGGAACCACAAGATGGCACTAACCACATGATGAAACAAATGGAAGCTGTGAATCAGTGATAATTATTACTATTTGCGTAGATACCATCAAAAGTTCCACTTATTTCTCTTGTAGGAATATCCATAATATATGTATAAAGCGAGGGGTATGCAACTCTGAAAAATGGTGAACCCTTGTTGAGCAATGGACAGAAATGGTTGGAAATGATTAGAAATGGATATAAATGGCCATAAATAAATAGAAATGGACAGAAACGAATAGAAATGGACAGATATGATTTTAAATGGACAGAAATGGTTATAAATGGACAGAAATGGTTATAAATGGATAGAAATGGACAGAAATGGCTATAAATGGACAGAAATGGCTATAAATGGACAGAAATGGATAGAAATGGACAGAAATGGATAGAAATTGACATAAATGGATAGAAATTGACAGAAACGAATAGAAATGGACAGAAATGGAAATGCAGTGTACACTTGTTTTTGAAGTTGCGTACTCCTCAGTATAAAGTAACTTGTATGTCACTTGACAGGACTTCAAACAATGAAATATACCATATCCTGATAGATAAAAGGTCAGATTGCACCCTACTAGATGTCAAGGCAATAAGAGATGCATTCTATGGATTAATGCGCCCCGAATGATTAATACTGATGCAGCAACTTCCCTCTATTTCCCAAAGGTATGATAAATTTCCATCCATATTGAGACTCCCCTCACTTGGATTCCCCTTGGCATGTCCTCCTCCCGTCCGTCCACCACACGGATCTAGGGATGAAGCCCTGTAGGTTCCTTTTCACCTCGAACCGCAATATTCTCGAAACCACGGGTCTATGATCCACGAGGGGTCAAATGAACCAACGGTCTCTACTGCACCGAACGCGAGACAAGGCGGCGGACACGACATGCGACGCTACTTCCCGATGAATAACTCGGAAAAATTATTGCTGAACTTGAGAAACGTCTATCGAGGCGACCATTGCACGTCAATTTAATGCTTTATGGATTCGACTGCGTTTAGATAAGATATGAAACTTTTACCACTAGCGTGTAAGGTATTGTCTCCCGCGACTTCAAAGCATTTTTCAAATATTGGTTTACATACCGGCCATTTGGTGGCAGAGCACACAAATAATTTTAAGGTTCCTTATTTCTGAAATATCCCATGGCCTATTCACGTCATTTGTTTCTGCTATTTCAGTTTCCGATACGAGGCAGAACATTCAAGAATCAGTGAAATTCAGGTAAATTAAATAGTTAGGCATACGTCCGAGCATTAGTTCAGATTGGATATTGAAAACTCAAGCCATGAAAGTTGTGGTCCACGCAATTCCAGTAAATCTCGCACAATGAAGTTGATTTGCACGAGATGCTCAGCATTTGCTACTGTTCTGCGTCGCGCTGGAAGCTGGTGCCCTGGCTTTCAACACTTAGGCTGGATGAGGAAGCATGAACCTCTATAAAAATGAGAGGAAAGTGGAACACAGAAATAAACAAATAATCCACTTGAATTTTTGTTTCACTATTCCTGACAGAATTTGTTATTGCATCACGGTAAAGCGCAAAGAGATAAAATAATGTTTTAACAAAAAATGTTCCGTTTATTCAATGATGCTCATATTTTTCAGTTAAGATGTACAACGAATATAAAAGAGAAAGCAATTTCAACGGCATTGTCAGACAATTATTTAAGGGAAAACAGACTTTATAATGGGGGGAAAAAGACCTGAACATTTTAACTTATTTAAAATTCGGAGGAAACGTCCACATAGTCCGTTAGCACTGAGTTATATGCATAAGATATGATCACATCACTGAGTGTCCAAAGATAAAGCACACTATGAGGTCTATAGCAATGGATTAAAATCACTGGGTGGGTATCACAACAAGTCCCAAAGACGATGAGGACTGATTCACATATTCTAAGCTTGAATTTCCTATCAGTCCATAGTTCCTAGGGGAGCACTAGTTTACCCGTAAAAGCTCAGAGCAGGGCCCATAGAAATCAAATGGAACACTCCATTATATAAGTCTGATAGGAATGATAAAACTTAGCAGGATGTCCACACAGCCCATTTACTCCATACGGCGTGAACAGTAGTCGGTGTCGTTTCGACATCAAAACGGTGTCCTTTATCCAGGGAACGGAGCATTTTCACATTAAATGTGGAGTGGTGAGATTCTTCCATTAGATGTTTGGCGAAATAAGACTTAGGATCGCTGTTCACCAAACAACTTTTGTCTTCCGACACCCTCGTTAAAAAATTTCTCCCAGTTTGACCGACATAAACACTACCACATGTGTCACACTTAAGTTCATAAACCCCCGATTTTAGCAGGGGGTCAAAAGGATCTTTGGCATTATTGAATATTGTTCCCAGAGTTCTTGGTGTGTAAAAACTCACTCAGTATTTGTCTTTAGGGAATGATTTAACTGCATTGTAAGACATTTTTCCCAAGTAAGGCAGCTTTACACATTTAAGTTTTTTATCTTTGACTGGTTGCAATGATGAAATGTCTTTTAATGCCCTATTCTCTAATTTCTTGTTTAATATTTTATTCACAAAATTTCCTTCATAACCATTATATTTAGCGATTTGTCTAATTATATTTAATTATTTTTCAAAATTATCCCCAGAAAGAGGGATAGTTAAAGCTCGCTGGATCATATGGTTGAACGCTGCAGTTTTATGAGACCACGGGTAGCACTAATCAAACGGTATAACGTGGTCTGTATAAGTTGGTTTGAGGTATATTGCAAATTGGTGGAGATTATTTGAAGTTGAGATACTTAAGTCAAGAAAATTTAAATTACCGTTTGATTCAGATTCCATGGTAAATACGTGATACGTGGGTGTAAGGAATTTAAAACGGTTAAAAATTTGGTGGCTTGCCTATGACTACCTGTCCAGCAACATAAAATATCATCCACGTATCTAAACCAATAAAACACATTAGATAAAAGGTTAACATTTGAATTGAAAAGCTTCTTCTCTAAGTGATCCATAAAAATGTCTGCTAGCAATGGAGACAAAGGTGATCCCATGGCAAGACCTTCTTCCTGCCGATAAAAGTTACCATTAAATAAAAAGTAATTTTGATTTGTGCATATTTCCATGAGTCTGAGCAATTCATTAGTAACCACTGGGTTGATGGTTGAGTCAAATAAAATTTCTTCCGCTAAATTTAAAGTTTCTCTCACAGGAACTGAAGTAAACAAATTAGTTACATCAAAAGAGTAAAGGTTAGCATTGTTTGGTATCATTTTCTTGCTCAATTGCTCCGTTAGTTTACTAGAATTCTGGATGGTATATTTAGGCACAAATTTGGAAATTTGACGGAAGATGCTATTGATTTTGTACGCCAGTTTGTGGGTCGGGGAACCTACCCCCGATATCACTGGGCGGATAGGAATGTTAGCTTTATGAATTTTGGGTAAACCATACATTCTAGGGGGTCGAGGGTTCATTTGAACTAAGTACAATTTTTCCCTGTCACTCACTGTCCCTAACGCAGAACAAGATTTTAAACAGTTTTTTATCTCAGCATTACTGGGAGAAATTTTTTAACCAGGGCGTCGGAACACAAAAGGTGTTTGGTGAACAGCGATCCTAAGTCTTATTTCGCCAAACATCTAATGGAAGAATCTCACCACTCCACAATTAATGTGTAAATCATCCGTTCCCAGGAGAAAGGACATCGTCTAGATTGTTGCGGAACAGTGGGAAATAGTTAAAAGAAAACGAAAGAAAATGAACTTATTAAATGAGAACGAATTTGTTTGGCATTCTCCTATTTTTGACACCATTGTTAAATAACTTTACCTCCTCCAACAAACCACCCTCTCCCCTCACACCCCTCCCCTTTCCCTTTTCTCCCACTTGTCCTTCTATCCTTTCACAGTGTGACGTAAATATGGTGTGTCACGTATTATTTAAGCTCATATCTGTTTATGTTGTATTAGTCCTGCCTGATGATGACTGCTAGTCAGTCGAAACACGTGTAGCAAGAGGTGGAAATAAAATTTTGTAGACAGTACGAAATCATTTGAGCTGCATTACAAATAAAATATAGTTTGCATGCAAGCGATGTAGTCATGCCTTCTTACTTTGGTGGTATTCTCGGCGAAAGCCTCACAAAAAATATCTACGTCCTTGACCTGTGTGGTTAACGTAAAATGATTTTCCTGAGTCCATTGCTTGAAACGAACATCATTAGTAATTTTTTCCCTGGAGTTCTCTGAAATAATTGCTGTCATTCAGTCTCTACTCCCACATTTTCTGACGACATCATCACCGTTTTTGCCCTCTTCTCGTGGCAATGTTTCTGGGTACTCACCCATGACGCACATTTCTGACGGAGGGCGACTGGGAGAGTGAGAATTCCAGGCAATCCCGATAAGTTTAGAAATTTTTTTCTCCGTTATCCGAATTTATTTGCTCTAAACCAGCCCCGAGGTATTGTAACCTGTAATTCTTGTGGATCATGCAGACACATATGGTGTGAGTGCCAGGTTCACCAGCCAACACGCACTCAGGAGGCTTCAAATCTGTAAATTTGGAGAAACCAATCTTAAAATTAGGTTTTCTCTCTTTAAAGGCTTCATAGGCTTCCCAGAAATTGCAAAGAATTAATCTTTTCGGCTTTACTACGCGCACATTTCCCTCCTTTACACTCTTACACTCTTTTTTGCCCACCATTTCTCTACTATTATCTGGTTCACGGCAGAATTCAATCACTTTCAGTTTAGTGTCATTTGAGAGGTATTTTTTTCGTCTCGCGTTCGCAGAGCACAGAAGTCCTTACTCAGATACGTAGTTTTTCATCTTTTTGACCAAATACGTCGATGTTTGAAACTCCTGCTTTATCTTTTAAACACTCCAAGATTTGGGTAGGACAGATAGGATTAAAACTTTTTCACTCATTTTCGTAGCTTTGAGGAACTTATCCTTCAGCTGCATAATCATTCCCTTGCCAGCTAGGTGGAAGTGATCTTCTTGTTCAGGAATATCTTCTTGAATATTCACCTCCCCACCAGTAACCTTTTGAAGAGATAATCTCAAAGCAGCGGTTGCCACTTTTAATTTCTTCGCTAGATATTTGCTTGTCCTCTGCAATTTTTTGTTGTTGTTACAGGTGTTTGATCCAGGGATTTTAACGTCTTGTACAGTTTTCCCAAGCAAATTTCTTTTCCTGGAATGTACTGACATCCATTGGTTTCATCAGTCCCGCTATTTTTCATAGAACTAACTGATGACTCTGGCTAAGAACCTTGAGATTTAAGAGTGAATGTAGCACTGGTTGAAGGTCCTTCTGCACCATAAACCCTACTCTGATAATCGTTATTTGTGGCGACCTCTGACTGAATTTCTGGCACATGTTGAGAGCAACCTGGATTGTTCTATTAGGCAAAATTTTCTGGCTTGTTGACTTTTTTTACACCCACTTTACATTGAACACAGAGTTTCCTACCCTCTATTACAACAGGCACTGTGTCATGATAGAAATTGTGGAACTCGCTTGTAATTGTCCACAAATTAATCGAGCGAATGTTTCTATGCAAATTCAAGGGATTGCAGCACCGCTCTTGACGAACCTCGTAGAAGAGTAAATAATCCTTACAATGACGGTTGCAAAGATTGAGTATAGCATCCACACTACTTCTCAATTCAATCAACTCAATTTCACGAGTAGAATAGCTGCGGAAACTCCTCAATACTGTTACACTCAAACATTTCTGGTTTAAAGCATCACCAACTGAACATATCATAATCAACCACTGCAGACCAAAAAACGTTTACTCGCTCTGAAACACGCGCTCTCTAAAAATGAGACCAAGGAGAGTTTTGAAACGTCACTGACGGAGGATGGACGGCAACTGACGAATTGCTTGCAAATGCGATACTTAGTGAGGGAAAAAAAATCATGTGTAGCTCTTCGCATTTACCGTTGTTTTTTAATCAGGGGTTAATATGTGAATGGGTGAGGGTGGGCGACGGCTACTGGGCGCAATGGTTGTAAAGATGTTTCTCAGAACAAAATTTGGAGAGTAGACATAATTGGTCTTGATTTAGGACGCGGGAAGAGAGGTAAGTGATTTTGCTTAAATACATATAAACATGCTTACCAATCACGCCGTTTCCTTCCGGGGTAGGCTCATTCACAAAGTTTCACTCAAAAACATACATTTGTACACCTAACTCTGTTTCAATAATTTCCTCCATACTGACCATCAGACCAGTTAAATAATAAAACAGTGCCTTATTGTAAATTCACTAACGTTTATGTCTCTATATTCTTGTGTACCTTCCTGTGACATTTATATATAATGACTTGTGACAATACAATCCGTTTATGTCGAGTATGTTTCAAGCACGCATCACCGTAGAATATTGAGGCTCTATTAAGTCAATTATGTACGTGTGGATATATATTAACAAAGGAAGTGATATGGCTGTCTTTGGAGTTACTAATGAAAATCGGCATGACGAAATTTTGCAAAATCAAATGGGACAATATTTTAAAAATTACAAGGCGGTTAGGCGTTCATTAAGCTTTCCAATTCACGACAGAGGCCCAGCAGTTGTTCATTTAGCAGTTCATCTTGAGAATGGACGAGTGTATTTTACAAGAACCCTGATCCTAGCTTCATATTTCTAACTGTACCAATATGACTCGTTTGCGAGAATACTTTCTTATGTAGAAGTTCCCAATTACTACATATGGGACGCGTCAGGAAGAAAATTCATTCGACGTAAGAGAGAAATTCCGCTGGAAGGATTTGAGGGTATATTAAAAGATAATGCTACTGGCCGAGTATACACGGTTCATCCAAAAAACGCAGTGTGTTTTGGTGTGAAGTACATGGACCAACACCGTTTGAGTATCTTCGAACAGCATACGGTTATATTTGTGAAACGCATTGGGAGGCATGTCAGCGCCGCGGTCTGTTAGAAAATGGCAAACACTCACTGGGAGGAAGGAAGTAATGAGGGAGGCGGCCGCACATGCATCATGAGCGGACCAAGTGCGAGAACTTTTTGCAAAAATACTCCCTCCCTGTAATCCCTCAAATTCCAATACGCTATGAATAAAATATCGTTACAACATGAGTGAAGACATTTTAGCCTGAGGGCGGAGAGAGAATCCGGATTTGGATGTTACTTTCAATGAAGATATGTATTTATATGGAAGTCAAGATAATGTTAGAGTATCGATATTTAGCGATGATCAATCGTAGTTTAGTTCAAGTTGGAGTTCAACCTCCCGTGAGAAGTGAATTAGACACAATTCCAAATTCATGAAAAAAACTCAGTTATAACGTAAAAGACTTTCATCGCAAAATCAAGTTAAATCAACAAAAAATATCGCAAACACAATAAATTGCCAAATTGACTGATTGTGGCAATGCGTTGTGGAACGAGGAGAAGGAATAACTCATAATAATAACGATGCACTATTCCACAATGTTGTCTACCTGTTTCGACATCTATAGCGTCATTCAAAAAAAAATTTATTATGAGTTATTACAACGAATTGTATACGACAGGATCATAATCATAATTGTATTGAAACAGGTGAAGAGGGAATTATCTTTTTGGATGTCCCAGGGGGCACTGGTAATTTCTTATCAATTTGGCTTTAGCTAAAATTCGAGTGAAAAAGCAAATCTCGTTACCATTGGCAAATTTTTGAAATCGCGGCCGCGTTAATGAAAGGTGAGAAAACGCTGCATTCCGCCCAAAAATTACCATTAAATGTAGCCGAACAAGAGTATTCAGTCTGTATAATTACAAGATCTTAGGCACGAGGTCACCTTTTAATGCGATGCAAAATCATTACATAGGACGAATATGAAATGGCCAATAAAAATCACTCGAAGCGCAAGATAAAATATTACAGGATATTTGGGTCTTCGTTGAAAAGTTATCTTTAACTAAAAATATACTTGCATTTAAAACAGGAGATTCAAGAGGATAAGAATTTTCTGAAAAACTTTTGAAAATTCGAAATGGTACCTATTTCTAAGATCTGAACTCTGGTAAACATATTTTAACAGAAGATTTATGCAACGTGGTAGATACGGAAGAAGTAATTATCGAAAAAGTGTATCCATTTATGGCAGGAAAATACCTGGATAAAGAATGATTGTATGAGCGAGTGATTTCAGTTACAAAGAATGATATAGCAAAACAAATTAATGAGAGGATACAGAATATGACACAGTGGGAAAAAATGTAAAAACCGATTGGCACAATGAAGGATCAAGATGAGAGTGAGAACTTTCAAACAGAATTTTTAAATTTTATTCAATCCACCTTGTATGCCTTCCTACATATTGAAGCTTAAAATTGGATCGCCAGTTTCACTGTTACGAAATCTTAACTCGCCGAAATTATGTAATGTTACACGATTGATTATGCGTGAAACAGCTCCTCAACGATATCATTGAGGCAGTAATCCTAACCGGCAAAGAAATGGAAAATCGGTTTTCATACCAAGAACTCCATTGATCTCAAATGATTCGTCATTTTACTTCAAACTACTACAGTTTCCTGTGAGATTAGCCTATAGTATGGCTATCAATAAGGCACGGGGTCAACCGTTCCACAACTGCGTAGTTTATTTGAAATACTTCCGTTTCTCACATGGTCTGCTCTACGTTGCTTTTTCACGTGTCGGAAAAGCATAAAATCTATTTGTGCATATGCTGTACAACAAGAAATCAAATGTAGTGTATAAGAATGTATTTTGATGAAATTAATTAGTATTTAAGATATTTATGTGCCGCAAAAAATAATAAAATATAATAAAAAACAGAAAAAGGGTGGTCTTTTGATGCAAGTCTCCTAGATTATATAAGGAAAACCGCAAAAATGTACCAAAACAACCCAGCGAAAAAGGTTTTCTTCAGCTAATAAAAATAATGAGCAATAATTGGATTTCATTGGATGGTTTCAATTGGATTGACCCAGATGCAAATGTCAACATGTTATAAATCGATACTTTTCCATTGCATGAATGATGAACAATAAGAATGCAGTCATTCGTATGTATGAATGCATATCGTGTGCTACATGGGACACGATTTGCTACAATTTATTTTTTTTCACCACATTACTTCCATGATTATCTGAGCTTTTCGCACGGAATTCAAAATATTCTCCATCGCCTCTCTCGAGCCGGAAGAGCTCAACAGTTCCCGCTTGATAGATGTGCACCACTGTACAAAGTACAAGGCACTCGCTGAAAAGCAGTTTCGCGTATGATAACAGAAGCTCCAATAGCGCCGCATCCAGTGTCCCTGGGAATAGAGGGATCGTGCATGAAGATGAGCATCCAATGCGACTGGGACGGGTGCCGACGGCTAGAGACGAGGAATGACTTAGCAGTGCCCTCTCTCGAGTGAAAAACGGCCTCTCATTGTTGGCCCTGGAAGAGAAGGTGGTGGTAAGATGTAAAAGGCGGATAATATTCTCCTTTCTTTCCTTGAGAGTGGAGTAACCTTGGGTATGTTTATGTGACCCGATTCCGAGATGTGTTGGCGCCAAAAATCGGATAAGTGATGCCTCCGAATTTATTCTCGCTTCCTTCCCCCACCATTAAAGCGATCACCGTCAAAAGTGTTCGGTTGAATGAATGGGTCGCCTACGCAGGGCAGTGAGTGATGCGGGAGTTGGCATTTGGGATTCCATCGAGCAGATCCGTTACCCCCCACTCCCTCGCTTTCCAAGAGGCTCGCCTCTATAGGCGAAACCGCTCCTCGTTCGCTCATTAATGACCGCCGGTCGGCAGGGAAGACGACCAGGGGAAATCTTCTCCGACTGGTTGACTCCAGGGCATCAATTTGGTCCACCTCACTCCGGGAAAATATATCAAGCAGAAATTCAGGTGGAGGATTCACTTAATGGATGCCAAAATCTAAAATGTTTTACGAGACATCACGAGAGAAAATATGCGACGTAAGAGAAGGAGCTACCGTCTGGATGATGCAAATAAAGTACAGGATTAATTCTGATTAAAAAGTGATTGATGGTTCAAGCGGACAGTCGTAATTCATAAGTGAAAATGAGGTGACCGACAGCCTACAGCGATCCATTCATTCAACACCGAGAGTGCTGCAATCGCATGCCTTGAAACCTCACTGTCATTTTCAGGCGAGCAAATTAAATTTCATCAAATATAACATATTTCAGCTATGCCGAGATGGTTCAGTGCTAAACTATGAAGTTGTCATCATGGTAGGAATTTCCAAGAAATCACCCAATATATCACCAAAAAGCTCGCATTTTAGTCACCGACCCTGCTAAAAATTCTGTATAGTTTCCGAAAAATTACTTTTACAGAATTTCTTTAAATGTTCTGTAGATATCCCTTAGAGTATTGAAATGTCATTTTACGGATTTCTCTACGACGCTCTGCAGAATACCTTAGGATGTTCTGCAGAATACCTTCTGATGTTCTGCAAAATTCCTGAGGACGTTCTGTGGAATTCCCTACGAATTTCCTTATAGGTCCTTAGAAAAGGAGCTGGGTCAACCGAAACCTCACATATCTCCGTAGAGTAGCTGAAGTTCTACAGAACAGCTTGTAAGGAGTATTTTTCTCTGCAGAAAATAGCTCTACAGAACATAAGTTCTGTAGAGTCAGGCTCTCATGTTCCATACAGATCCTTAGAAAGGAACTAGTTCTGAAGAAAAAGAGTCAATTTCTGTAGAATTCCTTACGCTCTACAAAACAACTTCTACGGAATTTTTTAGCAGGGGAGAACTGAAAACTTGATTTTATCCCAAATTTGTTGCCATACGACAACTGTAGGAGAAATAGTGACAAAATCAGCGGAAAACAATTTCTCAATTTCATTTTTTATTAATGTAACGGCGACTCCAAACAAATCTTCAACGTTTCAATCAAAAAATTTCAGCCAGATTGGAATTAATTTTCCCACAGCGACAACGATTGACTATTTACTCACTTTTTGGAAACAACAGCAAATGCTACTTCAGTGCATGATAACCCTAAATACAGCATTTGAGAGTTGTACACATCCAAAAGTTTTTATAATCAGTGATTAAAAATCATAATTTAGGCCTTGCGCTCAAAAAGGACCGCCTCTGCCGTTACGTCATTCCTCTTACTCAGCCGTCGCTATTGAGTTTGTTTACACTGGCTCTCTGTGATATTTTCTGTGATGGGAGTAAATATTTTGTAGAATTTGCTATGTATTTCCGATTAGCGCGAGGGAGGAGTCCAACAATATTGGAGGCAATATTACTGGAAAAAAGAAAAACTATAAAGAATAATGTAACGTGCCACTGTTCAAAAGTGCAAGAATATCAACGCCAAATAAAGTGTTCAGCGTCCCAGATAATGCTACTGTACGAAAGAAGTGGCTCTTAGCAGCTCGACGAGACTATAAAAAGATGCATTTAGCTAAAAAAACTCGTTTACGATGCTGGGCCGACCTTTTCAAAGTTAACAATGATACTCAAACGATATCGTACTGACAACAAAATTTATTTCAAACTCTTACAACACGTGTTTCGACTGTCTAGCAGTCATCATCAGGTAAGACTAATCTTAACATATCGTTTGAGTATCATTGTTAAATATGCTCTTCTACAATATCTCGCCGGAGAAAGTGGAGTTTATTTTCAAAGTTAGTTGAAAATTATCAACCTCTCGAGAGTAAACAACCAACCTATGCACTTCCTCACGCGTATTGCGATTCATTGTGTATTGCTGGTAAGACTACATTATTTCAGAGGCGTATTCTCTCATACTTGGAACCGCAATTCAATGTGAACATTCTAAAGGTAGAAATAGCGTGTTAATGGGAGCTGGGGTGTTACAAATTGTAATTTTTGGACTCACACGACCGTATTAGTAGCTGCTGTGTTAGATTAGTATTGAAATATAGATATACTGCATTTATTTCTTTCGACTCTTTCTAGTTAGAAGAGGATGCTTAAAATTACATGCATCGGAAAATGATAGGGGTGCCTTTAAGAATGATCAAGGAGTTACTTCAAATATATTTGAATGCCAATCTAAGAATAGTCCCACCTCATTTGATAGACCCGTGGTGGGGCAGAGAATAATTTTTGAAATTATGCAGGACTCAGCCAACTCACGAGAGTCGGCCATGGATCAGACCCTTGGCCGATGGACCATGACATTGTAACCGAGGAAGAGAGGGAAGCTGTCTCGTCACAAAAGCCACCAGTGAATGCAATTTCTCCAGTAAACTGTGAAATAATATAATTTAGCGAGAATTTCATTTCATTTCCATTTAATGCGTAAAATAAAAAGACTAGTTGCTAGGGAGACATTCTTACCGGGACATTTTTACTTCTCGCTGCTCGGAGCTCACTAAGAGAGAGTTTTGCCTCATAAAATCTCCCACCATCAATGCATCCACTGCGGGCAGGTTGTTGGATAACGCCTTGGAGTATCATACCTCGGTCTGGAGACGAAACAATTCCCTGAGATTTCAAAGAAATGATGTATTGTTGTCACTCCTGTCACGGCAATCGTGAACTTGAGCCGGGCAAGTAAGGAAGATGACGTCAGAATCCAATGGCCAATGAGCGTGCGTTTTGCCTTGCTGGATATCGATGCAAAAACAGTGCAACTTTAATGGCTAATATTATTTATAAAACACAACAGAATAAAGTTTTACCGCAGGATTGACTTATTCATGATATAAGGAATCACTGATAATTCATTCCTCACCAAATTCTGACCCATGAAAATAATCAATTGTGTTCAGATAGTTGTCACTCTTTATATTGAAAGTCATTAGAGCGAGGTAATACTATTATTACCGATTACCGATATTTCATCCAATCTAATGTGCTCATTACATAGCAGTCCTGATGGCAATTCCCCACCCTCTCCAAAATAAAAATAAATTGTGCGCACTTAGCATCCCTTATTACCTGTCGATAGTCCGTGGACATTGAAACCCGAGTCGAAAGTAAATCTACATCTACATGTATATCATACCCGGCAAATCACCAAAATGGTGTGTGGCAGAGGGTGCTTCCACACCAGGCATGCATGAATTATACGGCAGAACGCCGAAACTACGCTGAAACCAGCGTAACATTCATGCAATGCGCCAATTAAAAAGTCTACTAACCAAGAAACATTCTATCGTCAATCGTACCTATATGCAAGGGGTACAAGGACTACTACAGATTCAAAATACCATATGTAAATAATAACATCAATATTTGCATCATGCAGAAATAAGAACGTAGAAAATAAAAATAAAAAAAAGATCTACAGTCTAGCTAATGTCACTATTCACACTATTCATGACGACGATCACAGCTGTCATGTTCCCGATTGGTACGCGGAAAGTATGACATTTTATACCAACCTATCGGTTCTACAATCTATCTCTCTAATTTTATTGGCGCGATCTAATCTGCCATAGTACGAGGGGGTTAATAGTATGTTTTTTACGTCGTCAGAGAAATGTTTTTCCTAAAATTTAGCTCAGAGATTAAGCCTATACTTAAACCAACGCTGTGATAGCGATTCCTATCCCAATTCTTCTAACAATCCAGACACAGTGTGTGTGCAATGAGAGCATGAAACTGTGTTGTGGACAACTGCGTGGTATTTATTCCGTCATTCAAATGAATGTTACAGAACTTTTCGTTAAAGGCGCTATGTGATGAGAGCAAGAAACCTAAATCAAACAGTTTTTTTAACCACAAATGAGCTTAGTGAGGGGCCATAAAGAAATGCACAGCGTGACTCATAAAAGTAATCAAGTAACATTTTTATCACAAATGTACACGATAAAAGTATTCCGATTAAATTACCACGGACTGCTAGTACATTTTGCAAAGCGGATGCATAATTTATTTTATTTGAAATCATTACATTAAATTATAGGGGCATCAGTGTTACTGCTTCTTGTGGGAGACTTTATACGCGTCCGACAAAGGAGAGATTTGAACATGAAGTCGGTATTGGGGAAGAGCAAAGTGAATTTGTGACAGGATAACCCTGTATAGATAATATCTTTTCAGTGAAACAACTAGCAGCAAAAAATAGGACAAGAAATGGAGAGACACATCTGGTATTTACAGACCTTGAAAAAGCTTATTATACATTACCTATCAATAATCATGCGTAATCTACAGGAAACTACTGTAAATTTTTCCTCTTCTCTCTATCCCCTCAACCTCCTGCATCACAAAATATACTGTCTACATTCTCCTATGCCTACTACACCCTAATTTTTACATCGGTCTCAGTACCTCTCCTCTGAATATACGTATGATTGGCCACTGTTCCAGATGCAACGATCCGCCCTCACTCTCCGTCTCCCTCCCAGTCGCCACCCACGTTTCTTCACACAATACCACATTCAATCATACTTTTAATATCGGTATTCTCGCTTCACTTCCCCCTCCTACTTTCCTCTCCAACTTAAAGATCTTGAGTCCTTATGTATTTACTTTTTTCAAGCCTTCTTTCAGCCGGGACTCAATAAATCACACTAACCTCCTCCATCACTTCCTATTTTACTAACCTCCCTCTCTTTTAAATTCTCTTTTCTTCCAGCCTTCCCGCCCTTTCCTTACTTTCCTCAATTCCCCTCTTCCCCTCCCCTCTCTCACTTTCCTTCTTCCTTTCCATCCGCCTCCGTACTTCCTTCCCCCTTAGTCCTTAACTCTACTCAGAAAAAGACGAGCTTTTTTTGTGAGTGTTTGTATTTTCATGTGTCTATGTTTTTTTTGTCAGTCTCCCTGTGGCATTTATATACTCATACGTCGTCACTCAAATGATCCTCCGTCAAATTAGGCGGTTGAAGGTGGTTGTGTCGAATCGCCGAAATATAATTAATCTCGTAAGTTTTCTTTTTTGGTGTCCCTGTGTTTATACTAGTCACGCCTGTGACATATTCTAATATTATTGTGCACTACACGTGTTATCCATCGTTTGGTTTTTAAATACCCAAAGTTTTACAAAGTTATGATGATGAGAGGGGACTGGGAGGTGACTCAGTTGCTATGCCTCCCCTTCCCAACATCACTCAACCGGCCCACTAACTTTCCCTCACCTGAGTTAGCCAGTCCTTCCCTCCCCTCTACCTGTCACCGCCATCAAAATTGCTGTTACATTGTTGCTACTCCCGTTCCTTCCCTGTTCTAGTCGCCTCCCAGTCCCCTTTCATTACTTTGCTGCAACTTTTCCCTCTGCTCAGTCAGCCAAGCCCAGCATCATTAACCTCCCCATATTACACTGTTACATTGTTCCAACTACCACCCCCTCCGCGCCATCCCAGTTCTATTCGAAGGAAAATCTCGACGAGACAACTATTTCTGTGTTGTCAAAAGGCCTCAACTTTGCCCCCACCCCGAAGTCGATCCCGTTCACAGACATAATTGGCGGAGTAGAGCAAGCGATCAAGAAGACGCGAAACCGCAGACGAAATCCGCAACGAAGTCGCGATGGCCCTGAAGAGGGCCGTCGTGCCCAAGCCTAACCTGACCTGGGAGGAAAGGACTGCCATCGACAAGCTGCGTAGGAATGCAGACCTAGCAGTCCTCCCTGCGGACAAAGGAAACGCCACCGTGGTCATGACGAGGATGGATTACCACCGAAAAATTGAAGAGATTCTCCGGGACAACGCATACCGTCCGCTTTCTCCTGACCCTACGGAGAGCTAAGTAAGGAAGACCATCGAGCTGATAAAGAAATCTGCTCTCCAAGTAGAGACAAGGACGCTTGTACCACAGGCACCAATTCCACCTAGGCTCTACGGGCTACCAATAATTCACAAGGAGGGAGTTCCTTTAAGACCCATCGTAAGTGCCATCAATTCACCAACCTATTGCCTCGCCAAATACCTGACCAGCCTTCTCTCACCCTACGTCGGGAGATGTGAGCACCGGGTCAACAACTCGGCCGACTTCATCAAGACACTCCGTTCTATTCGACTTGAACCAGGTGATATCATGGTCAGTTTCGACGTAGTGTTCCTGTTCACTCGCGTCCCCCTGGAGGACACTCTTCAACTGCTGGTGACTCGTTTTGATGCCAAAACTGTCAATATCTTCCACCATGTCCTCATGTTAACTTACTTCGCTTACGATGGAAGGTTTTATGAACAGACGACCGAGGGCGTTGCGATGGGATCTCCACTCTCACCGGCAATAACGAATCTTTTCATGGAAGACTTCGAAGACAAAGCCCTTTCCACGGCGGTATTGAAGCCCAAATGCTTCTACCGATATATAGATGACACGTTCATCGTGTGATCTCACGGAACCGAGGCCCTCCAATCCTTCTTGAGTCACATGAACCAACAACACGGAAGCATTAAGTTTACTATGAAGAGGGAGAATGACGGCACTCTATCCTTCCTAGATATTCTTATCTACCGGAAAAAGGATGGATCTCTGGGACACAGAGTTTACAGAAAGCCCACCCACACGGATTTGTATTTGAAAGCGCATAGCCACCATCATCCATCACAACGGAGAGCAGAACTTTCAACGTTGGTACACCGAACACGGTCCATTGCCGATCAAGAGAAGATCCTTCTGCTGACTCTCGGAGCGAGCGGACGTGCCTACCTGACCTCTCCCTGGAACTGGTTAATCCCCTCAGCGAGGCAGACCCCTACCTGCGCTGTGCACCTGCTTTCCCGTTGCCGTAGTTCGTTGTACTGTGTAGTGATAAGTAGACATTTGTTTTAGTTTTATTTTTTTTTCGTTGTGCTAGAGAGTTTGTGTTCTTATTTATCTCGTATTTTAGTTAGCTCTTTGCCAGGTGTGAGGTCTGTGTTAAAGTTATTTCGTATAAGTATTATTGTTACTTTGTCCATTGTGACCGAGTTTAGGATCGCTCAGTTCTTTTGAGTATAGCCATCTTTTTGTAGTTAAGCTTTTTTCCTTGGGAGTTCATTGCGAGTAGTGCTAGGATGTCTTCGAATAGGTCACCTGTTGGGATGATTAAAAACGCCGGCGAGTGTGCGGCTCTCCGAGCCCGCATCGCCGAGTTGGAGAGAATCCTGCGGGAACTCCAGTCTAAGGTTGAAAGAGTGGTCTGCGTCCCGAAGGTGGATGAAAATTTGGGTCGCTCTTCGAAAGTTCGCCGTGCCCTACGGGCCGCACGAGTTCGCTCGAATGCTAACAGTGGCTGGACGATCGAGAGTTTGCCTGAAGGTCCTTCTTCCGATGAAGGGGCAGTACAACTCCGTAAACCGGAGGTCTGGAGGGTCGTGTCTCGGAGGAGTGGAGGTAAGGTCACTCTGAAGCGTATTTCAGGAGATGCTTTGGCACCTCCCATTGCCGTTTCGAACAGGTACCGTTTGCTTTCGGATGGAAATTCTGAGGTGCCTGACGTGCCTACTCCCACTCCGAGACCGGCACCTAGGAAGAGTCGTCAGAGTGGGAAGGGGGGGATTGTAGTGATAGGTAGTAGTAACGTCCGCCGTGTGATGGTCCCTTTGCGGGAAAGGGCAGGCCATGAGGGTATAAGCCACCGTGTAGCGTCATGGTGCATTCCAAGTGGCGGTGTTCCGCAGGTGACGCAGGTGGTTGGGGCGGCGGTCCGGGGTACGAAGTGCTCAAGTCTACAGATTGTGGCCCATGTCGGCGTCAACGACGCCATGGACTGTGGAACCGAGGAGATCCTGCGTTCCTTCAGGGAACTGGACTCCGAAGTGAAGCGGGTAAGTCGCGACGAAGGGGTTGACATGACGCTTGCAATTTGTACTCTTGTCCCGAGGATCGATCGTGGACCCCTGGTTTGGAGCCGAGTGGAGGGCATAAACCAGAGGTTGCGTCGCTTCTGCACGGACATTGGAGCCTCCTTCGTCGACCTCCGGCCGGCAATCCGATCGTGTCGGACCCCTCTGAACCGTTCTGGTGTCCATTACACGGCCGAGGCAGCTAGCTGTGTAGCGAGTAGCATACTCGATCAATGTAGACCTTTTATAGGATAGAGGGTAGGGCAAAGAGTAGGTCAGCTAGTGGGTCGAATCAGGTACCATCGCGAACAATATTTAATAGAAAAAATATCCAAGAAAGTGTTAACACTACAGAGAACAGTAAGAGGCCAGTTTCAAAAAATAGCAGTAATGTAACTTGGAATATACCTAAGAAAGCGAGTTTAATGAGAATACACTTTCCCGGAATACGCTCACTGATAAATCCTTTTCTGTCGTGGTAGTAAATTGCCGTAGCATAAGGAATAAAGTAGCTGACTTCTACCATCTAATTGAAACTACTGACGCAGACTTAATTATAGGGACGGAAAGTTGGTTGTGTAACGAAATCGCAGATAATGAAGTATTCCCGAAAAATTTCACAGTTTATATAAAAGATAGAGTGGAAAGGACCGGGGGAGGAGTTTTTATTGCAGTGAAGGATTGTTATATTAGTAGAAGGGAGTCATTTTCCGACGACCAGGTACAAAGCGTATGGTGCTCTATTCAAAATCCTAAAGCAAAAACAATCTATGTGTGCACATATTACAGACCACCAGATACCCATGTAAGCTCAATATTAGGACTACAAAAGTCAACTCAGTAAGTTAACCACTCAAAAAAACGACTGTCATATTATAATCGGTGGGGATTTCAATCTTCCGTCAATAGACTGGGACTCTTACAGTTTTGTCACTGGGGGGAAAGACAAAGACCTTTAGGAATCACTCCTGCATACATTCACATCTCACTCACTACATGAATTAGTCACTGTTCCAACAAGAGGGAAAAATACACTTGATCTTTTAGCGACAAATATTCCACACATGGTTGTAAACATAGGTACGGATAAGGGAATAAGCGACCACAAGATAGTTAAAGCTAATTTTTCCGTGAGCATTATCAAGAAACATAATCCACAAAGAACAATCTACTTGTTTAATAAGGCTTGCTACGAAGGTGTAAAACGAGAGTTACAAAAGTCATTTAATATTTTTCAAAAAATAAGTATCAACAGTAATACCGAGGTTTTGAGGAAAACTTTCCTCAACGTTACAAGATCAGTAGTTATCAAATACATACCAGGTAAATGGAAAAGAGCCAATGCAGAGCCTAGGTGGTATAACGCGGAGGTTAGAAAAACATTAAAGCACCAAAGAACATGTCATGCTAGGTTAAAAAGGGCAAAAATTAACAAATCCTCCGAAGAACTATACACAGTCACCGAAAATTACAAAAT
This sequence comes from Ceriagrion tenellum, assembly GCA_963169105.1. Taxonomy (NCBI): domain Eukaryota; kingdom Metazoa; phylum Arthropoda; class Insecta; order Odonata; family Coenagrionidae; genus Ceriagrion; species Ceriagrion tenellum. Next base: position 139,259,462 of record OY720641.1, on the reverse strand, counting down.
ATCTAAACTCTCAGCAAAAAAAAGCGTGCCGAAGGGCGTTAGCTGATTTCAAAAGTAAATTACTGGGAAAACAATTGAACGATAATCCCAAGGCATTTTGGTCGTATTTTAGGGACACTCAAGTGAATAAATCAACAGCACACACGCTTAAGAATATCAAAGGGGATAAGCTAACCAACAGTCTACAAAAAGTCAAATCGTTTAACTCATTCTTCAAAAGTATTTTCAGTACTTATACACCACATCTTTTCGATCCGCAGCCAGTTCGTTCCCAAACATGTATGCCTGATATTATTATAATTTGTCGCGGCATAGAACAGCAGCTAAAAAATATCAACCCCAACAAATCCCCCGGTCCAGATCAAATATCTGCTGGCGTATATAATACATTGGCATCAGACATAGCGCCTTACTTAGAATTAATATTTACCAAATCTTTAGTAGATCACGTAGTACCTAAGGACTGGAGGGTAGCAAATATCACACCTATATTCAAAAGCGGCGACAGGGAAGACCCTAGTAACTATAGGCCTATTTCTCTCACATCCATTTCCTGTAAGGTATTTGAACACATAATCGTAAGCTCCATTATGAGTCATTTAGATAGGGAGGAATTATTAATAAATAACCAACACGGATTTGGAAAGGGTAGATCTTGCGAAACCCAATTGGCCCTCTTCGTTCATGATATCTTGCTCTCGGGTGAAAATAATGTTCAAGTTGACGCGATATTCCTCGATTTTAAGAATGCTTTTGATAAGGTACCTCACGTTAAGTTGCTCTCAAAGCTAGAAGCATATGGAATAGATAAAAACATAATTAGTTGGATTAATCAATTCTTACATGGGCGGGAACAAAGGGTTGTCATAGACGGTATCATGTCAAACACAGTTAGCGTTACATCGGGTGTTCCTCAGGGAAGTGTAATTGGTCCACTTTTATTTCTCTTGTACATAAATGATATTAGCACGTCGTTAAAAGTAAGCTTAGACTCTTCGCAGACGACGCGGTTTTGTATAGCGATTTTAACAATTCCGAAGATAGCAACTCGTTAACAATCGACCTACTTGCTATTAATGCTTGGTGCGAAAAGTGGCAGATGGAACTAAACATAAAAAAGTGCGTATCAGTCAGCTTTTGGAAAAAGAAAAATAGGCCAGGTAGGGCTTACCAGAATTCAAAATACGGAAATTATTCACGCCGAGTCTGTTAAGTACTTAGGCGTCACAATTACTCACGACCTATCTTGGGGATAAAATATTAGGGAAGTATGCGGTCAAGCATACAGGAAGCAAGGCTTTATCAAGAGAGTACTCGGAAAATGTGATGAGAAAGTGAAAGAACGTTGTTATTTTTCAATCGTTAGCCTTATCTGGAATATGCTGTTAGTGTATGGGATCCATACGAAACGGGCTTGATATCAGAGTTAGATCGCGTACAGCGAAGAGGATCTAGGTTTGTGAAACGATGCTATGATAAGTTGGCTAGTGTGTCTGGACTGTTAGAAGAATTAGGATGGGAATCACTTTCACAGCATAGATTTAATTATAGGATTAACCTCCTAAATAAATTTCAGGAAAATCATTTTACTGACGACGTAAAAAACATACTTTTAACCCCTTCGTACTACGGCAGATTAGATCGCGCCAATAAAATTAGAGAGCTAGATTGTAGAACCGATAGGTATAAAATGTCATTTTTTCCTTGTACCATTCGGGACCATAACAGGTGTGATCGCCGTCATGAATAGTTCCGAGTATTAACAATAGGCAGGCAGTAAATCTTTCTCATTATATTCGCTACTCTCTTATTTATGCATGATGTAAATATTGATGTTCTCATTTATGCATGATATTTTGAATCTGTAGTAGTAGTCTTTTTATCCCTTGCATGTTGGAACGATTGAAGATAGAATGTTTCTTGGGTATTCGATTTTTAATTGGCGCTTTGCATGTGCCGTACGCAGGGTTTAATGTAATGTCGTAGTTCTACCATATCATTCATGCATGTCTGGTGCGAAAGCACCCACAGCCACACACCCTTTGGGTGGCTTGCAGGGTATGACGTAGATGTAGATGAAGGGAGCCTGCCAGCTGAAATTTAACACCTAAAGAAGACCTTCCAACAGAATGGCTACTCGGGCAAGGAGATCACCATGGCCCTAAAAAGGGCCTTCACGGATCGGAAAGAAACATCTGAGGACAACGACAAGCCGATTGCCAGCGCCTGTCTACCATACATCTCAACTATTTCTGGGAAAATCTTTAGAATTCTAGGGTAGTACAACATCCGGACCTTTCACAAGCCACTTCAGAAACTGAGGAGCAAACTTGTCCGTGTTAAGGATGACCCCGGACTTATAACACCGGGACTTTACCGAATTCCCTGCGAATGTGGTGAAGTGTACATTGGTGAGACGGGCCGGACCATTGAGACGCGGGTTAAGGAGCATATGAGGAGCATCCGACTATGCCATCCGGAACAATCCGCGGTGGCAGAACATAGTTAAGCAAGGACCACCGCATAATGTTTGACGACACCAGACTACTCAGCCGATCCAACGGATACTGGGAACGACTGACGAAGGAAGTCATAGAGATCTGGATGGAGAAGAAAAACTTTAACCGGGACACGGGCTACGCGCTAAGCGAGGCTTGGAACCCAGCCCTTCGCAGAATAAAGGCGGATAGAAAAAAGATCAGCGCGAGCCAATCAGAGCCGACCAGAACTTTTTGGCGCGAAAACGGCCAGGCATATAGGGAGGCACCATTTTCGATACTGACATGCCCTTAGGACGATGGCGGTGGTAGCTATCGAATTGTCGGCCCACAACGACCTGACCCGGTTGAAAACCCGAGAAGACTTCATCAGCACAATACGCCGGGAAAGAACTAAATCATAATCCAGATGATGCAAACTAATCAAATTCAGGCAGGTGTTTATTCGTGCGAATACTTTTCATTTCACTGCTATTATGCCAATTATGGGTATTAATGGACGTGTATGAAAGGAGTGTGCTTGAGTGAAGAGTTGGTTTGGCCACGTTGAGAGAATGGATGAGAGTTGAATAACAAAACAGATATATGAGAGTAGAATGAATGGTGTGAGAGGTAGAGGTAGGCCGAGAAAGTTGTGGTTGAGAAAATTCTTAGGAGGAATATTAGGAGTATTAAAAACAGGAGGGCGTGTATGAAGCAATGTACGGGAGTATATGGCAAAAGAGGTTTGCAAGGGTAGGTCAGTACGGAGGAAGTTATTGAAGTAGAGTTAGGTGTACAAATATGTTTTTATGAGTGAAAATTAGTGACTCTGCTTACCCCGGAAGGGACCAGCGTGATTGGTATATGTGTATGTATGTGTGAGTTGCACTGAGGCGCGTAGCCAGACTTTCATTTCTGGGTTTTTTCTCCGAAGATTGAAAGTTATGACGGTTTACTACCCACCAGGGGCTAGTTGAATTCGCCTAATTACATTGAGAATATGAATGGTAAGAACTTCCCAACTAATAGACACAAGAAAGAAAAGGGAGATGCGGCGGATAACGAGATACCAAAAGGTGCGGTTAGCCATAAGTGAATGTATTATTTTTACTGATTTCATCATAAATGTTCATAAAATTCATCGTACAGCACTTATGTTACAAGGCTTTGCATTCGCATATGTAACAGTGCATGGGGGTAAATGAGGCAAAAAAGGTTTGCAAGGATAGGTCAGCATGAAGGAAATTATATAAGCAGAGTTAGGTGTACAATAATGTATTAATGAGTGAAACATTTTTAACTGTGCCTACCCCGGAAGGAATCGGCGTAATGGGTATGTATGTAGGTATATGACCCAATACTAAAGTTTTTATGGTCGCGCATTGACACAGGTTGTAATTACTGTTTTCCAATCCTTAATATATTTATCATCCATCTGAAATACATATAAATGTGCTCAGATCGTCTCTACAATTATGACAGTAATGCAAAATTGCCAGGAGCTGATGGACGTTACAATGAAGTACCGTATAGTGGGGTTACTTTAGTACAAAGTGGGGTAAAATTGTTACAACCTCGTTTTTATACTTTTAGCATTTGATAATTTGTCGTAGTTCAAAAATTTGACAAGAGATGTCAGTTTCATTGTGTAGGTTAAGTTTCTTTGGGTTGGTTACACTGGTCAATAATCGTTTCTTTCGATTTTGAATTCTCAGAACAGGAGGTTATATACAAGTCTGTTATAGGAGTGAGTTGTTCAGTTATTCAAATCTATTGATGTCAACACGATTGTGATTGTTCCCGAATCAATGGTAAGTGTGAATTTTGGTAACAATATATCCCTGTTTAATTTGCGATTACATCTGTTTTTATATCTGCATTCGTTATTGTAGTAGTTTGCTAAAATGTAAATATGAAGCTTGGTGGGGTCAGTTTAGTACACCTGTTTAGTCTAAAGGTTGGGAGGGTGAGTTTGGTACACATATTTTTTCAATCTATAAGACAACATTTTCGTTCCAGAAACAATGCCACGGCAGTATGTTCGTAAATTGGGAACAAGGCCTTATCGAAACTACGCAACAGACCCTGCTAGATGCTCTAGATCAAATGAAGAGAAAAAAAAATCAGTTTCCGTGAGGCTTCTAAAAGGTAGCTAGGCCTATACCTAGTACCTATAGGACGGTAAGCCAATGTAAATAATTTATTATCTTGTGATAGTTGTGAAAGAGAGGTGAAAAATTTCTTTAATCAGAGCGATCATAGAGATCATGGCAGTTGGCCCACTTCGAAATTTGTAATGTTAAAAATTTACGTATGTTGTTGGGTTAGATAGGAGACTTAGATACTTATGCAATCAAAGTAGTTTTAACTTCCCCGTGTCATTATCACTTGGCTTATGTCGCGAACACTCTTGGGCACGGATTCATTTTGAAGCAGCTTTTCATGATGAGGTGTGGACAATGCGTCCATTATCGTACTCATAACCGAGAATCAATCTGGAAGGTCTGGTCTCAATATAAACATTCATAAGCGCTCCTCTCGATGTGTTGCAGCGTGTCATCGGAAGGCGCAAATTCTTCCCTTACATTAGGATCGTACTCTTAGGGAAGGGGGAATTGCTATCGGCAGAGTCAACAATCCTAAGTTGCACGCCTTCCTTGCTCGCCGAAAATCTTCCTCTCACCAAGGTGGATGGATGCACACTTGTCCGATCCGAACTCCATCCCATCAGCTTTACTGTACTCCAGTACGGTGTCCAGGGCAACACGAAGGTCTTTTGCGATGGAAGCATAGAGCTTCAGGTCATTTATGTGAAATAAATGGGTAACCTTATGCTTCCAGTCACCTGGAACACCGCGCATGTGTGCCCTACCTCGTCACAACTTAGATAAAGGGGATGAGGGAACTACAGATTAATTATAAGCTCAACCTGTCGCCTTGGGAAACGTTATGGTGGTATGTTACCAACTTTATTGAAACCGACCGCTTATTTGAGGTCAGGGAGAAACACGTTTTCCAGGGTGGTAACAGGCGTTGAATGCCGGACGCAACCTCTGGGAGTTCTTTCATCAACTTCAGCATGGCCACAATGAGCTCAGGCGAAGTGATGTCGAATGCCTTCGTGTAGTCCACCCAGGCCATTGGTTGGTTTCGCTTACGCTGGATGGAATCCTGGTAAATATATGCACCTATCAACAAGCAAGTTGCCCTTGCATCTCATGATTCCACGCTTTGAGCTCCATCTGCATCCCTGCTCCTCCTACACCGGCTGGATGTGGTGGAAAATAAGGCTGCTCAAGATAGAAGCCTTGTGTACAGTGAAAAAAAACATTATTATTTTTATTATTATGTTTCAAAAAAAATTTTGCGTCCACTCATAGATATCTAATCGTTTCATAATTCCTTCTAATTCCTCTTGCGTCAAAGCGATATTTCTCTCTTCCTACTAACGTGGAGCTCCAAATGGTCCCCTCCTAACCTAACCCTATGAGTACCTTACATTTCATTTCACCCGCACATATAATATTCAGCAGCCGTATCCAGTTCCAACTTACTCAGGCTCATCTTCTTCTAGTCTCTCTCTTCAGTGTTCAACCCTGGGGATGGTTTGCAGCAGTACGCCATTCCTCTCTTCTGTCTGCTTTTCTCTTCATTTCTGTGTATGTGGTGCAACCCATATCATTCACAATCTGCTGCATGAATGACATCCTTGGTCGTCCCCGGCGATTCCTTCCCTCTATAGCGCCTTCTGCTATTGTTATAACGATGTTGTCGTGTCTTAGAATGTGCCCTACGAGTTTGTCTCTTCTTGTTTGGATATGCCTCCACAGGGATCTGGTTTCTTGAACTCTTTTCAGTACCTCTTCATTCGTGACTCTATCTTTCCAGCTGAGCTTCAACATCCTTCTGTAGAGCCACATCTCCAGGGCTTCTAGCCGCCTTCTCTCTTGTTTTCTTATTACCCATGTTTCGCTCCCATATAGGGCCACACTCCAAATAAATGCTTTCATCATCCGTTTCCTTATTTCCAAACTAATGTTCTTGTTGGTGAGTAGGTTCTTTCTAAGATAGAATGCAATTTTGGCCTGATGTATTCTCCTTACAATTTATTTCTGGCTTCTACCATCTCTTGTTATTCTGCTTCCCAGGTATGCAAATTCCTCTATAACTTCTAGCTTCTCTCCTCCAATTCTCATTATTGGGGGTTCATATTGTTCTTCATTACATCAAATCCCAATTGTCCATGTATCCGAATTGCATAGAAATATGCTCTGCGAGAGCGATCTCACGCACTTGAAAGTTCTCAGATCTTAAAAATTATAGCCATTATCATTCATGTTTGAAAGTTCCGAAGATGATGCACTCCCCCAATATTTTTCCATATTTTATGCCAAATCCAGTCCCTTTATTTCATCCTTCTTACAGTGTGTTCATACTGAGCTCAGGCCCGCTCAAGTCAACAGAACCGCCCTTCTCAAGTCGAGGTCGATATAAAGCCACCTTGCTACTAGTCTAAATGGTCTTGAAAATTTGACGTAAAACACAAACATGACAGACAAAAGTAATGTCACCCTCGAAAGAAAAATGACCGTCAAAAAACTTCAACGATACCCAGCTTAAGAGTTTCACTATAAATATTTTAAACCGAGATGAACAGGAATCTTCACTAAAAGCAAGACATTTTTTAAGGTTTTAAAAAAAATTGAACCACTAAAAAATTTACAATTTATGACGCAATAATATTATACGCAATTTTTTCTTTCAAACGAGTAGTTGTTCTCAGTTCTAAGTATCATACTTCCGAAAATATAAAAGACTAACCAAACCAAAATTTAAGCTAAGCATTCATTTTAATTCCTAACGTAACTACGTTCTGGATGAATATTTTACGAAACATTTGAGCAAGGCCAGCTATGTACCAGAACGCTCTGCCAAGTTTGCCCAAGAATGAAGAGCTCAGGGACATTTCTGTTTTATTTGCGCTCGTACAAACACGGAATTATCCATACCCCTAACCTAACAATTCACTAGAAGATTTAAGAAACCATATATTCAAGAGCTTCTTCCATTAAAGCTTCTATTTTACAAATTGTTTTAGTATAATTCCGTACAATAACCTTTCCTAGATAACTTTTATAAGCATTTACATCCTCTGGATTCTCTTCAGAATTTCTTTATACGTGTCACATAGAGAATTCGCCGATCATTTTTTTTATTTGATTCTGTAAAATTTTACTTAAATCAACATTAACACTTCCACTATGGCCGACATCAATTGACGTATTTTCAGAAATTTCTACGTCTGCGGAATACGTCTATTGACGTTCATCCTATTTACATTATTCTTTACCAAGCAAGGGGTCAAAGAAAGTCACTTGAATTCCTCGCACACCTAGCTTGGTTCATTTAGTTCATGAATAATCCATTAGTTGAAGAAGTTATCAATTACTGGAGCCCTGTGCATGCAGCCATGATTTTAATTATTCCATTTAATAAAAATTTCTAAAGTTGGTAATAATTACTTTGTCACCTTTTTTGTTTCCAGTAAGGACAAATATGAGCTTATTATCTTTTTTAATTATTACATGATAAAAATATGTAATGTAGCATTTTGTTAAAGAAAGTTTCAACCAAGTCATAAAAGTTATAATTTTGTTTTTGTCAGAATGTAAAAGATTTTTTAATATTTTGTACTACTCAAATATTAACAATTGAAACAATATTGAAGAAGAAAAATAAAGCTCTCTACATATGTAAGAAATATGTTTGCATGCACCGTGAAACCTCCAAAATTAATTATCAAAAATGGCAAAATATGACTAGCAGTCCTGGGAGAGCATTTATTTAAATGGCCAGCAGCGAAAGTGTTAATATCCAAAGCAAAAATATCCATCACAATGTCAACATATTTCTTATAGATACTTTGGCAGTTCACTTAATAGTTGGTTGTCTTTTAAACAATGACATAAAGTAAATACGCACTTAAATATAATGAAAATAAACAAAAATTCAAAATTTCTCTTCAAAATATACTTGTCGCAAGTGTTTGTCGGCGAATGCATTCTTAGCACCATTCTTTTTATCCCATGCGCACATGAGCCAATAATTCCCTTTGTACTCCCTTCCTGCCCCCCCATCCATCCCCTCTATCTCTCCCTCCCACCCTCCCTCCCTTTTCAACCTCCTCTTCTCTTCCTCCTCCTCGCCCTCCCTCCCTTCCCACAGACTACTTCGCCACCCACTCTGCGATGATAGTCGCGTCGTAATTCATTCAACCCCAAAATCCCCAAACGCCTTGCAACAATCGCCGATACGACCACCTCAGCCATTGCAACAATGGCACCGCGGAAAGCATTGCCAAAAAAATCATTTCCTCCCGCTGAGAGGATTTATTTCATTCTGGGTCCATTCCCCACTCACTTCCTATATCTCTCCCATCCCACCCCTTCCCCTCTTACCGACCCCTTCATAAACCCTTATCATCCCGGATCATTCTCATTCGAAAGTAAACAACGCCCTCCAATTCTACCGTCGCGAGGTGTTCTATGCAAATGCCGTAGTCATCATCGGCTGGCGCTACAGTCGACTGGACACCCGGGCCAAGGTGATGAAGTGGGGCGACGTTGCTGCCACCCGCCGAGAATGATGCGCCCATTGTTGATCTTCTTTTGTTTCCGTTCCTCATTCCGTCTTCATATCCCCATCCAAGCTGCGGCCATATCCCTTACGCGAAGAGAACCGACAATTACCTCGCGATAATACTCCTCCTTGCCGCGAGGAATATAAATTCTTTCCGCGATCCTCTACGCGGATCCTCTCCTCTTTTGTCAGCTGAAGAGACCTTGGCATCATGGGGCACGCCTGTACACGTACATACAATGGGAGGAATTGTAGGAATTACATATCGATCTCTCTCTCTCTCTCATTCTCTACCTCCCTCACCTCTATCTCCCTCCCTCCCCTATAATTTTCTCACCTTAAACAACTCCAAAACGAAAGCCATGATTATTGGAAATTCCAATCTTGTGAGTAAAATTGATAAAGACAGTGTGCCACGTATTGTAATAGATGATGTTTACATACCCCATTCCCTAACAGTACGAAATCTTGGTGTGATAATTCACAGTTACCTGACTTGGCAAGATCATGTTATTCTAATTTGCAATAAAATTGACAGTATATTGTATCAGCTTAAATTAAATACAAATATAATCCCTGTACATATAAATAAGTTATTAGTTTCTTCATTGACTTTTCCTAATATGGATTATTGTTGTCTGGTATTCAATGATCTGCCTAATAAGCTAAATATTATGTTACAACGAGTACAAAACTCATGTGTACGGTACATCTTCGGATTACGCCGCCAAGATCATATTTCCCCCTACAGAGACCAATTAAAGGGACTAACCGTTCAAAATAGACCACTGTATTTGCAGTTTGGGTTTTTGGATCACCTGTTCTCATTCAAGGAGCCTGACTATCAGCCTCATTTGAGTCGGTACCTAGGTCTCTTAGGGTCATAACTAGAAACAACCCCTTAATGCTTTATCATCCTGCTCATCGCACCACCAAGTTTAGTGATTCATTTGTTGTCACATCAACGAAAATATGGAATTTGTCGCCAGTAAATGTTAAAAGCATTAAATCATTTGAAAATTTTAAAAGTAAAATTTATGACTTTTTCTAAATTTCTAATAGCTCTTTTGTTGAAACCTAAATATGCATTTACTGTTTATTTTTTCTTTTTCTTTTTGTGTCACAAATGAACATGTATGCTATTAAGGGCCTATACCCAGAGCGATAATAAATTATTTACTTACTTACTCCCCTCTCTCTTCCCCATGCAGACGGTTTGAATCTTCAGCGGCATTATTACCGTCATCAGACAGACCAGAATGTGTAATCCCTTCCCCCCTGTCTTCTCCTACTTCCTCCTCCTGTGACCGATGATCAACTCTCCTCTTTCCATCGTCTCTTCGAATAACTAATGTTTCTGCAAATACACTTTTGTAAATACTCTCATTGAATATGGCACTTAATCATATTGAACGGAAGAACTTGAAACCGGGGGTATTACATCGTCACCACATCGCCCAATTTTATTTGGCAGAGGATGCCATTTTGGTATCGGATCTTTATCACATCATTAGAACACATCACACACTATCTGCACGAGCTGCATGCGACCGAGACCGTTTGATATTAGCATCTGTGAAATAGTATCACTAACCTTGTAACTGCGGAACTGCTTCATTTTATTTCAAAATTACACATTGGAAAAGTGGAACCTCAACCCAACCTTTTCAGTGTCTCCTCTCTATTGAACGGCTCTTAAGTTTTGAGTACCTCTTTTGTAGGATTTGTTGTATAATCCAAAAAAATGAAGTACTCAAAACTTTAACTGTTGTATTTTCAAGATTTTTCATTTATCTTTAAACTTACTCTGTGAATTGTCAATGTATGAACTCACTGAGTTCATAAAAAATATCTCTCAGGCTCTCAAGAATCTCAAGAAAGTCAAATTTTACTTAATTCATTAGTGTGTTAATGATAGCAGAAGAGAGAACTAACCAGATAAAACATTTCTATGCATTGATTTTCTTCAACTATCGAACTTGTGAGTGCCTTCCATAAACAGATGGCAGTATCACATTCACCTGATTACCTCTTCAATCAATAAATGAAATATTTCATTACGGTTCATAGTATGCTCGGATTCATACCGAAGGAAGAAGAAATAATTATTTCGCAGTATCTTCATGTTTCACACTCTTTTATATGTAAATAATTAACAACTACTTGTAAATAAGTTTTTATTAAGTAATGCGATCATAACTAAGTGGAAATACGAACTGTAAGTTCCGATAAACATTCTTAACGTCAACATAGGGTATTTTATCATGAAATTTCGTTATAATATTACGTTATCAATCCGTTAATAGTGGTCAAAGAAAGTTTAAACCAACTCAGCATGATATTTTGAAATGTAATGTCTATTAATAGCTACCATTTTGAGCTCATCCTTCAAGAAATACGGCGGAATAAACGATTATATCTTATGGTGTTAGGTTTACCCGAAAACTCGCATTTGCTTGGGATCTTTTAAGGTAAGTTGGGACATTAAATTACTTTCCAGCACGTATTCAATCATTTTCATTTGCCCAAAAAACATTGTACCAACATTTAAAGTGGCAATATTGCGAGGTGCACCCCAAAATGTATCGTAATAATCAAAATACGAGTTATGAATGGTCTTCATTAGGCCCACCATTTTTTGGACTAGTACAAGTCTTCGGTTAGGTATATCTGAGTAACCCATCCGCCTCGTTAAAATTAGTCTCGTGACTTGTCACTTGTAGACTTTTAGCTCTGAGAAACAGCCCCCAGGTAGTACCTATTAGATGATAAATAAAGTTTTGTAGATTATATAAATGTATTGCTCTGAAAAATAAAATGGATGATATTAAAGGGCTAATTGAATTAATCTTTACAACACATTTTCAGTGAAAATCATCTTCGTTAATATTTATTTTCACAATTATATGCATCTAGTTGTGTTTACACCATAGCAATGACAGCTTATTATTTTTCTAACTAACGAATATTTCCACATTCTCTAGTGACTATCGATCGTTTCTTGGCTGCGGACATGATAAAAACCTGTTGCGTTTTCCCCATCGTTCTGATCTCAAGGTGCATTTTGTTAATAAGAATAACAAAAGGAGTGAACTGCAGCCCGATCACGCTCCGCGGCAATTTTGGCAGCATTTATTTGGCCATTCGGTAAACAATTTTCAACGACTGCTTTTGATTGCTCAATGGACGCTAAATATTAAGTCGTCAATAGACTTTATTTGCTAACTTTTTCAATTTTTTTAAATGAATTATTAATGTAGTTAAATCGCTCACTTGTAAGATATTGAAAATCAATGCAAGTGGCCATCTCACAGTCCGTCTGTGTTTGGTGAATCAAGTTTTCATCTGAACCATTGTAATATGCCAGTTTTGAACAAATTAACAATAAGTGATTATATGAGGCTATTTTCTTTTCATCGTTGTGTACGGTGATGTAAAAGTGCATTTAGATGTAGAAACAGGTTACTATTAGGATAGTATCCAATCAACGTTTTGAAGTTGGCGGATATCGGTACATATCGGCTAACTTTAGCGCTCATGAACGACGACGGACGGAGATTGAGATAGACTGGCCCCATTGGTCGAAATCTTCCTTACGCTTAAAAAACTAGGACTTCCTTTGTTGGGAACCAATATCGATGATTGTTACAGTTTTTTATCCTCCCGCTGCCAGGCAACCAACAATTTTTCCAACTGATATCTATTCGTCCACGTATAAGCGGAATTTAAAATGGTTTTCAGAAAATGGCGAATGGAATGTATGAAGTATCTTCTCCGTGATTATATAGCAGAGTAGAAAGGACCCTTGCATCTTAAGTCAAAGAGAGGTGCCACTTCGCTCTGGTTAGGCCACACCTCGAATACGCCGCGAGCATTTGGGACCCTGGTCAAATAGATTTAACCAAAAAAATTAATAAAATACAAAAGAAAGCAGCGCGCTTCGTTAAAAACTGCTACGAGCGTGCATATAGTGTCTCACAACTTTTAGAGGGATTAGGGTGGGAGCCCCTAGAGACTCGGAGGCTACACGCTAGGCTTAGGTTGTTTGATAAATTCAGAAATGATATTTTTCAGAGCGACATAGAGAATATTATCATGACTCCTCACAATATCTCTAGGTCTGACAGATGCGATACAATAAGAGAGACACACTTACGAGCAGATAGGTACAAGAACTCGTTCTTTTCGCGAACAATAAGCGATCATAATAGGAAGTAAGCTCCCTAAATACACTTATATAATTCTAGTCACCATTTCATCTCCAAAAAACTTACACCCTTACACGGCTGGTGGCCTAACACCCCCTGCCACACGCCCATGCGGCGGCCTGCCGGGTATTATGTAGATATAGATGTTAAGCCAATTCGGTCAGGGTAACCATAGTATTTACTCCTAAGCACATCCAACAAGGTGACCAAGTTGGTAAGCTAAGAGTGACTTGAACAAATATTCTGGTAAGATTCCCTTTGTCAGTAACTCTGACAAGCGAGATTTTAAACAGAGCTCGTAAATTGTAACCTAATACTCTGTTGTCTGAAAACAAATTGCCTGATAAAATACAGAGAGGCTCAGCTGCGATGATATCGGGTTTCGCCAGGGAACGGGAGAATTAGGATGGGGAGGAAAAGCATGTTACTGTAAAAAGGGTATCTTACCAGGAAATTTGTTCGAGTTCCTGTTAACAAATCAACTTCGTTAGCTTATTTGGGAGTGCGTAGGAGTAAACGCCACGGGTATCCTGACGGAATTGACTTATGGATCTACGCTCCATAGTAGTTCCTAAAACATCCTTAGGAGGTCGCGTTTGCGGTTGCGATCGTCGTCCCATCTTACGAGGGAGATTCACACCAACTCTCCGTCGTAATAGCCCAGGAAGAATAGCAATTCAAACTTAATACTCAACATGTGTTGAGGGAAGAAAATGATTTCTCGAAAGGAACCTTCAATTTTTTTCGCGTTAGTCCGTCGGAAATCGGTAGAAATGGTTTCTATTCTTCCTCTTTTAACGGCTATTTTCCATGTCTTGCTACTTGCTACACGCCCCCTCGGCGGCTAGAAAGCGCCGGCAGCGCCGGCTAGGAATTCGCCTAAATCAATGATACCGGTTACTCTGCGTCACACCGACATGGTGTGGATAAGTATTACGGGACGCGTCGTCATAAGCGACCCCATTCTTCACATAATATGCGGTCGAACACTAATTACGCGTCGCGATTTCCCAAGCTTTTTTTTACCCTCCCCTTCGGCTATACCCAAACCCATTTCATCTCACGAGCGTCAACCTGGCTTGTCTTTCCATAAAATTCGCACCGTGCGATATTTCGGCTCTCTCAGGTTGTAATCGCTCATTCGACCGTCATGATGTCATGAATGGTGTTACGGAGAAGAACGCGGTCACCGATGGCGATCCGTCAGCCAAGAGCTCACACAGAGAGCGACCTTTTGGAAGACCCGGAAAGGGAAACGACATTGTTATGCATTTCCTACTAGAGATAGCACCATCGTTAACGGGACGCTCGGTGGGCCAAAGTTGAAAAAAGCTGGCCAAAACATTAGTTGTAGCCTCTTATATATCGAGCTGGGGATGAGAAACCTTTAGGAGTATTTTGGGTGATTTCACACAGCAGATGTGTCTTCGTCGAAGACGCTTATTCCATTTCTACCGCTTATCAAACATGAATTAATATTCATGAAATCTATAATAGGCGATTTAACGAAATATTTCGAAATTTGTGTTACTGGTAGCGAAATGGAGTGTATAGGATGATATTTTTATGTACATTTTTATAGTATTATCGTCTTAGATGATTACAGGTAAATTTACCTTTATTTAGTCATTATATATATTATATATTAAACAATTTTTTACTTTAAATTTAATAAAATAATAAATAATATTATTTTTACTACAAATTTTAGTTATAGCAGTGATTAAATTACTTGCCGCTCCTATGATATTCACACCAGTAATTAGGTTAAAGATTATACTATGAAGTGGAAAAGAAAAATCTTGATACTACAAGTACTACCTTTTCATTTTTTGCTCGACGCGATGGCGCAAAATAATACTGGTGCTGCTCGTCGTCCCTCTGGTGTGAGGCACAATATTAGGAAAATCGAAATCTTTCCGTTCCTATTTGAGAATCCGAAGAAACCCCACCTGCCATGCACATTTTGTTTCTAAGTCATCGTTTCCATTGCTTTCTTCTGATGAATCTCCCCTTTATGGCCAAGCACATCGATCTAATGCCAGTAACTAAGTCCATGGCAAGAGGCACTCAAATGACAATTCACCTAATGGTACGCGGGCTCCCTATGAGCCCTTAGTCTACGACGGCTACTTCCTACATCAAGATGTTTATTCTTACTTGGAGCACGTCCTTATTACATCAGTCAAGCCAAGATGTGGATAGGACGAAAGAGACCCGCCAAATTTTACATATTCCGCTCTTGGAAAAAAAGTGGAAAGTCCGTTCGTTTGAGAGTTATTACAAAAAACCTTTACTTAAAATTTATCTTTCTAGACTTGGGATCAGTGTTCCAGAATTGACTCCGACTTTGAAAACGTCATATAAATTGCTTAATTTAGTTGATAGTATTTTCTCCCACAGTTTTGCGTATATTCATAGTACGTCTACCTTAAACTAGTTTTAGCATCACGGGGAAAAATGAGCAGATCTTGGTGACTAAATATCAATTCCATGTATTCCTTGAGTACTGTTTTTGCGCACTTCTTCATTGTTCCTATTTTTTGGCTCCCCTGAAGCTACTTGAAGTGGAAGGGAAATAATGCCATTTTTATTTTGGGAAAGTAGTGAAAACGAAAAGCACCTTGTCTTTGAGAAGTCTAAGACATCAACCTCCTAGAAATACCTTTCCTAAGTTAGGATTAGAAAAGACTTCTTGGAAAAAATAGCCTCTTAATGTTCACCTTAGTTAATTTGACTGAATATACACAAAGTGATTGCATGAAACGCATCATAAGAAAGTGAACCATCACGTGAATTCATGTGTTATGTAACTCCCATTTTGAGGCATTGCCGAGGGAGTGCTCATTACCTGCTTCTCGATGATTTTGAACGCTGGATCAAGTGAGCTCACCATCACGAATGAGGTGTCCTAAAAATACTGCCGTGATACAGTCAGCTTTTTTTCGACTTCAGCCCTCTGTGGGACGAGGTGCTGAAACACTGTGCGTCATCGATCATTTATTTATTTCAAAAAACGTTTTTGATCATAAGACGCCTTCCACACAACCACATTCCACAAGAATGACACCTTGGCCTCCATCCACGAGGGATAATTTCCAACGTCACCTAATTCTCGCTCAAAGAGTTGGTGTGATCAATGGGACTCACCAATAATTAGTAGTGGATGTATCCATAACAAATAATTAAATGTTGTTTCCGTGACCATTTTTGAAAAAGGAATCCTTTTCTTGAGCGTAATTTCCTACAAGTATTAGCAGACAAATACAAGGATTTCGAAAACTTATCCACCTTGATCTTTCCTTGATGACGCAATATAATGCAAGAAATACAAATTTTTGAATCTTCAAATTCAACTGCCAACACATTTTGGTAAGCGAGTGCACAAAATGCATTTAACAACAATAGTTATGCATACAAAATGATTTTTTTGGATTATTTGACATGGAATGACCCCAAGCGGAATATGTTCAACATCTCTGGTTTTAATCCCAAAATAGGTTGTGCACTTCATCAGACACGAGGATAGGGTTTAATGATGGCTTTGTTTCTCTACCAATCAAAGTAGTACCTGAGAACTCTTTATCATGGTTTTATAAGATGAGTAACGAGGGTGAATGAATCGGCAAACCACATCATACATTACATACAAGTACACAATGCCCTGCAATCCACACCGAAGATGCACGGTAAGGGTGAATATTCATCAGACATTCACCAAAGGGCACCATTATGTTAAACGTGGTGCACTGCGCCCCATTACACATAATGAGGGATATTGTAACTATTCTACTTCAGTGTCTTGTGGAAGGCACTTCAAGTAGAGTCCTTCGTCTGTCGGCTGAAACGTTAGGCCGTGGTCCCCTTGGCGCCTTTCGTTAAGAGTAGGCTAATGCTGACGACGGTTTTCTATCCACCCTTCTTCCCTTACCAATACCCTATGGAACAAATGACCTATGCTGTCGGTCACCGCGCCAAATATCCAATCGTACTATTATGGAGGAAAGGAGTGCAATATATATATGCACTTACATATTCATGGGATATTTTTTTAAGGAAAAACTGAAGAATTTTAAATGGAAATTTCATTCAAAGTTTTATGAAGCTAATATGACCCAAAATATTCGTAATGTGAGTGGATCTGTCATTCATTCGTCAGAAAAATGAAGGTCTTGAATAAGAAAGTAATGATGTTCATGTGAGGATGTTGACATATGTGATCTGTTTCCTTATATTCTAAGAATATTCCCAACCAAAATGCTCCGAAGGATACTCACGTGGGATTGTCAGAATCACATATACTATTTGGCGTAACAAATACACTTGGGTGGGCAGGCATTTTTGTCCAAGTTCGACGTTGACAACAGAATGTTCTTCTGCTGTTCTGCTCTAATGTTGTCATTACGGTAAGTGATATAGAAATAATGGCAATTAGTCCAGGGAAATGGGAATGAATAGGGTTTGCGACGGTGGTTTGAGTCCAATAGACTAGAAATGAATGTATTCAAAACCAAATAGATGTGCTTTAATGTATATAATAGGTATAAGTTTGATTGGGTGTTGTCTTATCATGGAAAAAGCTGTCCGATGACTTTTTTGCAATAGTTGTTTACCCATTGATCGGGTATCCAGTTTTAAATACCTGGGATAAACCCTGAATGAATCCTTGAAATGGCAACAACATATTCACAATGTAACAAATATTATGCGATGAACTCTACCAAATATTTACTTTGTAAGAAATAAATGTCCATTATATTTTTTGAGGCTAATGTATAATGCTTTAGTCCAATCCAGACAAAACTATGGTATTTTCTGTTGGGGTGGAGATATTCATACTCCTTCAAAACCAGCCATATATCTTCAAAAGAAAATTATTAGAGTAATTTTGAAAAAGAGCCGTTTTTAAAGCTGTTTTCCTTATTTTCTTTAACTACGGTTGCTCCCATTGAAACATTAATAAGGTCCTACGACGTTTTTATATAAGAAGTGGAAATGCTGGGTTGCTACTGTATTTGCCTTCCCCCTTCAACCTTCGAAAATCTCGTGTACCCTTGCCCAAAACAAACCTAACTTCATTTAAACGATGTTTTTGTATGTCGGACCTAAAGTGTTCGATCTATTGCCTACTTCATGTGTTAAATCCAAATCTGCTATTATAGTATTGAAAAATATACAATCTTGGTTATTTACTCAAGAAGGAATAGAGGATACCTTGTTATAATTGTATGTGATAAACTTGCTGATTCCGCTTAAAATACTGATGACCTCAAGTAATATTATGTATCTATTTCCATGTTCAACTATGTAAAAGACTAACGTATAACTATTGACCAAATGATGGTAGTCTTAATACAGGTTATATCAATACAGGTATTATAATAATACAGTTATAATAATACAGGTAAATACCTTTTAGGCTACCTAATATTACACATGTTGTAAAGATTAATATAAGTCTAATTTTGTTGAGTAATAAATATTATATTATAAGCCAAGAAGGGAAGGGATAGAGGAAATATAGGCTTCTCCGTGTTCAGAGTAGACGATCATTCCATTCTCTTGGTACTCTATATCTTCGTCCAATAATTTTGTCGTAGTTAAAATTCACGTTTATATGTTATTTATCTCACTTCCACTGTGTCAAAATAGTTCTCAATAGCTTTTACACTCACCGAGACTCTTCTAAGAAGAAAATTTATTCATCTTACTCATTGAGATCAGATAGCTGAGGTGTGGCTGGACTGGTACACGGGAGCGGACTTTATTCCCTTGTACGCAGTGCGGAGAGCAATTGAAGTCTCCGTCCTCTGGATGGCGCACAGAGCTACGAGGCCTTAAGAGCGAGCGAATTACGATCTCTGATCCCTTTCGCTTCCCTATATGAACAACAGTGCTCCTATCACCAATACCTGCCTGCCCATTATTTTTTAGATGACCTCAGGTGTGGGTGAACTCCCCTAATTACTTCCCCATTTCTCCATTTGAGTCCCCTCTTACTCAAAATGTAGTGAATTATATCTTCCCCGGAGGATATTTTTATATTTGAAACACCATGATCTTACAAGAAACTATTTTTGCGAATTTTTTACCATGCAATATGACAAACTTTTCACTAATTTCACTTTTAATGTAACCTATTCTATTAATAACCATCGGATGTCTTAAAGCACTTCCTCCCGTTCAGAGTCTGTGCTCAAGAAGGATATGATTTTAGAAATTTCTTATTGTAAATGCAATATTTGAAGGCATAGCTTTGGAGAAAATCATGCAAGTAACACATGGCGGTAAATGAGGAATTCTAAGAAAATATTCCTATCAATGTAGATCTGTCCTAAGGCAGGTTCCAGCTGAACTCCTCCAACCTTCTCTATTTTGCGTTCACATTTTCACCTCTTGGTAACTCCTGTTCATCCTCAAATCCGTCAACATATCAAGTTTTCTTCTTTCTTGAATTTTCCTATCACTTCTCCTTCCATTATCTTACTCAGGAGGCAGTCATGCCTCATGACATGCCCCAACCAGTTTGCCTTCCTTATTGCATTCATGATTGATCCTTTCTCGTCGATCCTTTCCGAAACTTGGTGATTCCTCACCTTGTCCGTCCATCTCACTCTCATCATCCTTCTCCTTCTCCAGTGCTAATATACGCTATATAATCACAAAAGTCGACGAGGTGTAAGATAACAACACAGGCAAACTTTCTTTCATTGAAGGTGGAGCATTAAATGAAGGAACGAATTAAAATATGGGATTTTCTTTTTACACAAAGTTTGAGCCTTAACATGAGACGGATGAGAAACCAAGATAGCCCTTTTCGAAAAAAATGCATATTCGTTTGAGCCAGTTGCGCAGGCAAAGGATGTTTATTATTTTAATCTGTAATTTTTAATGATTGATCTGGGAATGCGAATAGGTAACAGTGGTGCTCCAAATACGAATCCTAAAAAAGTCATTCACATGAATTACAATGATTTCGATAGACCGAGGAAATACTCAAACAGACGAAGGGCAGATGTCACTGATTAAGAATATAGAAACAATAGAGCCTAACATGAGAGACCCTAGAATGAGACGAGACGAACCTGTAGCCGATACACAGAGAATCGCAATTCCAGCAACAAATATACTTTTCTCGAGGGAGAACCAAAATGCGGGCAAAGTACAAAGAAAAAATAAACGCAGCGAAAGCGAAGGAGCTGATACTATGACACGCGGTCCATGCGAGACAGAAACTGAGGAACAACGGGTGAAAGACACAGGGCATATGGAGACGGGAGACGACGACGTTGATGAAAACGGAACTATATTTGAGACGGTCGCAGAAACGACAAAAAAGAGAAAAAAAAAAGCGAAAGCGACCAAGAGGAAACAGTTCCTCTAAAGAATAGATACAGTTCTCTAATAGATCTCGAGCCGGAGAAATCACAGGAAACAAACGACACCCAAGCGCAAAATAAAACAACAAAGGGTAAACTGCCGCCATTGATAGTGGTTGGAGAGATTAAAAATTTGACCGAATTTATTAAACAGTTGGACGGGGTGGTTAAAGATAAGACTTACGTTATTAGAAAAACGATTGAGGGGTCAAGTCTGCAACTTAAAAGCAGGACTGATTATGACAAGGCGCTGCAATTCCTCACTAAAGAGCAGGCCCAATGGCATACCTGGGCTCCAAAAGGAGAAGGAGTTGTTAGATACGTTCTCTATGGACTGGACCGGGGCATAGAATACGATTACATAAAAGAAGACTTGGTGGCAGCAGGAGTACCATGCTTAGCAGTAAGGACAATGGCAAAGAAAAACGACGACATCTCTGTATTAACTGTCAAAAGAGAAAATTTCAATCCAAAGACTATAGAGAGAATAAAGTATGTATGTCGGCACCCTGTAAAAATTACAGCTTATCAATATAAGACGCCGCAAAGATGCTACAGATGTAACAATTACAACCATCGGTCGAGATTCTGCACTAGGGCACCAATATGTTACGTCTGCGCAGGGCCGCATGAAGGCAACGAATGCAGCAACCGCAACAATAAAAAATGCTGCAACTGTAACGGACCTCACGAGGCAAGATCATACGAATGCCCGATTTATCAAAAAGAAATGCCTCCGGTATATATTTAATTTAAGATACTGGAACAACGATAACAAAAGCACATATAGAATCTCTGGCATATGCCCCATATCGGAATCAATGAGAAAAATTATAAAAAATTATTTGATGACCTAAAAAATAATGACAATGATTTAATATCGGCACTTGCAGAAATAAATCCGGATGAAAGCTACAAAAGACCACAGAGCAGTCTAAATATCTAATTATAATTAACAGGACGGTGTTATCATAAAAACGGGGAAAAATGACAATGAAGCCAATGGGCAAGAAGCCAAAATTATTTAAAATGGCAAGCCCAACAAACAGCTGCTACGCAAAAAGCACCACTTCCTTCTCACCACCTTAGGAACAAGAAGAGAGACTAGAGTCGAGAGAGAGGAAAAAAAGGAGAAGGGAACGAAAAAAAAGTCTTAACGAGACTTATCCTTCCAGGAGAGAAAGAAGATGACCAGCAGCCAGCGGCACCTGCGGAGTCAATCTCCGGATGACAACGCAGGTGTCAGTTGGAAGGTGGCCGGCAGGAAGAAGTAGGCCGTCGTGACCGGGACCCTACCAGCGATTCCCGAATCATCGAGGTAACCCTCGGGGTCCACTCAGTCCTCCAAACCTCCCCCTGCTACCCCCGTAACCACAACCTCCTAGCCTTCAGCTCATACCCTCTCGTCTTCCAACCCCTCCACCTCAGCGCAGATCACCGATTACCGCTCCCTCCTTAACGACACTACGGTGTTCATTACTTCCCTGCCGAAAGGCATAACCCAAAAATCCTTCCACTCCCACCTCCTCTGTGCCTTACCCCCCCTCCGCTGCGCTGAGATCTCCGTATTCACGAAGGAGAGAAGTGCAAGACTTCGCATACCTGCGATGTTCAAGCACCTTCTGGAGGGGAAGGAGGAAGAGAAACTGGACCACCGTCTGTGCGAGAAGTGCTGCGTCTCCGTTCGCAAGCCTCTCGCCCAGAAGTCAACTGATGCTTCCTCATTCTCTTTTTCAGTCGTGATCCGGGGAGTGGAAACTGCGACGCCGGAAGAGGACATCCAGGAGGGCCTTCGATTCGGCGGCTACGACACCTCTAGGCTGAAGGTTGCCCAAATCAAGGCACGAAGGACCGGACAGCACACGACCCTGATGAGGGTCATTTCCAAGGACCGAACTCCACGCACCGGCTACTCCACGAGGGTGTCACTTCCTACGGGAAGAGATACCGCGTGGAGCCCTCCCGTCCACCGCGTGCCCAGCCAGCCCAATGCCACAGGTGTCAGGGGATCGACCACCTGACACACGAGTGCAAGAGATATCTTCGCTGCGCACGATGCGGGATGAGTCACCGTTCCACAGAGTGCAAAGCGGAGACGCTCAAATGCGCCAACTGCGGCGGAGGGCATCACTCCGGTGACTTTCGGTGCCCTCGCGCGCCCAAAGGAACCGGCAGTGCTGGGCAAGGCGACACCGGTAACACTCTGTCCACCTTCTCCTTCCACAGATGCAGTGAACGACGCCACGGAGGAGACAGTCTCCAAAAAGGACCTTCTCCGCCTACTCAGCCTGCTGGCGAACCTCTACCCGGCGGAGCGACTTTCGGCTGCTGAGTTCCTGGACGCAGCGGCGCGCGAGGTCCTTGGGTACTCCGTCAAAGCGGTGTACTCATGGAACTCGCAGTACACAGCCGTGGAGAGAACGACGGCTTGAACGACAGGCTAAGATATCAATATACTCTGACACATGCCTCTTAGGCTATCTGCTGAAATACGCACCTTGAACATACTCTTATATAAATATTAACTTCAATAATTTTGACATTGCCCTGTCCAATTAGTCATTATTATATTCAATTCGCTTATAATTGTTTATAAACTCTAAATATTTATTTCATGACTACAGCCAATTATTCTTGACTTACTCTACTGTACATAAAATTTTTACTGTAAATGGATTCCAGT
Organism: Ceriagrion tenellum; assembly: GCA_963169105.1. Classification (NCBI taxonomy): domain Eukaryota; kingdom Metazoa; phylum Arthropoda; class Insecta; order Odonata; family Coenagrionidae; genus Ceriagrion; species Ceriagrion tenellum. The sequence continues at coordinate 139,236,073 of OY720641.1, read as the reverse complement.
TGTAAATACTGAGAACTTAATCTTTTCTATGGACCATGGGCATACAATTAATAATTAAGGTGCTCTATAAAACTTGTATCCAAACAACAATCTCTGATTGGCTTTGTAAATACATGTGATGTGTAAATGTAACTAATAATCTTTGCATCCTCCGCAGGAAATCTGTAAATATATGTAACCTTGTAAATATAATTACTAATCTTGGATTCTTCTACAGAACAACGCAGACATCGCATCCGAAACCAGACAACAGAACCGACAGTCAACACTACGATGAATGCATTGCACACCGGATCTACATCACAAAGTATGACGCTGCCGCAACATCACATCAGAATACCACTCCGGAAATCTCACCTGCACCACCATCTCCTATAAACAACACATCCTAACACGGCGGTCTGCGTGAGGTTTTGCCGGTTTCCCTCACGCCTCGGGCAAATGCCAGGCCATTAAGCCATCCCGGTAGAAAAGAGTTCCTGCTAATTAAAACCTAAAACCACCCTAACAAATCTGCTACATGCTTGTATATAGTAATTAAATATGTATAAAATTCATATGACTAACCCTGAAGAGGAATTATTTCCTATAGTGGGGGCTATTGTGATGTATATATTAATGTATTGAATATTATTAATGAATGTATGTATATATGATATGCAATGGCAATAAACATTTTCAATTCAACTCAGCTTCTCACCAACTTCGACCTGAAGACGGTAGCAGGATGGCTATCGAAACCGTTGTCGACCAATGTCAATGTACGCGGTTGGAAAACCCGAAAACAACGTGTAGTAATGGAAAACGCCGCGGAAACCTGCGCAAGTAGGTTTCGACACTCAGGTCATCATCAGGTGACTACCACCTGATGTCACATGATGATTAGTCACCTGATGATGACCTGAGTGAGACAAATCATCATGTGACATCAGGTGGTAGTCACCTGATGATGACCTGAGTGTCGAAACCTAGGTGGTAGAGGAAAACTAAAAATTGTGGAAAAATCAAGTTTATTCATTGATATTATAACGAATTGTTTCCACCAAGTAACGGCCAACAACACCGACTATATCACTAGCATATCATTTGGACTACTTTTTCGTCGCAACTTCCTCAATAACGCGGCAGAGTGCTGCTTGTCACGAATAGATTTGTCGTAAATGTATTTACATGCGCACTTAATGTTACCTTTTCCTGGGTAAAAGTTATGAGCATACAAATATTTATGTCAAGGATAGCGTACTGTGTGTGGTAAGTACTGATTTTCTCCTGGCCCTTCATATTTCTACAAATATAGAAGGCGATGGCAAATAACAATTTGCCTAAAAATACATACTGCTTCCATTGATCAATGCGTAACTGAAAGCTTAGTTTACTCCCTGTTTTCTCTATCCTTTGAATGAAAATCTATAATCGGTTCTATGTACGGAGAAAGCAGAAGTCCCAATACGTCTTGCAGGAAGGTGTTTTTATACTCCTGAGGCAGTTTGCGTATTTTAAATAGAAGCGGATCTGAAGGCTGAAAAAGGATGTGAAGGAGGTCTTTGTTTGTCAGCTCCCTCTTCATTTTCCGGGTGTGAAAATCTCTGTACCTTGTTGCTGTCCTTACTCCTGGATTCTTGCGATTCCTCGAAAAATTAACTCATTGGAAGAGGCGTGGCATTTATTATGTGGGCACCGTGAATGAGGATTTTACATAATGTAACTTGAAATGGATATCAAGGGTTTATGCCGGTTAAGTGCGTGGCGTAGCACCATATAAGAATATCTTGCCGTTGTCACTTAAAAACGACGAGAAAAAACGATTTGGCTGATTATAAATGTATTATAGGTTTCAAAATGAGTGAATCTTATCATTTTGTGGAGGATAAATGCCTAGGTTGAGTTATATTTGGCTTCCTTTTCGAGCGCGAGAAAATGATTTTCAAGCGGATGCGCTGAACTCCCAGATGTCCGTCCGTACTAGTCGGACATGGGTCATCAATGGATGAAATTTCATTCGGTTTATAGTGAACTGATTATTTTTTATCACTGTAAGATCATCTATGACATAAATTTAAATTTTTGAAAAAATCAATTTTTGACCGCTGCAGTTGGTTCTCGGACAACTGCGCGGCGGCGAAGCAGACAGGTCCAGACAGGCAGCAAAACGCCGAGAAGCGAACCTTATTCTGCCCCGTGCTGACCATGCAGCCCCGTCCACGGCAAGAAGCTACCACTACCACTAACAGCCAGGATACGCGACGCGCGGCTGTGCCGCAACGCTTGGACGTACGACAGGGCTAAAAACTAAGTGACTCGCTATACAGCGAAGAATACTCTACTGCCAGGAACATACTGACATACTGCCGGGAACTGAATTTCCTGTGAGAAGTTCATGAGGAAAGATAACATTTAACTTGTCCGGAAATCAAACCTTAATTTCACCAAACCTCGGCGAGTGTTGTTGTAAGTCAGTGTTGAAAATTCGGCATGAGGTGAGTGGGATTCTTATCTGCGATATTGGTGTACATACTGACTACGCTTCTGAGGGGTCTATATTCCGTTACTTGTCCATAGAAACGTTCTTCATAAGAATTTTTATTTCTCGCATTCAAATCAAACTACCTCCCATTGACAGACCTCCCCTAGAACAATAATTACTCAATATCTTCAATGGTTTTCGAGCTTACTTTGTAGAATTTTGAAATCATATTGAGATGAAATAAGATCACTTTGTATTATCCCCCTTGAGAATGACACAAAAGTGTTGAAACCGGTCGGGCTTATACCAATTAAAGGTTGTGTGGATTATACAAAGTGATCTTATTTCATCTCAATATAATAATTACTCAATTTTCAAGCATATATACTTCATTAACAGATTGACGGGTCATTCAGTTGCGTAACGCAGACCGCATTAATAGTCCATGAGTTATCACGGTTCGGAGAAAAGTGTGCAAGTCTTTACATTGCTTCTATTAATTTATTCTTTCGGAACTATAAAAGATAGAGATAGGTAACTCCCATAAATATTTAATATATTTGGAAAAAAAACAGTCGTCGAGTTGATCGATGTTGTCGCACATTTCGCAAAATCAAACACTTAAGCATCAAGTGTTCGGGGAAAAAAATTGATTCTTCCCGGCAAAAAGAAAGCTATCACCGGGAGATAATCACTGAGTCACGAACAGGTCGTAAATTAAAGGGTGCACGTTTCAGTCGCCATAAACGAATAAATCACTCTCGGGTGTCAGCAAGTGATCTCAGCTCGTCTCCTCGACCGTCGAAAGCAATCAATGGATATGAATACGGAATGGAATTCAACCGAGTCATCCTAGCCAAGAGCCCATTGCCGAATAACAGCTCCTCCTCATTCCCCAGGGCCACCGGCTTAAGCGATTTTCGCGAATAGTGATTTCGGCCATGACCAAGCCGTTCATCGCCTTCGCGTAGACTCCCACCCCCGCCAAGGAGAAAAGCCTTTCAGTGGACAAAGATTCAGGACCCGGCGAGATGGAAGATAATTTATCTCAGTCCACTCACATGGATTCTTTCTCGATGAGATATCGCAGCGCTCTTCTCGCACTTTCGCTTGAAAATGCTCCTTTTCGGGCTTGAGGATGCCCAAGCCGCCCAGAAGGCCGGGGCTGGCGCCTAACATTGATTGACTGACCTTCGAACACTCCTAAGTTTGGTAGAATATATACATCTACATCTACGTAATACCCTGCGAGCCACCACGAGGGTGTGTGGCAGGAAATGAAGATCACCAGACATGCACTATTGACATGCAACTAGGATATTTAAGGGACACATGCTAGATAATAGGGTCACATGCAGCTAGATGGATAGTATCTACATAAACAAAACGGATTATTGGTTGTTTTTACATGCATCATGCACTACAGACTACTCTAACTATATTTCACCTACCTATCCCTTTTGCTACGCTGCCTATTGTTCTCTCTTATAGTACGAGGGAAAAATGACATTTTCAATTTATCGGTACGACAATCTATCTCTCAAATCTTGTTAAGATGATCAAACCTAGCATAATACGCAGGGGTTCATAACATATATCTAACGTCATCTGTGAACAAATCGGTTTCGAATTTACTTAAAAGATTTAACCCAAACTTTAACCTCCGTTCTGATAGTAATTCCCATCCTAATTCTTCTATTAAATTCGTAACACTTATACAATTATCATAACTGTCTTTAACAAATCTAGCAACAAATCTCCTTTGCACACGATCTAATTCTTTTATCATACCTTCCTCGTACGGATCCCATATACTTGCGGCCTATTCTAAATGAGGCCTGACAAGTGTAAAATAGCTTCTTTCTCGTACTCTCTCATCGCATTTGCCTAGAACCCTTTTTACGAATCCTAATCTACGGTTTGCTACACTAGTTATTTCCCTGATGTGTTTCCCCCATGACATGTCTTCACTGATGGTGACGCCTAAGTATTTAATTGATTCTACGTTACATATTTTGTTTTCTTTGATGCTATAATTATTCCGGGGAAAGCCATTCTTTTTCCAAAAATTCATAATCGCGCATTTCTTCAAATTCAATTCTCGCTGCCATCTATCACACCAATCATCAATCGCATCTAAATCCTTAGCTAAACACTGTCTGTCCTCTTCATTTCTAATTTACTTATACACTACTGCATCATCAGGAAAAAGACGGAGCTTGCTATTTTTTACTACACTATTCAAGTCGTTTACGTACAGAAGAAATAAAATTGGGCCTATCACGCTTCCCTGGGGAACACCCGATGTAACTTTTACTTAGCCGGAGCTGACACCATCTAATACCACCCTTTGAACGCGTTCATGTAAGAAGTCTCCTATCCACCCTACTACATTACTGTTTACCCCGTATGATGCTAACTTCGCGAGTAACTTACAGGGGGGAATCTTGTCAAAAGCTTTTCTAAATTCAAGAAACGCTGCATCTACCTGTACGTTACCTTCTCCGGAAACTAAAATATCGTGAACAAAAAGACCTAATTGAGTTTCGCAAGACCGTCCCTTTCTGAACCCATGCTGGTTTGTTATCAATAAATCTAGGCTGTCAAGGTGTCCCATTATTGACGTAACAATTATATGCTCTATAATTTTACATGACAGTGACGTTAATGATATTGGTCTATAATTACATGGCTGTTCCCTATCGCCGCTTTTAAAAATTGGGGTGACGTTTGCTATCTTCTAGTCTTTGGGAACCACGTGCTCTTCGAGTAATTTATTAAATACTACTTTAAGATACGGAGCCATTTTGAGAGCTAATTCTTTATACACGCGAGCTGGAATTTCATCAGGATCCGAGGACTTGTTCGGGCCAATGCTTTTTTGTAAGGATACAATTCCGCTACAAGATATATCGATCGTGGGCATTGGTTGCTGAAATCGGTCTGGTATGGTTTCGCGCAAACAACACAATGATTCAACAAATTAGCCTTATCTAAACTGGAAGTCGCTATTTCACCCCTATCGTTTTTTAAGGAATCAACAGTTGACTTTTTAGCTCCCTGTACTTCCCTAACATATGACCAAAATGCTTTCGGATTTCCCTCTAGTTGTTCTCCGAGTACTTTTCTCTTGAATTTACTGAACACTTTTCTAAGGGCTGTTTTTGCGGCTGCTTTACAAATTTTATAATGTTCGATAGTATTTTTTAGATCACTATTTTCTTCATTTTCTACATTTTTCTTCATTTTTCTTCAATTTCTTAGTTTCGCGTGGCTATCTCGTTGGCGTTTTAAACATTTTCTAACCTCCGCGTTGTACCACCTTGGTTCCCTATCCACACTCTTATACTTATGAGGTATATATCTGTTGACAAGTGACCGCGTAATTTGGAGGAACTCTTTCCATGTATTGTCTGCATCACGATTTTTGCTGATGTTCCAGAATTTTTCAAAAGAAGTCTTTAAGTCACGCCTAAATCCGTTAAAAAATGCTTTACTAAAAAGGTAAATCTTTCTTTTTAATTTTTTTTTTTCAGTATTGAGGGAAAATTTTACGTGCACTACCTTGTGGTCACTTATTCCATCGACATTTTCAACTTTAATAACTTTTTCAGGGATGCTTGTGGCAAGGAAATCGAGAATATTCTCCCCTCTATTAGAAAAATTTACTATTTGATGTAGTGCGTATGATGCGAACAGGTTAAACAATAACTCGCAGATTTCTTTGTCCCTACCTCCTGACTCATGACTACATGTTTTCCAATCTATCGATGTTGTATTGAAATCTCCACCTACAATTATCTGTCGTTCGTTACTATGGGTATTTATGGACCTGATCTGTTTCCAGAGTTCTAATACTGAGTGTGCATCGGAATGGGGTGGTCTATAGTAGGCACAAACGTATATTACTTTGGAATTTGGAATATAGGTAACCTCTATCGGAGTTGTTTATGTATAACCAAAATGGAAGTTTACACCCCCGCTGCCGTTGTGGTGACACTGACCCGTGAAGCAATTCGTTCAAGTACGAATTTTAAATGATGCAGAAGAAAAATCTAAGGCTTTCCTATAATTCGCATGAGGTCTTCGCGGATTTTCCACCAGGCTGTGCTTGTTGGCTTACTTTTTGATGCTCTGAGGGTGATGACGGAAGTAGCCATCAATACGTCGTACATACACTTAACCTCGTGGAAAGCCCGCAAAGACTACATTAATATCATTCACGGGGAGAGAACCATATCATACGTAACTGAGATCTATTAAAAATATACAAGAGCTGAAACAGCAGCAAAGGGGGCCTCGCTGCAACCACAAACAGAGGGTAGTTCTAGATGGCGTTAAGATACAGTGTAAGTAACATCGGGTGTACCCCGGGGAAGTGTCATTGGTCCTATATTATTCCTTCTTTATAATAATGATAGTACCAACATCGTTACGTGCAAAATTCGTTTTTTCGCGGACGACGTAGTATTGTACAGAGATATTTACACAGAGTCCGACAGAATTATAGCAAAGAAAGACCTTGATGCTATATACGACTGGTGCGACACATGGCTGTTAGAATTTAATGTTAAAAAGGGCATTGTAATGAACTTTTGGAGAAAGAGTAGCTTAACCAACGAGACGATTAATCAAGCCGAACCAATATACGTAGAGTCAGTTAAGTACTTAGGTGTGACCCTTACTCAGGACTTGTCGTGGGGGAAGCACATACGCGAAATTTACGGACAGACAAATCGTAAATTAGGATTGACTAAAAGAATACTTGGATAATGTGACGAGAAAGTATAGGAGCGATGTTATTTTCTCTCGTGACACCTCACTTGGAGTGCGCCATTAATACATGGAACCCTTACGAAGCAGGACTTGTTTCAGATATAGAGCGAATGCAGAGGAGGGCAGCACGATTTGTTACACATTGTTTCGATAAACATAGCAGTGTTATTGATTTGCTGATGGAAATAGTGTGGGTACCTTTACCTTATTGAAGGGAAAATATAGATTAAATGTCATACGAAAGTTTCAAGAAAATTATTTTTGCCGGACGTTCAACATATTTTGCTATAGCTAAGCTATTATGGTAGATACTATCACAGGCATAAGATTATGGAAATAGACTGTGGATCCAATATTTAAAAAACGCCATTTTTCACGTACAATAAGGTATCATAATAGTGGCGATGTATCAGTTTTAGGAAACTTTGACCCTCACTGAGTGAAGCAGGTTTAGCACTGCTAAATGTCAGAACATCCTTATTAGCTACTAGCCCCGCATAAAATATCCGGCAAGATATAGCTCTTGCGTAATTTAAATCCTTGTATTACTATTCATCAGTCGTATTAATAATACTAACCAGTAGTTGTATCTTAAGATGTGTACTACATGGTAGAATGTTCGTCTACGTACTCCCCTAGTTTCTGGCCTGACTGCGCACTGTTATCCTGACTGCCCTTGGCCTACGCCTGGCATCCGGGTGAACGTGAGCGGTTCTGATTTCAGCTGGTATAAGTGTTGCATGCCTGGTGTGAAATCATTCCGTGTCTCACACTCTAGTAGTGACTTGCACGGCATATCTTAGATGTAGAAGAATATATCCTATCAAATGACACGAATGAATAAAAACTAGTCTTTGAAAACGATTTTTGCTTGTATTTCGAATTTCGCGGAAATTCAGAGTCAAAGCCATGCTTTCATTGGCATGAAATTTTTAAAATGGAATTTTTGATCAATTTAGATTACACCATTTATGGTTATTTTAACCGCATAAATTGATGAGCGTAAGATATAAGTGTTTCAAGAATTTTTTGTCGATATTCTTGAAAAGTTATTGAAATGTGCACTCAAGGACTCTCGATTCGCACTTTAAGTGAGTCGTGCGGTGAATTCTCTATCCAGACCCAATCCTATCAATCTCCTCACCTACCCGCCTAATTTCTGCCGAAATATTCGGGGGAAAATTTTCAGGGAATCTTTCAACAAATCTCTCCCTTCTTTGGACGAACACCTCGCCCTCACAAAATGCAAACTTCCCTCCATTAACGGACCAATATCTCTCCCCTCAAATCTTACTAATGAAATTTGCAGCAATCTGCTCCTTTCTAAAAATTTCCATTGATCCATAGTTTAGCCTTTGACGCCTCTTTTTACGTAATAGAAGCTCTTTGGCTACTTTCTGACGTCATCTCCTGCGCCCCCATCTCCAAGGAACCCGGCTCCTATTTCCATACTAAGATCATCTCAATCCTTTAAGAGAGAGGTCCCTAAGAAGGTCTTAATTACACAGATTAGCACTGTGTCTACACCTCACCCTCTCACTCCTCGCTTGTGCACCCCTCCGTAAATCCACAAACCAAACAACCAAGGCCGGCCCCCTTTCACTCCTCTCATGGACGGCTTTCCGCTTTTGCTGACCATTACCATCAGCATTCGGCCGTTTTCATATTGTTTCCTATTTCTCATGACGGTATGGTATTATGTTCTTATTTTGATGGCTGTTTCCTTTCTTTTAATCGCAAATTACACTTTCTTGATGTTTTGAAGATTGTTTTATGTTTGTTTTGCAAAACGGTTGTGAAGGTGTTGTCGAAAAAAAGATTTATGAGAAAAGCTGCTTAGAATGTAATAGAATGTATCTTGATCTGAATATATAGATGTTGAGGAAAAAATAGAGAATCAAGTTTAAAAAGGGGTTACGACATCACAATATCCAAACAATTCCATTTCCGCCTTTTGAGAATCAAGCAATAAGTTAGATTCGGAGGGTGATTGGAAAGCTTGCATTATCACAGCATAGTTGCATTGCAATTAGGCGTATCACAGCATCATTTGTACCTTCCGCTCTGGCCCTCGTTTTATTGTATTTATATTTTGAGTTGAAGAGTAAATTATTTATTGTTGCGTGGTTTTAAAAATATTAAACTTATCAATTTTCAAGTCAATTTTCATGTCTTTCTCTACCATTATTTTAAGTTAGCAAGAATGATATATCGTGGGAATCACACATACAAAACATATGTGGCGCAGCATTAAAGAAACTAGGTTTTGTTAAACGTATAATAGGAAGGTTCTCGGATGAAAAATTCGAAGAGATTCTACTTCGTTTTGGTTAGGCCACATCTCGAGTACGCCGTGAGCATTTGGGACCCTGGTCAAAAAGATTTAACCAAAAAAATTAATAAAATACAAAGGAAAGCAGCGCGCTTCGTTAAAAACTGCTACGAGCGTACATATAGTGTCTCACAACTTATAGAAGGATTAAGGTGGTAGCCCCTAGAGACTCGGAGACCTCACGCTAGGCTTAATTCGCTTGATAAATTCAGAACTGATATTTTTCAGAGCAACACAGAAAACATTATAATGACTCCTCACTACATCTCTGGCAGATGCAAAAAATAAGAGAGACACACTGCCGAACATATCGGTACAAAAACTCCTTCTTTCCGCGAGCCGTAAGCGACCACAACAAAAATTGAGTTCCACTAAATACACACCTATAATACATGTCACATTTCATCTCCAAAAAACGTACACCTTCACACGGCTGGTGACCTAACACCCCTTGCCACACGCCCATGCGGTGGCTCGCAGGGTATTATGTAGATGTAGATGAAGTAGTTTACGGCAATGAAGTGGCTAACACGCTAGCGTTGATTTGGTTGGCACTACTTTTATTCATTACACAAAACAGTCATATGAAGAGATAAAAAAAGTTATTTCAATTATTTATCGCCTTTCATAATTTTATTAACACCACTTCTCACTTGTCAACTTCCTGAGCGCTTGATAACTTCAATCCACTGATTCCTGAGAATCAAAAGACTTTGATGGAACACTAATCACAATTTTCCGACCCTCATTCCCTTGGGCCCGCGATCGATTATCACAAAATGCACATAAAATGAACAAGCTCAAGCACATTTTTCGCTATTTTAAATAAAAATGCCCTGCACCGTTTATAGGTGATACATTTTCTGCACACAGGTGCTACGACCCCCTCGATCATAATGTCATATCATCTAGTCATAATGCCCTTAGGACGATGGCGGTGGTAGCTATTGAAACGTCGGCCCACAACGACCTGACCCGGTGGAAAACCTGAGAAGACTTCATCAGCACAATACGCCGGGAAAGAACTAAATCACATCTACCTACGCTTTTAATCCCTTCGAAAGGTCAACACCTGATCGTTCGTGAATCTAACTGCCTATATCAGCTGCCCTCCAACCTTGATACCCACAGACAGTTCTCCAAATGCCTCTTTTGCCATTTCCTCAGCATAAATAATAAAAAGTAAAAGAGACAATGGGCACCTTTCCTTTGTGACGTCGGGATCTCTCAAATGATACCAAATTCCCTTGGAATATTAATTTGGCATTGCCCCACTTTAATTCACGTCTCTCCACTTCAACGTTCTTTTATAACAATCCTCCCTTCTTTAAAACAACAACAACGTAGCAACCTTTTACACAAACAATAAACAATATAAAACATCAACATAGACAAACATACACTAACATATAAATTAATTTCAGCAAAACCAAAATAACGAACGAAAATTAAACAAATAAAATTAAAATAAATAAAAATGGAATAAACAAAGGCAGGCACGACGTTACACCTTGCCCCGCGACATATAGATGACCACTCTTATTCACTTGCGCCGTTTAGCCTCCTGTCCCGCCGATCGATTCCCACTATTCCGAGTACATGTATGAAACAGTCCCGTTCCGTCAAGATGACGGCGCCATCTGGGCTATGTAAGGAGGTCTGTCAGAGAGATCCTGAGAAACATAACTTTTGCTCTTCCTTCACGACATCCTAAAATCAGGTGAGTCGAACATAGAAGTTTACGCTGCAATCCTTGACTTCAAGAAAGTATCTGTCAATATTCCTCACAATAAACTCATATGCAAATAGCAGTCATGCGGAGTAAATAAAAAATAGTGAATTGCATCTTGGACTTCCTCAGTGATTTAAAACGAGTATTTATTCTCTGGTATGGTTACAGTCACATCCGGTTTTTTGGAGATTAGCTTTCAGGTTTCCTTCCGCGTGTTGTCTTTTGTTGACGACAGTTTCTCCAGCCATCCTACTGGCGTCTTCAGGTCACTTCAACTTGAAGACGCCAGTAGGATGGCTGGAGAAACTGTCGTTGGAAATAAATAAACAATTGACAACACGCGGAAGGAAACCCGAAAGCTAACCTCCAAATGCTGAAACTCCATTGAAACCTTCATACTAATAGTCACATCCGGTGTTCCACAAGGAAGCGTCATCGGCACTCTCCTATTCCTAATTTGTATAATTGACCAATTTAGCGATTTAGGAGTAACTCACGATCATGTGCAGACGATACAGTCATCTATCGTGAAATTAGCGAAGACACGGACTCTGAAGTTCTTCATCGGAAACAACGCTCATACGTGGTGCCTGGAGTGGGGGCTAGAAATATAGTAGTAGTAAATGCACCTCAGTGCACTTCTTGCGGAAGTCATCATACCATGCCTATAATGTGGAAAGGGGTAAACATCAAGCCCGTAGAAAAAAATCGAAATCGTTGGAATTACCTTAAGGTAGTCCGAGTGATATAATTCCCTAGTCCTAATAGAGACCATATTCGAATTATACGTTTTAATTTCGCCAGCTGTAGGACAAATCAATTAAATGCTGCGTCATTAATGGTGCAAGAATATAGTTTTATATGACAGAAATTGTAATTAAATGAAAATATCTAAATAAGCCTTTAACTTGACTCATTTTTCGCGCGATGCGTTTGAAACTCCTTCAAATCTTCCTTTTGTGATACCCAGGAACCTGCTGCGGTGACAATAGGATTAATTTTCAAAAATACTTGAGAAAACACACAAAATACAACTGTTAGTTTTTTTACGGCATCTAAGAGTTAGAAATACCTCATTTTGTAAATAATAAATCTCTGGAGTGCATACAAGTATCTTTTCCCTTTTAAGGGCTGGTATTTTTTGGCAAATATTTCGGAAAGTAATGTGGTAAGGGGTAGAATTTTTGGTGTCATTGGATAGGTGAGATATTTTTCTTTAAAATGAGACCAAATTCATTGCTTCCTAAGTAAAATGATTTTTCGCTCGGACTACCTTAAATTCTGATTTACCGTGAAAATCGCGCGTACAAAACACGTGGCAAAGCATTAAAGAATCTAGGATTTTTTTAATGTATAATAAGATGGTCCTCTGAAAAAAAATTAAAAGAAGGGTGTTACTTTGCTCTGGTTTGGCCACACTTCGAGTACACCGCGAGTATTTGGGACCCTGGACAGAATTTACCAAAAATATACATAATACAGAGTAACGCTGCGCGCTTCGTTAAAAACTGCTACGAGTGAACATTTATGGTTTCACAGTCACTCACTTTCGTCAGTCTCACTTGGTGGTATTCCATCATTAAAAATTTTAAGATGTCAACTTGTACTAAAACCACTCGATTTCGAGTTCGAGAATCGAGTGGTTTTAGTAAAAGTTGACATCTTAAAATTTTTAATGGTTTCACAGGTTTTTCGAGGATTAAGTTGAGAGCCGCTAGACACTCAGAGGCTGCGCGATAGACTAACTTGCTTGAGAAACTCAGAACGTGTGTTTCTGAGCGACACAGAATATCATTTTGAGGCCACACTACATCTCTCAGTCGGACAGATTCGATAAATAAGGCACACATTTGGGGCACAATAATGGATCATAATAAACCTGGAACTCCACCTAAAACTCACCCTCTAACACACGTCACCATTTCACCTCCCAACACCTCATCCTTAACATCTTTATACGGCTGGTGTCCTAACACCTGCCTCACGCCAATATGGCGGATCGCAGGGTAGTACATATATAGATGTAGTTGTAGATGTCAAGGTTCTGGTCCTAAGTAAGAGACAGTACTAATTATAACACACTGTTTCATGTAGACCAAATTGAATTCCATTACCTCTGTTGCTTTTAAAAATTCGAAGGAATAGACTAGGTATATTTTCAATCAGATATCTTCTAGCTACGTTTACTCTGAAGATAATATCAAGGAAGAGCCTAATATGACTTAAAATCATGATGCTAAATATCCATCCATTTCTATTCTTAAACAATACTGCCGGATTTTACTTAATCCCTCCAGAGATCAAAGATGAATTTCACAGATGAACTATGGGAACGAATATTCATCTACATATACATCTACGTCATACCCTGCAAACCACCTGAAGGGTGTGTGAGAGGGGGTGCTTCCATACAGGTGGGAGGGGGTGCTTCCCTGAGATCAATTATACGGCAAAAACTTAAGTACATTGAAACCAGCGTACGACACATGCAGGGCGCCAATTAACAATCTACTAACCAAGAAAAATTCTATCGTCAATCGTCAATCGTTCCAACATGCAAGGGATACAAAGACTACTACAACAGATTCAAAATATCATGCATTAATAAGAACATCAATATTTACATTATGCTAAAATTGGAACGTAGACAATATAAAAAGAAAGATCTACAATCTAGCTAATCTCACTATTCGCACTATTCATGACGACGATCATAGCTGTTATAGTCCCGAATGGTAAGCGAATAAAAATTAGTAAAAAGAAAGTACTACACTCTATCTTTCTAATTTTGTTGGCGTGATCTAATCTGCCGTATTACGAGGGGGTTGATAGTATGTTTCTTACGTCGTCAGAGAAATGTTTTTCCTGAAATTCAGCTAAGAGGTTAAGCCTATAATTTACTCCACGCTGTGATAGCGATTCCCATCCCAATTCTTCTAACAATCCAGACACACTAGTAAACTTATCGTAGCATCGTTTTACAAACCTAGCTCCTCTTCGCTGCATGCGATCTAATTCCGATATCGAGCCCGCTTCATATGGATCCCATAAACTGGCAGTATATTCCAGATGAGGCCTAACGATTGAAAATTAACGTTCTTTCACTTTCTTATCACATTTTCCGAGTTCCATTCTCTTGACAAAGCCTAGCTTTCTGTATGCTTGACTGCATATTTCCAGAACATGTTTCCTCCAAGATATGTCGTGAGTAATTGTGACCCCTAAGAACTTAACAGACTCGACATTCATTATTTCCGTATTATTAATTCCGTAAGTCCTACCTGGCCTATTTTTCCTTTTTCAAAAGCTGACTGCTACGCACTTTTTTATGCTCAGTTCCATCTGCCACTTTTCGTACCAAGCATGAATAGCAAGTAGGCCGATTGTTAACGAGTCGCTATCTTCGGAATTGGTAATATACACAACCGCGTCATCTGCGAAGAGTCAAAGCTTACTTTTAACGACGTTGCTAATATCATTTATGCATAAGAGAAATAAAATTGGACCAATGGCACTTCCTTGAGGAACCCCCGATGTGACGCTAACTCTGTTTGACATGATTCCATCTATGACAACTATTTGTTCCCGCCCATGTAGGAACTGATTAATCCAGCTAATAATATGTTTATCCCATATGCTTCTAGTTTTGAAAGTAACTTAATGTTAGGTATCTTATCGAAAGCTCTCTTAAAAGCGAGACATATCGCGTTAACTTTAACATTATTTTCACCCGAGAGTAAGATGTCATGAACGAAGGGAGGCAATTGAGTTTCTCAAGATCTACCCTTGCGAAATCCGTGTTGGTTATTTATTAATAATTCCTCCCTATCCAAATGACTCATGATGAAGCTTACGATAATGTGTATAAATACCTTACACGAAATGGATGTGAGAGAAATAGGCTTGTAGTCTTCCCTGTCGCCGCTTTTGAATATAGGTGTGACATTTGATACTCTCCAGTCTTTAGGCACTACGTGATCTACTATTGATTTGGTAAATATTAATTCTAGGTAAGGCGCTACGCCTGATGTCAATGTTTTATATACGCAAGCAGGAATTTGATCTGGACCGGGGGACTTGTTGGGGTTGATATTTTGTAGCTGACGTTCTATGCCGCGACAATTTATAATAATTTCAGGCATAAATATTTGGGAACGAACTGGCTACGTATCGCAAAGATGTGGTGTGCAAGTAGTACAAATGCATTGGAAGAATGAGTTTAACGAATTGGCTTTTTGTAGACAGTTGGTTAGCTTTTAGGTTCCTTTTGATGTTCTTAAGCGTGTGTATTGTTGATTTATTTCCTTGAGTGTCCCTAACATACGACCAAAATGCCTTGGGATTATCGTTCAAGTATTCTCTCAGTATTTTACTTTTGAAACCAGCTAACGCCCTTGGGCACGCTTTTTTTGCTAAGAGTTGAGATATTTTGTTATTTTCGGTGACTGTGTTCAGTTATTCGCAGGATTCGATTATTTTTGCCCTTTTTAACTCAGCATGATATGTTCTCTGGCGCTTTAATGTTTTCCTAACCTCCGCGTTATACCACCGGGGCTCTCCATTGGCTCTTTTCCATTTACTTGGTATTTATTTGCTGACTATTGATTGTGTAACATCGAGGAAAGTATTCCACAAAACCTCAGTATTACTGATGATACTTATTTCTTGAAAATTATTAAATGAATTTTGCAAATCTCGTTTCATACCTTCGTAGTCAGCCTTATCAAACAAGTAGATTTTTCTTTGGGGGATTATGTTTCTTGATTATGCTCACGGATAAATTAGCTTTCACTATCTTGCGGTCGCTTATTCCCTTATCAGTACCTATGTTTACAACAATTTATGGAATATTTGTCGCTAAAAGATTAAGTGTATTTTTCCCGCTAGTTGGAGTAGTGATTAATTGATGCAGTGAGTGAGATGAGAAGTGACTCACGAAGACGAAAGAACTACTCTTTATTGCATGTGATGTCCTTCTTCTGGTCGAGGCAAGATGAATAGCCTTTGCAAAGCTAGTAAATTAAATTGCCTTCCTTCCCGTTAGTTGAGAAATACTTTCACGAGGGTGCACTACTTTCTTCGATGCCAGAGCCGTGAGTGCGAGGGGAAGAGATCGTGATTTAAATTCCAACTCCATCCGATGGCAATAAGGAAATGAAGAGCCATTTCCTCGGAGTGACGGAGTAATACGCCTTGAAAAACGAGGGGAGAGACAGAATGCATAGAATTCCTCAATGCCGGAAACAAACGCGGCGATGATGTTGGAGACAATCCGTTTGGATTTATCCGTTGGATGGCTGCGAGACAAGAACTAAACAACATGATTCAGTGAATCGATGAAAAAAGAAATATGCCACATGCCCAAATTCACTTTGAGAATTGTCGTTCAACAAATAAATCCCTTATCGCTTACAATTTATTCAACTACTTCTCTTATTCCAGGACCCAAGTCACACTGGGAGGAAATTGACGTGATTTTTAAATTAACGTTCCTTGACAGCGAACTTTAAACTCCTGCCATAGGTTCATTTTTGACCTTCGCAGAGACGTCCACATTACGCCGTATTATAAACAACTTAGGTGGCTCAACGTCAAATCCTGTAGAGAGTACTTTCTGGGATCTTTATTGTTTGTTCTGTTTAAAAATTAATCACCTAAGTACCTGTATGATTTGTTCCTCAGTTGTCCCTCAGTTTCTACAATGTCCACTAGGTCTGATTCCAATCTATTGCATTTCCCAAGTCATCGCACTACTGTTTATAGTAAGTCATTTCTGGTAACAGCTTGCCATGTATGGAACAATATCCCTACTTAAATTAAAAACTGCATATCTGTTAAAACATTTAAATTGAAATATTATGATTACTTACTTTCCCGGGAATAACATAATTTACTTTATTTTTGTCAAAATTGTTTTCATGTTATTATGGTCTCTTTGTTATTGTATAATTTTGTTACTTGTAAAGTATAGAACACAAGTTTTCGAGCTGTGATAGATATCAATTTTTTGTAATATTTATTTCGCCCTTAAACTGTAATTATTATTATTTTTGTTCTTACAGATTTTTTTAATAAACAATAAATATTTTCTTTCTTTCAACTTTCACTGCTGGAGCAATAATTCTTGTAGAAATGCAAATGAAGATGAGCACGGAAAACTTGTTCATGTAAAACCGGAGTCGCAAGGCGTTTCTGAGGAGTAAACGGATCGGCGGAATATCATCATAATCAATCATCAACAGTCATCAACACGAATAAATTGTTCTTGAACCTCTGGTGAACTACTGAAGGTTTTCCCCAAAATCGCCTCTCTTGGTGCAATGCTTAAGATATTTAAGGTCCAACACTTAAGGCAGAGACGTATTTCGTGAAATCAGATATCACGATTTATGTGGGATAAGAGATGACTCATATGAAGATACTTGGAAAGAACATCGCAGTTCAGACACCGTTGTGATGTCAATCTCATCTCATTAAAAACAGGAAGCACTCAGAGGGAGGAGAAATACCTGCTCGTTCACTATATGGTAATTATTCTTTTGATGGGTTTTACCAAGGGTTCAGAAAAGGACGGTCTTGCGAAACTCAATTAGGTCTTTTTGTTCACGATATTTTAGTTTCCGGAGAAGGTAACGTACAGGTAGATGCAGCGTTTCTTGACTTTAGAAAAGCTTTTGACAAGGTTCCCCACTGTAAGTTACTCGCGAAGTTAGCATCATACGGAATAGACAGTAATATAGTAGGCTGGGTAGGAGATTTCTTACATGAACGCGTTCAAAGGGTGGTATTAGATGGTGTCAGCTCAGGCGAAGTAAAAGTTACATCGGGTGTTCCCCAGGGAAGCGTGATAGGCCCAATTTTATTTCTTCTGTACGTAAACGACTTGAATAGTGTAGTAAAAAATAGCAAGCTCCGTCTTTTTGCCGATGATGCAGTAGTGTATAAAGAAATTAGAAATGAAGAGGACAGACAGTGTTTAGCTAAGGATTTAGATGCGATTGATGATTGGTGTGATAGATGGCAGCTAGAATTAAATTTGAAGAAATGCGCGATTATGAATTTTTGGAAAAAGAATGGCCTTCCCCGGAATAATTATAGCATCAAAGAAAACAAAATATGTAACGTAGAATCAATTAAATACTTAGGCGTCACCATCAGTGAAGACATGTCATGGGGGAAACACATCAGGGAAATAACTAGTGTAGCAAACCGTAGATTAGGATTCGTAAAAAGGGTTCTAGGCAAATGCGATGAGAGAGTCCGAGAAAGAAGCTATTTTACACTTGTCAGGCCTCATTTAGAATATGCCGCTAGTATATGGGATCCGTACGAGGAAGGTATGATAAAAGAGTTAGAGCGCGTGCAAAGGAGATCTGCTAGGTTTGTTAAATGCCGTTATGATAATTGTATTAGTGTTACGAGTTTAATAGAAGAACTAGGATGGGAATTATTGTCAGAACGCAGGTTAAAATTTAGGTTAAACCTTTTAAGTAAATTCGAAACCGATTTGTTCACAGATGACGTTAGATATATATTAAGAACCCCTGCGTATTATGCTAGGTTTGACCATATTAACAAAATTAGAGAGATAGATTGTCGTACCGATAGATTTAAAATGTCATTTTTCCCGCGTACCATAAGAGAGAACAATAGGCAACGTAGCAAAAGGGATAGGTAGGTGAAACATAGTTAGAATAGTCTGTAGTGCATGATGCATGTAATAACTACCAATAATCCTTTCCTTATTATGTAGATTTTAACCTGTACTATACCGTAGTAACTAATATTCTATTGTAATAACTACTGCAATTACTTGCAATAACTAATAATCTACTGTAGTAACTAATAAACTATGACCCTATTTTCTAGCATGTCTACATTATATATCCTACTTACATGGCAATAGTGCATGTTTGGTGATCTTCACCCCCTGCCACACACCCTCGTGGTGGCTCGCAGGGTATTACGTAGATGTAGATGTAGATGTACCAATCTTATCATCTTATTTAAGACGGAGAGGGTTCTTCGAGGATCCAGACGTCTCCATCTTCAGGACTGAATCACCTCTAATAAACGACCCAAGATTCACTGACCCTGTAGCAAGTACTAATCGGTCGAGCAGAGAAATGAATGCTCAACGTCGCAACATACAAAAACAATTTGTTTGATTAACCTATCAGTACAGACCTCAGAAATTTCATCTTCATGACGTAATATGAGTTATTCTCCGAAGAATTTCTTTTACGTCAATGCCACAATATTCCTTTAAAAGAGACTGGAACTTCTGTTGATGAAAACGCAACTTTTAAATCCAAGATTTCGCAAGTTTTTCTTAAAACGGTAGCGGTCTAAACCTGGCAAGATGATTACTATAGGGAATAGTTAAGTGCCACAATAGTCATTCGAGAGCAATTAATTAAAAGATGAAGCCAATACTCGAGAAATTAGTGAAACCAATTACGCGACCAAGAGGAGCGGAGGGGAAAAAAACGAGGACATGGTAAAAAAACGTCTCACCAAGTCCAAAAAAGAGCCTCCCAACGGTTGGAATCTGATACAACCCCCGTTCCTCCATGAAAGCGCTGCGCAATCAGTAAACGTCAGTACTCGAGTGTTTGTGTGCTTGCTCAGCCTTCCGATATCCGACGAAATTAATGGCTAGACTGCTCTTTGAAATCACGATTAGCAGCACGTGGCTTAAATGAATTCCAGTCGACCTGCCTTAAACGGTGGTTCAACCATCTCCGTCAAGAGAGAACTGCTTTCCTCGGTATATTGTCGGAACGTACTCGATGTAATAAAGTTGAAATATTTCGGAAATAATCCGTATGGAATGATTTACCCAATTACACCATTCTCTCGCCTGCTCTTGAAGTGTCCTAAAAGCGTCCTAAAAGTGAAAGTCAGTTACCTCCCGCTGTCAGCCCCATAGCCACTCCCTGCAGGAAATTATCTGCTAGGCCTTCAGCGTAAATAAAAAAAAAAGGTTTTGTGTATAGGATGGCTTCCTTTAGGTCTGCTCTTAACCTCCTCAGGAGCTCACCCAATTGCGAGTCCATAGGGGCTCGGATCGCTGGGCTTGAGAGGACGGTGGACGAGCTCCGTGCCATGGTGGAACGGTTGGTGGCAAGTCCTGGAAGGTCGCGGGGGAATGGGGGGGGGCCAACACCCTCCAAACGTGTCAAGGTCTGGGGAAGCTCGGGCACTGTCACGGGATGGAGGGTGGAGGAACTTAATAGAAGGGTGGGGGAATAGAGGGTGGAGGAACTTAATAGAAGAAAATTAACAAACTAAAGCACGAGCTAAGATTGGACACTGGAATAATGGCTCCAGAATAGAACAGAGAAAGATTCGCCACAACAAGAAACTGTAAAACCTAGTAGAAATGGGCATCGAAGAAAAATGGGATAAGCTGAAGACGACAATCGCATAAGTAGCAAAGGAGCAACTGAGGAGCAAGAGATTCATACAAGGAAGCCATGGACTACGAAGGAAGTAGAAGGAAATAGAAGAAAGAAGAAAATACAAGAACCCGAAAAACAAATGTGAAGCCACTCTCTACCAGAAACTAAGGAACCTAGTCAAGAATTGGATAGAGAGCTCCTGCAAGGAAGCCATCGAAAACATGAAGAAGGAGAACACCAAAACCGCATACAAGCTAGTGAAGGAAGACGTCGGAGAGAGAAAAATGGAAAGCAACAACATCAGGGATGCGATCGGGAGTATACCGATGGAGGAAAAGGAAATTTGGTATAAATGGAAGCAATACATCGGAGAACTCGATCAAGAGCCGTCGCCACTGAAAGAAAATCTAATGAATAACAAACGCGAGGTTGGCGATGAAGATTTTTCAGAGTGTTTTTAATCAACCTATGCATAGTTTCCGCGAAACCATACCAGACCGATTTCAACAACCAATGCCCCCAATCGATATATCTTGTAGCGGAATCGTATCCTTACTAAGTAACATTAGCCTGAACAAGTCCTCAGGTCCTGATGAAATTCCAGCTCGTGTTTATAAAGAATTAGCTCTCGAAATGGCTCCGTATCTTAAAGTAATATTTAACAGATCCCTCGAAGAACACGCGGTTCCCAAAGACTGGAAGATAGCAAACGTGACCCCAATTTATAAAAGCGGAGATAGGGAACAGCCATGTAATTATAGACCAATATCATTAACGTCACTATCATGTAAAATTATAGAGCATATAATAGTTACATCAATAATGGGACACCTCGACAGCCAGGATTTATTAATAACAAACCAGCACGGGTTCAGAAAAAGACGGTCTTGCGAAACTCAATTAGGTCTTTTTGTTCACGATATTTTAGTTTCCGGAGAAGGTAACGTACAGGTAGATGCAGCGTTTCTTGAATTTAGAAAAGCGTTTGACATGGTTCCCCACTGTAAGTTACTCGCGAAGTTAGCATCATACGGGATAGACAGTAATATAGTAGGCTGGATAGGAAACTTCTTACATGAATGCGTTCAAAGGGTGGTATTAGATGGTGTCAGCTCCGGCTAAGTAAAAGTTACATCGGGTGTTCCCCAGGGAAGCGTGATAGGCCCAATTTTATTTCTTCTGTAAGTAAACGACTTGAATAGTGTAGTAAAAAATAGCAAGCCTCGTCTTTTTCCCGATGATGCAGTAGTGTATAAGGAAATTAGAAATGAAGAGGACAGACAGTGTTTAGCTAAGGATTTAGATGCGATTGATGATTGGTGTGATAGATGGCAGCGAGAATTGAATTTGAAGAAATGCGCGATTATGAATTTTTGGAAAAAGAATGGCTTTCCCCGGAATAATTATAGCATCAAAGAAAACAAAATATGTAACGTAGAATCAATTAAATACTTAGGCGTCACCATCAGTGAAGACATGTCATGGGGGAAACACATCAGGGAAATAGCTAGTGTAGCAAACCGTAGATTAGGATTCGTAAAAAGGGTTCTAGGCAAATGCGATGAGAGAGTCCGAGAAAGAAGCTATTTTACACTTGTCAGGTTTCATTTAGAATATGCCGCTAGTATAAGGGATCCGTACGAGGAAGGTATGATAAAAGAATTAGAGTGCGTGCAAAGGAGATCTGCTAGGTTTGTTAAATGTCGTTATGATAATTGTATTAGTGTTACGAGTTTAACAGAAGAACTAGGATGGGAATTACTATCAGAACGCAGGTTAAAATTTAGGTTAAACCTTTTAAGTAAATTCGAAACCGATTTGTTCACAGATGACGTTAGATATATATTAAGAACCCCTGCGTATTATGCTAGGTTTGACCATATTAACAAAATTAGAGAGATAGATTGTCGTACCGATAGATTTAAAATGTCATTTTTCCCGCGTACCATAAGAGAGAACAATAGGCAACGTAGCAAAGGAATAGGTAGGTGAAACATAGTTAGTATAGTCTGTAGTGCATGATGCATGTAATAACTACCAATAATCCTTTCCTTATTATGTAGATTTTAACCTGTACTATACCGTAGTAACTAATATTCTATTGTAATAACTACTGCAATTACTTGCAATAACTAATAATCTACTGTAGTAACTAATAAACTATGACCCTATTTTCTAGCATGTCTACATTATATATCCTACTTACATGGCAATAGTGCATGTTTGGTGATCTTCATCCCCTGCCACAGACCCTCGTGGTGGCTCGCAGGGTATTACGTAGATGTAGATGTAGATGAAGGGTACGGACGAATTCTCGGAGCGCTCCCTAATCCGGTTTCCGGCTGCCTACCTGCTCGCTGTGCACCTGCTGCTCAGTGCCTTGAAGCTGCAACCTTAGTGTAGTGATATGTAAATTAGCCGTAGTCCATTATGTTTTTCCTAGCTGTATATTCCAAGTTATTCACTTATCGTATCGTTATCCACTTATTCTGTCATTATATAGTAGGTCTTCTATTAGTGTTAGTTAAGAGTGAGTTGTGTGTGTGAGTGAATCTCTTCACTGCCGTGATATCCCGGTTCGTGCGCCGAGTGTGTCTGTCTAGAGTGCTTTCTGGTAGTGATAAGTACAAGCCAAATTATTATCACATCTTCATTTTTTAGTTTGTTATTTCTGTTGTTTATCCTCACGTATATTTTCATAATATTGTACGTCAATTATTATTGCATATCGTTAATTTATGATTCTGGTGTTCGGGTAGTAAGAGAATCTTATTAGCATAGAACTTAATTATAACCTAACTCTTACTGAGAGACTAAGTACATATATTTTATTACAGAGCCTATAATATTCTTTTTATCATAGTTGTTGAAAACTCTTAGTTTATTTTAGTTGTGAAGTTGTTTAAACTTTAGTAGTTTGAAATTTTAGTTTTACGTCTTATCTACTGGCACTGAATAATTAACTACATTTCCTTTCTTGTTGATAGATAGTTTTTTTTCTAGTCGTTAAATAGTTTACTCTCCGTCTCCCTTTTTTATATAATATAGATAACGTTATTAAAAAACTTTTACGTAAGACCGTTTATAAAACCATCGACTGATATTCTAATTTATACATATAGTCAGTTAATTACTACTTTTGCACTTAATTAATTTAATATCACTTAGCTAGGTTGAATCCATAAACACAGATCTTTCTCGCGTGCTTCATCCCCTCATAGCACACTTGTGTTACATCACCTGTCCTTCCTCCCCTATCTTTAGCTTCCTAGAAGTGAATGTCAGTTAACTCCCGCTGTCAGCTCCCTAGCCATTCCCTGCAGGAAATTATCTGCTAGGCCTTCAGCGTTAAAAAAAAAGGTTTTGAGATAAGGATGGCTTCCTTTAGGTCTGCTTCTAACCTCCTCAGGAGCTCACCCGATGGCGAGTCCTTAGGGGCTCGGATCGCTGGGCTTGAGAGGACGGTGGACGAGCTTTGTGCCCTGGTGGAGCGGTTGGTGGCAAGTTCTCGAAGGTCGCGGGGAAATGGGGGGGGGGGGGGGGGGCAACCCTTCCAAACGTGTCAATTTCCGGGGAAGCTCGGGACACTGTCACGGGATGGAGGGTGGAGGAACTTCCCCAGACTTCCGTGCCTCCGGGGGAGTCTCCCTCCGTTGCTTCGGACGCATGGATTGTGGCCTCAAGGCGTAGCCATGGGGTCACCCTCCGAAACCGAGGATCGGCAAGGGCGGAGGCTGAGCTGATCCCTGTAAGCAATAGATTCGATGTTCTGGCGGAGGCTGAGGCATCGGAAATAGAGCTGGGAGGTGGGTCACCGAGTGGGCGTCGTGAGGGAAAGCAGGGAATTGTAGTTATAGGTAGTTCTAATGTCCGTCGTATAGTGGCCCCACTGCGTGGTAAGGCCCGAAGGGAAGGAGACGATAAACGGGTCACCTCCTGGTGTACACCAGGAGGAGAGGTGGCACAGGTGACGAAGGCGATGAAGTCGGCGGTCAAGGGCACGAACTGCTCTAGGTTGCATGTGGTGGCCCATGTTGGGGCCAATGACGTTGTGGGTCGGGGATCAGAGGAGATTTTAGACTCTGTGAGAGATCTATGCTCCGAGTTCCACCGTGTTTGCAGCGGATCTGGTACTAATATGAGGCTCACGATATGCAGCTTGGTACCAAGGACGGATCGGGGTTCGATGGTTTGGAGTCGAGTGGAAGACATAAACCAGAGGCTCAGTGATGTCTGCGGGAGCGAGGGTGCTGGGTTCTTGGACCTTGGGCCGTTTGCTGGATTCGTGTCGAGTGCCATTAAATCACTCGGGTGTCCATTATACGTATCTACATCTACATCAACGTGATACCCTGCGAGCCACCACGAGGGTGTATGACAGGGGGTGAAGATCACCAAACATGCACTATTGACATGCAAGTAGAAAATTTAAGGGAGATATGCTAGATAATAGGGTCACATGGAGCTAGGTGGTTAGTATCTACATGCGTATGAGGCATCGCAGAAGGTAGCGTGCAGGATATTTGAGCATACCCAGCGAGTTTAGCACAGATGGTAGGCAAGAGAGTAGGTCAGTTAGTGGGAACGAATTCAGTGCATTTCCAGAAAGTCAGATAATAAAGAATACACAAAGTTTAGGGCCTAGGAATAGCTTAATAGATGACAATAAATTAGAAATATTTAGGAAAGATAGTAGGTCAAACAGTAGGCTATTAAATAACTCGCAATTCACCAAGATAGCAAAGAATAACGAGTTTATCAGACAACACAGTATAGTTTAAGCGGCACGAAAGAAAGCACAGAAAAAGGAAAAACATATAAATCAAAACAACACCCATGAATTTCCAAACTGTACCTTTCCCAATAATTTAGAAAACAGAAAACACACAAATACAATAAGCAGACATATTAAAATAGAGGAATTTTCAGTAGTGGTAGTTAATTGTCGTAGTTTAAGAAGCAAGATACATGAATTCCATCACCTTATAGAGAGTACTAATTCTGACACAATTATAGGAACGAAAAGTTAGTTAACAAGCGATAATGCTGATAGTGAAATTTTCCAGTAAATTTTAGAGTATACAGGAGAGATCGGGGGTCGATCTGGAGGGGGAGTATTTATCGCAGTAAAGAACACAATAGTCAGCAAAATAAAAGTGATTCCCGATAATATAATAGAAAGTGTATGGTGTTCCATTCAATGTGCTAAATCGAAAGTAATATATGTTTGTGCCTACTATAGACCACCCTATTCCGATGTACACTCGAGTATGTTACTCGATGTAGGAATACCCCCGGAATATCCCGGAAAATCTATAAAATATTATTATAATATGTATCCCAGAATAATTATTGCATCAAAGAAAACAAAATATGTAACGTAGATTCAATAAAATACCTAGGCGTCACCATCACTGAAGACATGTCATGGGGGAAACACATCAGGGAAATAGCTAGTGTAGCAAATCGTAGATTAGGATTCGTAAAAAGGTTTCTAGGCAAATGCGATGAGAGAGTCCGAGAAAGAAGCTATTTTACAATTGTCAGGCCTCATTTAGAATATGCCGCTAGTATATGGGATCCGTACGAGGAAGGTATGATTAAAGAATTAGAGCGCGTGCAAAGGAGATCTGCTAGGTTTGTTAAAGGCCGATTTGATAATTGTATAAGAGTTACGAGCTTAATAGAAGAACTAGGATGGGAATTACTATCAGAACGCAGATTAAAATTTAGGTTAAACCTTTTAAGTAAATTAGAAACCGATTTTTTCACAGATGACGTTAGATATATATTGAGAAACCCTGCGTATTATGCTAGATTTGCTGAGATTAACAAGATTAGAGAGATAGATTGTAGTACCGATAGATTTAAAATGTCATTTTTCCTGCGTACCATAAGAGAGAACAATAGGCAGCGTAGCAAAGGGATAGGTTGGTGAAATATAGTTAGAGTAGTCTGTAGTGCATGATGCATGTAATAGCAACCAATAATCCGTCTTGTCAGGTCTCATTTAGAATATGCCGCTAGTATATGGGATCCGTACGAGGAAGGTTTGATAAAAGAATTCATCTACATCTACGTCATACGCTGCAAGCCACCCAAAGGGTGTGTGGCAGGGGGTGCTATCTCACCCCCTGCCACGACTGCCTGCATTAGAGCGTGTGTAAAGGAGGTCCGCTAGGTTTGTGAAGGCCGTTATGATAATTGCATAAGTATTATGAATTTAATAGAACAACTGGGATGGGAATTACTATCAGAACGCAGGTTAAAATTTAGGTTAAACCTTTTAAGTAAATTAGAAACCGATTTTTTCACAGATGACGTTAGATATATATTGAGAAACCCTGCGTATTATGCTAGATTTGCTGAGATTAACAAGATTAGAGAGATAGATTGTAGTACCGATAGATTTAAAATGTCCTTTTTCCTGCGTACCATAAGAGAGAACAATAGGCAGCGTAGCAAAGGGATAGGTTGGTGAAATATAGTTAGAGTAGTCTGTAGTGCATGATGCATGTAATAACAACCAATAATCCGTTTTTTATTATGTAGATACTATCCATCTAGCTGCATGTGACCCTATTATCTAGCATGTCTCCCTTAAATATCCTAGTTGCACGGCAATAGTGTATGTTTGGTGATCTTCTCCCCCTGCCACACACCCTCGTGGTTGGCTCGCAGGGTATTACGTAGATGTAGATGTACACCATACTGAGTTGCTCAAGTATACTCGAAACCCACAATGAAAGTCCGGGTCATTAGCATGAAATGGGATCTGAACCAAGATGCCACGGATCTCTACCGTAGGCAAACTAAATCTAATTAGGGGGAATCTATGTTCGAAGCTTAGTCAAGGAGAATGTGTGGACAACTTAAAACCCAATGGAACATTTTTACGTGAAATAAACATGAATAAATTCCCACTTCCATAAATAATTGCCCGTAGATTTTGGGAAGATGTTATTGTAAATTTAGATTTTTTAAGGCGTAGCGGTGAAAAATGCGATTGTCACGTTGTCCGTCAGATGACGTCACATTGAAATTCCGAAGAAGGTGAACCCAGCTTAGGAATAGATATTTGGGGAACTGGTTGATGTGATAGCTATAGTACTGACTTATGAATTAGACAGTCCTGGTTAAAAGTGTGGTATTGACGACGATTTCTCAGTGAAATTACAATCCCTACATAGGTTAATGCGGAGAGTACTTCCAGCGTAATTCCTATTCCATCTGACAGATAGGAACTTACACCATGGATCCCTAGCCTCCTTCCACTTAATGTGCGCTATTTCTGACGCCCGGTTACTCTCCACCCTGTCGTCTCCAATCCAGAGATAATACTTTTCTCACGGATTGAGGATCTAATGGATGAATGGAGATCAAATTCTGGTCAACATGTAGACCATGTCGAAGAATAAGAAAGGGAAGGATCAAATGCAGAAAAGAGGAATCAGAGTAATTTGACACCCTGAGGCACAAGGGGATATTAAAGAAAACAATTGGAGAAAAATGCAGGGAAGTTTCAAAAGGATGAAATGTCAAGACATATAAGTACGTGGAAGTAATAAAGAGGACAGTAAATAAGAAGAACGAACAGCGAGTGAGGGCGCTAGCATTTAATAGGAGAAGATATTGTTGGGGTGAGATAAATAAATCGTAGTATTGAACGACCGAATGGATCAACCTGCTCACCATGTCTTCTGTATATCAAGGCGAGGATCTCAGATTCCTTAATCGTCTCCTCCAATTGACACCAGCTAATCAACCAACGGTAACTACAGTATATAACGATTGAAATTCTGCACAGTGAATTCAAAATTCTTACCACACATTTTAAGCTCTAATACCATTAACAATCCTATGTAATTTCCAATCATTGCATTTAACAAATGATGTAGTACGAAGTCACTTGCACGGGTGCATACACACCAGGATTTAAATTCGCCATGAAAAAATCATTTGACTTGATCGGGATTTGAACCCGGATCTCCCAATTGCCGGTCAGGTGTTTAGCCAGTTACACCACCAAGCCATCTTCCTTCGATTTCGAGGGGGGTTTATGCGAACTAGATGTTTACGCCTCAAGTCTACATACTCGTGCTACAATGTAGACTTGAGGCGTAAACATCTAGTTCGCATAACCCTCCTCTAAATTCGCCTTGAAGGAAGGTGGCTTGGTGGTGTAACTGGCTAACACACCTGACCGGCAATTGGGAGATCCGGGTTTGAATCTTGATCAAGTCAAATGATTTTTCATGGCGAATTTCAATCCTAGGGAGAGCTACGCAACATTCATAACTGGCGGTGGAGGATTTCGAAATATCATGGCGATGACTTGCTTAATAACGAAAGTGAGATTTGCGACTATAAATTAAACCAATGTCTTCAGCAACAGAGTTATTTTGACGTCCACAGCTGAGCACATCGAGTGAGTCCTCAGGCGAGAGTGGAATTAGCAGGACATTAGCAGGGCAACGGGAACGGGAGAGGGAAGAAAGAAAGAGGGAGGGGATAAGGCAGGGAGGGAGGTAGAAACAGCCCTTTCCCTTTGGTGTGCTCTCAGACATCCCTGTGAACAACTGATGGCGCCCTCGATCGTCATTCTACCCGGATGTGAGTTCTGTTGAGCCGCGTCTTTTACCGTGCATCTTACTCCACATGGCATAATAACATACGCACCTTTTTTGCAAGTGTGTGATAATATACCTGATTTTAACGGTCGGAAGGCGACAGTAGTGGTAAACAGGCTATGCCCCAGATTATAAAACCTCTTGAAGATTTATTGATGTAATATTCCACATATTTATTAATCACTCATCATTGGTCGTTCATTACTAAAACTGGTTGACTACAGCCTTCCACCGTTCCCCATCTAATTCCAGTTCCCTTAATTTCAGGTAGCTTTTCCCATGAACTTCCGTCTTAATTTGGTCCAGGAACTTATTTCTGGGTCTTCTTCTGGTGAATCATCCCTTCATTTTACCGTCAATTATTTTATCCACAAACCCACTGTACCTCAGAGTGTTCAATCTATCTGGTTCTTCTTTGCTATATGATGTTCCATATAAGTCTTTCCTCCTCTACTTCTCTGTAAACTTCATCATACCTTATTTTATTTGTCCATATTATTTATAGTATCCTCCTCCAGCACCAGATGTATCAAACGCATTAAAACTTTCGAAAACTTCTATTCTTGTCAGCTTTTCCAGTGGTCCATGCTTCCGATCCATAGAGTACTACGCTCCACACGAATGTTTTCACAGTATGTTTCCTAGTTTGCAGTCCTATCTTCTTTGAGCAGAGCAGTTGACTTTTTTTTCATGGACGCCTTTTTAGCTTGAGCCCACCTTTGCTTGATGTCCGTTAAATGGAAACTTTAAGCATTAACACAGTGGAAGGACGTCATAATGAACAAGATAAAAATGTGTGACTTCCACAATTTATTGAACACTAGCGACTGGTTTCTGCTCGGTTCACGCCATCATCAGGCGTCTGCGTCACCTATTGAGTCGAAATCGGTCGTTAGTGTTCGATAAATTGTGGAAGTCACAAATTTTTATCTTGTTTATCTTGATGTCCGTTGTACTTCTTCCGTCAAACATGTTGGCGATTCTGAGATAGATGAAAGGATCCACTTCCTCTAATTTCTCCCCTTTCAGTATGACTTTTACGTTCAGCTATTCTTTTCCGCATACTGGTATTTTAGTCTTAGTCTTATTTATTGCCATTTCTTTTACAGTTCTATTGAATTCGATTCTGATTATGTGCGGATCCCGATCTTCTACATATACATCTACGTAATACCCTGCGAACCACCACGAGGGTCTGTGGCAGGGGATGAAGATCACCAAACATGCACTATTGCCATGTAAGTAGGATATATAATGTAGACATGCTAGAAAATAGGGTCATAGTTTATTAGTTACTACAGTAGATTATTAGTTATTGCAAGTAATTGCAGTAGTTATTACAATAGAATATTAGTTACTACGGTATAGTACAGGTTAAAATCTACATAATAAGGAAGGGATTATTGGTAGTTATTACATGCATCATGCACTACAGACTATTCTAACTATGTTTCACCTACCTATCCCTTTTGCTACGTTGCCTATTGTTCTCTCTTATGGTACGCGGGAAAAATGACATTTTAAATCTATCGGTACGACAATCTATATCTCTAATTTTGTTAATATGGCCAAACCTAGCATAATACGCAGTGGTTCTTAATATATATCTAACGTCATCTGTGAACAAATCGGTTTCGAATTTACTTAAAAGGTTTAACCTAAATTTTAACCTGCGTTCTGATAGTAATTCCCATCCTAGTTTTTCTGTTAAACTCGTAACACTAATACAATTATCATAACGACATTTAACAAACCTAGCAGATCTCCTTTGCACGCACTCTAATTCTTTTATCATACCTTCCTCGTACGGATCCCTTATACTAGCGGCATATTCTAAATGAAACCTGACAAGTGTAAAATAGCTTCTTTCTCGGACTCTCTCATCGCATTCGCCTAGAACCCTTTTTACGAATCCTAATCTACGGTTTGCTACACTAGCTATTTCCCTGATGTGTTTCCCCCATGACATGTCTTCACTGATGGTGACGCCTAAGTATTTAATTGATTCTACGTTACATATTTTGTTTTCTTTGATGCTATAATTATTCCGGGGAAAGCCATTCTTTTTCCAAAAATTCATAATCGCGCATTTCTTCAAATTCAATTCTAGCTGCCATCTATCACACCAATCATCAATCGCATCTAAATCCTTAGCTAAACACTGTCTGTCCTCTTCATTTCTAATTTCCTTATACACTACTGCATCATCGGGAAAAAGACGGAGCTTGCTATTTTTTACTACACTATTCAAGTCGTTTACGTACAGAAGAAATAAAATTGGGCCTATCACGCTTCCCTGGGGAACACCCGATGTAACTTTTACTTAGCCGGAGCTGACACCATCTAATACCACCCTTTGAACGCATTCATGTAAGAAGTTTCCTATCCAGCCTACTATATTACTGTCTATCCCGTATGATGCTAACTTCGCGAGTAACTTACAGTGGGGAACCATGTCAAACGCTTTTCTAAATTCAAGAAACGCTGCATCTACCTGTACGTTACCTTCTCCGGAAACTAAAATATCGTGAACAAAAAGACCTAATTGAGTTTCGCAAGACCGTCTTTTTCTGAACCCGTGCTGGTTTGTTATTAATAAATCCTGGCTGTCGAGGTGTCCCATTATTGATGTAACTATTATATGCTCTATAATTTTACATGATAGTGACGTTAATGATATTGGTCTATAATTACATGGCTGTTCCCTATCGCCGCTTTTAAAAATTGGGGTGACGTTTGCTATCTTCCAGTCTTTGGGAACCGCGTGTTCTTCGAGGGATCTGTTAAATATTACTTTAAGATACGGAGCCATTTCGAGAGCTAATTCTTTATAAACACGAGCTGGAATTTCATCAGGACCTGAGGACTTGTTCAGGCTAATGTTACTTAGGTATGGTATGGTCTGGTCTGGTATGGTTTCGCGGAAACTATGCATAGGTTGATTAAAAACACACTGAAAAATCTTCATCGCCAACCTCGCGTTTGTTATTCATTAGATTTTCTTTCAGTGGCGACGGCTCTTGATCGAGTTCTCCGATGTATTGCTTCCATTTATTCCAAATTTCCTTTTCCTCCATCGGTATACTCCCGATCGCATCCCTGATGTTGTTGCTTTCCATTTTTCTCTCTCCGACGTCTTCCTTCACTAGCTTGTATGCGGTTTTGGTGTTCTCCTTCTTCATGTTTTCGATGGCTTCCTTGCAGGAGCTCTCTATCCAATTCTTGACTAGGTTCCTTAGTTTCTGGTAGAGAGTGGCTTCACATTTGTTTTTCGGGTTCTTGTATTTTCTTCTTTCTTCTATTTCCTTCTACTTCCTTCGTAGTCCATGGCTTCCTTGTATGAATCTCTTGCTCCTCAGTTGCTCCTTTGCTACTTATGCGATTGTCGTCTTCAGCTTATCCCATTTTTCTTCGATGCCCATTTCTACTAGGTTTTACAGTTTCTTGTTGTGGCGAATCTTTCTCTGTTCTATTCTGGAGCCATTATTCCAGTGTCCAATCTTAGCTCGTGCTTTAGTTTGTTAATTTTCTTCTATCGAAGGAGGCTCTCCAATTCTACTAGGTTTTGGTCACTTTTTATGTCCACACCAGGATAGCTCTTGTACTACTTACTTACTAAATAGACTGCTACAAGTATGTACTCTATTTGTTATCTGGCAATATCCCCTGGAATCTTCCATGCGTATCTCCAACGACGATGCTGCTCGAAGAGGGTGAAAGCTACCATCATAGTATTTCTCGTTGTAGAACTCTACCCTTCTTTCTCCTCTTACATTTCTTTTGCCCAGTTATAAAAATTCCACAGTATTTCCCTCTTTTCCCTATCCTACCGCTGCGTTCAAGTCTCCCATTAAGATGAGGTTCCATCTTCCCTTCACCACTCCGAGGACTTCTTCAATTTGCTCGTAGAGTGGGTCCTGAATAATCCTAAGTACACATTTAGAGGTCAATACGAGATGCGTTATGCAAACAATTAAGACCGTGTCTAATTGAGGAGTGAAAATTTTGGCTTTCAAAATTAACAAATTTGAAAGCCAAAATGAGGAAACATAAGTGACTTTCAGAACGTTGGAGCTAACCACAGCATGTGGATTTTCACGTGTGTAATTCATCACTAAGCCTTATGAAATTATCGTGAACAGTGCAATATCAGGTGCAAAAATCAAAGAAAGCGATGGATTTATAGTTTACCATGAGAATGTCGAACTTTTCTCTCTCTTTAGAGCGAAAACAAGCAATAGACGCTCAGCGATTACTTTCGGACTACCTTCTCATTTCTACGATTAAAAAAATCCGAGCACACAGTGGAATAGAAGGTAACCATTGAGTATAAATACCTAGACAATTATTTAGATCCACTTGCGGATTCGCCTTTCAAAGAATTAATTTGAAAAACAACAGAACTCAACACTACCTATTAATATGCGATAAAACTTAAGAGATTAAAAGCATAAGAATTGGAGAGCTTATAATGGAAACCAGTGGCTAAATTATAAATGATATGGTCGAAATGGAAATTCTTAGGAGGAGGAATATTAGGAGTCTTAAAAACAGGAGGGCGTGTATGAAACAGTGTATGGGGGTAAATGAGGCAAAAGAGGTTCTCAAGGATAGGTCAGTATGGAGGAAATTATTGAAGCAGAGTTCGGTGAACAATTATGTATTAATGAGTGAAACATTTTGACAGTGCCTACCCCGAAAGGGAACGGCGTGATGGGTATGTGTGTATGTATGTATGGTGAAATGGGATAGGCACTTGATTGGACATCTTTCTCTCTCCGTTATTTGAGGTGCAAAGTAATAAAGTTGAATTTCTCTGCAGAGCAGAATATTCTGCAGGGAAAAATAACTCATAAGCCATTCTGTACAACTTTAGCAACTCTACGGAAATATGTGAGGTTTCCGTTGACCCACTTTTTTTTCTAAGGACCTATGTGGAGAGTCATAGGAAATTCCACAGAATGTCCTAAGGTATTCTGCAGAATACCCTAAGGTATTCTGCAGAACGGCGTAGGAATTCCGTAAAATGGCGTTTCAATGCTTTAAGGAATATCTACAGAACTTTCTCAGAAATTCTGTAGAAGTATTTATAAGGAAATTATACAGAATTTTTTAGCAGGGTAAGTGCATAAAAAATTCTTCTAAGATATATCCTACAAAAAAAGGGATCAATTTTTACAGGCTCGTGTTTAAACGGAGTACATATAAAACAGGGGCTCAAGTATGCGTAATACCACCGAGATTAAAAAATATTTGATCCGTAATGAAATAAAATTTCCACGATGGAGAATATAAAGTCTCGAATGAGAAATTATGAAAAACGCAACTAAAACAGACCTTTACAGTGATGGATAAGATAGCGAATAAAAATGATTCCACCGGAAATTTTTTGACAATCATTTAAGGGAGAAAGAGCCTTGTGATGAAATAATTTTTAATGTGTAATATAATAATATAATGGTAAAATCCTCCCCTATCGCATAGATTGTCGGCGTCGGTCGAAAAGAGGCTTTGCCCATACTTCTCCAATCTAGAGCTTAAAGAGAACTCGGCGAGGAGCGCCAAGGCATCCGTGGTGGGAGTCACGGGAACTATGGGCGGAGGTTCGTGACGGACGGCGGGAATGAAAAGAGAGGAAATGGTAGAAGCCAAGGGTGGATAGGGAGAGGGGGGTGAGGAGGAGGAATAGGGAAGAGTGTAAATGAATGAGTCTTCATTCTCATTGGCATGGAGGCGCTCGCCATGCACCCGCGGCAGTGTTGCGTCATCAGCGGCCCTCTGTCCGTGATTGCGGATTTCCCTTCCAAGAGGTTGACTGCCGCGTGCTCCACGAATCCAGTGAATCCATTAGAATTCATTTCCTCCCTTTAGTTCACTCTCCCTCTCGCGGACTTGAAAAAAACTCCTTGGGTCGAAGAATATCGGAGCAGAGAGAAAGAAGGCATCGTCTCTTAAAACGTCTCTGCGTGTGGGAGTACTCGCCGTCAAACCTCAGGATTACCCATGCCGATTCATCGATTTTCAAAACGAGATGATGTTATGATATAATGCCACAACCGGTTCAACATAGTCTGTTGAGAGGAATATTTTTATACCGTAAAGGAATTATTTTACCCGAAGAATTTCACTTCCATTCGAATGAGAGTTGTCTACTTTCCTCCGCAGATTTGATCGGATAACTCCACCTGTGGGTGCTTTCTGTTTTTACAGTTTTGTCAAACGGTGCACTCATTTAACTTACAATGATGATGGACCATATCATTGATTTTCAGCGTAGGAAAATTTTGTAACTGTGACGTTTCCTTAAGACACAATAATATTATCGATACTGATTAGGTGAAAAATAATGGAAATAATGGGCTAATCACAGCTTATTTGATGCCATGAAAACTGGCGATTAAAGGCAATGACGGGTCAATCATCGTTTTGTTTGGGCGAGTGAAAGCATAACCCAAAAAATACTTTCTCATAATCTGGGGATTCAATTATTAAATTCTAATATCGATAGCTAGCTAAATATGCTCCCCTTAAAATGATATTTTTTATAGCTTCTTTGACAGTTTGAAGTGAGGTTTACAATGTAGTAATTCAATGAGAAGAATAATTATATTTAAACGCATGATGCATACCGAACAATATTCGTGAAGACTGCTTTCTGTCAAAGGAAATGTTAGACGGAAAATGCTGTAAATTTTGACGCACAGCATTCAACTTAGAGGAAAAATTACAGAAACTAAATTATTTAGATACTTTTCCTGCTGCATAGTCGTAATCCATAAAGAAAACGGTTATTTTATGCGGAAAAGTTTTAAGAAGCGATCGCTAATAAGATACAGATTCATGATTTACTTGGCCAACATATTAAACGCATAATAAAATCAGTAGCTTAGAATGTCCCAATCCAGTTCATTACCTATCACGGTTTTAGCAACTCGTTGCCATTTTCAAGGCTTTCAAAATGGCTATGACTTGCTGAAACCATATTCGGTAATAGATTGGAGCGTGGGAAATAAGCTATTGCTTTTAAAATAAAACCCGTCAATAACGTAGTTTACCCAAGCAATAACTAAGCATAAATTGCCAATAACTTAACATAAAGCTAACAGTACCGACGAATGGACAGAGGTTCAATAACCTTTAACATGAAGCCGTTGATAACTGTCTAAAAGGAAATGAGTCTAACAAGAGCTTTAATGTTAATTGATGTGCAAGAGGAATGTGAAATAATAACGAGAATGACATTTATCGCCAATTGCATTAAAAGCTGCGCCATCAATTGGGCATTTCACATCAACATCAGAATTAAGGGCATTTGGATTTTCATATCCATAATATATGGATCAAAATATGTACGAGAGGGCTTTACTCAAAAATGTTTCCAAATAACTGACTATTGTTTTAAATAATTCGTTCAATTTGATTTAAAACAGTGAATGCGTTAATCAATTTTCCATAAGTGACTCAATAACTGTAACAGGAAGCTTGCCGCTATTTTGGCATGCATGTGATGGTTTATCGAGATCAGTTGTAAACCTAAGAACCAATCAGAAATGGCGATCATGGAATCCACCCGAACGCCTTGGGTTGCCTAATGTGATGGAATGATGCAAAATGTGAGAACTGGGACTAAAGCATTGAAAGGTCACCAGTGAGGGGGGGATGAACTCCCGGGACATGGAATGTGTCTTTTTGCGAGCAGGGTGGAGAGCAAGGGGGGGGAGGGGAACGACGGAAGGGGTTGGAGGGGGAGAATACGACTGTCCGGGAGCTACGAACGAGCAGCTTCCAATAGAACAGTATAACAGAATGGAGTATGACAAACGAAGGAGAGCAAAATGTTTTGCAGAGGAACTAAATATTAAGGCCTTAAGAAGTTTCCCGTTTTACTTTATTTACAAGAAAAAGCCACATATCTAGGAGTAGATATCAAAAGTAATGTAAGTATGGAAGGCCATATAAAGAAAATAAATGGGAAAGGGTTTGCTATGAGCGCGAGGCTATCAGGCACCTTACGCAACAAAGCCACCCCAGAAAAAATTAAAGCAAAAATGTACGAAATATTTATAAGGCCAACAGTCCTATATGCCGCCTCTGCATGATGCACCCTCCTAAAGAAAAGCACGTTAGAACGCTTGGAAATATTCGGAAGGAAATGCCTAAGATCAATCTTTCAAATTAATAGACGGACAAAAAACACCGACTTATACAAACCGACGGGAATTACCCCGATAAAAGAAATCTTAAAGAACACGCAAGACGAATATTTCAAAAAAGCTTCGTCTAGCGATATAAAAATTATTAAGGAGGTTGGTCCGAAAACTAAAGTCCATGTCATTTTCTTCATATTCGCAGGAATTATAGAATTAAAGGCCCTCTATCGATTGAATTAATTACAAATAAACCTTTTCGTCCTGGTTTTTACAATAATCGCATTTGAAAATAGCTATATTCACATGACGTAGTACAGTAGGAGCGGATCCTTGGTGCATAAAATACAGATTTAGATTGTTGAAACCCATGCCGTTTATACAAAAAACGGGTATGACATAAACAAGGATATAAGAAATTTATTAGTGCAAAAATGACGGCAGGTCACCGACTTAGTTTTTGGGAAATTAAATGATTATTACCGAAATTTTATCCGAGAGACAGTAGTTATCGGAGATAGAGACAGTAGAGATCGGGGTCGGGTCTGGGGTCGGTCGGTCATGTGGCAGCGTTGGAAGAGAACTTACACATAACGTGGGAATTCAGACAGAGAGGCACGTTTCAGAAGCTGTATATTGTTTGTTTAAAAATATAGTATCACCTCTATCAATGACAAACATCGGTCAAAAAACAAAGGGCTTCATATAGCCCAAACTGGCCCGGTAAATATTCCTAAAACATTTTGTTGTCATATAATATTATTAAAATCACTTATAAACGACTGATAAATGCGGCACTTACAGCCTTAATGAACGCTGGAAATCATAAATATTTCTGAGTAATACAAACTAGTTGTTTTTAAATCCAATTTATACCTTTATGATTTTGAATTCATGTCTGTCCATCTTCATAGTCAGAAGAAAGCATATATACTTGAATTATGACCTTAGGTAACATTCCTATTCTTAATGCTACTAGCCCATCATCTATATAAATTACTTTCTTTATTCTTTTTTCGATATCATTTCTCACAATTTTGAGCTCTAGCGTCTGAACGGTCGATCTGATCGAAATTCTGACATATTTTTTTGTAGGCAACGAAAGGTCCGTTCAAACGTTTAATTTTTATCTTTTTTGGGGGGAAAAATATTTTTAAAGCAAGTTACCATGAAAAAACATGATCTTTAAAAGATGCTAGTGAAAAAAAACAATGAAAAAAGGAAGAAAAATATATTCCATTCGAGAAAATCGAACCTCACACCTTCCGCTTCATAAACCGCTACCTTTCCTCTCGTCCACCGCTACGTTGGACCGAGCGAGAGTGTAGCAGCAATTAAATTATACAAAAAATGTATTAAGTGCGTTATAGTACTGATCTCCACAATAACACCATTCAGTGTTCAATTTGGTCCTGAAAAGGACTATTATGTATTATGAGAACTTGTAAGAACTTATACAATGTGTTTAAAGTAGGAAAGCACTTTAGTACACGCACATCAAACACCAGTCACTAAGGACATCAACAAAGTTCAGTACAGCGTTGCCAGGGTTTTTAGAAATTAA
The DNA here is from genome assembly GCA_963169105.1 of Ceriagrion tenellum. NCBI lineage: Eukaryota > Metazoa > Arthropoda > Insecta > Odonata > Coenagrionidae > Ceriagrion > Ceriagrion tenellum. The sequence continues at coordinate 139,197,024 of OY720641.1, read as the reverse complement.
TAAACCTTTAAATAAATGTATATTTAGGTTTGACTTGAGAAAACATTGTAATATAACAATCACATGAATTTGTACATATTTCTGGTGATATATATTGTTGGAAAGGTTTCAAAATCTAATTACTTATTTAGGCATAATCGCTGCACGACTCCATTCTCGGCATTCGATTAAAAAATTTTTTCGTAGACTGGTCTTCCTTATATTCATTTTTAGTGCAATATTTCAGCTTTTTTTCTAAATTAGACATATTAAAAATGAAAGCAGTATTCTTTTAAAGGCTCATGTACATAACTAAAACAATCGGGATGCCGTTAGAATTATGACTCACTCAGTCGCCAACCAACCTCCTCAAAGCCCTGGCTGATCCTAAAAACTGCGACCAGGAAAAATTCAGGAAACCGAGTAACAAAATAATATAAACCAAATAAAGCGCAGGAAGTGCTTATAATTGACATAGAGTAAAAGCTAGCTATTACGCAGTAACCTCTGAAAAATTTAGCTGTATAGCAGCATCGCCACTTCGTTTTACTTTCCACTATTTGGGTAAACGAGATATGTGATGTACAGATGAAAGACATTTTACTCCAAATCATTAAGAAAGTTTAAAAAACCTTTGATGCAAGAAAGAGTTAGTAAAATTCCAATGACCTGAAGGATGCAAGTCGAAGTACTGCCCTGCAAATATCTTATCACGCTCAATTAGTACTTCTTGATTCCTAAATTTACTCTGGATTCAGATTACAGGTTTTACCCCCACGTGCAATCATGGCTTTTTCATGATAACAGAAACTAACTTTGGATAAAAGACCATCGAAAGCAGGGAGTTATATATTGGACGGGCTGAGCTTGACTTGGGAAAAAATTATTCAAAGCACCATAGCTTTAGCGAATCCACTGGTTAATGAAATAAAATCCATCCTGAAAATTCGCAAATCCAAGTCCAGGAGAATTATTTTTCAAATCAATGGAAACAAATCATTTGAAGCACTTAGGAAAACTTGAATTGTAAAACTTTCGCAGTGCCCTTATTTCTATAAGGGCACTGCGTAAGTTTTACAGTACAAGAAAGTGAAAGTACACACGGAATATGGGTCTGAAACAAAGAAGACCCAGTTTAGATAAAATGTTGGCAGTGCACACAACAAAAAGTTAATGGATTGATTTGGTGTAGAGGCTAAAGCACTTGCTTCATACACCGAGGGTCCTGGATTTGAATCCTGTAGGATAAGAAGAATTTTCACAGCGTAAACTCGATCCCTGCTTCGGTGCCGAGTTGAGAGCACTTCAACGGTGCAGTACCGTAGGATGGGTGTATAAACTGTGGAGTCCTTGGTGCATTCCGCAAAGCGTGAAATTATGCCAGCGCCAGGTTTTCCTCCACTCTTTCACCATTTTCTATACAATCCTTCCCTTAGCAACTACCCATTGTCCTCGACAGAGCAAATTACTTAAGCTCTCGGTCGCCCTCCCAAGGTCAGCCAGCTAGCAAAATGAAAATGAATGTTCCTTTGCGTTCATCTGGCAACACTCGCAAAACCCAAAATGCAAATGAGGTGAATGTATTTTCGCGATTACAATAAATTTAAATCTTCCTGACAAAATTAAAAATGTTACTTCATCATGGCAAAAAGTCTAGCGATGACTGACTATTCTGTGACTTTGGTTTATATTTTTCTCGAGGTTTACAGTTTAACACTAGATGCCCGAGGTAGTCTTCTTGACTACATTTTCATTTTCTCTCATATTCACAGTTTTCATTAACGAACAAATCTTTTGTGACGTTTATTCATTTATCATGTACGTGGTTAGCAGTAAACGGGGTTACTCTTGATCTCAATTAAATGTTTCATTTCATCAAAAAAATTTAACTAGAATTCCCGAGGTAGTCTTTTTGGCTTTTACTTAACTTTACTTAAGGGATTACTTTCTTCATATACCGGCGACAGAATTATGCATGACGAATATGACCACGTATTTAAACTTATCCAGCACAAGAAGGTCTCAAGCATTGACGCAAATCCTGCAGAACCTATCCCAGCCACTAGGAATGAGGTGAAAATCACTACATATCAGCTGGTGTGTACAATGTGTGATGCAAGAAAGCTGCCTGAAGATTTTAAAAAGTGTGCCATTGTACCACTACCCTAAAAAACTGCAGCTAAATGTTGTCAACGACATCACACACTTAGCCTTGTCTCCCACACCTCTATAATGTAAATATTAGGATATAAATTTAAAATATTAGTCATGGAAATGAGAGCTCGAAAGGGCTTGGACACCTTTATAACTGTCATAGATTTTTGAAAAAGCTTTTGATCGTGTGAGATGGTAGCAGCTACTTCAGATACTGAGGGAGACAGGAAAAAAGAATAAGGACCATATGCATGAATATGGCATCTTTACTAAGAGGAAGCATCTGTTATTAGATGTGGAGCACACCAGAGAGAAACTAAGATATGACAGGGAGTGAGGCAAGGCTGTTTTCTGTCTCCGCTGCTGTTCAATCTACGCATCAAGCGAGTCATGGATAATGCACGAGAAAGATGAGGAGAAAATGGTGGAATAAGATTCAAGACAGATAGTTTGATATGTTGCGGTTTTCAGATTAAGTAGCGGATTTTGCTTAGAGTGAAGAATGCTTACGAAGTATGTTGAGAGAGTTGGGGGCAGTCAGTAGCAGACACAATATAAACATCAAATAGAAGAAAAACAAATATCCTAGGAATAGGAACATACGAGAACTGATGCCAAAGTCATGCTAAATGGAAAAAGACTTAAAACAGTGAGGAGTTCAAGTACCTAGGAATCAATATCACATTTTATGGAAGTAGTTCTAAATATCTCATTGACAGGATTAATCAGGTGAAGGCAGCTTTTAATAAAAAGAAAATGTCACTTAAATCAAGCAACAACAATTTGAGTTCAAGAAAACATCTATTCCAGGCATTAGCCTGGAGTGTCTTAGATTACGAAAGTGAGACATGAACATTTGGGATGAGATGTGGTTGCTACAGGAGAATCCTCAAAATATCTTGGATAGATAGGGTGACTAACTAAGAGGTACTGCAAAGAATTGTAGAAGTGCCGTGCCAGTAGGACAATATGAAAAAGAAACGAAACTCCTGGATAGGCCACATTATAAGACACGAGGCACTATAAGCAACCATTCTAGAGGATGGCTCAATTAATGGCTCAGATGCGAGAGACAGACCCAGAGAGGAATACATGGAGCGGATTGTAGGGAATATGGACTGAAATTCCTAATTGGAATTAATTCCTAATCGAAGAGGCTGGGATAAGATTGTGAGGAATAAAGACGGAAAACAAATGCTGCAAACCAATCTACTTATTAATTTAAATTTTCTAGGAATAATGATGGATTTGGTTCTTTACCGGCCAACATGGTTGTAAAATTCTTCTCGGGTTTCTAGCCGGGTCCGGATGGCCATTGCTGCCAGCGTTTGTTCTCTGCCATCGTCTTCAGGGCTAATGTTGGAGCAAGTTTTGGACCGGGATGATATACCGTGGAGGTCAAGTCTCATCTGATTGGTCAGACTTTAGGAGCCTTCTTTCCTCTGGTCTTTCTGATTCATAAGGATTGAATTCCATGTTTTGCTAAGGGTACACCCTGCGTCCCTGTTCATGGTCTTTTCTTCATGTCTAATGTCAATATACTCTTTGATTAGCCAATTGGCCCTGAATAGTCGGACCCGGTGGCAGCGGTGTTAAGTCCTCGCATGCTAACGCGAGGGTCGCGGGTTCGAGTCCCGCCTGGGCAGAATATTATCTGCCTAGGACATGGGTATTTGTGTTTCGTCCGTTGTTACTGTTATCCACCCGACGTAAATGGGCACATTGTGCTGTATTCGGGATAGTGAAGATAAATAAAATAAATAAAATAAATATCAATTCAACTCCGTCAAAATTGATGACATCGTGGTAAATGTTTTGATCAGTGACCGCCAATTTCTCAGAATATCCAAGCTTGATGCAGCGCTTTGTGTTCGGATATCCTTCATATTACATGAAATATATCCCTATTCCTTCGGAATTGTGGATAAATTTATTAATCTTGAAAACTAGATAATTCTATAAGAAAATTTACTGAAAATTTATAAAATATTTTTTTTAATGTCTCCAAAGAGTTCCAGGTATTTTCGTGAGAATATTTATTACTTAAAGTTGTTATTGGAAATGAGAGCTCTAAAAAAATGTGTATTTAGATCTGTAAGTGATAATAAGTATTCTTAGAGTTATGTTATAGTAGAATTATGGTATGTAGCAAATAAGGGGAAAGATAATACAAACGTATCATTGAATGGACAGAGGATAGATGAAGTGGAAGAATTCGCCTATCTGGGTAGCAAGATCACTAAGGATGGTCAGAGCAAGAGAGATATTTTAAGTAGAATTGGACAAGCAAAGGGAGCATTTAACAATAAATATAAATTGCTGACTGCCAAGGAAATCAACCTGAAAGCAAGGATAAGGTTCCTAAATACTTACATATGGAGCATAGCATTTTACGGCAGCGAAACATGGACCATAGGGGCAGATGAGAAGAAAAGGTTTGCATCGTTTGAAGTATGGTATTTCAGGAAAATGTTGAAAATACCGTGGACCGATAAGGTTAGCAATGACGAGGTTCTCTATTGAATCGGAGAACAAAGAAAATTATGGAATAATATCGTGAAAAGAAGATGCGAGCTAATCGGTCACATTCTGCGCCATGAGGGAATTGAGAAAAGTACACTGGAAAGATACATTAAGGGAAGAAGATGCAGAGGAAGACCAAGACTGCAATTCATAAAGCGGATAATAAATTAGGTCCATTGTGAGTCCGATGGAGAAATGAAGTGGAAGGCATAACAGAAGGGGACCACAGGGGAAGAAGAGAAGAAAAGGCTTGAATCGTCTGAAATGTGGTGTTTCAGGAAAATGTTAAAAATATCGTGGAGAGCAGGTGTAAATTCATATGGAGAGCAGCTTTAAACCAATCCACGGATTGAAGACTGAAGAAGAAGAATAAGTATTCGGGGAAGAAAGATTTACCAATATTTTGAAAGTGTTCCTTGCGCATCTTTCACAACACTTTGGCTCTTCTCTTAAATTTATGAGGAGGTAATTCTTTTCAAAAATGATAATTTAACTTGGAAATTTTTTAATCAAAATATGAATTTTGAGAGCAGATTTTCGGTCAGATATTGGGTAAATGTTAACAAATCCTTATTCATATTCAATTTCCTATCCACGATTGGTGTGTGCTATGATATAAAATAGTTTCCCAACAAATGAAGTGACGGTACAATCGCTCTGGAGAAATATCACCTTCCTTTCTGATGGTACGTAATTATTTTTTAAGTCTTGGCGACGACGAGGGAAAATTCAAACGAAGAATGGACATCGTTGAAGTCGGTGACGGAGTACCTAATGACCGCTTTCCTACCCCGAAGGTCTTTCGCGCTCGCCGCCAAAAACAAGGTTTATTAAATTTCTTTGTGTACATTTAAAAGGTACTATTGCACTCTCTGGTATGCCTCAGAAAAAAACAATGCAATAAAGGATAGCTTTCTTAAGCAAAACTCTGCAGGTTAGACCACAGGTACATGATTACGCCCGAATTCTTCGCATTTTTCACTGCTTCCACACATACGAAGAGTAGAACCAGAATAAAGAAGAAATAATATTTGTGCAGAAAAACTTTTTCATTCACAGTGCACAAAACTCAGGGAATATTTGAGGGAAAATATAATTCACTCTCTCGTAATCAGTCAATTTGCAGCACTATTCTAAATACATAGTTCTGACTCCATTCATGTATGATTTGTCAGCCACAGCTTAATTAGGTGAAGGGATAGAAGGGAATCCCAAAAGTTGCTGTTTTATGGAAAACATGCGTGGTACCCCGAGAACCCGCATCCTTTCTCAAGAGTTGAAAGACGTTCATAATTTGCAGCATGATTCCGAAAATTATCCAAAGAAAAACAAATTTACCACCGTTACGCGTGCACTGATCCATTCTCTCGGTTCAATGCCCGCGAAAAATATTTAGTATAGAATCTTTAGAAATCAGTAACAACATGCGTAGCCTGAAAAGTTGAATTCGATGAGTTAATGTCCACACAGCTTGAACAATCCAACGGAGTCACGGTATTTCCAGGTTCCGCTGCGCGGAGCCGGGCCGCGACGCGCGATCGAAAAATCGAGTTTATTCTCGGCGTTGCAAACTATTTACAAATATTTTTACGGAATATTATAGAAATAAGTTTAAAATATACTCTGATGAAGTATCTCAGAGACCATTTTCCGAATAAGAATTATATTGTATACTTTATGTAAACTTTCTTCTAAAAAAATGGTCCACCATTCTGTGACGTAATAGTACTCAAATAGAGGCAAAAATGTATGAAACTTATGCATAGAATAATAAAAGTACTCTTTTCACAAATGGTAATGCTTTTTATTTCATAAAAATCCTTCAATCATTCCGATATCTGCTCAACTTTTAAGATTTTCAAAGAAAAATGAGAGCGGGCGCTTTTTTGGAAAGTTGGTCGTGTTTGAACCTCTGTATCTATGAAACGGGTAGGACCTACGATAAATGACTTATCATTCCATAATTAACAATTAATTGTGTGTATATGTTCCAAGTTTCAAGACGTTATTTTTAAAAAATCAATTTTGGACTATTGTCCGGCGATTTTCGATTTGAGCCCACTATGCAGCGTTCGGAATCTTATGTGGGCATCAGTTGATCAATGCAGCAAAGTACTGGAATGGCCAGCGAGAGACGATATCAAGCGACGCATCGACGCATGAGGTACTCAGGTAAGGATCGGCATTACTCTGAATATATTCGACTTAGCCGGGATTCGATTCCAAGCCTATGGGATGGGAAGCCAGATGTCTCATGATCCCCCAGAAGTCCCCGAGCCCCCACATCAACTTGATCGCCAGCTTAGAAAGACCAGCTCGTAGGCCCCGAGTATACTTGGCAGGTACTTCGGATGAGTGGCCAAATGCTCATCCACAGGAATAACCAAGTCTTCAATGAAATAAAACCATGTGGCCTTTATCAAATCTAGAAAAAATCGAAATTTCCCCTCACCTAAACGTCCTTTACTACCGCTAATGTCCCTTTGATACAGAAAACTCTCAGCTGAGTCATCTTATGTATACCTCCGAGCCGTTAAATATCAGTTCATTACGAACTAATCGCCATCCCTCCACTCCCACAAAACCTTCCAAAAATTTTACCAATTCATTCCTAATGCGATCTTCATCAACAGTGCATTGAGAAATCCCAGACCTGAAGACCCGTAGAAAGGCATAATCGTTGACGAATCCCATTGCCTTACACAACATGCTATGTCTTTTTCCGTGAAATTGATGACGGGTCATTTGCCGCTCAAAATTGGAGCTCTAGTTCCTGGCTGGCGATCCCTTTGATCGTGCCTCCATCTTTAGCGCCAATGCCCTCTCGACCTGATGGCGAACAACAATGATGCAAAAAAATAAAAGCTTGAATCTCGAAATCGCGGATTTTTAGAGTTAGCCTTTCAAAAGTTCACCACACTTCCCGAATACACAATAATTGCATCGATATTCAATGCTTGAAAAAATAAAAACGATAGTTTTACAAAAAGTTCACGTTCGAAATCATAGTCATTTATTTTATATTTATATAATATCAAATGAAGATCCGTGACTCGACCAACAAATCGTGATGATACCAAGCGATATTGCGCTAGCGAATCTTGTTGGTGAAGAGAGGCACTTTTGAGATAAATAGACTGATTCTTGCATCATATTGAAATAAGTTTCAGCATTTTACTGCACGGTCGCACATTACAGGCATTTGAGAGTTTAAAATTGATACATTCCAATCGTTAGAAAACGCCTAATCTAGAGCCTTATATTTTTAATACCTCACACTGACAGAAATAGCCTCTGCAGTACTCCCTTTTGCTACCCAAATATCCCCTCTAGCATTGAAACTCTGCAAAATGAGAAAAGAATATGTTTACTCATCACTTGAAAAAAAAATTAAGACTTACAGCCGAAGCATCATGCTATGTAAATTTCAGATGAAATGTAATCAACAAATCCATGAATAGTCACTTTCAACCTTGTGTTGCTAGTATTTTTTCCCTTCAGTTTGCTGAAGAGGGCCACCTTGTGGCCGAAATACGCGTATCCGACGCTCACCCTCGTCCGTGTTGGTGTGTGTATTTTGACCACGCTCTTTCTGAGCAAGATTCTCTCAGAAGTTATGCCCATTTGCGTGTGTGAGTGAGTGATTGTGAGTGTTTGTGAGAGTGAATGTGTGAATAACCCCCAAGCATCCTTAGCGGGGTCCCATTAGCCCTTGCGAAGGATCCCTTTTTTTTGGGGTGTGTGTGTGTGTGTCTGTGTTGGTCACTGGCTAGGAAGATATTTTTCCGTAAACCATCACAGGAAGGTATTCTGGTTGAGAGGCTGGGGTTGGTCACTGATGTTTACGTTTAACCAACACAGTAAACTTTTCTTTCTTTTAACGAGTGGTGCCAATTATTCCGGCCATTACTTATTTGTTTATTGATTATTTGTTTATTACTTATTTGTTTATTGATGGCAATGAATTAATCGACGTAGGTGATTTCATTGACTAATCGATGAAGGTAAATTCATCAACTCATGGACGGTGATGAGCCGATGGCAATCATTGAAACCGAATCATACTCATGATTTTTTTTCATCGACCCATGACACACAAAATCGTTCATCGCACAATCCTAACCCTCACGGCTCATAGCTGGGAAATTCGTAGATGAGAAAAAATAAGTGATTTTTTATTCTTAAATTACTGAATTTGCGAAGTATTAATCTGGAATTCCATCAAATCTGCGGTAGAGGAAGCAAAATAGGTTGGGAAATCAAATAATTTTATAGAAGGTCAACAGCCAACGATTTAACATAGAATGATCATTAACTATCCATTTTTTTACTTGCAGAACAAATACGCCTCTTTTTTTATACTCTGAGGTTTTCGAGCAACAGTATTTAAGTCCTCGAGTTTCATTCGAGGTAAGTGAAATAGAGTCATCGAATGATTTAACATCGATGACGCGAGACATGATTGCCTTCTCCAACTAAGAATGCCCTTGACTTGGAAGCAGAATATCTAGTTAAACATTCCTTAATCATATAATGCCACCAAGCTTTTACTGACATCAGCTGTCATCAATTCAAAGGATGGCTCGTTGCAGTTTTAATCTCAATATCCTGTCACGAAACCGTTTATTCAAAACTGTATTATAGTTCTCCGCTTCATTCCTGCATAAGTTTTTAACTTGGACGTTCCTCATAACATTTGAGCTCTCTTTTACGGTCGCTTTTCCCTTCCCTTTCTCAACTCATAATTATTTCCATGAGACCATTGATTTCAAAATGTGTCCATATTCTAAGTTTGTCCTGTCTCCCACTCAAAGCTTTCCTTTAACATATGTACTCTACAAAGACTTGTAGGAATTATCAATTGGCGATTCTTTCTGTCCATTTGATTTTCATCATCCTTCGATGAATCCACATTTCTGCGGCTTAGATTCGTTCCGCTCTGCACCTGTTGCCGTTAAATTATTCAGTGTAAAGAGACTTTTGAGAAAGTTGTAAAATTTGAAATAGCACCGATATAACTTTAAAATACCAAGGTTAAGTAAGAATTAATGCCACACAGTTGAGCCGGATGCCATTTTTGTGAATGTGAAATGTTACTCTTAAATCTAAAGATTCTGACTTCCAATATACTTCCTCTTTGGGCATAAATACTACTGTGGTTATTACAAATGAGTATCATAGATTCATTTTATCAGTTAATGGAAATTTATTGCCCAAGTTCTAAAAGACGACAACTCGGAATACAGGACTGACTCGCAAAAATAAATACACACCATCGCTACTAAAATATTTCACGTTGAACTTCGAGAAAAAAGCAATAAATGTACCAACATCCATAAAAATGGAAAAACAAAATTATTAATCCATTAATTTATTCAGTCACCGGTTCCAGCGGCGTTGAAGAGTTAATCTCTGTATTAGTTTGGATTCCCACCACGTTCGCAGTGTAGTCATTACGACAGTTTATCCAGCGTTCTCGCCGGCGTCTTCAGGTCGAAAAGCCGGTGCTGCGATTTTGACCGTGTTCATGTAGGTTGTATTTCTCGCTGCTGTGTTTCAATTGGTGGATTCCCGTAGGACCCACTCTTCCACGTGTTGGCGAGATGGCATCCGTCTTCCCTGTTGAAATTGTCGGAAGTAATCAGTATCTCTATGGATTCACGAATCAGCAGAGGGTAGTGTCCTCCTCCACGCTCCTTTGCGTTTTCTTCGGCTTCGTCAAATTTAATTTCATAACCCGGTTCGCTCCATGCATGCTCGGTGACGAGTTCCACCGACTCCTGAATTGGGACGTTGTCTTATACAACTGACAAAGCTGTCGTCTTCCTCGAAGCTGACAAAGATGTCGTCTTCAGTCATGGTCACTTTCTTCAATATTTCGATGATGTGGGCTGAGTTTTCTCACGAAAGTTGAAGTTTTTCCGGCACAAGATTGTAGAGTCTTTACAAAATGCATCGACAGCGGTTGGGCCGGTGCGTCGATTTAGTTCACACCATTGCTCTGAGCGGAACAGGCCCTCCCATAGAGAACCTTCGGTAAGTCGTAGTCTCGGTGGCTTGGCGGCGGCCGATGGGAACGGACGCCGATGTTATTCCTTTGGAATAGAAGATTTCGTTATGGTGGATTTATTATATCTATTGATTTGCAATCTAAAGGTTTCACGTGGATGGTCTATGTTACGTGAAAAAGTCAAAATGGTCAACATAGTAAACTATTCCCCCTTTAATTACTTCACAAGCATAGTGAACGTGATTACGGTAAGTGGAGCGATTTTATATTGCAAAGAGGTTTGTGCAAAATTTTGCATACATCTACATCTACGTAATACCCTGCGAGCCACCACGAGAGTGTGAAGATGCTCAAGTGATCATGCACTATTGCCATGCAAGTAGGATATTTTACATGCCATGCAGGTAGGACACATACGTGTACTGATTAGTAATATATGTAGATTAAAGTGAAATCAATGTGTTCTACCAATTTGGTTTCTTCGCAAATTAATGCTATAATAATAACAAGTAGTCTTATGGCGCTTGGCATAGATTTCAAAGCAATTCGATTAAATGCACTCTACATTTTCTCCCTAACGAGAAATTATACGCATCGTAATGTTATAAAAATGGTGGCTAACACATACCACGGTATCATACCGTGTAGAAAGCACATTTTAAAAAAAAATTTTTTCTTGAATATCGAGTTATGCGTCAGAAACCCAAATCCAATGCTTTAATTAAGGCTAAATTTAAAAAAATACAATTCTTGCTTAGTTAAGAATACTAAATGGATAGTTAGTGATTCCCACCACGTAAATAGGACCACTTGAGTAAAATGTGGTCCAAGATTTATTTAAATACTAGAAAATTTATTAAATATGCATTAAATGACTCATGATTACAGCTCCAACCACTTAAAGGAGATTAAGCTTATCCGTGGCATGCTATTCAAAGTTTCTAGAGAATTGAGTTATAGATTTATGCATTCAAACCCAGTTTGAATAATATGGTTTACGGTAATACCTCAATTCAATAGAATCCATGAAATGGTATTCAATCTAAGAATTAATATGAAAAACTATCCTTCCGATGATAAATCTCTCCAGTTTACCCGTAGCTGCAGACACGCTGTTGTCAGGCAGGCCAGACCACACGCACCAAGTCAGCCTTCAGTTCGAAAGATTTAGAAATTTTCAGCTATTTCAAAGAGTTTAGCATCCATCCTCCATTTCTCCAGTGGTTCCTATCCCAGAATATCCACGGTTCGAGTATTTATTGCTGTATGCTCGCAAGACTATTGAACATAACGCGAGGTGAGCTATTAATTTTATTGAATTCGCGAATCAATACTTGATGTGCTCTATTTCAAATACACAAAACGGAGGATATCTGGAACGAAATTTATCTTTCCAATTCTTTTCTACATGAAAACCCTTCCCTCGTTATTTAAAACACCAGTTATTTCAATGTAATATATTAAATATTTCCTGTGATTTTCCACTTCGATAAACTGATGTTGAGTTAAAATCCTCTCATTTAACTTCGTTCGGTAAGCATGAATTTTTGCCTTATATTTCATATCTGTTGAGTTGTAATGATTTTATCTGTTAGAAAGGAATTTTTAATGGATTTCGGGGAAAGGGATATCACAAAAATGTATTGACAGGGAAGTAAACAGTTCCTATAAGTACAAACCTAAGTTTACATATCTTCATGAATGCTGTAAATTAGAGAATAATTGTTGTGTTTGAAGAATTTCAACGCAGATTATTATGCAACGTACTTTATACCATTATATAAATAGATACTGATATTTGTGTTAATAAGTGCCAGTGCTGCACTCTTTGGAATTTGTTTTTGTTTAATTGACGTTGCCTTTTTATCATTTCCGTGCCGGAATACAGATAAACAAAAAGCAGCATTAATTATTTCAGTAGTAATTTTACAGAACCAGCGACCCAAATACCTAAGATTGTACTCGGCAAGAGAATTTTTTAGTCATCCGAGGGAATAAAACTGGAGACAAGCAGACAGCAATGATTGCCTCCATTATTTTGAGTAATGACAAACATAAATCCATCCGAGAAAATGGTATAGTTATAATGTACAGTTTTTGCATAGCAATAAATGAAAAGCTCTTCCTTTTCTCGCGATTATGTGATTTAAGCACATTCCTTCATGCCTACGGTCACAGGACTCCAAATGGCATTGGATATGTTTCCAAATTGGCTGTATTTTAACAACTTCGGTACCATATTGGTAAGAGCATAGAAGAAGCGTTAAGTAGCTTCTATTATTTATTTTGAGCCACGTCATTTAATACCATCCAATGTCAATATGTTTCGGAGTTATTGGAGATTGGAGGGAGATTTATAATTGCCAAAAGAGGAATGTCGTAATGCTGTATTGCGAAGGGCCATCAACAAAGTTAAGCATGACCATAGGTTGTATATTTCTTCACCTTCGGCATTGAGGTAATCCCTACTCGCAGCTGTTTCTATACGGACAAAGTGAAGGGATACGTTTGTCTGACTCAATCTAATCAATTAAGATAGCGAGGAGACAAAGCGACTCAGAAACTGAAACGATTCCACGTGAGATGGACTTCCTCGACAAGGATTAACCATTAGCGAGTCGAAAATAACATCGTCCGTGGATATCGCTGCCTTTTATCTCTCTCGAAGAGGGCTGCTTGACAAGTCGCACCATTAAACGGAGCAACACCACTAGACCTCCCCTCGCGTCGTAGGCGGGGAACGCGTCCGGAACAGCAGATTTGAATACTCCCGCGTAACTCCGTCAATGGGCAATCAAGAATGGTGCCAAAAAAAAGACAAGCGCTCATTCGGACGAAAGCAAAAATGAAATCGGCTGACTGTTGCGTCGTCCACAAGTTGGGGGTTGGGCAAATGCGCCTGCGGTGGGACCTTTGTGTCATCACAGAGGGAGTTAAACAGAGAGGAACGGGGCTGCGAAAACAGCTGCAGATAATTTGGGAAAAGGAGGTAGGGGAGGTTCACAGAGGGAGGGAGGTAGGAAAAGGAAGGAAATGGGAAGGGAGGGAGAGGGAAGAGGACTACGGGCGGCGCGTGGTGTGGGAGGAAGCGCGATCTCTTGACGTTATCGCAAGCGGCCGAGAAACAATTGAAGTCGTAAGAGCGTTCCAACTTCTCGAAAGATTAAGCAACCGATGCCTGAGCATTTCATTCATTTTTTTCAACAAAATACTCCCTTTTTTCTTCCTTCTACCTTCACGAAGAAGCTTGGGAATCGAGTCTACCGGATTTTATCTTTTTCCCTCCTGAGATGGTTGCAAAGCAAATTCGGTTGCGAAGGTCCAACGCCTTTGTCTGGTGCGAAAGTAAACTCCTCCGAAAAATTGCGAGGGACGAGAGGAAAGCGGAGAAGAGTCCCACGCGACGCCAATCGGAGAAACAAAAGCGTTTTATTGGGTTCATTTTTTGAAGGAATCATGGCGAAAGGTGAGAGAGGCGTCCTCGTCGTCTGCGTCTCTTATCGTGAGAAAGCAACGCAAAAGATGAGCGCAGAACATATTAACATTGCTTTCCCATGCGATTGGAAAAATGTATCCGCCTTATGTACAACATTCCAAATATCCGTCTTTTTCTCCTACTTTTATTAAGTTGATAGTTCCTATTATGAACACGTAAATAAAAAACCACCATGAACTGTTTCGGATGAGCTTTAATTCCCAAACAAAGCTTGAACATTTATATTTTCAACTAGTGGAAGGTATCTGTTGAAATTCAATGGATGTGAAAAACATTCAACTTATGCAATAAGAATACCACAAAGCCTGAAATATACTGTCAGCGTGGTCATTTGAAGAGTTCTTAACCTATCTTGTATGAAGTGTTCGTTGTATTAGAGACGCTAACTGTTTTTCAGGTGCATGTAGAGATGAGTGACTCTTTCATTGACGGGAAAGCCAAAAATTGACCGCGCAGACTCAATACTTCTTAAATAGCACCCAGATGCACAGAAGGTCACCTCGTCCCGTCCGCATCTCTTCACCCGTCTTCTGAGTGATTTAACAGCTTGATCTCTTCCCTTGTGTAAAATACATATATTTGCATTCAATGACCTAATTGAGTTGCGCTATTCAACGTTGGTATGTGCGTTGAGTATCTTAATCAAGATCGGAGAGTGGGGTACAATCCAGCGGTTGTCAACGTCAAAAGGAGCTTTTGAAGCAGCAGCCATATTTATTTCACCTATGAATCCTTCCTTTCCCTGACTGCAACTTCGGTGTGAAGGGTAGCCATAATAATTGATTTTGGTTACTAAATGAAAAATCTATGGTGATTCTTAGTACACTTATCAATTTGCATGCACTGATATCGTTCATTGAGCAGAATTTCCCACTCCTCTTTCGGGTATGAGGCATGAAGTGACGACATTACAATTTCCACCATCTTAAAACAAATTGAAGTTTTGAAACAGATAGGACTATATTTGAACCAGGTTTATAGCTGGTTACTCGTCCGTAGGTTGGGTTAGAATGAAATTTGGGTGGTTCTTTTCGTCACCTAAGAAACACCACAGGGAGGTGACCGACTTAGTTTCCCAAATTTCTTTTATGCATTTTTGTTTTATATCTTTCATTTTGTGTTCATAAACAGAGGCAATCATTAAAGCATCTGTATCAACTCATTAGCAAAGAGACTTATACACTATATCTAAAGGAGTGTCATCACAGGAGTGAAAATGAAAAGGTTGTCGAAATGCGGGAGCAAGCCACGTTAATTAGCCTAAGCGTGAAGTAGTGACTTTCCAATTGAAGGCCAGCCACTTGAAGGGCCTCCCCGTGTGACTTATTTATTGTCATAGTATTCAGATATGTCAATTCCGGAAACCAGAGAAATGACGCTGGGAAGCGTGTCTTGCAGTTTGTGCCGCTCTTCAGGACTTTCATGAGATCGCTAGTGGTCATGTCCTGGAGCATTCTAGTCTAATCTTTGTCGTTTTTCTAGCGAGGGCTCATTGATGTAGAATTATTTTGGTTTCCAGTATAATTTCTTGTAGAAAATGATGTATTTTTCTTCTCAGCAAGCTCGAGAGTGAGTAAATAAATCTCTTAACTTTTATTACAATCACCGACTGCATAATCATAAAGACAAGGCCATTTTTTATCATTGGAAAAGCGATGAGAAGAGTAGAAGTTACCATGTACCTAGCATGGGACAAGGTTAAGTTAAATATCTACCGTACATATGTACTAAAAACGGGTCTTATTTTAAATCATAGCTCCAATACTTTTACCGCCATCAATGATGGACATGTGAGCGATTAACTCATTTTCCAAGTTTATTGAAATAATATGGCAAAAATGACTATTTCTATAATTCTATGGACTATTTTTAAAAAATTGCAAAGGCACGCACTCGAAAAGTTTTGTGCATCTCTCCCTCTCCTTCATCTTGAGAACTCAAGCAACGAGTCTCAAAGAAGTTGGTAGCATGTGCTACTAGAGCTGTGGAAGGACATAAAGTTAACAAATTAATTACAAATGAAAGTGGACAGTTCCCACTGCACCGCAACGCCTCAAGGGCTGTTGCGATGGGTCGGTAGAACAATTGGAGAAAAACGTGTACTTTTTTTCTGGAAGGTAAAAAATAGGTCTCCGCACTCTAATCCACACAAAAGCTAAAACTTTGAGATTCTACTCATAATAGAAGTGCAAACTAGGAAAAAAAAGGGGTTAATTGCACATGTATGACACTCTCTAACATATCCTTCTACTCTATTCCTTGATTACAATTAAACATTCAAATACGAGAGTTCCCTCCTCCTCCACTGGTTTTCACGAGTCGAAACCAGTTTTTGGTCCAAAAAATGTTGATTTCAAATTCTACTTCCACAATGAAGAAATGTAAAATGACATTTACAATGAAAGTTTATATTTCCCATTGCATGAAAAACGTATTCTGCGCCAGTATAAGTTTTTGGTTTATTTTTGACTAGCAAAGGTATCCGTTGAAATTCAACGGGGGATGAAAGAAAGACTGGGCATATAGGTTGTAGGTTCGAGTCGCTCATGAGGTGTATTTTTTTCTAGGCAAATCGGCTATAATTTTAGTTTTATTTGTTAATTCCGCAGATGAAAACCACATTGTAGTATGCTCACAGAGTTTCGACATTCTTTTGCAGTAACCTATGGAAACAAAACTACAGGCCATTTGCATTCCAGAGCCTTACCGCATTAATGTAGCATCGTGGCATTCTCCTGTTTTAGATGGGACTGACTTAAATTAGTCCACTTGAAATGAATTTTGCCAATTTTAGGCAAAAATATCCCTGAAAATATCGTAATCAGCAACATTTCAGTATACGGCCTAGATTTCCACAGTAATACATATCTCTAGATATAAAACCCAGCCGCCATTGTAAAGGTCCTATTTCCCTTCTAAAGCCAATGCTAATTTTACGGTTACCAAGGAAATATCCTATTGTTGAAAAAAGTAAAATTCACGATTTTGACATTAAAAACGCGATTTCTAGGGAAATTTTATTTGCATAAGAAAATTGAATGGAAGAATAAGAAACTGCAACCTTTATCCATCTAATGGCGAATACTATAGCCGTCTATCTTTAGTGAAACTAATTAAAATATGCAAAAAGAGAAACCTCTGCACTTGAACCAAAATATTTAGACTTTTAGTTTTTCAAACACATAAGACACCAGACGGCCCAATACGCTGACCTTGGAGCACAGGGGCCTTCTTATAGTCCCAATAGTCTCAATTTCCTTAAAAAAGCTTTACTGATCCCATGTGTGAAAATTTCACTGAAATTGGTTCACTCGTTCAATACTTATGAGGCTTTTAAGAAAGCATTCTTTTGGAACCTTAGGCCCTCTGGGGCCCCAGCGTGACTTACGACCCCATTATTGTTGTACATGCAGTATAGGTATATTTTACATGCTTATAATACAGGCAAGAATTATCTTCCAGGGCCAATTTTTGGTGATAAAAGGGCCCACTTGAGAGCTTTCTAGGGCCCCAAGGCCCTTGTTCTGTAGCCTATGCATGAACCAGATATATCAAATATCTTCCTGTTAAATTTTGTTTTAATAAATTCAGTGGTTTATGAGTTATTGAGTAACAGACAGAGAGAAAGACACTACTAGATTTTTACATATTAGTAAGATAGAGTGAGCATCACGGAGTAATAGAGTGAAGGAGAGCAACAGGAGAGGAAGGGAGATGAAACAAACTCGAATCATATGCAAAGGAATCCTGGCGGGAAGAGGTTTATGATTACATAGTCTATCTCTAGGTCGGCTTATTGATGTTCGCCTTCTTACACGCATTTACTGCTGAGTGTGGATGATCGGAAACTTCGATGCTGGTATTTTCTTCACGAGGACGCTGCCCTGTGGAAAAAATGAGGGCAAGTGGGTTTGTTACTATGTGTGCAGTGGTTATAAGTCTACTATCCGAAAGAATAAGGAAAACGGTATGAGAAATGAGAGCTTTTTCAGCGTAACGTACTAATAAAGTGGTAATCCCAACGTAAGTATATGTGACAATATCGGGTCACTGGCACAGGAGAAATCCTTCCTAACTCCGAGTGTGAGTTAGTTTCCTGAGGGTCTCTCTTTCTCGACACACCCCGAGTGATTGAGCGCTTCTGAGATCGTATTTTTGCTTAATTTTTGAATTTGTGTAAATTGTGAGTCAAATGCATAGGAGCAATCCTTCTTAGCTCTTAGTTTAAAACAATAATTCAAATGCTCAAAGATATAACAACCCTACTTCATATTGTTCGCGTTTAGTTTTCACTCCTTTTCTAAATAACATATTTTCGTGTGATAAATCCATTCACCCTCCCCAGCAAATTTGATTCGGATGGGACGTCATTTGCAGAGAAGGTTTGCAATGATAATGGAGAGATTATTGCTGAGTCGAGTGTCACCATTTTTTCTCAGAGCAATCCATTATTGAGGACTGGGAACATTTTACGGTTCATCTGCAGGATATAAAATGGGACAGCCTGTACCACCTCAAAGAAAAAGTGCTTTGTATTTTTGACTTGTCGCTGCTATGTTTGAGTGAGTGTTTAAGAGTGAGTTTGAGTATGGTGACCAATTTTCCATGGAATGTCGAGTCACCGCCCCAGACCAAGAGGCGCTGTCATTTAAGCACTCTTCGCATTAAACACATCACTTGCGTAACAAAACATGAAGAGAAACGTGTTCCTACAAAGTCATATGAGTAAAAGACAGTGAATTCCTATTTCTATATGGTTTTATTGAGATTTCATAAAATGGTTTTATTGAGAATGAGCTGTTTGCCTCCATCAAATCTGGTAACAAAAGTTTAGCAAACTTTCCAATGACTTAGCGCTCTTCAGTTTGGTCAATAGACCCACTTTTGATGAAAAAATATTAATCAATTGATTACGGTGCTAATTTATTTCATTATTGTTTATATAAACATCGCATTTATCTTCGTCAATTAGAGCTCACACACACATAACAAATACAGCAACTTAAATTCACGCAAAAGAAACCTTAAATCAAGGGAGGAGTAACTGATTTCTCTATCGTCGCACTTTCCGAGCACTCTTTTAACTAATCCCAATTTTCGACTTGCCTGACCAGTTATTTCCCGAATATGTTTGCTGCACGAGAGATCATTAGTTAGTAGAACTCCAAGGTATTTTACAGATTCTCAAGTCTCAAATTGGGTATTTTTACGTAATAACTTAACTGAGGGGAGTTTTTCCTTTTCAAGAAGTTCATTACAACATATTTTTTCAAATTTAATTCTAGTTGCCACGCGTCGCACCACGGTCAAATTTCCTTTAGGTCCTTTGTTAACGCTTCCTTATCATATTTGCTACGGATTTCCCTGTATACTACTGCATCGTCTGTAATTACTCGCCTTTAATGTCTACCGCTTAACCAATTTCGTTAATATAGAAATATTAACGTTAATATAGAAATATTAACGACATTGGTATAAATATAGTACTTTAATATAAAAATAGGCAGGAATAGAAGTGGACTTATGACACTCCCCTGTGGGACACCCAAAGTAATTTAAACCTCATTGGAGATGGCACCGTCTAATACTATTCTCTGCACGCAATTGGTTAGGAATTCTCTGAGCCAGAAAACTGCATTGTCGTCTAAGCCGTATGATTTTAGTTTAGTTAATAATTTTTTCTGAGACGCTTTATCAAATAATTATTTAAAGTCAAGAAAAATCGCGTCTACTGCAACGTTATCTTCACCGGAGACTAAAATATCTTGGGCAAACAGTGCTAATTGACTTTTTAAGATCTTCCTTTCCTGAATCCGTGTCGTGCTTTGATCAGCATGCTCTGCATATTTAGGTGCTTCATGACTGAGCTTACTATTATATTTTTAGATTCTAGAATGCAAATGTATATTTTGCAGTTTTTTTTTAAGTTTTTTTAGCCACTCGCTTTTTTATTGCTTACATTCAATTTGACAATTTTAACAAATTATAAATACAAATATAAATAGAGATACACAAATCGAAATAAATTAAGACATTTTTTATAATAAAGTCATTAGAAACCCTTTAAAAATGTCATGAAATATATAACATATGATAAAAGGTTGCTAAAAGGTTTAAAAACTCATAAAAATAAATGAAATGTCCATTTTTGGTCCTGGAAAGCTAAACATTACAGCTTGTCAGCAGGTGCCAGTGTTAAAAAAAAATATTTCAATTTGTTTCCGAATTGTTTAATCTAGAAATAAAACACAAAAACTATCTCTTTATCGAATACCAATCTTTTATCTTTATCGTTTTAAGTACTTTTTGTCCTTTTTTGTTTAAATAACCAATTTTTAATTTCCCTTTCAACCGCACTTAGTGTACTTAGTGATTTCAATTTTTTTGGCAATTCGTTAAAGTAAGTAGGTACAGCTATTTCCAATTTTTTTTCTAATGGGTGGCGTAGTATTTATTAACATTGTATTTTTTATTGTACCTCAGCGGTAATGCAGATTTAGTCATATTCTGAGTTTTGTACTTTTCACTAAAATAATTATTAGTTATAACCACATACTTATGTAATTTATCGACTGGAAGAATACCAACCAATTTGAATAATACATCTTCATTGAGATTTTTTACATTTCCATATTTTACTCCCACCATTTTCTTAATGAGTTTCGATTGTTTTGTTCTTAATATGCTAATGTTTGTTTTGCCGCTTGAACCCCATACTGTCATCTTCCCTTGAACCCCATACTGCCATATCTTACAACACTCTCTATTAAAGCAAAATATATAATTTTCATTGTGCTCAGATTACATATTCCAGGCAAATAATTAAATGTACACAGTAAATATTTCAACTTATTACTAATTTTATTAATGTGAGCACTAAAGTTAAGATTTTTGTCGATGACAACACCCAAGTAATTATCGAAGACTTTTCGGGTTCTCTTCCGCGTGTTTCCATTGTCGAAGACGACAGTTTCGACAGCGTTGCAGCTGTCTTCTTCAGGTCAGAAGTGACGATGCGTGTGAATGTGACCGATCTATATAGCCGGCTGTTTTCCGGCCATTTCAGTCTGGTGCGCTGTCATTGGCCGCTTCCTTTTTCTTTGCGAAAATTCTTTTCCAGGCGTAGGAGAGAGTGTAGCCATCTTCTCTGTTGATGTTCTCGGGTGTTTTTGCGATTTCGATGGCCTCCCTGATGAGTCTGGGGAAGTAGCGGTTTTCTTTTGCTATTAACTTGGCTTCTTCGAAATTCATATTGTGACAAGGTCCACTCCAGGTGTGTTCGGCCAGAGCTGATTTGCGTAGCTGCCTATTCTTTATGTCTCTTTGGTGCTCTCTCAGGCGGCATTAGCATAGCATTAACATAGCGGTGGACCTGAAAAGGACCTCCGAGGATAAGCCAAAACCTGCAGCCTTCGCCGTCATTCCATATGTTGCTGGCACCAGTGAGAAGATATCCAGAGTACTGGCGAAACACAATGTCGTCACCCGTTTCAACTGCGTCCAGAAAACCTCAGACATCCTCTGCAAGGCCAAGAACCGCCTACCAGATAACAAAAAAGAAGGCGTCTACCAGGTGAAGTGCGAATGCGGGAAATCCTACATCGGACAGACATCGAGAGCTCTCAAATGCCGCCTGAGAGAGCACCAAAGAGACATAAAGAATAGGCAGCTACGCAAATCAGCTCTGGCCGAACACACCTGGAGTGGACCTTGTCACAATATGAATTTCGAAGAAGCCAAGTTAATAGCAAAAGAAAACCGCTACTTCCCCAGACTCATCAGGGAGGCCATCGAAATTGCAAAAACACCCGAGAACATCAACAGAGAAGATGGCTACACTCTCTCCTACGCCTGGAAAAGAATTTTCGCAAAGAAAAAGGAAGCGGCCAATGACAGCGCACCAGACTGAAATGGCCGGAAAACAGCCGGCTATATAGATCGGTCACATTCACACGCATCGTCACTTCTGACCTGAAGAAGACAGCTGCAACGCTGTCGAAACTGTCGTCTTCGACAATGGAAACACGCGGAAGAGAACCCGAAAAGTCTTCGATATCTTCTGAACGACTCCGCGGAAGCCTTAGAGTTCACCCAAGTAATTATATTTGTTAACCTGTTCCAGTGTGGGACATTGACATAAAATAGGAGTGTCGTGTAGGCACGTGTGGTAGTGTGCCTGTATTTTAATTTCTCGTATACCACATGCCTTGTGTTTAACATGCATGGCTTTAGACTTATTTTCATTCACAAGTAACCTATTATCATGCGCCCACATACATATCTTATTGAAATAATTTTTCATGTATTGTAGAGCTATGTTTAAGTCCCTATGTTTCGACACGAGCACAATGTAATCAATATAGAGAGTCAATTCACAATAACTGCAGCATTTAAAAATGTCATTTATATATATTAGGAACAGTTTTGGCCCAAGTATAGACCCTTGGGGTGCACCCATTTCTATTTCAAATTCCTCACTTATTACATCATTTTTTAAAATTTTTTTACGATTTTGGTTAACATTTTTCTGTCCTTCAAGTAATTGACAAACCATGTGTGTATGTCACCACAGATTCCTATTTTGTATAATTTATTAAGTAGAATAGCATGACCCACCATATCAAAAGCCTTCCTGAAATCTATAAAAACCATTATAGTGTTAATACCCTTATCGAGTCTACCTTTGACACTATATATAACCTTTTCCAGAGCATTTACTGCCCCTTCCTTTCTTTGGAATACATATTGTGAGTCAGATATTATACTAAATTTCTCTAGATCCAACTATCTATCTGCCATGTATCTTTCTAGAACTTCTGATATTGCTGGTAATATGGAAATGGCCTATAGTTATTTAAATCGTTATGTGGTCCTCCTGAATAAATATGTCTCACAACAGCTTTTTTTAAACCAATAGGAATAGTTGAGTAGTTTATTGATAGGTTTATCACTAGTTTCAAAATAGGAAGAATATGTGGACACATTTTCAAGTAATGCATCCTGATGTCATATATTCAAAGACTTTGTATGAGATGGATATTAGAGATATCGGTAATTTGATAGCTGTTCCTTATTACCACTTTTAAATATTGGCGCTACATTGGTAATTTTCCTGTCTTTTGGTACTACGTGTTCCTTGGTGGATTTTTCAAATATTATTTGCAAGTAAGGGGCTAAATCTGAAGCTTGTTCTCTGTACACACGAGAAAGAATTCTTTCAGGACCGGGTGATTTATTTGGACTGAGTGATTTTAACTAATTTTCTATTCTGCGAGCGCAAATATCAATTGGCAACATTGTTTACCGGTAACAATCGTTAAGCGTCACGGGTGTATTCTGCGAAGCCTTGGGAACACGCCTTGGAAGGATTTTAATAAGTTAACATTGTCCGAAATGTTTGTCAGTACTTCGCCATTAGAGTTTCTTAGTGGATTGAGTGTAGATCTTCTGCCTTGAACTTCCCTTACGTATGATCAAAATGCTTTCGGGTTATCTCCAAACTGTTCTACAAGTGTTTTCCTCTTGAAATCCATGAATGCATTCCAAAACGCTTCCTTTGTAGCGGCTTTAGACAATTTATGTGTGTCGATAATTAAATCGCGATCTTCAGTGGATACATTTGCACCGATTTTTTTCATCTTGGCGTGGTATGCTCTCTGTCGCCTCAGCAATATTCTCACTTCCGCGTCGTACCATCTTGGTTCACTTGCTCTCTTTTGTTAACTCAACTTAGGATATATTTATTAATTCCGGAACGTGCAATCTAAAGAAAAGCTTTTCAAGCACTCTTCGCGTCTAAGTTAACTATTGACTCTTGGGAGACGGGATAGGAATTTACAGATGAAATTTGTAGCCTTTGAAATCAGCTCTTTTAAAACTGTAAAATTTTCTTATTCGTTTTAAGCTATTATTGACATTAAAAAAACTTAGCCCTAACTACTCTATGATCACCAATTATCTCGACAGTGTCCACTTTTATAAACTGATGTGGTATATTTGTAGCCAGTAAATCAAGAATATTATCTCCTCCGTTAGCTGCCGCATCAACCTGAAGTAGTGCTTTTGATGATAAAATGTGCAGCAAGTACTCGCAAATGCCTGTATCTCTCCTTCCGGGTATGAAACTGTACGTGTTCCATTCTATAGAGGGAAGAATTGAAATATCCACCAATTATAAAATTTCTTACGGGATTTCTGAATGTGATACAATTTATTTGTGTTTCTAGTTCTAAAATGGAATTGACATCAGTGTTGGGTGGCCTGTAATATGAGCACACAAATATTGTTTTGGAATAAGGACATTTCATTGAACACCATACAGATTCAAGGCTGGTCTCTGGAACGATTTCCGCTTGGCTGACGATTGCATTTTTACAGCTACAAATACTTCGCCGTCAACTCGGTTAATTCTATCTTTTCTATAAATAGTGAACAATTTTGGGAAGACTTCACTATCTAAAATATCGTCGGTCAGCCAACTCTCTATGCCAATAATGTTGTTACACTCCGTGCTGTGAACTAAATGGTGAAATTCTGAAATTTTAGTTTTGAAACTACGGCAATTAACTACTGCTACGACTAATGCTTAAGAATTCTCATTTCTGCTTTTTGGGAATCTTTCTAATTTATTGTCATCTATTGAAGCTACGTTTTATGAAGAGAGTACTCGGAAAATGTGATGAGAAAAGGAAAGAACGTTGTTATTTTTCAATCGTTAGGCCTCATCTGGAATATGCTGTTAGTGTATGGGATCCATACGAAACGGGGTTGATATCAGAGTTAAATCGCGTATAGCGAAGAGGAGCTAGGTTTGTAAAACGATGCTACGATAAGTTGGCTAGTGTTAGAAGACTGTTAGAAGAATTAGGATGGGAATCACTTTCACAGCATAGATTTAATTATAGGATTAACCTCCTAAATAAATTTCAGGAAAATCATTTCCCTGACGACGTAAAAAACATACTATTAACCCCCTCTAACTACGGCAGATTAGATCGCGCCAATAAAATTAGAGAGCTAGATTGTAGAACCGATAGGTATGAAATGTCATTTTTTCCGCGTACCAATAGGGATCATAACATCTGTGATCGTCGTCATGAATAGTTCGAATTGTGATAATAGGGAGACAGTAGGTCTTTCTCTTTATATTCTCTACGTTCTTATTTATGCATGATGTAAATATTGATGTTCTTATTTATGCATGATATTTTGAATCTGTAGTGGTGTACTTTGTATCCCTTGCATGTTGGAACGATTGACGATAGAATGTTTCTTGGTTATTAGATTTTTAATTGGCGCTTTGCATGTGTGGTACGCGGGTTTCAATGTAATTTCGGTGTTCTACCGCATCATTCATGCATGCCTGGTGTGGAAGCACCCTCTGCCACACACCCTTTGGGTGGCTTGCAGGGTATGACGTAGATGTAGATGTAAGCTTTTCCTTGGCTCTAAACCATGAATACTCTTTATTATTTGACTTTATGGAAATGCACAGATCTCCATCCCACTAACTGACCTACTCTCTCGTCTACCGTCTATGCTAAACTCGACGTGTATACTCAATATCCTGCGCGCTACCTTCTGCGATGCCTTGTAGGTGTAATGGACACCCGAGCGATTTAATTCCACTCGACACGAATTCAGCACCGGCCTAAGGTCCAAGAATCCACCTCTCTCGCTCCCGCAGACATCACTGAGCCTCTGGTTTATGCCTTCCACTCGGCTCCAAACCGTCGAACCCCGACCCGTCCTTGGTACCCAGCTGCATACCGTGAGCCTCATATTAGTTCCAGAGGCGCTGCGAATACGGCGGAACTCGGAGCATAGGTCTCTCACAGAGTCCTATCCCCGACCCATATCGCCATTGGTCCCAACATGGGCCACTACATGCATCAAGACTAAGGCCGGTATTCATAGACGGGATAAATAATCAATGATTGCTGAATCAATGATTATTCGTCAATCATTGATTATTTGAATTATGTATTGATAGACAGAAAACAATCTCAAATTCATGAATCACTGATTCATGAATCTCTAATTATTTGGGATAATCTGTAATTGGTGAATTACAGATTGGATGTATGTTTATTTTTGAGTGGTATGAGAAATTGAAGAGGCAAAACAATTTGTGGGTATCGTTAAATTTTTATTAGAAGTTGAGAATATAGTTTTATTAATTGCATATTGAAAAAGAAAATAAAAAATGCATTGGCAATGTTTTTTTGATAAAAATGAATTAGCCGTGCCTACATTAGAATTATTTCTTATGATTATTAAACGTTAATGAAGGTGTTTCTAGGGAAAATCAACAAACAGTAATCTCGTATTCCGGCAAGTGTTGATGATGTAGCGTGTGCTGTTGTCAGGAATTGTCCGACCATAAGTGTGGTCTCCTCTTTTTTTTATTCTCACAAAGAGACACCTGAGGCACCTATTCGTCGCCTGAACATCATAAAAAACAGGCGGTCTGAAGGTGTCAACTATTTGGACGGCCAAAAGATTAGTTATATGTTTCACAGTTCTGGACACCGTTGGCTACGAAACAGAACTAGCAATCCCTACATATATACGTAAAACACCAAAGAAGACAAAAAGTAGCAGTAGCAGTATTTATAACTGATCATTACCGATAAAGAATATTTAAAATATTTAATTAGTAGCAATTGATGATAGCTTACGAGTAAAACATTCATGTCAATTTCGGCCGATGTTAAATTCAGCATGGAGATTTTTAAAAATACTGCGAGATTAAAATCCGCTGTGATATATTTTTTTTAATTTTTAATATGATTGCAACAATTCAATATTGATGCCTAAGCGTAAAATCTCAAAGCAATGAGCCATAGTAGCACAAGAGGAACTGTCAGTCCTCGCGGAAAGTGTCGATATATGAACATTAGTTCTAAGAAGAATACACTCGATCACTACGGGTTTTGAGAATCGGTATCCTCTATTAAACTCTTCGTCTGTCAACACTCATGTCAATTGTTACAGCAAGTTAGATTACGGATTTTTAACAGAGATTGACGTAAATCATAAGCGGTCCATCACCAGACCCCAGTGAGGCCATTGACATTAAAGATTCACCCTGGAGTACGAATTTTGTGGAAAGTATCACGAGAAAAAAGGCGAGGTGAAGTCCTATGATATGACATGTAACTCGGAGGAAAAATCTCTCTCTGGTCGTGAATATAAAGATGGAAAAAAAAAGGCCGCAAGAGGTCTCGAACCCCCGCACCTTCACATTCGAACCCGCGGCACTAACCACTACATCAAACGATACTACATTACACATGCGGGCGATAATAATAGTTATTAGGAAAGTTGCTTTGGGGGAGATTGAGACGGGTGATGTGAGGCTCCGGAACAACCTAGCGAGAGTAAATTTTCCCAGCTTTTTTATACTAAGGGCGGATATTTCTGATTATAAACTGATTAATTACAGTACAACTAGGATACGTTTGACGAAGTCCTAGGCAAACTAGCCTTTGACCTCGTGAACAACATAGTAAATACGGCATTCAAATCGGTGAGTCAGGGTTCGTAGTCTCCCCATGTAATTTGGATTTGTTGGATCCCTAATGTGGGTTTTTCGCAGCCTTTAGTGATACGCTGGTACATCGTCATCGGCAATCACATGCGCCAATATATCCGAACGAATTTCCACTGCACAGAAATCCTAATCAATTCAAGGTAATCAATAATCGTAATCAATTCAAGACGTTCATATAGAGTATTCTATGCCTTTAGCACCGTATAAAATTGTACAGTTGGAACGTAAAGACACGAATATGTCGTAAACAATCACAGAACTACCGACGTCCAACAAAGAAAAACTCTAATTAATTACGGTCGAGAGCTTAATTCACGAATCAATAATTATTTGGCCAAATAATTACAGTTTGCTTGACTATGAATACTAGAACTATAAACAATGATTATTTGACGACTATGAATACAAATTAATCAGAGATTGATGAATCTCTGATTCAAGAATCAACGATTGATGAATCACTGATTCTTTAACGACTATGAATAGAAAACAGTTATTAATTAGAGATATAATCATAGATTGAAACGAATATGTAATTGTTGAGGACTATGAATACCGGCCTAAGATCCGAAGATCTACAGTGCGGAGTGTTTTCTCAAAATACACATCACCTGACGGTTAGTATCAAGTTACGCTACTACTTCTACATCTACGTAATACCCTGCGAGCCATCCACGAGGGTGTGTGGCAGGGGGTGAATATCACCAAACATGCACTACTAGTATATACAGAATTCCCTCTCCTGTTGGGAGATTCACATCGCCACGCGATTACGTAGCAGATTAAAAAGGAATATTTTGATTTTATAAAATAATTCTAGTCACTTGGACATTGCTATCGCGTTGGCGTTAGACAATGATTTCCGCCCACCAAGAAGAATCTTAGGAAATAGATCCATGCCTATTAACATTTCCACGGGTGCTGGCCTATCAAACTCTGGGTCTGCAAGACGCAAGAGAAATTTTTTCAAAAAGTATAGTTTGGAAGAGGAACCGTTGTGAAGTTCATTCCTCACCACGGATACCACAACCGACGAGGTAGTGAGTACTGGTGATGACGCCAGCTTGGTAACGAAGAACACAAAACCTGACCCTTCGACGGTTGCAGTGGGACATGAGCTAATTCAAATAACTTGCAGTCGTAAACAGATACCTTTCAGTGGAAAATGAGATAATAGACACTTGGGACCCAGGGTCAATGAGAATTCGAATGCATTTTCATGCCCCAGTACCCTCTTGAATCATGGCTACCCTGACTGCTGGTATGCTGCCAATTACTCCCAGTGCATGACGTTAAGATTACAGGGGGAGACGACAAAGAATGAGACGTTTTGGGCAAAGAAATACACTCTTCAATATCGTCCAGTGATCCAATGGGACCTTAACCAGCGTCGTCGTTCATGTTGACTGAATTGCCGTCACCATCAGGTTGATGTAGCGACATATAATGGTATCGCTTACATTTTTGATAATGCATTCCTCCTACTACACACTTGGGAGCCCAATATCTTAGTTTTAGACAATTGAGGCATAACTTCTTTGAGAGCACAAATGTTGAACGTTAATCATAATCAATTTGAAAATACCTAGCGCATTTAAATCATGGATCCAAAGAAAAAAGCAATTGATAGATATCACGTTTTCCTATTAGGGCCTCAACCTTCGAAGACGCTGACTTAAACTGGCATTGAGAAGTTAGGTTTACCTCGAAAACTGAAGAGAGATATCTAGCAAAGGTTCCGCTTGTGGATTGCAAAATTTTAGTTACTTTACGAAATTAATTAGTTACTTTACGAAAGTGATAAGATCCATTAGAGGTGGAAACATGTTCCCATTTAACGTTCCTTCGAATTAAGATTATCCTCACATCCAGAACGCTAACAGCTAAGCGGAATAAAATGAACTCTCCCAAGTCTGAGATTCCAAGGTTCACAAGGCTGCATGAATCTCCGCAAAGGTTGTCACGAATTGTTGTGACAAATGTGTTTCATTAGCAGATATTTCCGGAAAAACAGAAAGTTACCTCAAAGGGAAAAACCGAGAATACGATGATTGTTATAAAAATCATTGAAATCTCCTCAGGTGTTTGAATAATGTACTTCACCGAGAGGAACATAGGCAACTGTTGCAGAAACCTTTTCTTGTAGAGCAGATTTCAAAGAGAAAAACTTTTCAATGGCAAATGTATATATCCGGTCGTGCAACACCGATTTGAAATATCACGAAACGCTGACCGTTTGGAAAATGTCTCCAGAGACTTTGAATGCCAATCCCAGGAAGTCTATATTTCTCACTGAACACAAAAAAACTGGCTTCACCGTTCACAACACTTTTGGGCGAAGCCAATCTTTCAAAAATAGACAAAATGAAATAATACTTCTCCTCGAAAATGTTAGCGAGTACGAAATCTATTTTACATGCCTCCGTGCACTTACAACTTATGCAGTATTCCGACATTGCTTGATTCTCCTTCATGCGATAGACATGCTTAAAATTGAAACACCTAACCAAAAGTATCCCATATTTGAGATATTCACTGACGGCTCGGGAGGAATTTTAACGAGCCGGAATAGGCTTTACGCCGACATACGCAAAATAATGAGGTAAGGATATCAATAAGGGAATGAAAATAAAATTAACAAAGCAAATGAAACCAGGCAAGGTTGGAAATTAAACGAATAGAGAGATAAGAAAAGGAAACTTACCGATTTACCCAAATGGCTCGTCTCCATCAACGGAATCTCACTGACGTGATGGATCAACCTCCGTCGATGTTGACTCCTGAAATACCGCTCCGGGAAGAGTCCATGCGAACGAACCAATGTTCAATCGAGACTCCCGATCACTCCCTTTGCCTCGAAAACTAAAAATGCGCCCTCTTGCCGCGAGTACACACACACTTACGTGAATGCCAAGCACAGTCCTCCCAGATTCAGTTCTGTTGGAAATAGACTGCGAACGCAACGGATATTTCTCTCCTTCGAGGAGCCACGAAGCTATGAATGCAAGGCCGAAGGATAAATTGCAAGGCACTGCAATATAAGCAACCCCGACAGTGTCGCCACTACCACTTCAATACCGATGCCACGCCATGACGAACGATGGTCGGGAAGGACTCAGCCAGATACAAACAAACCTTCAGAAGAAAGTTCGTCTACATCGGAAGGTAAAACATCTCAACCAGACCTGACAGATCTAATGCCTCAGAATAATACGGGCACGACGCATGAGTATAAAGGCATGGTCGCACTCGACTCCTCCTCGCCATCCCTCCCTACCTTGCCTAAAACATCTGCCCCTGCGGATACCCCGCCTATCCTGCCCACATCCCCACCTCCCCTCCTTGCCACCTGCCGCATCAATTCTATCGACTACGTCAAATTCAACCCCTATTGAATCCCTCTCTCTCCGCAGCAATGAACTCACACACACATTCAAACCGCCTATCTCCACTCACCACCCTCGACCCTAACTCCGCTTCTTGCGTCCACGATACCCTCCATTCTACAACAAATGTACCTCTCCCTTGACTCCCTGTATGACTCAGAAAATGACATGGCTGCTGATGAACAATAAAGTAACACCGTTTGATCCACCACATGTCAGCCGCACTGTGAAAAGGAATCAACTGAGTTTTCTACGTAAAGGAAAAGAATTTCCCGAGACGAGAAAGGGGGGAAACTTTCATCACATCGCCTCGACGATTTAGACAAGGAGAGAATTACATCTACATCTACGTCATACTCTGCAAGCTACATAAATGATGTGTGGCAGAGAGTGCTTCCACACCAGGCATTCATGAATTATACGGCTAAACACCGAAACTACATTAAAACCAGCGTACCACACATGCAACGCGTCAATTAAAAATCTACTAATCAAGAAAAATTCCATCGTCAATCGTTCCAACACGCAAGGCATACAAATAATAATAATAAAAATAATAACAAGGGCTCGCTGATACAGAGCATCAAGTGTATTCCTGCTTGCGTGGCACAGGCGGAATCACTTGCAGCCCGCATGCAAAAGGCCGTCCTCTTGGGGTCGCTCCGTCTGCTTCGCGCGCAAGACCCGAACGCAGCGTAGCCACTGATCCGTTGGTTTTCGGAAGTGGCTACGAACTCTGCACCGCCCCTCTCGAGTTCTCGGCCATTATGACGGCAATGAAACCCGATGCTTGCCGAGGACTCGGGACGGGAAAGTTACCAAAGTAAAAAAAATATATAATAATACTTTTTTGGTCACACTCAGAGCATTACAACTGCTATAGACCTTGTCAAGGAGATACATAGAATTTGTAGCACACTGCATATATTTCATTGTGTACAGTTTTATAAACCCAGGGCTTCAGTTCTAGGGCCTCTTTCAGATTATAAAATGGATTACATACCAGCCAATTGTTCACCCTTCTCTTACATCTCACCATAAGTTCATTTTGAAGCACAAGTGACAATTTATTGTAAAACCTTGCACCCATTGTACGGTGCTGGTTTGTTGTTTTCTTTAGCCTACAACATGAAATGTTTTCGAAATCACGAGCGCAGTTGACCAATAACATTATGAAGAACCATGATCGCAATTCAGATTTGTTGCCCAGTTACAACTACCGAGCTTTTTTATTTCAAGGATGAAATTCAGATGGAATTTTGTATCCTTTTTGTGCATTTATTTGCGTCCGTATGAGTTACTGTGAACTGCGTCACTTTTACAAGGCGTGGTGATATTGTCTGAGAACATTTAATGGAACGATAAGGAAAGGAAAAAGCATACTACTCTCTCTGGCAAACAAATAGAAAGCAGTAGTTCTCGGATTTCACCTCATCAGTCCAGACCATTCCAATCAAACGCCATTAGTTCCCATCGTGCCGAGTAATCTTGTGAGAATCTTGAGAATCCCAAAAGGTTTTCCCGTGTCGAAACTAAGCTTCGCCAATACTAATCTAGTCAAACTGGGAATGTATGAAGGGCGCATGATATTCAGCCTTTAATAAGAGATTATTTTCCCCTTATGTTGCGGGCGATACCTTTTATGCCAAAGATCATGTTTCGGACGCCAGTCGTTTAACCCACGGGAAAGAAGTGGTATTTGACTTCTTTCAGCTCCTCAAAAGAATTTGACGGGTGCCTCCGAACTTGTCGAAGCGCGATGAGCCTTTTCTCCCTGGCGCAGTAAAAACCACGTCGTCATTCACAACAACAAGCCATTTCGACCTCTACCACCCGGAACTTCGCAAAGGTTTACAGAGGACTACTTCATTGAGACGAGCGTCGATAGACGGATAAGCAGAGCAGACAGCGTAAGCAGAGATATTTTTCGAAGTTTTAGCGGCCTCTCCCTAAATTCTTGGAGGAAAAAAGGTCTTATTAGCCTCTAAGTATGCCTCATATTTCTCCCAGGTCGAGGAATCGGGTAGTAGATTTGTTAAAGGCAAATATATCTGTCGAAAAATTACCCGAATAGATGATGCGCCTTCGACTTTCACCAACTGAACTTTTATTTGGTGTTTAAATGTAAAAAATCTTATTTTTCACCACCATTAAACGGAAGTCACCAAATTTTCCGCCATCATGAGAACTATGTTTATTCAAATGTTAGTCAATATTCATTTTAAGTCCGCAATCAAGCTTGAAAAGCTCGTAAGCTTGAAAAAGGACCAACCGACTCTCGCCTTACGAAATAAGACATTAACTTTGTCGTAGTTAATTGCCGTAGCGTAAAAAACAAGCGTGCAGAAATTGAGCATATATTTCAGGACGCAGATGTAGTTTTAGGAACAGAGAGCTGGCTTGCGGAGGAAATAAGCGACAGCGAAGTTTTCCCGCCAGGATATAAAATCTACAGATGCGATCGACGCGATAGAACAGGTGGCGGAGTTTTTCTAGCGGTTAAATCACATTTACACAGCGCCGCTCACGAAATAACCGACAATGTAATAGAAAGCGTATGATGTACAATTAAACAAAGAAACAAAAGGAATATACATGTTTGCTCTTTTTATAGACCACCAAACTCCGAAGTAGATACTATTTACCAATTATAAAATCAAATATCCGCGTTTACTTTGAGAGATAGTAAAAGGGTAATAATTATTGGGGAGATTTTAATCTCCCATATATAAATTGGGATTCTTACACGGTAAAACCGAATTCGAGGAATAGAAAAATCAGTGAGATCTTACTCAACGTACTCTCAAATCACTCGCTAGCCCAAGTAGTTGACAAGCCTACGAGAGGTAATAAAATATTAGACCTTTTAGCAGTAAAAGCTCAAACGATTTAGTACTGTCTACCATTTTTTATTTCACCTCTTGCTACACGTGTTTCAACTGAACAACAGTCATCCTCAGTCAAGACTAATACAACATAAACAGATATGAGCTTATATAATACGTGAAACACCGTGTTTACGTCACACTGTGAAAGGATAGAAGGACAAGTGGGAGAAAATGGGAGGGGGGGGTGGTGTGAGGAGAGAGGGTGGTTTGTTGGAGGAGGTAAAGTTATTTAGGGGTATTAAAGTAAGGGGTTGATATCAGAGTTAGATCGCGTGCAGCGAAGAGGAGCTAGGTTTGTGAAACGATGCTACGATAAGTTGGCTAGTGTGTCTGGACTGTTAGAAGAATTAGGATGGGAATCGCTATCACAGCGTAGATTTAATTATAGGCTTAACCTCCTAAATAAATTTCAGGAAAATCATTTTACTGACGACGTAAAAACATACTATTAACCCCTTCGTACTACGGCAGATTAGATTGCGCCAATAAAATTAGAGAGCTAGATTGTAGAACCGATAGGTATAAAATGTCATTTTTTCCGCGTACCATTCGGGACCATAACAGCTGTGATCGTCGTCATGAATAGTTCGAGTATTGACAATAGGCAGGCAGTAAATCTTTCTCATTATATTCTCTACTCTCTTATTTATGCATGATGTAAATATTGATGTTCTTATTTATGCATGATATTTTGAATCTGTAGTAGTAGTCTTTGTATCCCTTGCATGTTGGAACGATTGAAGATAGAACGTTTCTTGGGTATTATATTTTTAATTGGCGCTTTGCATGTGTGGTACGCGGGTTTTAATGTAATGTCCGTGTTCTACCATATCATTCATGCATGCCTGGTGCGAAAGCACCCCCTGCCACACACCCTTTGGGTGGCTTGCCGGGTATGACGTAGATGTAGATGTAGATTTAACAATGGAGTCAAAAATAGGAGAATGACAAACAAACTCATTCTCGTTTAATAAGTTCATTTTCTTTCGTTTTCTTTTAACTATTTCCCACTGTTCCGCAACATCTAGACGGTGTCCTTTCTCCTGGGAACGGATGATTTACACATTAAATGTGGAGTGGTGAGATTCTTCCATTAGATGTTTGGCGAAATAAGACTTAGGATCGCTGTTCACCAAACACCTTTTGTGTTCCGACACCCTGGTTAAAAAATTTCTCCCAGTTTGACCGACATAAACACTACCACATGTGTCACACTTAAGTTCATAAACCCCCGATTTTAGCAGGGGGTCAAAAGGATCTTTGGCATTATTGAATATTGTTCCCAGAGTTCTTGGAGTGTAAAAACTCACTCAGTATTTGTCTTTAGGGAATGATTTAACTGCATCGTAAGACATTTTTCCCAAGTAAGGCAGCTTTACACATTTAAGTTTTTTATCTTTGACTGGTTGCAATGATGAAATGTCTTTTAATGCCCTATTCTCTAATTTCTTGTTTAATATTTTATTTACAAAATTTCCTTCATAACCATTATATTTAGCGATTTGTCTAATTATATTTAATTATTTTTCAAAATTATCCCCAGAAAGAGGGATAGTTAAAGCTCGCTGGATCATATGGTTGAACGCTGCAGTTTTATGAGACCACGGGTGGCACTAATCAAACGGTATAACGTGGTCTGTATAAGTTGGTTTGAGGTATATTGCAAATTGGTGGAGATTATTTGAAGTTGAGATACTTAAGTCAAGAAAATTTAAATTACCGTTTGATTCAGATTCCATGGTAAATACGTGATACGTGGGTGTAAGGAATTTAAAACGGTTAAAAATTTGGTGGCTTGCCTATGACTACCTGTCCAGCAACATAAAATATCATCCACGTATCTAAACCAATAAAACACATTAGATAAAAGGTTAACATTTGAATTGAAAAGCTTCTTCTCCAAGTGATCCATAAAAATGTCTGCTAGCAATGGAGACAAAGGTGATCCCATGGCAAGACCTTCTTCCTGCCGATAAAAGTTACCATTAAATAAAAAGTAATTTTGATTTGTGCATATTTCCATGAGTCTGAGCAATTCATTAGTAACCACTGGGTTGATGGTTGAGTCAAATAAAATTTCTTCCGCTAAATTTAAAGTTTCTCTCACAGGAACTGAAGTAAACAAATTAGTTACATCAAAAGAGTAAAGGTTAGCATTGTTTGGTATCATTTTCTTGCTCAATTGCTCCGTTAGTTTACTAGAATTCTGGATGGTATATTTAGGCACAAATTTGGAAATTTGACGGAAGATGCTATTGATTTTGTACGCCAGTTTGTGGGTCGGGGAACCTACCCCCGATATCACTGGGCGGATAGGAATGTTAGCTTTATGAATTTTGGGTAAACCATACATTCTAGGGGGTCGAGGGTTCATTTGAACTAAGTACAATTTTTCCCTGTCACTCACTGTCCCTAACGCAGAACAAGATTTTAAACAGTTTTTTATCTCAGCATTACTGGGAGAAATTTTTTAACCAGGGCGTCGGAACACAAAAGGTGTTTGGTGAACAGAGACCCTAAGTCTTATTTCGCCAAACATCTAATGGAAGAATCTCACCACTCCACATTTAATGTGAAAATCCTCCGTTCCCAGGAGAAAGGACATCGTCTAGATGTTGCGGAACAGTGGGAAATAGTTAAAAGAAAACGAAAGAAAATGAACTTATTAAACGAGAATGAATTTGTTTGTCATTCTCCTATTTTTGACTCCATTGTTGAATAACTTTACCTCCTCCAACAAACCACCCTCTCTCCTCACACCACCCCCCCCTCCCATTTTCTCCCACTTGTCCTTCTATCCTTTCACAGTGTGACGTAAACACGGTGTTTCACGTATTATATAAGCTCATATCTGTTTATGTTGTATTAGTCTTGACTGAGGATGACTGTTGTTCAGTTGAAACACGTGTAGCAAGAGGTGAAATAAAAAATAGTAGACAGTACGAAATCGTTTGAGCTTTTACTCATTATGCTGTTCTACAATATCTCGCCTGAGAAAGTGGGGCTTTTAGCAGTAAGCCATCCTAAGTTGATAAAACGTATCAATGTTCTCGACGGTATAAGTGATCACAGAGCAATTATTGCAACCTTAAAGAGAGAAGTGAAGTCAGCCGAAAAACCAAAACGCAATATTTATTTATTTGATAAATGTAACTTCATTAAATTTGGCGAGATGCTTAATGATTCATACACGGACTACGTAGCTAAAACAGAGGATAAAAGCGCCGATGTGTCATGGAAATACTTCTTAGAAATCTTACGCCAAGGAATCAACGAACACATTCCGCAAAAACTGAAAAGTGATAGTAAAGAACCTCGCTGGTACAATAACGATTTTAGGAGGGACCTTAGAAAACAGAGAAAACTGTATAACTTGTTCAAAAAAATCATTACGTTTGGTGAAAAATCGAAGGAACTTGAAGCAAAAGAGAGTTACCTTGCGCAACGCTCAAAAACCAAGAAAAAATTGCGTGCTGCACTGCAAAATTTCAAGAAAAAAAATACTTGGTAAATTACTCGAAGAAAATGCAAAATCTTTTTGGTCATATGCGAGAGAACTTCAGGGAAAATCTTCTACTGTAGATTCGTTATTTGATAAAGATGGTAAACTTGTCACCGAAAACATTGACAAAGCTAATGTGTTAAACTCCCACTTTGAAAGTGTTTACACTACAGACGACACTGCGTGTAATTTAGACATTCCATTCATTGAGGAACCAATGAAAGAAATCACGATTCAACGCGATGGGATAACTAAACAGCTACAATCGATAAAAAGTAATAAATCTCCGGGTCCGGAGGGAATACCCGCGCGCGTCCTCAAGGAGTTAGCACCACAGATCGCACCGTTCTTAGAGATAATATTCAATAAGTCATTGTCTGAAGGAAAGATACCAATGGACTGGAAAACTGCAAACGTTACACCGATATTTAAAGAGGGAAACAGACATGACCCAGGGAACTATCGACCAATATCATTGACATCGATTACAGGCAAGATTCTCGAACATATCGTTGTTAGCAATACTATGACTTTTCTGGACAGTCGAAACCTCCTGCATAATTGTCAGCACGGATTCCGGAAAGGTAGATCATGCGAAACACAGCTCGCGCTCTTTCTTCACGACGTTCTCAAATCTGGTGAATCGAAAAGACAAGTTGACGCACTATTTCTAGACTTTAAGAAAGCTTTCGACACGGTACCTCATAGAAAACTATTATACAAATTACAGTCATGCGGGTTAAACGAACAAGTACTAAACTGGATACGTGACTTTCTGAGTGATCGTAAGCAAAAAGTAGTTCTTGACGGAATGAGCTCTGATATAGTTAAAGTGACATCAGGTGTCCCGCAAGGAAGCGTTATTGGCCCACTTTTGTTCATTATATATATATAAACGACCTCTGCTCCCGAATTAGCAGTAAAATACGTTTATTTGCCGACGACGCTGTCATATACCGCGAAATTAGTGATCACTCTGACTTTGAAATTCTGTCATCGGACTTAAACAACGTTCATGCGTGGAGCAAAGAGTGGGGACTAGAACTAAATCTGAGCAAATGCACGGCGGTGCATTTCTTGCGTAGGTCGTCCAACTATCCCCATGTATATGTTGTGGATGGCGTTAGCATAAATGCGACAGATGAAGTGAAATACCTGGGAGTTACGATAACTATCGTGGGGGACACATATAAGAAATATTTGTGGCAGAGCCCTGAAGAAGCTAGGATTTGTCAAGCGTGTTGTGGGAAGATTTTCGGATGATAAAGTGAAAGAGAGGTGCTATTTCGCACTCATCCGGCCACACCTTGAATATGCAGCGAGCATATGGGATCCGGCGGAGAAAGACCTAGTCCATGAACTTAATAAAATACAAAGGAAAGCTGCGCGATTCGTCAAAAACTGCTACGGCCATACAGAAAGCGTTACAATGATTTTGAACGATTTAGGGTGGGAGCCGCTAGAGACTCGGAGGCTACGCGCTAGGCTTAGATTGCTTGAGCAATTGAGAATGAATATCTTTCAGAGCGACACGGAGAACATCATATTAGAACCACATTATATTTCCAGGTCCGACAGAATCGATAAATTAAGAGAGATATTTTGCCGAACGGATAGGTTTGGGAATTCGTTTTTCCCCCGAACAATTAAGGACTTTAATAAATGCTAGGCGGAACTTTTATTTTATTTTATTTTTTTTGTTGACGGCTGGTGTCCTAACACCCCCCGCCACACGCTTTTTGAGGCGGCTTGCGGGGTATTATGTAGATGTAGATGAATTAGGAATATTTGCGAGTTAACAAACGTCTAAATTCTAGATGGTTCAAAACAAACCATTTAACACAGATAGAGCGGGCTGCACGGAGCCCAGATTTCAAAACCACAGGAAGTATTTGGGCATTCATTTTCAGGAAAATGCGATAAACAAACTTTTTTACCCTCTCAAACGAAACGACCCCAAATTTAGACGTAATATGGAAAATAGTGTAGGAAATATGGAAAATGGACCCAGTTAGATGATGTCAAAATGTGGGCTCCATGTCTCTGAGACTTGGTCAGGAAATTGAGAATGGAGAGGAGTGGATTGCTTGTTAGGCTAATAAACATCCTCATCCTTTATATAAATACCAGCTCCATTCTCAAAGATAAATTACTGTGGTCATGTGCACACATGACTCAGGTTGAGAGACTTACGAATGCATCTTAACCTTTTCCACTTGTTCTATATGAAGATGTATAGTGCCCTTTCCAAAATTAATTAGCACTAAGAGATGAAATTTATGACCCTGTGAAAAGTATTTTAATATCTTCATATTGGGCACACATAATTTTAACCTCCGTAGAAGCAATAATATTACGACATATTTGAAGAAGAATAGATTCTTCAAGGACGTAGCAATTGTATAATCCTTGATGGTGCACATTCCTAATTTTTACTCCATTGACAACTCAGCGGATTTACAAGGAGTATACAAATGAAAATACAGAAAAAAATACAAAAAAATAATTACTGCTTATGCTGCATGGAAAAGGTGATTTTTATTATTTTATCACTTTCACAGGGGAGATACGCGATGCATTGTTCTCGGAGTATTACTTACGAGTGAGTGTAAGAACGCTGCTCATAAAATTTAACTACCTTATTTTTACCGGAAAATCATTCAATGAGAATATATCAAAAGGTATTTAAATGATTCAGTAATTTACCTCATCCTCTAAGTATTATCCTCCATCCTCTTATTTGAACTGTTAAACTACATAGCTAATGTAGTGCCCATTGCAAACCTAGAATATAATGCAGGGAAATCTTTAAAAACCGTTTAATGATGATTTCAAGATAATTCCACACTTAGTTGATCTCTCACTCAGATAAGTAATTTACGAATTCGGCAGATGGAACAAAACATAATAAAAATATTTGTCATATTTACTAAATCATTTCAAAGTAATTTAAAAGTGAAAGCAGCCACAGGTAAGTTCACTAAATCGAGTAATTGACACAATCAGAGATCCAGTCTATTCCCTCGTCCATGAATAGCTTTCCATTGATTGATAAATTGGCGAGTGAGTGGATATAAACGTCAGAAGACAGGCAGGACGTAGAACTCATGTGGGGCTGAGAACCCGAGAATGGGAAGTAAACATTTCATTTGACGATTTAGGAGACCGCTCTGATTCCTTTACAATGCCCGAATATTTGTAAAACTCACACACACTCATGGTTGAGGTCAATATCCATCCGCTGGACCTTCCGCGAATCCTTGCGAAGTTTCGGCAACAATAAAATCACATCACATAGAATAATCATAAGGGCACGAGAAGTGGCCACGCCAAGATTTGATCTCCAGACTTTTGTGGCCGCAGACGAACGCTTTCCCTCTAGGCTACCGAATCAATCAAGATAAGTCCGCGTCCAGTGGTTCTTACTATACATCGAAAAAAGGGAATACCAACGTTTTATTTGAAAATTGGACCGAATAAGATGTCCTGGACTTTTGAAAGTAATTTTAAGAAAGTAAATAATATTATGTTGGTAGGATTTAAGAAATTTAAGTGTTTGAGACTACCTTAATGCACTAGGGCGGAATTTTACGTAGGGTATCAAGATATCGGAAAAAAGAAAATTTTATCCTCATGGAAACCATTCTATTCTACCAGATATCCCATATTTTAACTTTAAATTCACACGATAATATGCCCAAAAGTTCACTGTAATGAATGATATTTTGCGGAAGTAGTTTGAGAGTTTGAGGCCTTTTAAAACAACGGTCATCGACAGCTATTTCCTACGCGCGGAAAAACTTTTTATTGTAAATGGATTTGATCTGGAGAGTATATGCATTTTGTGTCCCAAGTAATAGTTCTTTCATTGTAACTTTTCTTAAGTTTCAACTGAGAAAAATGTTTTTTAAAGGGTCCAAAGCTCTCACATAAATGCAGTAAGTATCTCTACATTATTGACTATGATTTCGTATCCTCGACTGGCTGCGGGATGAAGCAAACTCATCACGTTAATAACTCCACGACGGTCTCGCGAACGTGAACCTTATTTGTATTCCTATTCATGTGACGCGTAAAATCGTAATCTAGTCATAGAGAGTTTGAATATTCCCGGTTTTCATTGGCTGTATCAGTGTTGTCAAGTTGTTGAAGGAAAAGCGATTTCAATTAGTTCCCGCGTACGCCGCATTCAGACGCCAATGAGTTTTGCGTTAATTTTTTGCGCCACTGTACATCCCATATCAACCTGGAATCAATATGGAAACCCAATAATTTCACTGATGTTTCCATGAATGCAATTTTAAGGCTTACCAATAGAGACTGTGTTTTTGCCTCATTCATTACAAATGAATTTTTGAAGTTGCTGTAAACCAAGGTACTCTATCATCATCTGCATGCATGGCTTAAGCTTTCAGAACTTCAGGCTCTTTACCCACATTGAACAGGGTGACATCATCAGCATATATTAAGGAATTACCTACAACATTTATATCAAAACCATTCATCATAATTAAAAAGAGCAGAGGTCCCAGGACTGATCCTTGGGGGACACCGCAGAGAACCTCACTCCTACTTGAGCTCTCAGCATTCACAAAGGCAATTTGTCCACGATTAGTATGATTCAAACTATTTCAATTCGTTACCCCTAACATCATAATATTCACTGTACAATTCTTCATAATGTACAATGTAATGTACAATGTCAACACTACTTCGAAAGTGTATTCACTAAGAATGACACAATACACCATTTAGACATTCTTGACTTTAACAAACAGATGGCTGACATAATAATTCCGCGTGATGGAAAAATTAAACTACTGATTTCGATTAAAAGTAACAATTCCCCAGATCCAGAATAAATACCTGCACGCGTGCTCTAGGAGTTAGCGTCACAGGTTTCACTATTCTTAGAAATTATATTTAGTAAATCAATATCCGAAGGCAAGGTGCCCCTAAACTGGAAAATAGCCAACGTCACTCCGATATTTAAAAAAGGAAATAGAAATGACCCAGGAATTTTCCGGCCTATATCGCTCACAATGCTTTTATGCAAGATTCTCGAACACTTTGTCGTTAGCTATAATATGACATTCTTGGATAATCGAAACTTCTTACATAGAAGTCAGCACGGCTTCCGTAAGAACATTCACCACACGATATTATGATTTGCTGACAGGTTTCAGTGTTTAACAGATAGTAATCAGAGTTATGATAATTGAAGAAATATCTGTGGAGTTAAATTTTCTGGGAAGGATGTAAAGATTGAATTGAGTAAAAATTTTTGAATTGCGATCGGGTTCAGTATTTCTTCTCAAGAATAATATGCCCTCAGGGAAGCATCAGAATAAGGCCAATTAGTGGACAAAGATACCGGATTCGGGCAGAGATGTGAGGGGTCGGAAAAAATTCAGAAATATTGGGAAAAAGTTTTTTTCCATTTTATACCTTGCCTCGGAAAAAACGGAAATTATAAACCTAAGGTCTAAAAACAACATTTTTGGTTTATTAAGTGCGAAAGAATTGAAAATGTTCAGAAATGGCGGGTGAATTTTTAAGAAATTTCCATTAGAAAAAAAAATTTAATTTTTTTTATGAAAAAGTGTTTTTTTCTCCTCATGGCAATTTATTTAAAATAAATTCACCGGACATTTTTGAAATTTTCATAGGCATAGGTGCTGGTGAAGGATACTGTGTCTTGGCTGTGGCTTCTTTGAAGCCCTCTTCTCCTTTGCGTTGCCATTTTGATGGACCGCAAGGGCCTAAGAGCTAGTTGCCTTGTATCCACCAAAAATTGCCATAGGAATTAGGAAGCCTGGATAGCGTATTGATCTGCGCATTGGTCCGGCAAATCAAAGGTCCATGGTTCGATTCCCGGTCCAGGCGGATTTTTTCTCATGGCAATTTCTGTGAAAGAATTGTTAAAAGGGTTTTGGGGAATAAAATAAAAGGGAATATTCAATTTCAATTATTCAAAATTATATTAAAAGCAGCTACTATAGATAGGTGGTTTTATTATTAATATTGAATGACTCCCCATTTAATATTTCTGTGTATCGATCACATGTGTCGGTCAATTAGTAAAAGTTACAAAAGTCAATGATGGCTTGTTCCTCAGATGAATTTATTTTCTCATTATCATCATCATATTCAAGGCGATGTTATTTGAAGTAATATGTTACAGCTAGAGACATGCTAGTTTAATTGAATTTATATTTCTTTGCTTAAAAATGTTTATTTTACTCTAAAAAGGACGTCAGAAGACCACAAGACTCTATTTGAAGTTAGTACAGATATTAGCAATTACAAAAGGAAATTACAAATCTATTAAAGGGCTGTAATAGTATTGCGGGGCAGATTAGCAAACAGATGTTAACCGGCATTCATACTGACTACGAGGCAAATAGCAAAAATCTAGATAACTGGAATATTATTGCATGAGGTAACTTTCCTCTCCAATTTGAGCCCTGAAAATCCAATGCAAAAGAGTCCGATCCAAATCCATGGGAGTCCATTCCCATAAAATTACCGAAATTATGCGGAATTTTTATCAGTTTCACTAACAAAGCTTTGTCTGTCCAAAATAGGCAGATTCTGCTCGATGATTCTGAGTAATATTTTACTCTTCAACAGCTTCTCAGCATGCTTATTTCTTAACGTTTTTCTGCTTATGTTGATATGACTTGAATATGACCATATAATTCCTCATACCTCAGCAAAAGCAAAATCCACAGGCATTACTCTTGGACTAAAAGCTTAGCTCCATGAAAGCGTTTCGATCCAAAGTGCTGGATTGATATATTTTGTGAATATCTCTCCAGAGACTCTTGCTCTAACATGCAATGTTCCTGACGGCAATTATAAATTTCATAAGTTGTGATTCAGGCTTCCGCGGGGTTTGGATCTTAGTTGACGACAAGTTGACTTGTCACTTGAACTTTGGAAACTCTGCAGAATACCCGGCGAAATATCGTCCCGAAGATAAAACAATGCGGCAAAACCCCCGGAAAACGGGAAAATCAACCAAAAAGTTAATAAATTTAGCCTTAATTCCCTATGCTGTGTCCCCTTTTAGCTTAAATTTTGTTTTGATGGAGGTTCTTTATTTGTCATTGACACTACTTTTTTCCAACATGCGTTGAAAGTTAAAGTTTTCGCTGACAAAATATAGAAAAATGGGATCCATGAGGTGGGGAGCACATTGATCTTTTTGCAATAATAGGGAAACCTAAGTGGTCTGCATGTTTGCTCAGAAAATCTAAGTGGTTTGATTCCATGACAACGAAACACTTCCTCCCCTCCCCCGGCCGATTTTAAAAAATGCCGCAATTAAATGCTGAAATATTTCTATCCTATATTGAAATATTCGGAACATTCGGAACATTTATCTGGTTTTAGTTGAATGCTTGAGACTCATTGCATTTTTTTCTTTAGTGTTTATTGT
Organism: Ceriagrion tenellum; assembly: GCA_963169105.1. NCBI lineage: Eukaryota > Metazoa > Arthropoda > Insecta > Odonata > Coenagrionidae > Ceriagrion > Ceriagrion tenellum. Next base: position 139,152,087 of record OY720641.1, on the reverse strand, counting down.
TTTGCTTTGAATGCTCCAGGAGTAGTGTGATTTTTGTTTCCATATTATTATTAGTCTGTAATTTGATGAGGTGGCTAGAGGAGCAATTCACCATTAAATACCTTTGCTATTATGGCTATTTTTTCAGCTTACTTTAAGAATTCATCAAATTTATCTAGTTTCTCCATAAATTTGATGGTTTCCGGCTTAACTTCGTGAAAATGCATTGTAAAAACAATTTCTAAGTAACTTTTCACAGGTATTTTTATTTGTACGACCGGTTTCGTTGCATAGGCAACATCTTCACATCTCCTGAAGATGTTGCCTATGCTACGAAATCGGTGGTTCAAATAAAAATACCTGTGAAAAGTTACTAAGTCATTTTCATTCTTGATTTCATAATTGCTCCAGTTTGTGAGCTCCTACCTAAGTGAGCAACCTCCCATTCTTTGTCGTAGAAGAACTCTTTACTTTGGTTTAATTTTGTTTCCTCTTCATTCTGGATATTGCATTCTGATTTTCAAACAAATCTATGAATATGCATTCGTAATCTCTTGGATGTTCGCCTAACCAACGCCTCGTACTTCGTGAATCTAACCGACTGTATCACCTGCCCTCGTACTTCAATTCTCACATCTAGCTCCTCACATGCCTATTTTACCAATTCGTCAGCATACATTTTAAAATACAACGACGAAACCTGGAGGCCTTGCCTAACCTGTCCGTTCTGATTTTCTATCAGCTGCTTTCAACTATGCCCTTGACGTGATACAGAAGTAATGTCTTTATTAAATATTATTGGTTGAAGTGTATTTAAATGAACGACATCTGAAAGTTTTCCCCCTTGTTATGGCTATTCAGGATTGATTTAATAAATATAAATTATAATATACTTGCAGTGCTGTCATCTGCTACAATTTTCATACAAGATTCCGGAACTAACACTTGTAAAACTTACTCAGTAAGAAATATAATTATTTCTTTCGGAATTGATCGGAGTTTTTGCCTCAAAATTTCCATCTTTTCCGGGAAAGCACCTGTATTTTTCAATCCGTCAAAATTTCCGGAAGTTTTTCACCTATAGGCTCAGGGCGGTAAAAAAAGAGCTTATCTTTCTGGGACAAATTATACATATATTGATCATAATTTTTGCTGCTTTGTCATTACCAAATCTTGTTAAATATTCTTCAGGCTTACATTTTTTCGACAAATGTTTGTCTAGCAATAAAGGCAATTGAGATGACGAGGAATAAAATATTACCAAATACATTTGTACTATCTTATAAAACTGATGTGCGTTATTTCGTGTGGAAATGTTATTTGATATTTATGATAAACATGCTATCAAATAATTGAACTGTTAAATATGGTGAAATAATACTAACCAATGTAGCGATGGTTGGATACTTCTGTGTACCAAGAGCGATGTTTGCAAAGAATAGAAGAATAAATGAGGAGATGATGAGGCGTGGAAATGTTGGAAGGAAAGTCGGAGACAGAATGTGGAGCATATCTAAAAATATCTCATAGTCTGGGCAATCGGAAACCACTCCGTACAAAAGTGTTCTCCGACCAACTTTAATAGATGGCAGCGAAGCTCGGTTTTGCTAGGATAAGCACGTGAGTAGCCTTGATGAAATGGTAATTTGAGAGAAGTTTTCGCTGTATATGTAGGATGGAGAGAGTTTAGAGTGAGTTGGTCGTGAAAGAATGTGCCTTGAATAATACAGTAATGGACATGAGATATGAAAGAAGTAAGCTTCGTTGGTTTAGCGAAGAGATATAAAACGGGTGTATGATAGCAGAGTAAAGAGATCAAGAGTGAGAGAGTTACGGGTGAATGCTGGAGCAGAAACTTTTATGAGAAGAATAATTAGAACTGTTTGTGATATGATAGCGCGTATGACGCAGTGTGAGCATAACCAAAGAGGTTATACAAGAATATGGCCGAATGAGAGAAATAATAAAGAAGCTCCTGCTTTCCTCGTCCAATCACCGCTCTCGAAATAAGAGAATGATCAGGAAGTTTGACAGCTGCTAAAAACTCAGAGAAAACATCCCCTCCAATTCTCTCAATAATGAGAGAAAAGAGAACTCTACTGTAATGTACGACAGATGTTGAACCTTTTTGACAAGGAGAGAATCGAATTATCGGATTGAAATATGTCAACATGACTTTCTGTCTATCTTCGAGGCCGTAAAATTTTATCCTTTGGTTAGATGTAAAAAATAATGCTGAAGAATTCTGGAGCTAAAGCGGTGTATTTGGTACTTGTTGCTTTAAAGGGTACTCAAGGATAGCATTATAAACTCTGTGAGAGGTAAATACCTCTCGGAGATTGCCGGAGGTAGTGAAAGGGGATTGTTTTCTTTTTTTTGAACGTCGTAAATCCAATGCCAGTTGCATCTCTATTGAAGTATTGTGTCTGGTATTGGCAAATACAGCGCTAGGCGAACAGAATGAGAGTAAACCGTACTGTTTCATGGTGAATAATGCGAAATTTTTCTATGCTAGAAAAGAAAAACTATGCAAATTCCACATAGAGAAAAATTTAATACACGACCCGGGTTTCAACACATTATGTCACAATCACCTGAAGATGACATAATGTGTTGAAACTCGGGTCGTGTGTTAAATTTTTCTCTTTGTGGAATTCGCATAGTTTTGTTTCTAACATGGAATGAGAGTGGTTATTGCGCGAGACGTCAATCCATTAAGTGAAGCTGCTACGTGAAGTCAACTACGCCGCAACACCTCCCATGCGAGGGGTTCATGACTGTTTTAGCTTTTCTATGTGATGTTTAGGGAACGTTATGAGAATTCTAATGATTGCTAACGCAAGAGCTATTAAGTCACAAAATACAACACATATATTCCTTAAAATCCTTAAATATCAGCTATAGATGAGAGGGCATAAGGAGAACACAATCCAAAGACAAGGGAATTGAAGCTCGAAAATTGAAACATGATATGAGGAAGATGTCAGTCCTACGGATTCGCGAGTTCATCCATTGCTGTAGCCTTGGAGTTGTAGATGATCGGGATCAGGGATAAAATATGAACTTTTTGTCAGTATCTGCAATTTTATTGATTACAGAGATAAGGAAATAACCGTCTTTCTTAATATGGAAACTTCTGACTCGGTGAGATTTCAACAAACCTCGTTTTGGGTATTCCACCGGTAAAGGTGGTTATCGATGAAAGTCAAAGAATCTTTCCACGGTTTTCCACACTTTCAGGAGCCTAACTAACTCTAGTATTTCCTCATTTGCCTCGGAGCACGATCTAACCTTCTTCATCCCGTCCATGTAACCTAGTCTCTTTCTTCCCTCTATCACACCCTTGAACAATTCATCGTCTCTTATTACATCATCCGGCCATTTTTTCTATCCATCCCGGATTTCATTCCGAATTTTTCTTTCATCGTCCACCACTTAAAGCACTCCCTCGCTAGTCATCCTTTCCATCCACCTCAACTTCTCCATCCTTCTCCACACCCACATCTTTAACGAATAAGTTCCAAAAAAGCTTTCCCACCTTTTTGTCCTAAATTATTATGTAAATTCGAATGTTCTGGCTGGAACAGACCTCCTTTTCATCTTTGTTTCTTTGATAGTCGCAAGTGTATTTTATTTTTAGCCTCCCGCCAATCCCTACTCCCGTTTGCCCTTCGTGTGTTTTTTGTTTTGTGTGTGTATATTATTATTATTTATTGCTTGGTATTCATATACAAAGATAATTTACGTCAGTTCCATTATGGTCCCAATCACAAAATATTTTGAGTAGATATGCAGGTGATCCTGAATTAGTGATGAGTTGGCCGCTCGGAGATAGCATGCTCCCAGGGAGTTGAGACCCCTGCCGGCATTCTTCTCTCCCCGAGCCCCAGACAACCGTAGACCAGGTAATACACATGAGGAGTGGGCCTCATTTGCTCCACTGATATTTAGAACTCCTCAGTATTTGGATGAGTGGTGAGCAGACGTTAAGGCTTAGGAGTGGCACCTCCAGCTTTCCGTCTCGATCAGAAAGATAAAGTATCGATGGTTAGCAATATGATCCATTATATAAAACTCATCATCAGGCTTATAGAGGTGAAGAGTAAAGGAGAAAAAAAGGATAAAAGCGGGATGTACGGGACATGAATGGAGTTGTAAATGAAAAATTGAGATATGTTATCTTTTAAAATGAATAAAACATGATAAATAAATAAATAGACTAATATACAAACATGTAAATAAAAGAAAGAATGAGTTAGTATATAAGTATTGATACGAAACAGGTGACATGATAGGCACAGGAAAAAGAGATCGTCGCAGTGTTTAATCGTTACTATGAATTTATGTTTATGACTTCAGGGGCCATGCTGTGAACATATCACATCTTTGTCTCCCCAGAAGTTGAAGGAGGGTAACGACGCCTTAATTTCATTATATTTCCTCTCTTTGCCTAGCCTTGGTTGAAGACCCTTGACCAGTGGTTTACATGACGAATTTTTCCTCGAAAGTAGAGGGTAACTTGCTTATATATGGCACTTTTGGCCAATGTGATCAGTTAATTTGCCAACTTCACGCCAGGGTCTATGATGCGTCCCATGGGTATTCCTCCATAGATCTCGTGGAGTTATACGTTGTTTGTTCCAAGGTGTAGTTTCAGCGGGCGTCATTACTTGGTCCAAAGCCCCTTAGCCTTTGAGAATAAAAATTCCAGGTGCCATGCATCTGCCTCCATTCCATCGCACCATTAAACTCACTATTTTGGCGTTTATTCAAGGCACGTAAAATCGTGCATCAGCTCATCTTCCTAGCAGTAGGCGCCATGAGATATCTGCATCGAACCTTGGGTGTGCACGTAACGAGAGCCAAAGAACCTTGTTCTCACTATGTGCAGTAGGGTGGTCACAAGGTATATGGGAAATTTTTTTTCGCCATATCCTCCAGGGGACCCCCTTAAAAGTTGCCAGTTGGCTAAAAACTGAGAATGGCAAAGTTTCAGCTCAACTTAACAACGCTAACCCGTGCCTCATTGAGGCTAAAGTTTGGAGAAAATGCGATTTATAGCAAACAATCAGTTTTTCCTCTATAAAATGAAACAATGTTGTCGCAGAAACCTGATTCTTGGGTCATTACATAGGAAATTTTGTTTTCTTTAAATTTGGTTCAAGATGTTTTTTGCTAAAATTTATAGATTTTGTGGAATTTAGCATTTTTCAGGTCAGGTCGCGGTCCATATACCCTCTATCACCCTTTTTGGAAAACGGCAAAACAATGAGTTTCATTACTTTTAATGGTTTTTTCCTGCGTATTATTTGCATTAAAATGTAAATGATTAACGCAAGATAGAAATGATTGAACTTTTGTGGAAAATAATTTAGACTAATTTGCATTAAAATGAATAATTATTTTTGACTCTTTTATAATGTCTCAACTTGATAGGAATCTAGTCATAAGCCCCAAGTAAGTATTGATAGGAATCTAGTTTTAAGCCTCAAGAAGATAGGTCCTCAATATTTATAGCGGTTGAAGTTTTTTCAAAAGTGACATCTAAAGGTCCGTTTTTCTTGCAAAGTATGATGCTTCTCCTCTCGCTAAACCTAAACTTAGCTTTGACAGACGACGAACAGGCAATGAGTAAACAATGATTGAAGCTTCAGGCTTTACATAGTTGTACTGCATCACAAGAATTAACATTTCACTTTGCACAGGACTCTATTTATTGAAGTCAACCAGCGCTTCGATATATAGTATACAGTCGCCTCTTTAATGAATTAATACGTCGAAACCATGGTCGATAACAATAAAAAGTCTGAAACGTACAAAGTGAGAAATTATTTCAAACAAACAATGTAGTACCTCTGCAACAGACAATGTATCTGCACCGTTTTGTTCCGTCCAGTCCTCCGACTACGCTGGAGTTCCCCCTCTCTTGAAAGGGCCGGGAAGGAACTTTTAGTTCCTGTTTGGTTTTCAAGGAGTGAACTTACATTTAGTAAAGTTTTTCTTAAGAGGTTTGAGGGACAATAGCTCAACCTTCGACTTCTACAGCAACAATTACCATGAGTTCAAGGCAAAAAGACAAGATTTTGTTAATTAGTCACATATCTCAGCAAATCACTGGGAATAAGTTGCCATCTAACTGTCAAGTATTACTTTATTTTATAATATGCGGCAAATGAAATTGAACACCAGAGAAGCTGCAAAACTTGCAATTCAAGAGGTGCTACTTTTTTCGGAGAAAGCTAAGATACCAACCAGATACGTGAAAGGTTGTGTGGGAAAGATTGAAAAACTTTATGATGAGTGGAGAAAACTGCAAATAAATGCCACCAGATCTGCAACCGCCGCTCAAAGTCGAAAAGTAGAAGCTTTCAAGTCAAGCCTTGACGACCAATTTGATATTGCTCATCAGGATGCACTTGAAAACACCGCTGAAGAAGATAAGCAGTTTTTGTTACTCCAGAGAGAAAAATGACGTACTGGCTGTATGAGAGGCGTTGACAGAAAATTTGTGATAGCAGAAAAATGCAGAGAAATGAGACGAGCAGCTGAGAAGGCAAGATAGGAAAAATCAAGAAGAAATATTGGTGAGTTGATTTTTTCTCACGTTTTTCATGTTAATTCGTACTATTCCTTAGGCAGATGGTTTGGCATTATCTGAAATTTCACTTTTTTATTAAAAAAAGAATATGTAGAACTGGAATATTTTCCGAGCAAAAGCAGCACATCCTAGGAAGAGGAGCCGATGGAAGTTGATGCGGAGGATAATTTTCTATACTCAGAGGAACCAGGACCCGATGTAAGGAAGAGGAAATGCTTTCGTGGAACTGAAGAGATAATAACTGAAAAGTTGTCTTTATTGTTAGATAGGTGTAATATTTCTGAGAGAGATTCAGTGCGAATTATTTCAGCTACTGCAGAGGCATTGGGTCATGACCCACAGAGATAATTAGGCTCCAGCAGAAGTATAATTAGGCTCCGCAGACAGCTATTCTGTATACAAAAGACTGAACTTATTAAAAATAGATTCAAAAATTCCTATTTAGAGGAAGCTGTTTTACACTGGGATGGGAAACTACTTCCAGACATTTTGAATAAAGAATCTGTAGATAGGGTAGCGGTTTTGATTAGTTGTGGGGGTGAAGAGCAATTAATAGGAGTTCCTCAGCTCGAAAATAGTATGGGAACTACTCTGGAAAAAGCTTAATTTTCGGCAGTTAAAGAGTGGGGTGCAGTTGGAAAATACCAGGCAATATGTTTTGATACCACGACAGTAAATACTGGTCGCTTCAGAGGAGCCTGTGTTTTGCTGGAGCAGCTATTAGAGAAAAGTCTCCTGTATTTACCATGTCGCCACCATATTTTATAAATTGTTTTAAAAGCTGTTTTTGATTGTAAAATGAGCACAACCACTGGCCCTCAGCCATATATATTTTTAAAATTTCAAACTGAGTGGTCCAAGATAGACAAGAAAAAATTGAAAACTGGGGTAGAAGATGAAACTATTAGTCATAAAATTATTGATATGGACCAAATTTCAAGTTTCTTAATTAAACAATCAAAAAACCAACAGCCCAGGGATGATTATAAAGAATTTATGCAACTTTTATGTCAAATTCCTCCAATAGACATTTATTTCAGAGCACCTGGTGCTATTCATCATGCCAGATGGATGGCAAAGGCCATTTACTGTCTAAAAAAATATATTTTCAGGGATGAATTTTCATTAACTAATTTAGAGAGAAAAGCTATTGAAGATATTTGTTTATTTATAATAAATATTTATGTAAAAGCATGGCTCAATGCCCAAAAACCAAATTTGGCCCCATGCCAAACCAAATTTGGGAAACCTGCAATTATTGAAACCATCTGTCTAATATAGGACAATTGACAAAGAGGTTGCAGACATGGTACTCTCTAAAATGGTGTACCATCTATGGTATCTCAACTCTAAACAGGTGGCATATTCATTTTTTGATGATACTTTGGGAAATAAGATCAAAACTAGCATGGTTAGAAAATTTGTGTGTTTAGACGAAAATTAAGAAGATGATTGTGACGATAGAGATATAAAACCAACACTTCGTCTTGCCCAAGTTGATCATTTATTTGACAAAGAAGTTGATTTTTTTTGTTTATCCTTAAACTCTAAATTTTTTTAAGAGATTTAAAATCAATACAGAATTTTTTAATACTCGTCCCAAGGGATGATGTGAAAATCAGCATTAGTAAATAGCTAAAAAGTTGTGAATGGTTTAAAGATTGTTAATGACACTGCTAAAAGGGGTGTAAAATTAATACAAGACTTCAATTCCTCTTTGACAAAAGACGAAGAACAACGGCAGTTGCTGTTGCACATTGCATCTAAATGTAGACAAATATATCCAGACTCTTCAAAAGCCACCATATCTCAGCCATTGCCTCAGTACTTCTATCCAATAATTGTAAATAATTATCAATGCTTTGGAAAAAATATATTTGAACAATATTTGCTCTCACTTACACCTTACTTGCTCTCCATTTACCATAATTTTTTTATTTACAATTTGGATTAGGGGAGAGTAGGGGAATGGCGAACACTTAAGGCTTTTTTCTTATCACATCAAAATGGCTCGCTCAAATTCAATTCAAACTAATGCTAAATAAAGTATGTAGTTAGTACTTCAAAGTAAATAACATGTTCTATGTTAAGCATGTTACATACAGCTACAAAAAAATATCAAATAAACCTTTACATTGTTCGGTATTGCCCTACCTGTCGGGTAATGACGAACACTTTATTCCCCATTAAAATAACATAGGCAAATACAAACTCACATAAAATCGAAAATTTTGAAACTGTTTATTGCGTATTTCTGTAACAAAATAGAGGACGTTAAATGAGGCTATAGTAACTGGAAAAATTTGAATAATAAAGTAGAAAGTAACCAAATCGAAACCAAAAATAAATTTCCTACAGAACGTAAAACAATTATGGAGCTTAACTTGCTTCTTGAAAGAACAATCTTTTAAGTATGTAATAGAACACGACAGTAACAAGGCTGAAAATTTAGCTTAAAACTGACAAAAACTTCTTTATATTAGCCTAAAAAGTTTTAGGAAGGTACATAAGTATTTGGCTAATATTTGGCAATTAGTTTAATGCACACTGTTCCAGTCTTGGAAATCACATTTGTTATTTGGCCAGCAGGACAGGCCAATCATTTTCCTACACAAATATCGCACTTGAACCCCTCAGGGGAGTCCCAACCAGAGCACTCAGCATGTACCCGAATTCCACATGCAGTGCACCGATACCATAGCTCCTGATCTTGACCGTAGTCGTCACAGACGAAACACTTCTCTTGGTCCGTCTGCATCTCGTCGAATTCAAATTCCTTGAGAAGATTTTTCTTTGCTTTTCGCTGGACTTTCAAAAAAAGTTTTCCTTTCCCGGTAGGGACACCTTTTCCATTTTTCTTTGGTTCTTTTTTCTTCTTAATTTTAGCGGGATTTTCTTCTCTGATTTTTAGTTTTTTTTCTTTTTCTAGTTTTTTTTTACGTTTTACTTCAAGATCACCCTTCATTGGTGTTGTAGACAGTATTTCCGAGCGCTGTTTCGGCCTGCCTCTTTTTTTCTTTGGATCATCTGGTTGATTGGCTTTGCTGGTTGTGGGGATTGGTAAAATCTCTTGGAAGGATGTTTCAGGGGATACAGCAACCTCATTTATAACAGAGGATTGGCTTCCGTTTGCAGCAGTTTCAATGCATGGTTTCTGACGTTGAAGACAGGTATCTTCTACGAAAAAATCTTCATCTGTAAATATATCTGGATTAAAAGGGTAGATCCCTGTCTTTGTAAATCCAGAGATGCCTTTCAAGATGGTAGTGACTGTACCATAGGCCTTGGAAAAAAGACCAGCCACGTCGTAAGGTGTGATCTTTTCAAACTGTTTTCCTTTCAGGTAAATGTCACACTCCTTATTGTAGGCTGCTTTTAATGAAGAATAGTAGGTCACATCCAAGGGCTGAAACCAGTGGGATGTGTGACGGGGTAAGGAGACAACCACAATACCATTTTCTCGCCATATATCAAACGCGTCAGTCGGCAAAGTGCAGTGAGAAGAGTGATTGTCCATAACTAATAACACTGGCTTTTCTTTGGTAGGCTTTACATGTTTTATGAAGTGATCTAGCCATTCTATAAATATGTCCTCATTTTTCCTTCCTGACTTTGAACAGCATTAAACCGCACCAGGGGGTCCATCTTTCTCTAATAAAGGCGCCATCCTCTTCCGAGGAAAAATGAACATCGAAGGTACAAATTGGCCAGCCGCGCTCATACAGCACAACACTGTGATTGTTTTTCTACGCTCCCAGCTTGTCACTGCCCCTACTCTTTTCTGTCCCTTTTCTGCTACAACGACACCATTCTCTTGCACAATAGAAATACCGGTCTCATCCATATTCCAAATTTCTGTCAGCTCAAATTTGCATTTTACCGTAATTTCTTCCAAATTAGCAAAGAATTTCCCAACATCCTGTAGGTTAAATCTTAGAATTCTATTAATACTAGTAGCTTCTGGCCTGCGAATGCTTAATTTACCATTCCTTTTTATAAACTCATAGAACCAATCTTTTCCAGCGATATAGGTCTCTTTGTTAAACGCATGTTTGATTTATTTACTTTCAGCAAACGTGAAGGCAGCACGCCGAATGTCTTTTGGAGTGATGCCATAAAAAAATTTAGCAAGTCGAATAATGTGATCAGCAACTTCACGCTCCTGTTCGGGTGTGAAGGTAGAGTGGCGTCCAAGAAACGGGGGGTCGAATTTTGCTTTCGATATTCGGTCATATAAAGTTGTAACGGGAATGCCGTGTAGCTTTGCCGCTTGTCGAATTGATGTTCCATTTTTTACTATTTCAACAGCCGCCTCGACCGCTTCCTTAGTCCAATTTGCTTTATCGGTAGGTAGTTCGCTTGCGGTTGCTTGGCATCTGAAACAATGAAATCCTTTGTAGTATTTGTAGGAAAAGTGTACATGTAAGCAGCGGGTAATACCGAACGCATGGCGGGGAATACCGAACATAGTACGCCATTACCCGAAACTAAACTTTCGTGTTTGAAAATACTACGTTGAGAAACGGTTGCCTGTATTCCTGAGTCCAAAGTATATTCTTATTTTATATGTTATTAACAATCTATGGGCATATTATAAAACATATACGATAAATAATAATGCATACATACCTTAAAAAATCAGATAACTTCCTTAGATCAAAAACATCAAAAACGCACTTCTTTCATCCACTCCCTCGAATGAACTGACAAGATGGCGGTGCTGTTCCTGCTGTTTCGTATTGGAGCCACTAAACTACAGCACCTCACGGAGCTAAGAAAATACGCTGCTGGCCGAACATATAGGCGTGTTCGGCATTGCCCTCTGGTCGCCATTACCCGGTTCTCCCCTATGCTATCTATATTTTTGAAAACACCCATAAATAAACCCATTAGAGTATATAAAATGATAAAAAAGTAAGCAAATCCTGGAAAGCAGTTGTAATTGAATGTAGAATTTTTTTAGGTCGTAGCATGTTAAGTCACCTTTGAGGATATGGACCGCAGACGAACCAGAAAAACGCTAAATATCACTAAATCTATAAGTTTTAACAAAAAAGATAAAATATTAAACTTTGAGACAACAAACTTTCCTATGTTATGATGCAAGAGTCAGGTTTCTACAACAAATGGTTTTCATTTTATAGCAAAAAAACTGAGATTTGTTGCTAAAAATCGCATGTTTTCCTTACTTCAGCCTCATTGAGGCACGGGTTAACGTTGTTAAGCTGAGCTGAAACTTTGTCAATCTCATGTTTTAGCCAATTGGCAACTTTTAAGGGGTCCCCCGGAAAAAAATCGAACATTGATTTCTTGTGACTACCCTAATGTGCAGCCTGAATTGGCCATTCCCGAGCGTAGGCATTTTAATTCTTTGTAGACAGCCCTCTTGTCCAACGGAAGTAATCTGCTGGTGGACATCCTTTTGCTGAGGAAAGCAAAGTGTGAGATAGGAATAGGTGGGGGCCATCCGGTTGGGAAAGGTCGGCAATCCCCATCATTCAGTGAGCTTACCACTTCAGCATAAAAAAATATCCAAGACTTAATGAGACTGTTGTAAAAGTTACTGCTGATGGCACACGTTTGGTTCCGCGGAGGGTAGACGAGTAAGCCGAAAGCGTGACCTAAACCTTGGAATTTCATCAGTCCACGGGCAGCAAGCACTTTCCAAGGCTCAGATGGTGATATATGGCACCTAACGGGAGCAGCACTCAGCAGGAACAGCATTCCGAAGGCAAGGATTTTGTCCTCTATATCTACCATTCCAATTCCTCCTTCAGACAATGGGGCCGTTAAAATTGTGTTTTTAACCCAATGTCGTCCGTTATTCCAGATGAAACCGACCATATTTAATTGAAGCTCTCTGGTGCAGTAATGTGTAGGTGTGTGACATTGTAAGACGTGCCACAGTCGGGGGGAGATAAACTGGTTTAAAGTTAGCGCCCTTCCTCGCATTGATAAAGGTGCAGCTCTTGGCTTCCAATTTTGCAGTGCTGAATCGAGTTTCAGATGTAACTGCTGACGCATGAGAGCATTTTCTTGTTGAGGATCGTTTGAATGCCATACGTCAAAGAATTTTGAGCCCTTGGTATTACTTTTGAAGGACAATTGTTCATCTAATCTATTTCTCCGACTTCCAACCCAGAGACCTTGGCTCTTTACCGTGTACAGCTCTGCATCAGGTGCACTTGCATATCGATGGAAGACGCTGAGTGTCGAAGTCTTCAACATTGGAAATAAAAATATTTAGATCATCAACGTATGCAGCTAAGACGATTTTCAATTCCAGAGTACCTGTTAGAGATAGTCCTGAGAGCGTATTTATTGCTTGTCAAATGAATGGCTCAATAGAGAGGGAATATAGCATTCCAGAAAGGGGACAACCTTGACGTTTGCCTCTCCTAAAGGAGAAGAGGGCTGTAAGCGTATTTTGGACTCGCTCCACGCACGAGACATTACTATAGATTAAATGTAACTTATAGATTGAGATCCTAGGTCCATTTTTTCCATAATTGCAAAAAGGTATTGGTGATTTTAATTTGTCAAAGGCCTTTGTCAAAGGTAAGGATAGGATGGCCAAGGGTATGTTTGAATCGTTGCAGGTCCAAATAACATCTCTAATCAAAGATATGGTGTCAAAGATCGATCTCCCTGGTACACAGTAGCTCTGCTTCTGGTGATATTAAGGAACCGATGACTGATGAGAGGCTTGAAGCCAAGGCTTTTGCCATGATTTCGTAATCGACATCTGCTATCGATAAAGGTCGCCAGTTTGCTATTTTAAGTAAATCGCCAACTTTCTTCATTAGTGAGATGACTGAAGTAGCCGTGGTCCTCGGGAAGAGTCCTTTTGTAAAAGAATTTTTGCCGAACGAACAAAAACTGGAGCTAACTGATTCCAGAATTAAGTATAGAACTCAACTGTGAGACCATCGAGCCCAGGAACCTTTCGTTTGTTCAAACTTATGAGTGCAGCTGTGTTATCATCTTGAGTGAGTGGCATATTTAAAAGTCTTATCAATGTCAATTAAGGTGGGAAAATCATCAGTTATTGAATTAATTGTCGGCCTAGGAATAATCTTTCTCGTGTTGATGTGCAAAATGTTTGTGAACGACTCTTCGTAGCTCCGATAATTTTGAGACGATTGTGACCGTCAATTCGAAGCTCATTTAATGATTTAGGCATCCAATGGTTTGCTCATTTTGCTTATGTCCAGAAGCAGGGGCAACATTTTGCACAAATGATTGTCAGCCCATAGTGGCAATGATTTTTTCACCCATCAATTTATATCGATTAGCATCATTAGAAAATGAACTTCGTCGATGGTATAATTTTTGGAGCAGAACAGTGTTGTCCTTAATGTTCTTTTCAAAATTTTCCAAGCGGAACTGGGGTTCGCGGCAGACATAGCTTCTGCTGCCAATGTACTTAGTGTACGTTTCATGTTCATAATAATATCTTCTTCATCAAGCAGGCTGTTAGGGAACCGCCAATTAGGAGGAGTAATAAATCTTACGGTAATCTGGAGTCGCATTATTTTTGCATTATGGAGCTTTGTGATCCGAAAATGTATTGAGCAACTGTATATTGTTCACATCGCTGATCTAGTTCTTGGATAAATCAATTATTTCAAGCCTTGACGAAGATCGAGGCGCTAAAAAAGTGTTGCCTGAGTTGTTTGGTTTTAATTCTGCTCATACATTTCTCCGTCTGTTGAAGTCTATCAATTTGCACAGTGCTGCCGCAAAGCGAGGGTCTTTCCTTGTCGTCCAGATCTGTCAGAATTTGAATTGAGAGTAGTGTTAAAATCATCTGCAATTATCACTGAAACATTGGGGGTCGATTGTTGGGGAGTAGGACTCTGAAGATGTCAATAAACAGCATCTGTGACTTGCAAAGCCATTTCGGTATCGTGCGGCCCGTAGAAGCAGACGATTCTTAAGGTTTGTCGTGAGTTTTCGTTCAAAGTTAAGAACATTTCTTGAGCATGTCCATCAAATATCCGAATGATATTGCACATGGCCACTTAAATTGGCAGGAATAGCGATTGATGTCCCATTGTGTGGAGTTAGTGGGTGGTTGAGAAAAATTTTTAACCTGGCAGGCCGAGACGCGGTATCTTTTTGATATTTGTCTCTTGCATTGGACATATATCATATTGGCTTTTTCTCATGTAATAAGATCATCATTTGTGCCCATTTAAACTAGCTACATACAGAAAGAACGCTTATAAAAGCCACTGATATTGCTAACATTTCTTTTAAACGTAATATATTTAGTATCGTCGTGGAAATAATTTGAAGAAGTTGCCGCTTAGTCTGTATTTGATTATACTACCGATTGTTTATACCGATTATTCTACCTATTCACATTTTAAGTCGTTCTGAGAGATGAGGTTTTATGGTTTCCAGTACGTCAGATATGCCGTCGAGGTCCCTTGTCAAAGTTTTAGCAAATATTATCTGTTTAGAAACATTTCTAATATGCTTTTCCATTATAAACTGGATTACTTCTTCTGCTTTCAACGTTTTTTCCCGTCAACTGACGACATGATGATGTTAATGCTAAATTGATGTTAATGATGATGTTAATGCTAAACGTTGCTAATACCATAAATTATATTAGCAACATCGTTAAAAGTAAGCTTAGAATCTTCGCAGAAGACGCGGTTGTTTATAGGGATTTTACCAATTCCGAAGATAGCGACTCGTTAACAATCGACCTACTTGCTATTCATGCTGGTTGCGAAAAGTGGCAGATGATGGAACCGATCATAAAAAAGTACGTAGCAGTCAGTTTTTGGATAAAGAATAATAGGCCAGGGAGGACTTACGAAATTAATAATACGGTAATAATTAACGCCGAGTCTGTTATGTACTTAGATGTCACAATTACTCACGACATATCTTGGGGCTAACATATTAGGGAAATATGCGGTCAAGCATACAGGAAGCTAGGCTTTATCAAGAGAATACTCAGAAAATGTGATGAGAAGTGAAAGAACGTTGTTATTTTTCAATCGTTAGGCCTCATCTGGAATATGCTGTTAGTGTATGGGGTCCATACGAAACGGGGTTGATATCAGAGTTAGATCGCGTGCAGCGAAGAGGAGCTAGGTTTGCAAAACGATGCTACGATAAGTTTAGTAGTGTCTGGATTGTTAGAATAATTGGGATGGGAATCACTATCATAGCGTAGATTAAATTATAGACTTAACCTCTTAGCTAAATTTCAGAAAAAAAACATTTCTCTGACGACGTAAAAAACATACTATTAACCCCCTCGTATTACGGCAGATTAGTAAATTAAAGGAGTTATAGTTATGTCCACATGATTTTATTCGTACAACGCGTTTCGACGATTATATCATCATCAGGTACAGACAAATCTCATTTTCACACGACAGCCTTTTTATATATCAGGAGGGTAGAGGATGGGGGGGAGGGAAGGTGGAGGGTTGGGAGTGGGAAGGTTAAGTTTAAGGTTTTTTTAAGGTTGGAGAGCTAGCAACGGGGAATGATTAAGGAATTCGATGTCGTTAATTAGCTTCTTTCTTCTCTTCCTTCTCCGGGTAATCTCCCACTGTTCCAGTGCGTCGAGGTGTCGTCCTTTCTCTTCAAGCACCAGGATATTTGGGGTAAAATCGCACGAATGTTCTTCAGCGATGAGGTGTTTTGCTAGCTGTGATTTAGTGTCTTTTTTTTCGATTTTCGAAGCACCTTTTGCGTTCTGCTACACGTATCTGGAAATTTAAACCAGTCTGTCCAATATACGTTGAGTCACATGAGTTACAACTTATTTCATAAACACCTAATCTAAGGTGAGGGTCAAATTTATCCATAGACTTATTAAAAAAGGTTTTAAGTGTCACAGGGGAATAAAAGCAAAGATTAAAACAGTCTTTTGGGAAACACTTTGACAATTTATATGATTATTTTCCTACAAATTGCAATTTCACCCATTTCTTTGTGCTTGAGTTTGGCTCGAGGTTAGTGATTCCAGCGATAGTTTCCTTCTTTCGTAAATTTTTTCACATCCTCTCAATCAGATGCCCATCATAACCGTTATCTGTGGCGATGTGTCGAATGCAATCAAGTTCTTTATGAAAAAACTCCATTAAAAGAGGAATATTTAAAAGTCTATGTATCATTGAATAAAATGCCGCCATTTTATGGGTGAAAGTATGGCAGGAATCAAACGGAATTACAGTATCTGTGCAGGTCGGTTTCCTAAAAATATCAAATGCGTGTTTGTCATCGGATATAGATAGTTGTAAATCTAAATAAACTTAACTTTCCGTCTGTATCTTTTTCCATAATAAAAACAATATTTTTATGAATAGAATTTAAAGGTTTATAAAAATTATTGGCTTGCCGATAGCTACCCGTCCAACAGCATAAAATATCGTCCACATATCTAAACCAGTAGCAAACGTTGTTTAGAAGTGGGTCATTAAAGTTAAAAAGTTTTTCCTCAAAATTGTCCATAAAAACCCAGATACCGTTGGGTACATCTACGGAAGATTATATCACGCCAATATAATTTAAGAGATAAATAGTAGAACCAATAGGATTAAAATGTCATTTTTTCCGCGTACCATTCGGGACCATAACAGCTATGATCGTCGTCATGAAAAGTGCGAATAGTGAGATTAGCTAGATTGTAGATCTTTCTCTTTATATTCTCTACGTTCCAATTTTAGCATGATGTAAATATTGATGTTCTTATTTAAGCATGATATTTTCAATCTGTAGTAGTAATCTTTGTAAACCTTTAACTGTAAAGTAACCTTTTTCACAACGTCAACATTACGATGGAACAGTTGGTGAGCAGTCAAGTGGGTA
Organism: Ceriagrion tenellum; assembly: GCA_963169105.1. Taxonomy (NCBI): domain Eukaryota; kingdom Metazoa; phylum Arthropoda; class Insecta; order Odonata; family Coenagrionidae; genus Ceriagrion; species Ceriagrion tenellum. Next base: position 139,134,668 of record OY720641.1, on the reverse strand, counting down.
TCCGTTCTTGTATTGAAGGGATGTGTGATAAGCTCTCTCAATGCAGTGACATAATCGCATAATCGCCAAAATAAGGAAATCCAGGAATTAAAGGCGGAAGTTCGTTCATTACAAAGTCGTCGTGGTCTACCAGCAAGCCAGCTTATTGCCAAGAAATCGGTGTCTTTTGCCGAAAACTCTTCCGTTACCAATAATAATGTAGGTTCAGGAATGCTGAGAGTGGATTATCCCTTTAATTCTGGGGATTCTCGTCAAGTGGAAATGACACCGCAGGTGACATCAGCAGTGCAAGAGGCTTGTTTTCCCCCGCCGCTGAACATCACCCGAGCTACTTCACATCGTTGCCGACGGCTCCTCTGCCAAGTGCCGCAACCCCGTTGCTGACTGTTGGAGGAAACGAATCTGACCTTAATACCTGATACCGGAATGCAATCGCAACCGAAGCAGGATGTGAATGAGGGTAACAATCAGCCAGGGGAAGAAAATGAAGAAAATGCGGGTTTTGAAGTATACCAGAGTAAGACGCAACGGCGGAGATCGCGTGTGTTTGGGACTGCAAATATCAACTCTGGATGCCCCCTCAAGGCAGTCGAGAGGAAAGCGTTTGTCCATATCTGGCGCTTAGCACCGGGGACAGAAGACCATGAGCTAAAACAGTATTTAGACGCCAAACTTAAGACCACAGTTGCTGTTGAAACGTTGAATGCTAGAGGACATTACGCATCTTTTAAGGTCACTGTTGATTTCAAATTGCTCAGCCAATTGACTGACCCGTCTCTGGCCTGAAAACACTGCGATTGAAAGATCCAGATATAGTAGGAATTATTCGAAAGTGAAAGAGATAAGTGCTAAGGTGCCTTACTTAGAGTCAGAGACCAAAGAGAAGAGCACGATATGACTAAAGGTTTTCCACCTGAATATTCAGTGTATACGCAATAAAATGGACGAATTTGAGGCTTTTTTAAGTGAGGAAGACATGAATGTTATTTGTGTGTGTGTTAAAGGAGGAGGAAAGTGTGAGTGTGACCATCAGTGGCTTTGTAAATGCGACTATCTTTTGTTGCTCTCAAAGAAAAAAATGGGGAAGTCATGATACTTGTGAAGGAAGATCTTCAATGTAAGGTAATCGACGTCAGTGCATTTTGCCTTGAATTCCACTTTGAAGTCGTGGCAATCAAACTGATCAGGTGTAAAACAGTATTTGTATCCTTGTACCGCTCTCCTGATGGTGACGTTTCCCTATTCTTGAGCCAGCTTGAAAAATGTTTAATATTTTTAGCTCGTTTTGATGGTAACATAATTGTATGCAGTGATTTTAACATTGATGTAACAAAGAAAGGACTTTTGGCAGAGAATATGTTAGACATACTTAACTCATTTGGTCTTCATTGTACCAATTTTTCACACCAGGGGCACCAATGTTCTAGATAATATTGCTACTTCTGTTGAAAGAGAAAACTATAATATTAGTGTGGCTGATCCTGGTATATCTGACCACAGTGGTTTAATTTTCAAAGTGAAAGGAGAGGTAATTTCGGAACAAAATACTTGGGTCAAAATAAAGCCATCTTCCCACGTAAAGATGGAGGATTTTATTTTGAATTTGTGCAAGGTACCCTGGCAAGACTGCTTTCTTCATCCATGCACAGATGCCTCTTTCAGTGCTTTAATGACAATGTTTATTGTCTGTTTTAACCATTGTTTTCCTGTTGCCTTCAAAAAGAACACTATGGTCAAGGGAAATCAGCAAAAAAAATGGTTCACCACTGACCTTGCAAGATTTAAATTGGAAATATCGGAATTACGCCAGTCATACATGCTGAATAAATCTGAGCAGTCCAAACAGTCTTATTTTTTGACTAGGAGAAACTATGGGAAGGCAATCAGAGACGCGAAGTTGACTGCAAATGCAGAGTTTATAAGAAATGCTGATAATCAATGTAAGGCAGCATGGCAAGTAATAAAAAGAGAGAAGAGGGAGGGAGAACCATAATTAATTATCCTTTCTCTGCAGAAGATTTTAAGGTACATTGTATAAATTCTGTGTGTAATATTGTAGCCAATAGGGGGATCACAAATGTAACTGTGGAAGACCTCACGAGGAAAAGTATTAGCAACAAGAACGTTTTTGCCTGGGAATTGGTCACTAGTCTGGATGTTATAAAAATTGTGAAAAACATGAAAAACTCAGAGAGCAAAGACATTGGAGAGAGTAGAGAAATCATGTGGGACGACAGCAATATCAGGGACTGCTGGAGAGAGTATTTTTAAGAATTGTACAAGAATATTACAGGCGTTGAGGATGAGCCTTGTGGAGTGGAATGAGAGAATGTGAGGATGAAAAGAATATCAGTGAGGAGGTCACAACGGCTGTGAGAGTATTAAAAAAATGGGAAGGCTGCATAGATGGGATATCCAGTGAAATATTGAAGTGTGGGTGTAAATTGCTAATTTGTAGGCTGCGTGAACTATACCATTTATGCTTACAGGTTTCTGTTGTTCCAGCGGATTGGAAGAATGCTATCATCGTTCCGTTGTACAAAGGGAAGGGAGGAAAGACCGAATGTAAAAATTATCGGGCCATTCGTTTATTGAGTATCCCGGGAAAAGTGTTTAGTATAATATTAATCGAAAGAGTGAGGAATATTACTTCGGATAGAATATGGGGTGTGCAGTGTGGGTTTATGCCTGGGAGAGGATGTTGTGACCGGCTTTCAGCACTTCAACAAGTGAAAGAAAAATGTATGAGTGTCCGAAAGAAAGTGTACTATGTGGTTGTCGATTTAGAGAAGGCATATGACAGAGTAAATAGAAAGAAGTTGTGGAAGGTTTTGAGAGACAATGGAGTGAATGGGCAGTTATTGATTGTTATGATGGCGATATATGACAAAAGTAAGGCAAGTGTAAGAGTTAACGGGGCTCTGAGTGATTGGTTTGTAATAAATCGGGGTGTAAAGCAAGGATGCGTAATGTCTCCATGGCTGTTTTATGTATTTATGGATGAATGTGTTAGAGATGCATGTAGTAAAATTGACAGTGTTCAGATTTGAAAGTAAACGCGCGAGTTGTAATAATAATAATAATAATAATAATAATAATAATGTCGTCTTTATTTATTTGAGCGATATTAGGCCAATACAGTCCTCTCTTTCATATAACTCATTTCACAAACACCCATGTCCTGGTCAGATAACTTTCTACCCAGGCGGGACTCGAACCCGCAGCTACATACGGATACGTGTACTACATACGGATGTCGCTGTGATGATCTCAGAGAGCCAACAGGGATTGCAATACCTCCTAGATAAGTTATCTTAGCCTTGTATCCACCAAAAAAATTTCCATGGGAGTGAAGTTAGTCCATCTATAATTATCATACATAAACATAACACATCTTGAATTTATTTTATTGTGAAATTATTTTTTATCATTTGTTAACTTTTCCTGTGTATATATCATCAAATGAATTCTTTTAAATCCCATATCAATAGGATATCCAATATATTGGTGTGAATATTGAGTAACACGCATTATTATTTTTATCATTTTTGTATGTTCTGTAAGCCTTATGGTATTTTCCAAAAAGCCTCTGTCGAATTCTCTCTCTATTGATTTAAAAACATGCCTGTCCGAACCTTGTGTTAAAAGAAAATTATTGAATTATATATTTGTGGACAAATCGTTAACTGAAAAAATGCATATAATCTGCCCAAAAATTATTGTACACAAACATAATGTCTCTTGAATTTATTTTATAGTGTATCATGTATTATATTTCTTTTATTATTTGTTAACTTTCTCCGTAATACATCATCAAGAAATAGTTCTTGTAAATTCCAAAGCAATTGGACATCCAATAAGTTGTTGTATATATTGAGTAACATGTATTATAATTACGATTTTTAAATATTTTTAATGTTATATAAGCTTTACAAGGGACTATGTCTTCCTTTACCATGTACCTGATGATAACGAGCTTCGTCGAAACCTAGGTCGTATATTTTTTTATAATAAATCTATGTGAAAAAATCAAGTTACTCATTATTTACAATGCTAAGCATTTCACGATTCCACGAAATCACGCCCCATAAAACGGATTATAGTAGAATGAAGCTTTTAAAATCATGGAAGTGCGTGCAGAGGAAACGTGACTCTTCGCCTGTAAGAAAAATTTAACGGAACATTTTGAGGCAACGGTTTTTTAATCAATTGAACGATTGTATATCACTCTAAACTGAAATATTTTCAACTCTTACGTATTTATTAAACGATTAGGTGTACTGTTGTAGATATAAAGCTATTTCTCGGAGATATAAAAGTTTTAATAATTTTTCTGAAGGAACCAGGCCAAAAGCCACGCTCGATAGATGGAAATCAAAACACAGATTGCGGCGGAATGACCCGATACAATGGACGACAAAGAGTATACAGGACAGATCAGAAAGCGGTGGCGATTCAAATCTCTCTCCGGTCGTTCCAGAAGCACTCGTCAACCGTTCAAGTCGTGTCGTTGGGTCGCGGCGGTCTCCGGAGAAGACCTATCGTCCTCCTCTCCTCCGCCGCTTTTTCATTCACACCTAGTGCTTTCATTATATTTATACTATTATAAAGTTCAAGAAATACGCCTTTACTTGCCTTTTTGCTTCTCATGAATTTGGAATAACATGGAAGCAGAGTACAAGCTGGGTATCCAAAAATTCTCTCACCTGAAAGGCGCGCCAACTGCTTTGAAAGAAGTTTCGGTAATCCAGAAAATGCATGCTATTTATAAAATTTTTGAGCTCGAGGACCTAGATTCATAGAAATATTAACAATATAGGCCGAAATGAAAGGTTTAAACCGTCACCCATTGGAAACTAGCGTAGTTCTGAGAATGTCTTCCGAAGGACTTGATTAACTTAAATTTGTCGAGGAAATTGACTTAGATTACATATCATGAAATTCCTGTCTGAAAATGACCTGAAGAAATTTTCTTGGACTAAGTAATCCTTTTCACATACGAGAGTTTTTAACGCATTACCTCCGACCATCGTGGAGGAAGATACTTCACGTATCACACCGGACAAGACCCAGTCAATGAGTGGGTCAACCTGAGTCGGTAGGCCACTCAACATCATATTCGCAACAGAATTGATAAATGTAAAGGCTTTAAAAATACCATACAAATAGGCGAATGCTTTCTCATGAAATAAGTGCGCGCATTTATCATATAATCAGTGTTTCGACGCACGCCATTGGCATGTCATCACCCTCTTCTTACATCGGCAGCTTGCAGCAATACAGAAACAATTTACGTAACGACAGGATGCGACAGGGTACATTATGCAGACCCTATCAAATTAACCAAATCAACTTAAGAGGTAGCCAACAAAACGCCGTGACACAAGCAAAATATTTTCAAGGATGATAACCCAAAAAACTTTACGGGATATTAATCGAAAATCACCGGAAAATTACAGCTCCAAAATTTAAAAATCAATAGCGGCCGGGGAGATGTGAAGCAACAGGCAAATGCTGGCCTTGATGCTGAACCACGCCATGCAGAGTGAAAGTGATCTCTATTTCGTCTGAACCAATGATAGCGGTAATTGACTGACACACAACTCTACCAATAACAATGGCCTTCTAACAGTAATATTTTAAGAAAAACTTTTCTTTATTGAATACTAGCCGTAATACCCATCGATTCTCAATGGAAGGAATATGAGTAAGAATTAATATACATGGTAGTTCTATGTATACAGAAAAGAATCTTACTTCCAAATTATAATCTTTACGATGGCTGCTTCGAAAGTCAAACGTAAAGGGATAACTTGTAGCAGCAAAAAAACCGCTTCCAAATCGCTGTTCGCTCTGTGACATATTAGTCGAAACAAGGAAAATATGAGTGACGATCACAATATTTTTTAAAAGTGAATATCTATCGATTGTTCTGGGGTCATTCCCCTTAAGAACAGAAAAATATATACATATTGATGCGAGACAGTGAACAAAATACAAAAAATAAAGAGTATAAAATGGCGAAGACGAGTGGATATTACATGCTTACATAGAAATTATACAATGCAAATAAGACACAGTTAACAAGTAAGCTAGGTAAACTGCAAAGTGTTACATGTATTGAATTCGAAATTCAGCAAACAAGTTCATGATATAAGGATACAGCTACAACATTAAGAATCATAAAGTAATGTATTATAATAAATCATTTTGAAAGTTGAGAGAGAGGGACTATTTTTTATATGTTTACGTAGATTATTCCTCAGATGACACGCTGTTAAGATAAAAGAATTTTGGAACTTAGTCGACTAATGACTAGGACAATATTAAAAGCCTGAATCACATCTGGTACACATTTTACTTGGTGATGGCTTGGTAACAAATAAGTCAAACTGATATTCTGAGGATTTTTCTTTGAATAAAAAATACAAAAAACAACCTAAGAAGTATTTTAATCTAGTCTTAACATTGAGCCATCAAAGTATTTTATAATAAGGGATCAAATAATCATCCCTACAAAGGTTAAAATATACCTGAAGCATGAATTCAAGGCTCGGTGAAGCTTAGTGTTATCTTCTTGGTTTAAGTCATTGTGCACCAGGCAGCAGTAATCGAACATAGGAAATACGAACGTTGAAATAAGCATTACCCTTGTGTGTTGAGGAAGAAGTTTCGAGTATACTTTGAGTTGGTGTAGAATGGAATTGATTTTTCTAGGAATAACATTCTCATGGTTGTTCCACAACAGGCTTGAGTTAATAGCTATCCCAAGATTTCGTTCGGAGTTTGAGTAAGGCATGGAGGCTCCATCAACTAATATTTACGTTGTATTATCTAGGTGGATGCGATTTGATAAATTGGCAATTCCAACAATCCTTGATTTGGTTTTATTTTCGTTTAACACAAATTTATCCCGCTGGGTCCAATCAGTGATAGCTTCTACAACCACGTTGATTTTACTGACCGCATCATCAATTTCGCTGGGAAACAGTGGCGATAAATTTGAAGGTTGTCAGCATTAAGCATGTACTTTGAGTGCTTTAAATCGCTCAGGAGGTCAACAATGATAATTGAGAAGAGCAAGGGCCCAAGCATGGAACCTTGAGGCTCTCCACCAGAGACTTTAGTTCAGTTAGATATATTGCCGTAAGTGTCTCTTATAGGCTTGACGACGGTCAGACAAATATGAGTAAAGTCAGTTGAGGACCGAACAAGAAAGATTTCACTTTCTCATTTTATCAAGTAAAATAGCATGGTCTACACTATTCAAAGCCTTGCTGAAGTCAAACAACACGAGTATCGTCACCATTCTTTTGTCTAAGGCACTACGAAAATCATCGGTGATTTTCAGAAGCGCAGACTGAGTGGAAAACCCCCGAAGAAAAACAGATTGCTGGGGGTCAAATTTATCATTTTGAGAGAGAAATGAAACCACTTGAGAATGGCCAAAGCGTTCAAATTCTTTAGAAATGTTGCATAAAATGGATATTGGTCTGTGATCAGATGGATTCAATGGATTCTTAATCTTTTTGATAGGTGCTATAAGAGAGGATTGCCAGAGGGTAGGAAAATTGAAAAATTGTCGGGAAAAATTAAATAAATCTAATCTAGGATCACCGGAATTGTAACACTATAGGATATTCTTTATATTTTCTGAGATATTTCATCCACCCTAGTAGAGTTAGATTTTGTGCGAAACATGAATTTCTTGAGATTATCAATAATGATAGTTTCGAAATAGAAAGTTGCATCATTGAAAGGAGCAAGAATATTAGGTGTAGTAGCTATAGTGATAGGGAAATAACTGCTGTTTGGACAGGACTGGACTACTGAAGAGAAGTACTGATTCATTTGATTGACGGTAATATTTTTTGCAAGAAATTTTAGTTGGTTACGTACAAGACCTAGATTCCTATGTTCCTTCCATGCATGTTTAGAATTGTTAACACCAGACAGGGCATTGTCGTAATAGTTGCGTTTGGAAGGGTTGATCAGGTGCTTTGTCTGGTTCCTTAGCTTCATTAATTTTATACTAAGGATTGGGTTTATGGAACAAATGGAAGCATGGCGTGCGCGATTATATTCTCCCATTATTTTTACAGATGTCCTCGGTCAGCCATGGAGAGGTTGTCCGTTTAGGTTTACATATGCGCACAGAAGCTTAATTATAGGATTTCAGGAGGACTTCATTGAATATTTTAACTTTGGAATCAATTTTTTCCACCTGATAAATTTTTTCCCAATTAGTGGAGGAAATTTGATGAAGGAAACTCTCTTTGTTAAAATGTTTTAAGTCACGAAATGTAAAGGGGCTGTTTAGCTGTTGGAATAACAAATTGGTAACAGATGGATATTTGGTTATGGGCAGCTAGAAATGGGACAGGACTTTGAGAATAGGAGGATAACTTGTCCGAGTCGTCCACAATGCATTGGTCGAGACAAGTGTGGTACTTAATGGTGTGGTGAGTGGCTTGATCGGAGACCAAATGGAGGTTATTACAGTATAAAAAGTTTTTAAAGTAGTGACTGTCTGAACTCCCAGAGAGCAAACACGCGTTAAAGTCTCCAACGATTATAGCATTTTTATATGCTGGATAGAAAGTTAAAAATGAGTTAACAAAATCATCAATGAAACCGATTTTTGGTGGGTGGTAAACCTAGGCGCCGTGCTGCACCCGGCGCCTAGGTTAGGTGCCGGGTGCAGCACGGGAGGAGAAGCGGGCGGTTGATCGAGCGGGTGTCTCGCAACAGCGTCGGCATCGGAGCGAGTCCAGTAAATAACTTTACAACAACCGCAGCAGCAATCTGACTATCGATGGGCGCTTCACGCGAAAAAGGTAGTTGGGAAATAGTCACTTACGGATTACATTACAAGCAAAGAGGAAAGAAGTGAATCATGGGCTCCCTCCTCCCCTCTCGTTTGGTGGCCCAAAGTCGAAGTCATAGGGGGCCTCTGAATTACGAAGGCCGCTTTCGCGGCACAAATATTTGCACCGTGACCAATAAATGTCACAATTTTATCATGTCATTCCGGTCCCGGGCCATTATGGGAAATTGGTCTGGTAATTATCAATCTGAAATTTTCAGATCACTCGCTGGCAAGAGAATTTTATGAGTCCACATAATTTCGAGCGATTATCAGAATGTGCCAAATTCAATTAGATATTTTTTACTCAATTTCCCGAATAATATTCTGAGAGTGAAATTTTTTCGCACCTTCACAATCGCGCGAGTTCACAGGGACCCATTGATCCGTTCTCTTCATTGGAGCCGATGGAGATCGGGCTTTTCGCAACTCTTCTGCCGGTCCAAGGTCCACTGGCTGGGGTACCTTGAAGAATGAGTAATACGAGTGATTCTTCTGGAAAACTGCCTATACTCATGTGGTCATCACTGAACTCGGATCCTGGCGGGACTCAAAGAGCAACCCTGGGATAATCAGACAGACTTCGCTCCACCGTCATCGGGGCCAACAAATCAGTATGGAACATGAAATCACTTTTGAGCTCTTCGTAACTTCTGCCTCCCTTCACATCACCAAGGATTCTCTACTCTCTCCTCCCTATCCCACTTTGAAACAGCATTCACCATGTATTCCCCTTTTTGGCAAGTACTTCCTTTCTCTTACTTCTTTCCATTGCTTATACTTCCTTCCCTATTACTCCTCAGTACATACCTCATCCGCCTCCCATGCCTTATCTCCTTGGAATCAACAAGCCTACTCTACCACACTGCCGAATTATTTTTGTTTTATTTGTTTTCCTCTCCTCAATTCAACCAACTCAATCCATCCGATTCTGCACCCACCATCTCGCAAACCTTCAGCCTACTTTCATTCTCCTTTTGCTGCGACCAATTTTTCGATCTATATCCCGAATGAAACAATTTCGGTCCTAGTATTAGTTTCCTTTCCTTCTTAGCGACTATCGGTATAGTAGTGCACTAGCTCGCATTCAGCTTACAAAATGACAATCACAGACCGCTTCTTAGCTTAGCGACATCAAGTGTTACACCAGTTAACTGAATTAAGTAGCTGGTCCTTAATAGGTTGACCGCCGGACACCGGTTTCCGCTGTCATATCTTCTTCCATGATGACAGGATTTATGGATAAAAATACAAGGGAAGAGGATAAATATGATTCGATTGGCAGATGATATTGCTGTAATGGCGGAAAGTGAAGGGGATATGGAGACTACACTAAAAAATATGGAAAATACTCTGGGGAAGAAATACGATATGAAGATTAATAAAACGAAAACTAAAATAATGGTATGTGACAAAGATGACAGGCAAGGAAACGCTAACGTTACCATAATAATGAATGGGGAAACACTGGAAGAGGTCGATGAATTTACTTATCTGGGAAGCACAATAACTAAATATGGTAGAAGTAAAAGGGAGATAAGAAGTAGAAAAAGACAAGCAAAGATATCTCTTAACAAGAAAAAACGCCTCTTTACTACAAACAGTACTGTTTGTTTGACCCTTTGTTTGTTTCCTTGCCTGTCATCTTTGTCACGTACCATTATTTTAGTTTTATTAATCTTCATATCGTAATCCTTCCCCATAGTATTTTCCATCTTTTTTAGTATGGTCTCCAGATCACCTTCACTTTCCGCCATCACAACAATATCATCTGCAAATCGAATCATATTTATCCTCTTCCCTTGTATTTTCATCCCTAAGAAGGATTCGATTCGTTCTAAAGGTCAAAGAAGGAACGAAAGAAAGATTGACCGAAGCCGCGGACAAGCAGACAATGAGGCAGTAATGGGCATCGAAAGAAAACAGGATGAGCTAAAAGGACAATCGTAGAAGTAGCAGAGGAGCAACTGATGAGTAAGACGGTCGACAAGAAGCCTTGGATAACAATGGAGATTAACAAACTAATAAAAGAAAGAATAAAACACAAGAACCCCAGAAACGAAGGAGAGGCAACCCTTTACAAGAAGTTTTAGGAACCAAGTCAATAGAGTTGCAAGAAGGCTAGGGAGGATTGTATTGAAAGATGCTGCAAGGAAGTCAACGAAAACTTTAAGAAGGGAAACACCGAAACAGCATACAAGCTAGTGAAGAAACACTTTGAAGAGAGGAAAACGAGAAGCAACAACATCAGAGATACGAACGGGAATATATTGATAAAGGATGAAGACATTGGGAATAGATGGAAGCAATATATCGAAGAACTCTACCAAGGGCCAACACCGCTGGAAGAAAACCTAGTAAATGAGGAGAGCAAGGTTGAGGAGGAAGACCGGGGCCCAAAAATCCTGAGAATCGAATTGAATAGAGTAGTTGAAGACTTCAAGAAAACCAAACAAAGAAACAAAGAAAACCTAGAGAGGACAAAATCAATGGAGAAATCATCAAAGCGCTCGGAAGTAAAGCCAAGTATAACCTGTATGAGGTAATCAGAAAAAGCTAAAAAAGTGAAACACTTCCTGAGGATATTCAAAGGAGCGTAATGATTGCAATACCGAAGAAGACACGGACTGAGAGATAAGAAGAGAACCAAACCTTGAGTCTAGTGTCACCTGCATCAAAAATACTCAAACGATAAATAGGCCGAAGAATGGAAAGGATGATTGAAGATAACCTCTCGGAAGCCCTGTTTGGACTTAGGAAGAACAGTGGTACCAGTCGAAGTCGAAGATTAAAATCGTAGTATGTGGATGGGAGAAGCTGCATGAGTAAGTCAAACTAAGTGAGTGAAATTAAGGCAAGTGGATTCACTTCAATTATCTTTGAACCGCCATGTGGGACGGATGAACTACAACGGACATCAAGCAAAGAAAATCTCATATTAAGAAAGTGTTCATGCTAAAATGACGACTAATTTGTTCAAAGGGGATAGGAGTACAAACGAGGAATGAGTATGTGAAAATATTTGTGTGGAATAAGGCACCTTATGGATCAGAAGCATAGACCATTGGAAAAGCGAACCAGACGAAACATGAAGCCTTCGAAACCTGATGCTGGAGGAGATGCTGAGAATGAGTGAACGGACAAAACGAATGATGAAGTTTACAGAAGAGTAGAAGAGGAAAGGACCATATGGCACTCGATACAGAAAAGGATGAGAACAAGATGGATTGGACACACCCTGATACACAATTTGTGTCTGAGGAACATAATTGAAGGTAAAATGAAGGGAAAAGTCCACAGAGAAAGACTCAGGAATAAAGATATAGACGAAATAAATAGAAATGTACGTAATAAGAGCTACCAGAAGGTAAGGGAACTATCATTAGATAGTTCCCTTACCTTCTGGTAGCGTAATGTGGAGGGCTGTAGTCATCCAATCTTAGGATTGAACGACCAATGATGGTACTGAGCTTGCCGAACGGTATTCCCCGTTCCGTCATTTAAATGAATAACACTCAGCAAGGAGAATAGTGTCCAGAATTAATTAGGTAATAGCTTTTAATTACACTAAAATGGAGCCGATATCTCATTATCTGACTATTTGTACTCCGTTAAATAAACAAAAACTCATACACGATACAGCAGATGAAGTTACGATTTTATTAGGATATTTGTCGATTCAACAACCATTTTTCGAGCACAACTTAAAGCAAGACTAACTTCATCCTCGTTAGGGGCACATTGATAACGTAAAATAAGAAACTATTAACTGCTGAAGCACTGAAAAAACTCAATTCTTTCAACTTTAACCTTAAGAACGCTCCAATACCAAAACAAAAGCAACAACAAAACGAAATACGTGTTATAGACAGGTAGTAAATGGACTTGCAATTATAATTATTATTCATGCGAAATGATTACAATTCAATACGAAAGCAAGTTCACGTCGAAATATAAATAAAAGATACATATTTTCTACGATATCACAATAGTAATTAGCTCTTGTCAGGTACTCTGAAGCACTTCACTTGAAGCAATTCTGATGACCATTTAAATTTTAATGAGGCTTCCTCCTGAAGCGAAACATGATCGTTGCCTAACTATTTTTCACGAATGAATTTCAGTGTAGCCTGAAAATTTTAAAAATAAAATTGACATCCCAAGAAGCATGTCATCACACACATGCAAATTCATGCTTTATTTTCTGTTGTGTGCGGCCTATCCTTCATATAATGAGATAAAAAAGTGATAGTAAGCTATTTCCTATTCTCAAACCCACAGAAATCACCTCACTAAATTCTAATAGTTCCCTTTTTCCGTCAACTTGAGAAGCAGTCACTACATCGAAACATTGACACCTACGTCTGCTCAATTGTATAGAAAACAGTAACCACAAAGTTCCGAAGATTGCAGTCGAAGACGAAACCTCTCATACTTGATTGTTGGTGAAGAACATCCCAGTTATCCTTGAGTCCTATCCACGGTAAGAAGCTACTACTCATATCCAGCCACGGTACGTGACACGCGGCTGCGCCTCAACACTTACAGGACGTGCAAAAGGGCTAAAAACTAAAAGATTCTCTATATAGTGAAGAATATTTTACTATTCCACACTCTCACAGTCTACAGTCTCGGTTTTAGTAGTTTGCTCGAGCGAACTTTGAAGCAAAAGATGAAATTATTACGGTCAAGAGTGAGAAAGTGCTTAATTTTTGTGCCATAATACATTTTCTCTCTCTCCTTTCTCTTATTTCCTCTTCCTCTATTTTTCTCCTTTTCCCTTTCTCTCTTGTTTTCTCTTTTTCCTCACCGTCGAAAAATTTCGGGGGGGGTTTAACCCCCACAACCCTCCCCCCTGGCCACGCGCCCGCATCAACATGCCTTCGAAAATATCTTCTAAAGCAAAAGGTGGGCCTAAACTCTTTGCAAGAAATTGAGCCTTCACGAAAAAAAGACATAGATTAGACTTGGATTCTCAAAAACATGCCCACCAGCGATCTAATGAAACTCCAAAACAGCGGCTTGCACGAAGGGAGCAGGATGCTGCAAGACACCCTTCCAAATGTCATTTCTCCGATTTCCGGGATTGATATATCTGATTTCTATGACAATAATCAAGCCACAAAGGCAAACTCTTCAAGCGGCTGGCATTCAATTGAAAAGCTACTGTTTCACGCACGGGCAACTTTACGTGGATAGCCTCGCGACTCGAGCGGCAACAACATTTTAATCAACGCTCCTCAGGGAAAAGCTGCAGTTATAGTTTATAAGTCTGTTTTCCAATGAGTTGATAAAAGTGATTCAATGATGATCAGCGTTTACAAACATTAAATGAAAAACAATAAAAAAATGAAAAACAGAACTACATTAAAAGGATATATCAAGAAAAATGGGAAACTGGGTCGGTCATCTCCCCGTGGTGTTTCTCGGGTTACGCAAAGAACCACCCAAATTTCATCCTAACCTAACCTACGGACGGGTAGCCAGCTATAAATCTGGTTCAAATATTGACCCATCTGTTTCGAAACTTCAATTTGTTTTAAGGTGGCGGAAATTATAATGGCAGCACTACATACTTCTTACCCGAAAGAAGAACGGAAAATTTTGCTTAATGAAGGACATCGATGCATGAAAATTGGCAATCGCACCAAGAATCACCATATATTTTAGATTTAGTCACCGAAACCAATGATTATTGCTACCCTTTACGCCGAAGGCGCAGTCCCGGCTACGGAGGATTCTCAGGTCAAATTAACATGGCTGCAGCAGCAAAAGCTTCTTTTGACGTTGACAATCACTGGATTGTCCCCACTCTCCGATCCTGATTAAGATACTCAACGCACATACCAACGTTGAATAGTGCAGCTCAATTAGGTCATTGAATGCAAATATACTTTTGTACCCAAGGATCAAGCTGTTAATTCACCCAGAAGACGGCTGAAGAGAACCGGAGCGACGAGGTGAAATTGCCTGAAAGCGGTTTCAATGTCACCTGCCTCAGTTTTAATCCTCAAAGCTTTATTTGATAAAAAACGACAGCAGGGACTTCCCCAATTGAAACCGGGACACCATGAATTTCCGCCGTTTTTAGAGAGCTCTGCTCTTAAAGCATTCGATTTTAATTCAGAGTCACTCGCTCTTTTAGTAAAAGTGGTATTATCACCAATCATTTCATCGATTCTAGCACTTAGATTTAATGCTAAGCTGCTCATTTTCCAACAATTTTGTGTAATCACTGAAGGCTCTTGTCTGATTGGATACTGTATTATGCCAGGGCAAAATCGAATTATTTAACTCACGTTGATCTTCCTGGAGTTCTGCGATGTCTTGTCCAAAACCACACGGAGTAAGAGCTCGGACAAAATGATGAATCTCCATCGTTTTGCCATTACATGCTGCAGGTCCATTGCTAATCCTGCTCTTCAACATCTGTAATAAAGCCCTCAGACAGGAGCTGGCACACTGCATGAAAGCTCCTGTTCCAAGCCTTGCAAGAGATCATTCTCTTCCCACGTTTTACAGCTTTACCACAGGAATCGCACAAAGGCATTTTACTTCCGACTGATACATAGCAGAGAAATGGCCCGACAAAAACACACGTCCGCTCACCTCAGTGACTGAGCAAGACTGATCCACCTGTCTGTCACATCAAAATCTGTGCGACTATACCAACTATCTGCGAAAAAAGGAATTCCCCGCCAACCGCACGTTCAGAGAAATGCAACACCGGCCAGACCAACCTCCCCGATGCAAACAACCTCTCCACCGGCTGACTTATCAGCCGGTGGAGAGGTGGAGCCATGTCTTAACCTCCAACCAGTAGGGAGGAAGTTGATTTTGCCGACTCAAACCTCCAAAAGTGATTGATGAACGATACCACCCATTATGAAAGACCGAAAAGGCAGAGAGAGACATTTATCGTAAGATCTCTCTGCGAGGTAAGAAACTGCATCGGTTAAATGGTTTCATGGATGAAATCCTTACGGATACGTCGAACCTCTTGGCAGTAAAATGTGTGGTCTACGCTGCTGCCAATATAATTGCTCACTCCCAACAGACCACCTCTTTTCTTCCTAACTGAAGGACGCGTCATGGCAAGCATATTCTGACCAGGTTGGTACAATTGGAGGCCAAGATCACGGTTGCACGACAGCAGGCGTGGCGAACTCAGGAGTGATTGAAAATATAACATCTGGGCGAGCCTTTTCACCTTAAGTTCGGCGCACAGCGCGAAGCCTAAGATCCCATATCCGCAGCAGATCTCCAAGGTGAAGAGCCTCTAGTCGATAGAATAATGTAGGTAAGGGAAGTCGGCAAATCGGATCCGTAACTTCGGGATAAGGATTGGCTCTGAGGGTCGGGGCGTGTCGGGCTTGGTCGGGAAGCGGGCTGATTGCTGACGAGCCGGGCCTGGGCGAGGTGAATCGGCGCGTTCGCGCGTGCCGTGGATCCGAGTTCGGTCCCGTGCCTTGGCCACCCGCGGACCTTCCTTGCTGCGAGGGCGCGCATGGCGGTCCCGGTGTCGGCGCGGCTTTCGGGTCGTGTCGCCTGGGGTCACCGCTCGTGCGCCGCTCTTCGGCCGCCATTCAACGACTGGCTCAGAACTGGCACGGACTGGGGGAATCCGACTGTCTAATTAAAACAAAGCATTGCGATGGCCCCAGCGGGTGTTGACGCAATGTGATTTCTGCCCAGTGCTCTGAATGTCAAAGTGAAGAAATTCAAGCAAGCGCGGGTAAACGGCGGGAGTAACTATGACGGGAGTAAGTTTGAGGTGTCGGGCCCCCGGCTATGCTCGCATCAACGGGGGAAACTAGGATCCGAGCCAAGCCCACTCCCCTGCCCACCTGCCGGTGTCTTCCTTTGGGCTCCCCCAAGGAGACCCGGTTGGGCCCCCCCCCGGTGGGTCCCTGCTCCCTGGGGTTCAGGGAAAAAACAGAGTCTAGTCTGTGTTCGTGTGGTTGGGCGCAGACGAGTGAGATAGTCCGTGAACCCTGGTGCTTAGGGCATAAGGTTCTGTAAGTGGAAGAAACCGCCGGTTCTCAGCTCGCCGGCCAGGACGAGCGAGCACAGTCCCGCAGCCGACATCCGTACGGGGATCGGGAAGCGGGGGGGGGGCTTACCCAGCCTATGTACCCAGTAACTATGACTCTCTAATAAAGTAGCCAAATGCCTCGTCATCCAATTAGTGACGCGCATGAATGGATTAACGAGATTCCCACTGTCCCTATCTACTCTGGGTTGTCGGGACCTATTGAGGAGTGGGTTGTACTCACACATTTGACCAAAATTGGTCCGTTTTGACCCTCCATTGGGTCCGGTGAACCTCACTCCAATGACGTAAGTCGGCAGACCGCACGGCGGCAACCCAAAAAGCGAATCAGAGGGATACTTAATCCCAATTATTTGGGCAACAGGCTCTCTCGGTACGCAGAGATGTGCGGTAGGCTCTAGCGAAAACGGAGCCGACGGTTACTCGTCTCAGTTGTTTGGGGAACCAAACTAAAACGAGCACTTCGGGGAGGCGGAGGCCCTTGAGGTCCTTTTGACCTCAATCCGCCTCATTGGTGTCGGTCTCGAAGGGGCAGTGGTTTCGCTAACCTTCCCTACCCATCCTTTCCTTCCACCTCTTCCATATCCTCGGAGATAAGCGAGAGCTTCAGTCCGGGGGTGGAAGTTGTAATCCTGCGGCGTGAGCTGGATCGCTTGTCACACAGTGAATAAAAACGTTCTGCTCACTACAAAGCAGTACACAGTTGATAGAGTATGAACCCTATCAACGGTTCGAAAAAATCCTTGAGAGGAATTAGACCCAGAGAGAAAATTCAACATTTTTCTTTCACCCATCCCGTCTCCTCGACCTCTCTCTTCGAAGCCGTTTAACGGAACAGTCCTACCATTGACCTTTTTAAGAGTTTATCGACAACCTACTGCCTAATGTGGATTCCCTCTTTTAGTCATAGATAGGGAAGAAAAGAAGACTTTCTCTGGCTATAAGAACGTATTGGCTCCAGGACTGGACGACGTGAATAACTTCTCCTAAAGGAGTTTACTTATACCCACCAAAATCTCTCCAGAATCATGACGTCCTAATTCTCAAGTAGCGAGCAAATTCCACCGCAGTTGACTGAGGGACGCACGGTACATGTCCGGTATTAAGAGCTACCCCCCGTTAACCTGCCTCAACAATGGTAAACAATCTTAAGGGCTCAAAATGTGGAATTGTAGATGGCAAGGACAACCTGCTCATTCATAGGAGAATATTTCAGGATGCCATCCAGCGTAAGCGACTCCTATCAATGGCCTAGTTGGACTACAAGAAGGCCTTTGACTCCACTTTGCACGAGCTCAAGAATTAAATAATATATTTCTTCTGCCCTCCGACAGTGAAAATTCGAGCTGTAAATCTTGGTTGAAAGTAATATAAATTGAAAAAAAAAAAAGTCTTCATTGACTACAGTGATTTTATAATAAGAGTAATATAGGGGCTCATTTTGAAAGTGGCCCTGAGGCTTTTGGTCCAATGGATACCTCACATCCAACAACTCTTATACACCGACTTTCAGAAAAAAACAGTTCCTAATTTTTGGAGAAAATATTTAAATGTATGCACATACTTTTGCTCATTTGTTGCACGTACGAAACTATTTTTTGTTTGATGATCTAAGAAATAGATAACCCTGCGATCAGCGTGCTCGAATATTAAAAAAACACCTGTCGCAATTTCTCCAAGTATTTTTAACATTTACTTTTCTCAAGCGAAAATTCTTTCTTGAATGGACTTTTGCTAATAAACATAATTTGTCAGTCCTGCCCCCAATTGCTGTAATTTTTAAGGCTCAATATCCCACTACAAATACTTATTCATTTTCACCGGAGATTACGGTTCATTGTGACTATTCGTAATCACCGCAACAAATTGCATGAGAAAAAAACTTGATTGGATGAAATGTCAGCATATTTACTGCAGTTAATAAATAATACAAGAAATCCAGTGGTGAGAACGAATCAACCACTCTAAAATCGCCTCTCACCAACTCTCTCAAGTAACTCGTGCTCTAGGCCAAATACAAGTGCGAAGTTATATTAAAGCGCGATCGTATTATCTTTCCTGCATGAATATGCACCGCATAATCGACCACTTTCGAGCAGAAGCAGCATGAGAGATCCGGACTAAGGACATCAAGTATAAGTACGCGCCTCTGGATACTCTTTCGACCAACCTATGCAAAATTTAAGGGTCGTAGGATAATGGGGTACCTAACTTGTCGATAGGCAAAACTGCTATCCATGCAGAGACATATTTTGGTGCTTAAAAAATAAACAACTTTTTTCAAATGCCTAAAAGTATAACTTACTGTTAAGTCATTATGATTTATCACAAGTGGAGAGAAAATGGAATAGTAAAAATACGGATTGTTCGCACTAGTTTATGTCTTTTCAAGTACAGCGGAGCCTAAAGGCCAAAAGGGAACTTAAATTTTTACGTTTAGGTTGGTAAAACGATTGAGACAGAAGATTACCACCGATTACCGTCCTCACGTCAGTGTTCTTGATCCGGGGGATGGTTTGGGGAGGATATACGACTCAATCTGTCCTCCTAGCTTCTGGTGTGCCATCACGGAGAAGTGAACCGGATAAGTAGACACTCCGGGCCTTCTCTTTCCTTTAATCCTTAAATTATTATATTGTGTTAATTGGTTTACCTTCTGCTGTCTTTGTATTTCTTTGGAAGTGCTTAATATATTTTACTACCTTACTTATTCATTTGTTTATCTATAACTTAATTTTACTAGTGTATTAGCGGTGAATTCCTAACTTCTCTTCATTAATAATATCCGTCCAACTTCTCCTACACGCTACATTCTCTTTCCCCCCTCACATTTTCCTCCACTCACTACTGCGAGAGTTCACCTGCTCACTCAACCGTTTCCATTGACGTCAAAACCACATCGCGGCTCTTCGTTTAGATTTCCGTGTAGGATACCCGCGCCATTAGACTTCTCTTTAGAAACTCATCCAGACAAAAAGTATCGAAGTTTTGCTGTGGGAATTCAGTGTAGGCATAGGAGTAGAATTCGTAGATCTTCGGCCGGTGCGCAGATCGTGCCGTGCTCCCCTCAACCGTTCGGATGTGCATTACTTCGCCCAGGCGTCAGAACGGGTGGCTGGTAGGATTTTCGAGCATTGTAGGTATTTTTTAGTCTAAAGAGTAGATCAATCAGTGGGATTAAAAAAAAATTGACCCAACAGCCTCCGAGTAAATTCGTGTAATGTAGGCCTTCATTGCCGAAAAAATTTAGGGGAAGCACAAATAAATAAATGTCACTTCCATAGTGAAAATAATTCCAACACGCCCTCTCAAGATAACCGCAAAACTTCAAAGAAAAACTCGTTCTCATTGGTTTCAGAGAACATCGGAATGACAATACACAGAATCACAGAAAAGAGCAAACCGATATTCATAAAGCTAAATGCGTCATAAGTTTCGTAATAGTAAATTTCCGTAGCGCAAAGAACAATCGCGCCGAAGTTGAGCGTGTATTCCAAAAACGCAGATATAGTAATTGGAACAGAGAGCTGGCTTGCTGAGGATATTAACGATAGCGAAATTTTCCAACAGGATATAGAATCAATGGACGTGATAGACCACATAGGACTGGCGGCGGAGTATTTTTAGCAGTTACATTGCATTTGAATATTACCGAACACTAATTAGACGGAGGTGAAATAGAGAGTTTGGTTCACTGCCCAGCAATAAAACAATAGAAAAATACATATATGTGTTCATTTTACAGACCATCCAAAAAGATGTTTTGTACAAATTATAAACTCAGTTATCATCATTTTCATCGAGAGAAAACAAAAGCGTGATAATTGTCGGTGGAGATATCAACCTCCTGTCTATAAATTCGAAAACCAAGAACGTTTAACCAAGTTCAAGGAGGCGTGATAAACTTGCACACAACTGTCTTACTCAAGTAGTAAAGGAACCTACGAGAGGTAATAAAACAGAACTTTTAGCTGTATGTCACCCTACAGTGATTAAACACGTCGATATCCTCAAGGCATAAGTGATCATAAAGTAATTTTTACGACTTGAAATCAACACTAAAGTCCACTGTATAATCTAAACGTAAAGTCTACTACTACGTGAAAATTACGATCACATAAAATTTAGAGAGATGTTTGAAGCTTTATTCACGGAATTCGTAGGCACAATGAGAGGCCAGGGGCATTATCCAGTAAGGAATCGACGCGGTCGAACCTCGGTAAATCCGTGGATGTGACGTCAAATTCCCCGACAAATCCCAACTTTTAAATGCTTCCCTTTGAATTTTACGTGGCTCTGACGTCAAAATTTCGTCACTGTCGAGACTCAGAAATTAGCGATGAATCATGGATATATATTTCGGAAATACTACGTAAAGAAATCGATAAATATATACCACACAAATTGAAACTGGAGAGTATAGAACCTCGTTGGTATAACCACAAAATAAGGCAAGAGCTCAGGAAACAGGCAATTACACAGTCTATATAAAAATTCTATCAAGTTAAGTAATAAAACAACAGAGGTTGCAGCGAGAGAAATTTACGTTGCCCGATGCTTAAAAACAAAAAAAAATTATGCGCGCGATTCTACAAATCTTCAAGAAAAAAATCCTCGGTGAATAATATATGAATATGAATACCCCAAGTTATCCGGGTCTTTCGCGAAAGAGCTCCAGGGCCAATTTTCGAGAGTAGAGACTTTATTGGACACAAACGGAAAAGTGGTTACCAAAAGTATCGACAAAGCCAATTTATTAAAACACTACTTCGAAAGTGTATTCACTAAGAATGACACAATACACAATTTAGACATTCTTGACTTTAACAAGCAGATAGCTGACATAACAATTCCGCGTGATGGAATAATTAAACTACTGATTTCGATTAAAAGTAACAATTCCCCAGATCCAGAATAAATACCTGCACGCGTGCTCTAGGAGTTAGCGTCACAGGTTTCACTATTCTTAGAAATTATATTTAGCAAATCAATATCCGAAGGCGAGTTGCCCCTAAACTGGAAAATAGCCAACGTCACTCCGATATTTAAAAAAGGAAATAGAAGTGACCCAGGCATTTTCCGGCCTATATCGCTCACAATGCTTTTATGCAAGATTCTCGAACACATTGTCGTTAGGCATAATATGACATTCCTGGATAATCGAAACTTCTTACATAGAGGCCAGCACGGCTTCCGTAAGGGGAGGTCCTGCATGACACAGATTGCGCTCTTCCTTCATGATATCCAAAAATCAGGTGAATCGATTAAGCATGTCGACGCGATATTCCTTGACTTCAAGAAGGCATTGGACAAGATTCCTTACAAAGAACTCATATATAAAATGCAATCATGTGGAGTAAATAGAAAAATAGTGAATTGGATAAGTGACTTTCTCAGTGATTGAAAAAAAAAAAAAGATTTTATTGATGGTTTTAGCTCTGATATGGTGTTAGTCACATCCGGTGTTCCGCAAGGAAGTGTTATCGGCCCTCTTTTATTCATTATTAATATTAATTATTTCTCGAGTTAGCATTAAATTAAGATTATTTGCAGACGATACAGTTATCTACCGTGAAATGAGCGAAGACGCGGATTTTAAAGCTTTGTCATAGGACCTTAACAACGTTCAATAGTAGAGCCAGGAATGAGGGTAAGAATTAAATATCAGCAAATGCACCGCAGTTCACTTCCTGCGAAAGCCATTACAAAAATTCCCTATCTATACTTTGCGTGGAGTCAACATAAATTCTTCACATATAGTTAAATATCTGGGAATTACTTGAACTTCTGATACATCGATGGGAAACACAAATACAAATATAAGCGGAAAAGCATTAAAGAAACTAGGTTTTGTTAAGCGTATAATAGGAAGGTCCTCGGATGAAAAACTAAGAGGGAGATGCTACTTTTCTCTGGTTTAGCCACATCTCGAATACGCCGCGAGCATTTGGGACCCTGGTAAAATAGATTTAACCAAAAAAAATTAATAATATACAAAGGAAAGCAGCGCGCTTCGTAAAAAAACTGCTGCGAGCGTAAATATAGTGTCTCACAACTGTTAGAGGAATTAAGGTGGGAGCCCCTAGAGACTCGGAGGCTGCACGCTAGGCTTAGACTGCTTGAGATATTCAGAACTGGTGTGTTTCAGAGCGACATATAGAATATTATCATGACGCCTCACTACATTTCTAGACCTGACAGATGCAATAAAATAAGAGAGATACACTTCCGAGCAAATAGGTACAAAAACTCGTTCTTTCCGCGAACAATAAGCGACCACGATAAAAACTGAGCTCCTCTAAAAAAAAACTCCCATGATACATGTAATTATTTCATCTCCCAAATAACTTACATTCTTACGCGGCTGGTGACCTAACACCCCCTGCCACATTCCCAATCTGCGGTTCGCGGGGTAGTATTTAGGTGTAGGAGCGCGGACAGTGGGGACGGAGGAGTCCCTCCCTGGAGCGAGGTGGGGTAAAAGATGCCCGCATTCCCTCGTCCCAGTCGACAGAGGGATTCGAACATGGAAAGGGCGACTTTGCCTCCCCATCCCCTGCCTCCGAATAAGGAGGCGACCCCTATACTCCTCCCTCTCTGAGCGTGACATTTAAAGGTCTCGACGCCGTCTTCCCCCTCAAGTGCTCGGCCGATCCCAGAAGGAATTGTTAAACCCTCCACTCCCCTTCGGGGGAACGGTGGGGGACGGGGGGCGCATGGAGAAGAGAAGGGGTGAAATAGCTGTGCAATCGAGAGGGAAGGTGAGGGGTGCGGTATAAAGATACCTCGGGACACTGCGAGCAAACGCATTCCAATTCTGCGCCGAGCAATCCCTCTTTCAAAGATTCTTCATACCTTTTACACATTTCGTTCTTTAACAGTATTGGATTGCTCCAAACAGAATTCGGAAAATCGATTTTTTTATTGCTTATATAAATCTATGCACAGAAAAATTGAAGTTTAACTTTAGGAAACAAAATTAGATACCAAATTAAAAATCATTTGTAATTTTTCACGGAGGATATTTTTAATCATTTTCGTTTCAACGTAGTTAGCCATCCAATCGTTAGATAATAAATCACTGAAATAATTAGGTCAAAACCTTCAGAATAAGGATGAGTCGAATCCAAATGTCGATTCTTGATTCCACCAATTCTCCGGATTAGAATCAGTATCGAGAATCGACTGTCAAAAGTCGATTCCGATTCCATCGATTCCAGATAGATAAATATTCAAATCAAATGTCATTTATCACATCATATTTGTCTTAGTGATTTTGGGTGTAGGCTATCAATTTTTTTTCTTTTTACCTAACTCAGTAAGCCGAGGATATATTTGCTATTTTTTAATAAATATACTTTTTGAGCGACCTAATTGTCTTCGTTATTTTATTTCAGCCAATAATTGAATTTAATTAATAGTTGTACGCTACTGGTATATCAATATCCCACCTGTTATTAGGAATTAGAATCGATGGAGTCGGAATCGAGAATCGGAATCGAGGATCGGGAATCGATTTGAAAGAATTGGAATCGGAATCGAAAAAAAGTGGAATCGACTTATCCCTAGTAGATACCAAATTAAAAATCATAAATAATTTTGCACGGACGATATTTTCAATCATTTTCGTTTCAAAGTAGTTAGCCATCCAATCGTTGGATAAAAAATCGCTGAACTTATTAGGTCAAAGCGTTTAGAAATAATAATATCTTTATAAGTAACGAGTAAATTTGGTGCTTGCAATTTGCAAGCAAGGGGGCGGGTTGTATATGATGATACTCTTTAAATAACAAAAAATGAATGCATCATTATTACAAAACCTATGAAAACTCTCAAGTATGCGTGCTACATGCAAGCAAATAAAAGTATTATGGAATTCTCAAAATGAATTACACGGTCCATGAGGTATGGATACCAGACAGTTATAGTAAAAATCATATTATATCTCATCCAGTTATTTACAACATCTCAAAATACTATAATTAAACAGAGAGCTGGCCCGCCTTGCCGAGTTCCAAACCTCGAATCGACTTTCGGCCCGGAGACAATGGAGAAAAATATCCATAGCAACGAAAATGAAGAAATTTCAAAAACCCTCGATAAAACTTTTATAATATCAGTTTAACGTAGGTAGGGAATATTCTATTGCAAAAATAAGATTCTTCAAACATTCAGCCTCATATTTGTGAAAGAATCAGTCTAGTACCTCAACATTTTAATATTTTAATGAACGAATGAAAAAAGGTCTACACAAAATTTTTGAAGTTTAGGAACCTTGGATGTTGGCACCTTGACAACCATTTCAAACCCTCATTGTTGGTTGATCTTTGCTATCATATGATAATGGTATCTTTTGTACATTGTAAAAAGTTCTACACAAATCCGGAGTTTAGCATAAGAGGGGTCAAGGTATCAACTACGCACTATATCATGCTGTGGAGTATGATTATTTTGGTTACACAACCGTAGCTTACGGTGGTCAATCGTGAGTGCGGGGAACAAATTAGAGGGCAGTTTTGGGTATCTATTCCTTTATCAAATCTTCCATGACTATGCTGGTTGCATGAGGGCAATTTTTTAATATCCTTTCTTGAGGCACCAACACCACTTTTAGGTGTTCGACTGAGCGAACCCTTCCTAAAACATCATACAATTGCCCGTGGGAGAATATATCACTCCTCAGGTCCACCCCTTTTCTTTCTAAAGTCTGTCCCTGAGACTTGTTGATGGTTAGGCCGTATGTAAGCTTGAGAGTAAACTGTCTCCTGTTCATTTCGATTCCCGAGTTGGCTACTGAAATTTTGAAACATGTTCTTGGGATGAGGACAGTGTCATGTTGATTTGCTAGCCTTGTCTCCACGAATTTCCTTAATATTTTCACCATAATTAACTTCGTCCGGTTGACCAATCTGTGTTTGAAATAAGGATTGCCACACAGCCAACCTTCAATTCTAACATGTGATCCAGGACGCCAGCGTGTGACACGCTATTTAACACATCCGTGTGAATGTAAATATTATCCTCCGCTCCTGCGCATGGAGCGCTATCTGCGCTGCATAAGCGCACTGATTCCTGCGGCAGCATCCTCATAACAGAAGTGTTGATCTCTGCAATGTTTTGATTGGTCCCAGATAAAAATGCCCTGCCGCAACATTGAGCGGGATTTTTCAGCATTTCAGGGGGTATACGAAATTAATAATTTCCTCCAGTGAGTTTGCGTAAGGAATCATCCTCATCGGTATGGGACGGTGGATACCAATGGGCATGGAAGCGGATATTGTTTTCACCCACTTCCAGCACGCACTTTGAATATTATTGGTCTTCTCGGGAGCGAAGAATGGTTCCCAGTCGTTTTTTTACTATGCTGGGCCATAGTTCAGATGATTTGAGGGATGCCTGGATTATGTCGGCCTTCGTACCATCGGGGATTATTGGTGGGATCTGTCTGAAGTCTCCGGCTAGCATCATCACCTTTCCACCCAACGTCCCTGTATCCTGACATATGTCCCGCAAAGAGCGGTCGAGGATTTCTATTGTGGTTTTGTGGGCCATGGGAGCCTCATCCCAAATTATCAAAGATGCCCTTCTTATGAGTTCGGTTCTTTGACTGCCACCGGTAATGCCGCAGGGAGTGTGAGGGTCGTTGGTTTCCAGAGGAAGTTGAAATATTGAGTGCGCCGTGATACCTCCTTCGTGGTTCAGCGCGGCTATTCCTATGGACGCTGCACACAGTAAAACTGCGCCCTCTGAACGTAACTTTGAAGTTATGTAGTTTAATACCACAGTCTTTCCTGTACCGCTGGGCCCGTCGATGAAGAAAATTTTATTTGTCTTTTCTTCTGAGTGGACAGCGTTGATGATCGCATCAGTGACGCTCGATTGTTCCTGCATGAGCTTAGGACGCTACTCCTCGACTGTCCTGGCGGCGTCATCCGCATCCCATCCGACTACCTCGCGACCTTCTCCCGTGGTCACATCTTCTACCTCCAGGAGACCCAAATGCCGCAGACATCTTCCATGAGGTTGGAGCATGTGATCGATGTCGCAAAGAGCACGATGGTACGAAACCTTCTCGTTGTCCTGATTGCGCATGTAATCATTGCTGAGGGTATCCTTGAATCGCTCCCAGATTATGACTGCCGGTGCGCCGAACATGATGACGGTGAAAAACAGCTGACCCATCCCGTCTTGAAGAGTGCGGCCTCTTCGAGCGCGTGCTCAAATTCTGATTGTTCATCGAGTAGCCCCCTGCCTATGGCCGCTTCCTGGAACGTATCGTGGATTACGCCGTCTACCTTTTACGGCGAAACTAATAAACACCATTGTTGTTACTTGTATCATATCCTATTATAATAGCTACGTCATAATCCGACACATGAAAAATTGGCCGGTGAGAAGCGGGCTAACTGCTCCCGAATAACGGAAAATTTGGAGTGACATTTTGACGGCATTTTAAAGCAAAGTTTATATATCTTGAATATCACATGGCAATTGGGATCGTTCCAGAATTTCCATGATCGCGGATACACACATTTTGTTTCCCGAGAACCTCATTTTTTTAGGCCCAATGGTTATGGAGACAACAGTCGAGATATTTACTATTTTTTTGCATTGGAAACCTTACTCGATATATCTTATAAAGTTATCAATGTCGTTCATATCTTTCTAATTACTCGTAATTATATAACAACCAGAAATACATTCTGAAAATTTCGTACCCTTATGATCAAAAGTGCCGATAGAAATGAATTAGATCCAAATGAATTAGAATCGATACATCTCGAATCCTGATCAATGTTGTCTACGGTTTACGATGGAGTCATACGCTTCTTACGACTGCTAAGAGTATACGTAAATTTAAGCGCACCTACATTTAATAATAACGTGGAAAAAGGAAAATATCGAAAGGCATGATGTCGATAATTGAATCGATCGTAACTCAAAAATATTTCAATAGATCCGTCAACTTAACAATTACGCATAATAAATATGATCATATTAGACCCCTATGTGAATTTCAATGTCATTTATTAAATATTTAATGAGATATGAACAACCATTACTTTTATGAGGAAGAGAAATTCGATAAATCGGTCATAACTCGTAAAAGCTTTTATTGATTAGTGAACTTTTACATTTGGCAGAATAACCTTAGCCATATTATATTCCTCTATGAATTTCACTCTTATATCTGCAAATTTTATTGAGTTATTGGATACCATTTATTTTCCAAAACACAGAAACCATACACCTCGAACGTCACCCGACCATGCGCGGTTGTTAACATTGGCAAATATGGAGTATCATACTAAGGGCGCGTTCCGAAATTCACTGCCAGCACTGGCAGTGCTACCAAAGCGTTCCGTAATCAACTGGTAGTACTGCGCAGTGACCAATGACGTCAGTCAATTGATGACGTCGCCTGCTGTGGATTCTACTGCAGCTACTGCTGCCCATGGGCAGCAGTCGCGGCAGACGCGCGAAGGCAGCAGGCGCGAAGCAGACAACTGGCGGGAGTTTTAATCGCATTCAATTTAATGCGCAATGAACTCCATGATGGAAGTGATCATAAATGATTCCGTGAAGATATAGGTACCATTGCATCGCAGGAAGAAGTGGGAAGGGCGATGAAAGGTGAGATAAGTATAATAATTAATACTTACAATCAAATGAAAAACTTTGAATATTACTTTTAAAATAATATTGTTCCAAGTGTGTAGCAAGTGGTAAGTATATACTTGAATATTTATGGTACATGGTTATCCGCTTGATCTTATGGAGATGAAAACAACGTACGCAACTCCTATAATTCTCAAATTGAAAAAGAGTTACTGCGCTTTCAGTGATTAAAATATATTTTTTCACGTATATATTCGAGTCTCTTTCACTGTAGATACCTTCGATGAACGCCTGCTACACAGCAGTATCGGCTGAATATTGGAACTACGCGTATTCAATGTGTGGTTATTATCTTTCCATTCCTCGTGTTTTATGCAGTTAATGATCCTGGAGATTCAGTACTCTTTAAACAATTGCAAATACTGGTGGATTTTCAGTGATCCCGCACCATTATTAAAATAGAAACGATTCCCTAAATTAAGGGAAAATGAACATTGCTGATGCTTAGGTTTGTATTTAATGCTTGAATTATATAATGTGGGAGCTGCCTCAAGTTTATCTTCTACTTTCACCTGTAATCAATGCCTTAAGTTTACCCTGTACTTTTTTAAGTCTTTCACGCGACTCCGAAAGTGGTGATCGTAAATTTCCCGCGAAATGGGTGGCAGCAGCTGCTGCTGGCCGTTCCGAATTTGCTGCTTTTGCCACAGCGGCAGTACTGTATTCCGTTCCGATTTTCGGCAGCACTGGCAGTGAATTTCGGAACGCGCCCTTGGTATATTCCCTGATAATTTTGTTCATTAATTCCAAAGGGTAACGGAGAACACACCGATTCATATATTCCCTACAACATTGCATTGGAAATAGATATCAATATATCTCAATAACTAAACAATGTCGCCCATTACTTGAATATTACTCTAAAATACCTTATAACTGAAACCTGAAATTTTCATACAATTTGGGTGGAAACTGAAGTTGATATGGAAGACTATCGAAATATATTAGATTCGACTTATCTCGAAAAGTAAATGATATAATTCCAGTTTTCTCATTAAGTTCAATGCTTCCGAATTTTTCCGAATTGACATAGCCATATTATTTTCCAGTGTGAATTTCATTATCAAATCATTGATAACCGATGAGTTATTAACGACTATTACTTTTCCGAAAAAGACAGAATCGATACATCTCAAACACAACCCGACCATAAGTACTGTTCAAAATTGCCCAAGATGGCATATCATACTATGTATGTTTCGTAAAAATTTCATTCATCTAAGCCAAATATTAACGGAGATATAGCAATGCACCTGATTGGCTGAAAAATGGGTACGGCCAAATATTTTTTGCACAATTATTTTGAAAATAATTTTTTAAAGAACCAATACGAATGTCGGATTCGATGGGCAGACCTTGTAGGCACATCGAAAATGTGTCTACAAAATGTTTTAAACCTGAATCCGAAAATCTAAATCCAAGTCCGCAAAACCGAATTCGAAATCCCATAAGGATACGTGTTAAATCGAAAGTCGACGATTACTCGAGATCTTTTCAATTTTCAATTGCCTTGCCTATACCTTCTTTCTCTTCTTTAAAAAAATTTGACCAAAAATCCAAATACTTGCATCTGATCGTCAATATCCTGCTTCGTTAAGAAGTCACTCAAAACGGATTATAATCGTTTTCCCCATAAGAGCCCATGTTATAGTATATCGATATATCTCGAAAAATATCAAACTTTTCGACGATTTAAGATTTTTCCTCCCGATGAATTTTTTTTTATTTTGACATGTGAAAATCTCAAATTCGTGCTCCCAGTAGTTTGGGCTACTAATTTGTATCAATGAGTCAGTCACCTCGGGTACTGGGCGGGAACTATTTTTACCCTACCACGCAACTGCCCGGCACTCAATGGGCCCTTCAGTCTTTGTTTCTTATTATTTTTTTGTCCTTGCATCTTTGCATTGTCTTTATTTATGGACGTTGGGTTCCGGTCGTCCTGCGGCCATTTTTCTTTTTCGACAGTTGGTCTATCGCTGCTCCTGTTCCCGCTATGGGACGGGGGTACTTGTCCCAAGGCAATACGGTGTGGGTTGGAATGTTCCTGATTTCCTCATGCTGGGATATTTTTTTGCTGTTTCGTAGAATTTGACTGTTTGTCTCCGAATAATATCCTCGATGGGCGGTGTGTTATCTATTTCCCAGAGGGCTGTGTTGTGCGGCGTCCATCCCAGACGTAAGGCAGATCAAATGCACTTCCTGTCGGCAATCGCCAAGATTTTTTTAGCTCCTGCCGACAGGAGACCTTACCAGGCGGGGGCGGCATACGTCAACACTGGTCGGAGTATTGCGTTGACCAGCGTGATCCGATTTGAAATGATTATGTTTTTGTCGACTAGCAGGTGGCCGATTTCTCCGGTTCGGCGCCCGATAATTCCAGCGACGTGTCTTGCTTGGGATCTAAAATTTAGCCGCATGTCAAAGGTGACGCCTAAATAGTCGACAGTATCCATGGGACTTTCGTTGTGCCGACCAGCAGCTCTGGTGGATCACGGAATGCTCCGCTGAAGACGATAGTTTAGGTTTTGTTTTCATTAAGGGTGAGACGCCACGTTTCATACCAGGATACCATGGCATCGACCACTCTCTGTAGATATCGGACAGCCATGTTCTGTTTTAGGGATCTGGCCAAGATGGCTGCGTCGTCAGCGTACATGGTCGCGAGAACTTTGGGGCCGAAGTTGCACGGCATGTCTGCTGTGAAGATATTAAATAGAAGCGGCGACAGCAAGCTCCCTTGCGGCACACCCGCGTGGATGTTTCGACGGAAAGATGGTGTTGTGCGCCAGGACACAAAGAATTTTCTCCCAGAGAGCCATGATCTGATTGTTTTTGTAAGCCACGTCGGGTAGCCCCAGAACTCGAGCTTCCACATCAAGCCCTCGTGCTACACACGGTCGAATGCCTTGCTCACGTCGAAGAAAGCCCCGACTATGGAGTGACGGATGTTGAGGCCGGCTACGATGAAGTTAAGAAAACGCGCGACTTGGTGAGTGGTGGAGTGTTCACTCCTGAAGCCGAACTGCTGATCCGGCAGGATGTTAAGGTCTTCCATCAATTTTAGTAGGTGTTGAAGGTTGATGTCCTCCAACAGCTTCCCCGTGGGGTTGAGTAGGGAAATAGGTCGGAGGTTTGCTGCTGCTGTTGGTGGCTTGCTTGCTTTTGGCAAGCAAATAACTCGCGCCTCCTTCCAGATAGCCGGGAAGTAGCCTAATGAGAAGCATCCATTGAAAATGGTGATGATAATTGTGGCTAGTGAGACCGGAACTTGAAACAAGGCTTCGACCGAGATGCCATCCGGTCCTGGCGCTTTGCGACGGCGACTTCTTTTGATGGCCTTGACCAGAGCTGCGTTGTCCACGACGGGGGGATTCACGTCCCGTTGTGGTGGAGTCTTGGGTTCTCTGGGTGACGTCACCGGCATTAATAATGGGTTGGATACCCACGGTGGAAAGGGCGCCGGGTGGAAAGACGTTTCCAGATGGTCTGCCATGTGCTCCGCCTTTTCCGGAGCGGAGTATATTGGACCGTTGGTGGTACGAATTGGCGCCTCCTCTGTTTCCCGGCCACGGAGAGTTCTCGCCATTCTCCAAAGCGTTCCATCCTGGGTAGCTAGGGAAGAGATTTTCTTCTTCCAAGAGTCCCTGCGAAATTCATAGATCAGTTCTCTAGTTCTATGTTTGGCAATATTCATGTTTGCCTTGTCCATCGGGCAGCGGGTTCTTTGGTATTGCCTTCTGATGTGGTTCTTTGCACGAATTTCGGTTTTGATGGCTAGTGGAAGGGCGAGATGGTTCCACGTTTTTGTGGATTTTTCAGGGATTGCGTTTTTGATAAAAGTCTGTACCACTGTCGTCACCTCTGCGCACGCAGCTTCTATTGCGCCTGGGTTATCCAGAGTCAGAGGTATGCTTGAATTTTGGATTTTGGAAGTAACTTCTTGAAATTTCTTCCAGTCCGCATTTTCATAGTCCAGGACTGTTTTTCTAGGCATCGTCGTAGGACGGCGGGCAAGATGAAAAATCACTGGCAGATGGTCGCTGTCCAGAGCATGTAGTGATTTGGCTGTGATAGGCGCCTTGAGGTTGCAGTGAAGTGCGATGTCAAGCACATCTCCATTACCGCCGTATGCGTAATGTGTTGGCGTATTCGGGACTGTGATGGCAACTTGTTGGTGCCATGACCATAGGCGCAGCCGCCGACCTCTTGCGTCCATAACTCTGGAATGCCAGTCCGGGTGCTTTGCGTTCAGGTCTCCTTCCGCAAACACTGGGGTATTGCCGTGAAAGATGGTTGAAAGTTCCGCCAGTTGTAATAATGCAGAAGGGGGAACGTACAGGGACACGATGCGGAGTGGGCCGTCCGCGCAGTCCAGAGTAATGGCGGTACCTTCAATGGGAGCCATTTGTGGCAAAGGGAACATTTGGGATGTTAGGTGGTCCGCTACCAGTATAGCCGTACCTCCCCCACGGCTGTCTCGGTCATCCCGGAAGGTTTTAAATCCCGGTGCGGTCCATCGGTGGTTAGGTTTTAAATGAGTCTCTTGGATGAGGTCAACGTCGCAGCGTTGTCTTCCAAGGAGCTCCAGGAGCTCAGGTGTTTTGCGCCCTATTGCGCAGCCTGCATTCCAGCAGGCAATGGTTAGTGCGTGTCTATTAGTTCTAGTTGCCATGTTGGGCGGCAAAAAGAGAAGGAAGGCGCGACAGTGCAGCCGTTATGAGCTGCAGTTGTTGTTGCTGTCGCTATATTTGTTTTTGTTGTTGCATAAGTTGTGCCTGCATTGCCGTGGTGACTTTTGTAAGCGTTTCAATAAGGTCTTCCAGGCTGCCTTATGTCGCAGCAGGAGGATTGTGGCTGTCTGGCCGTTGCAACTGCCTCAGTGGGATCCTGAGGGATGCGACAGTTTCAGATGTTGTTGGCTGAGAAGCTGGCAAGTCTGGAAAGAGTTTTGGAACCTCCAGTCGTTGCTTTGGGCTACTTTGTTGTTGTAGTGGACCGCGCGTGGCGTTGCCTTGTCCCCTTGCATTTTGGTTTTCCAGGGTGAGAACGTTCATGTTTTGGGAGTGTGCTGGTCCTTTTATCTCGGGTCCCTTCTGCTAATTTCCCTTTCCAGTGTTGTTGCGGTCCTCTAGCTTCTTCTTCTCATTCAACCATATGCTACATTCCGTATCAAATGCCGCGTGGTTGCCTCCACAGCTTGGGCATTTTTTGTGGCAGATTTACATTCCTTTGACTCGTGATCTTCTGCACACAACAGGCATCTAGGAAGAGCAGTGCAGTAGAAGCTACTGTGCCCAAAACGGGCGCAACGATGGCAGATCTTCGGGTTCTTATGTTTGTGTAAGCTTACGTTTCACTCTCGTTGCCTATAGCTCTCAGCCTCTTCAGCGCACCGATTGGCCATTCTTGAGTTGGTGTGATGGCGGCAATGAATACACCAATTGGTTGTCCTTTATTGCATAGTTGTCAGCATCTGCGAGCTTGGATGCCCATGCTTAACATGTCTTCCTTGACAGCCTCTGGTGAGTGTCGTTCAGACAGACCTCTGATGGTGCGTTCATCCCCATGAGCCCATGAGGAGACTTGGGCATTCTCCGCGCCCAGTTTGGTACGTAGAGAATTAAAGTCCGCAAGTGTGCGGCACTGCACCCTGGCTAGCGATTCTTCGTAATTTATGGTAAATTACTGATTTTGGACCGTGGCCCTAATCAAACTTTTGCATGTGCTGACGTCATTGACGTCATATATTACTAGTGCGGGTGGCCGGGGACCCTTGGGTGGGGTGGAAAGACGAGGAGATGATTCCGAGTCCATGTCTGCAGCTGCTAACACGGACTGCTCCATTTCTTCTTCAGCACCTTGAGGCGCAATAGCGTCGAATTGGTTTGACGTTGGAACATTAAACATGAAAGCCTCAGAAGAGGTTCATGCTCGTTTTAGCGCAGATTCTTCTGCTGTTAGAAATGGCCGTTTAGAATATAGCGGCGTGATGTTTTTGATACTTCGCTTCGGCATCGCGAAGCCTTCATTGTCTGTTGCCAGAGGATTGGTGTAGTTATTCTCCGACAATGATGGTTCTGTCTCGGCGTCAGCCATGGCTGTCGCCAGACCCTTTGGTGTGTTGGGAGAAACCCTAACGAGGGGACCCACCGGGCTCCCCAGGAAGTGTTTCGGAGGTGTAGGCCCTCTTTTTCCTGGGTTACCGAGTGAGAACGACCGTTCTGTTGTGTGTGTTTGTGGTCGCGGCAGAGGCGCCACCCACAGGTGAGAAGGAGGAGCTAGTTAGCCTCCCCCCCAAGGTGCCCTCTCCGCGTGTGAGTATCTGGTGCTACTATAAATTGGATGTCCAACGGCTCTGGTGGATGGTATCCTGTAGTGGCGGCTTACCCGCTATACTCGGCCGTTGAAGGCTCCCAATGTAAACTCAATGGGAGAATTACTGGCGGTTTATTCTTGGTGTTATCACAACCGTTGAAATCTCCAACGTATCTCTTATGTAAATAGATAGTGTTTTTACATAAGAGGGCGTGGCAACCACCTGACGTCGTCCAAGCTTCGGGCGCTCCTGGGAGTCGAACCGAGGTCCGGAGGACCCCGGGGGGACCAGATTTGGCTGGGATTGATATATGCCCGATGTGCTGATGGTGTTGTCGTTGATGAGAGATGCGAAAAATGATAATCTTGGGATGTACCAAAAATGATTCACAGGTGGTTGAAGATGAAATCCAGACAAGTCTCCTTCTGGTGAGTCCGATGGCTTGCCCGAAGCAAAAATGAAGGTATGATGGCTTGATATTGCCCACGATTAATATGATTGCCCACGGGCTTGCGGCGTCTCTGAATAGCACAGGTTCAACACGTCCGTACGGGTCGGCTGTTCAGTCTCTTCTCGCTGAGACCTCGAGTCAGTCAGTGAATCAGTTTGCAGCTATACATGGCGCAGCGGGTGTCTTACGCAAATACCTCTTATCACTAATATATAAAAAAGAAAGTGTGAACGTGCGGTCCCTTATAACTACCAAAGCACTGCATGGAATGACGCAAAACTTTGTAAGATGATTCATTATGCCACTCGAAAGGTTTATGGCTACTTTTTGTTTACCTAATGGTCTCCGGTTCGACTCCAGACGAGTAAAAGCGTTTCCATAAGATATAAACGTAAAGTCTGTTTTTCTGGCATGCAGATCTTTCTTTATTTTGCATATTTTAATTATAAATGAGGGTTGCACAAAGTTGCAACAAAAATCACTGGGAATAAAACTAAATATACATGCTTATTCTTGCAATCGCTTTTTGTTTTCCTTCTGCTTTAGTTTAAATTTTGAAATGACAATCAGAAAATAGCTGAAAATTTAGTGTTTTCGGTAAGCTTGACCTTGTCGACCTGTGTCCTTGACGACCGATAGCATTGTTGAAGCAAAACCTTATATGGATATACGGTGAATATAGGCCCAGAATGTATCATTTGAAATAGAGGAGTCCATACAATCCATAAGAAAAACATTGCACGCGATATATATCCATATACATATTTCGATTGCTGTCTACATTTTAAATTAAGGTCAATGTATTTCACACCAGTTGAATTTGAACGGGTAGGTAACTTCCGCTAGTTTATTATATAAACGCTCACCCCCAGCTACGCCACTATGAGGTAAATATCCCACCCGGGTGGGATTTATTTTGCAATATTTATTAATGAATCTTTTCATTTGTTATGGATAAGCACCATTACACCTGACCTGGAACCGTAAATTTCAATGGTATGCGCTTGGTTCTTTCTCGAGTGACTGCGACCATATTGCTCCCCTCTCGTATTCAGTGTGAGTGGTTTTCTCAGAAGATATTCAGAAAGACTCAAAATACCAAATTATTCTACTTTAGAGAACGAATTATTAAGAAGATTTGGAGGCGTCCTCATTTAGCCAATAATTTTACTGGTGACGTTTCAATTATAATTTCTGAATTTCAGTGATTAAATCCCAACTGCATCCGATTTTAGGGCACGAATGACTCCAGGAAAGCCGTCCATGTGGAGCATTGGAAGGAAGCAGCTGTTTCTTCCAACTCTCACTGAGCAAAGTTCATAGAATAGAAGGATCGCTCAGCGGCCATGAGGCGAGTTATGCCCTCACCCTCGAAACTGGACTAAGAATTAAGGTAGTTTGAGCGAAATATCGTTTTACTTATAAATCTATGAATTTGGTCTCATTCTAAATAAAAATATATCAGCCTCCCATTGAAATAAAAAATTCAATCCCTTACCACACTACTCTCCGAGATATTTGCCAAAGAGTACCAGCCCTTTTATATGGGAAATGGTACGTATATCCACTCCAGAGAGATTTTTTTTTTAACAAATGAGGCATTTCCTATACTTAGATCTCGTCAAAAACTCGACAGTGTGTAGTTTGTGTGTTTTTTCAACTATATTTGAAAATTAATCACATTGTCATCGCAGTAAAATCTTCGGGATCACAATAATACTTCCGTTTTGAAGGAGTTTCAAACGTACCGCGTGAAAAAAACGAGTCAAGTTAAAGACTTATTTAGATATTTTCATTTAACTACTTACAATTTCTGTCATGTAAAACTATATTCTTGTACCATTAATAATGCAATATTTATTTCATGTCTTCTACAGCTGGTGAAATTAAAACCTATATATCGAATACGGTCTCTAATATGATTAGGGAACTATCTCGCTCGCACGACCTTAAGGATATCATTCGAGCGTCTTTTATCCAGGGCATTATCCAGACGGTTGGAAGGCAGGGCAATAACTACGGAAGACGTGTTAGGTAGTCCAACATAAACCTCTCAGAACCGATGTTTCAGTCAAATGATTTTTTCACGGAAAATTTCAACCCTAGATGTACAAGCACCCGTGCGAGTGACTTCGTACCACATCATTTGTTAAATGCAATGATTAGGCAAAATTTTATCACAGTAGAAGTTGCCTATTTTTTCATACTTAGTCTATTTTTTAATACTTAGAAATGCGACAATGAACTTTTGGAAAAAGAATGGCTTTCCCCGGAATAATTATTGCATCAAAGAAAAGAAAATATCTAACGTAGAATCTATTAAATACTTAGGCGTCACCATCACTAAAGACCTGTCATGGGGGAAACATATCAGAGAAATAACTAGTGCAGCAAACCGTTGATTAGGATTCGTAAAAAGGGTTCTAGGCAAATGCGATGAGATATTACGAGAAAGAAGCTATTTTACACTTGTCAGGCCTCATTTAGAATATGCCGCTAGTATATGGGAGGAAGGTTTGATAAAAGAATTAGAGCGCGTGCAAAGGAGATCTGCTAGGTTTGTTAAAGGCCGTTATGATAATTGTATAAGTGTAACGTGTTTAATAGAAGAACTAGGATGGGAATTACTATCAGAACGCAGGTTAAAATATAGGTTAAACCTTTTAAGTAAATTCGAAACCGATTTGTTCACAGATGACGTTAGATATATATTGAGAACCCCTGCGTATTATGCTAGATTTGATAACATTAACTAGATTAGAGAGATAGATTGTCGGACCGATAGATTTAAAATGTCATTTTTCCCGCGTACCATAAGAGAGAACAATAGGCAGCGTGAAAAGGGATAGGTAAGTGAAATATAGTTAGAGTGGTCTGTAGTGCATGATACATGTAATAACCTCAAATAATCTCTTTCTTACTATGGAGATACTAACCATCTAGCCGCATGTGACCCTGTTCTCAAGCATGTCACCCTTAAATATCCTACTTGCATGGCAATAGTGCATGTTTGGTGATCTTCACCCCCTGCCACACACCCACGTGGTGGCTCGCAGGGTATTACGTAGATGTGGATTATAAATTCATCAATTCATCTTCATATAAACGACAATGTTGGGTTTATCCACCGCGACAGTGGCTTTGTAAGCACGGCTATCGTCTCATGTGCCACGAAGTAGACTTAAGGAGTAGTGAACATCTAGAATCCTTTTCAAATACCGTATTTCACCGCATAATCGTCGCAGATTTTATGTCAATTTTTTTCGCTAAAAAGTAGAGTGCGACCATTATGAGGGGGAATAAAAAAATAAAATTGCGCCGGTATAAGTTATACATAGGTCATTTATTACGTACTTAACTGCCTTTATTGCGCCTGCTGCCTTAGTTTCAATGAGCTAGCATAGTTTTTTCATTGAAAACCTTAAAAGATAAAAATAGAAAATTCATAAGACAAAAGGGTACTCAACTTGCCCAGGTCTTCTCTACTCTGTATTTTTGTATAGCAGGTATGTCAGGTAGAGTGCTAAATTAGACATATACTTCCTTTTACAGCAAGTGTCGTTACGAACAGAATTAATATGCGACGATTATGCGATGTAAAGTTGTGAACCAATTTTTGGACTGAAAAAGTAGGGTGCGACGATTATGCGGTGAAATACGGTATCCAAGGAGCCAACCGAATCTTCTACACTTTCCAATGGCCCACGTGTTGAATGTTACAAAGAGGCGGTCTTCCGTTTCCATTCGCATGCAAAGTCTTTAGAGAAAACATAGCTATCTCTCTCTATCTCTCCCCACCCAATCTCCCTTCTGGTGTCGAATGGCCCCCCACTCCACATACCTCCTCCTCTTGCGACGACGCCACCCAATGAAATCGTCCAAACAGCGTGACATATCAAATGGACGGACATATACACACTTTATACATAGGTTACAAAACTTACACACTATATATAGGTTACACACACTTTATATATAAGTTACAAAATTTATATATTACAAAACCCAAGTATAGATTACTTGGGTTTTGTAATCGAGAAACCGCATTCCTCATTGTTCCTCTACAATGGCAGAGCCATCGTGGAAAGATTTCCGCTCTGTAGACGCGTATTTATTTTGTCTTAATGTATTTTATTCATGAAAAAACGCATATCCATTTACTTTCCAGCCACAATGCGAATTCTTAAGATAGGAATAGCATTAACTTTAGTGAATGACGAACATCGAACGGCTTAGTAGACATATATTTTATGTGCAAATATGCTTCTTCGTCATAGATCTAATGAAAAAAGCTGGGGGTTTTTACCATTGGGAGCAACATATTATCTACATCTCAGTATTGCAGCTGGGTTTTTTCTGCCTCTATATAACAAAAGGCTGCTGAAAAGTCGCTTTTTTGTACGTGAAATATTGCGCTCTTTTATACGACGTGTGCTTGCCAAGAACTTGGACAATTTATCTCTATATGTACTTATATACACTGATCTTTTTATACCTTACACCACTAAGTGGGTAGGGTATGTTGATTATGCCATAACAGAAATGTGACACAACATGTTAACAACACGGCAGAAACGTAACGCATTGAAGGAGGCGTGGCGGGTGTGGAAAAGTATATTATATAGAAATATGATCAGCATCACCTTACAAGTCCATCTAGCTATGTCCGTCTGTCTGTCTCGTTGCACGACAACTGCCGTAAAAATTGAGATACTGAGCTGAAATTTGTGTCATAATCCTCTAGTAGTCTACAGACTTTTTATATATTCTACAAAAATGACAAAGGAGTTGTTAGATGTGGCTCAAAGGTACAGGAAGCAAGAATAACTTAGGGTGTTAGACAAGAGTGTTCCTTATCGTCATTTTCATTCAATTTGTATGTACAAGACGCTATAGACAGAATAAGAGAAGAGTTAGAAGAGACAGAATTTGGAGTAAAAGTGAATGGGGATAGAGTGGACATACTTAGATTCGCGGATGATATTACTGTGCTAGCAGAAAGTGAGGAGGGTCTGTAAAAAATATTGAATGTAATGAACAGGGTAATGAAAAATGATTACAACATGAAAATTAACAAACTTAAGACAAAGGTTCTAATCTGCGATAAAAACAAAAACATAGCAGCCAATGTAAAATTGGGAAATGTTACCCTTCAACAAGTGAAAGAATTTAACTACTTGAGAAGTGAAATAACGTGGGATGGAAGAAGTGCAAGAGATATAATATGCAGAATCAACCAAGCGAAGCTAGCATTCAATAAAAAGAAAACTCTACTAACGTCAAAAAGTATTAGTTTAGAGATAAGGAAAAACTTAATGAAGACTTGGAGTGT
This sequence comes from Ceriagrion tenellum, assembly GCA_963169105.1. Classification (NCBI taxonomy): domain Eukaryota; kingdom Metazoa; phylum Arthropoda; class Insecta; order Odonata; family Coenagrionidae; genus Ceriagrion; species Ceriagrion tenellum. The sequence goes on along the minus strand of OY720641.1, from coordinate 139,093,968 downwards.
TGCAATACATGGATGCGAGTCGTGGACTGTAGGGGAAAGTGAAATGAAATGACTGTTATCCTTTGAAGCACGGTGCTACAGAAGAATGCTGAAAGTAAGCTGGACGGAATGGAAAACGAATAAAGAAATCTTGGAAAAAGCTCAAGAAGAAAGAAGCATAGTAAGAATCATTAAAGAAAGGAGAGCTCAACATATTGGACATCTACTACAGCACGATAATAAAGTGAAAAGGATAATTGAAGGAAAAATTGGGGGAAAAACTGCAGAGGAAGGCCCCGACTAGACTTCATGAGCCAAATTATTAAGGATATGAATTGCAGAACATACTATGAACTTTTACGAAAAGCTGAGGAGAGAGATGAATGGAGGTCTGCTGCCAACCAACTCAAGGGTTGAAACGGAAGAAGAAGACTACAGACGGCACAGTGCTCAAATGGGTTGGTTCAGACCAAAACCACGTATTTTTAACAAAATTGAAAGTGCCGTAGTGTGTTTATGCTTCGACAAGGCCGTAAATAATTTATTTATTAGTTTGTTATAATCTTCAGAATGAGAGAAAAACAAACAGACAATGGGTATGAATGCTAGTACGAAACTCACAGCTAGCGTAATAAATCAAATGGCTTACCATTGACTCCGCGCGTATAGTAGTCACACCATTACGAATCACATCAAAGTCAATTAGTAGCAAAATATTTTCGTGAAAGATTATTTGTTTTCCACCATCTTTCAGCGTTATTTCCATTGTAGCGACAAGAAAAATAAGGGAATAAAAACACGCGCATAAACCTTGTTTTTTCCATGATATAGCGTTTAGCTGTTAAATCGAGTACGTGCCTTTCCCGTAACTTGATTAGCCAATTGAATTTTGTCGTCAATATTGCTGTCATATTGAAGTGGTAGACTTTCATGATAATGAAAAAGTAAGCAGCATCTTAAATAGTTTTATTCCATGTTTTCTCAAGCCAACGATTTTCCATATAGCGTAGCATATAACTGAAATTTATCCTTTAAAACTGGATAGGATTATCAAGTTTTAAAGGATAAATTTCAGTTTGAGTATTTCTCCTTTGAGTAGTTCATAAAATACGGCGTGAAGGCTAATGAATGAAGGTATCATAATGCGAAATAATACGTTCCGTATTATTATAATGGCTCCAAATAAATATCATGGCATTATACCGAATGGCAAACAACAATTATGAATGATTTTTGCTTTAATTTCGTATTTCGCGCCGTAAACTTGAGTCACAATAATGTTTAAATGAATTCAACAATTTTCCACTATAAATCTTGCAGTTTTTATAATCAGCCCTCATGGCTACTTCCACAGTTAAAAAGAAAGATGTGCCAAGGTTAGCTTCAACAACTCTTTTCGACTAATTTGACACAGCTGTTGAAATGAGCGATCAATGACTCATAGTTTTCCGCTCTAGCCACCTGAAGGCAATACCCAAAAGTCCACTTAAGATTCAGGCGATTCGGTTTCACGTCCGGAAAGGCCGGTTGGGAATTCACGGAAACTCATTGAGCGGTATCTTAGGTCCCTTCACTCTCCAACATTTCCTCTCCATGTATCTTTCCAAATCTGTCTTTGCATGTCGCTCACGTATATACAAAGAGATCGTCTGGCGTGCATGAGGAATCGTCAGAGTCGCTTCGTTCTGACTCGAAGATTGCCTGGCGGGCTTCAGTAATAAAAATGTCCGACAACCATGCAGGAATTTGAGCGTTTGATATTCATGCGCGCATGCTATTTTCCATGAAGGGAAGATTTTTATTAACTTTTCTACTTTGCGTTTCATAGCACAGGTATATTCTCAGGAATGAGAAATTGCCACAGCCATGTGGGTTATCGATTCTCTAGCGCAGGGGATCCCAACCGGTGGTACGCGTACCACTGGTGGTACGCGGGAACGTTTCAGATGGTACGCGTGGGTGATACGAGCTATTACGAGCGATAGGCTAGTAAGGGCCTCAGTGTGCGTGAGCATGCAAACTTTTCTCTACGTTTTATTTTTTCCTTTATTATAAAAATGTTTTTAATATACACATATCTCTAGGTACATTTTTTAAATAAAAATTAGCAAGAAAAAATTGAAACGAAATCTATGTATATTTATTGTTGTCTTGATAAAGGGTTGAAAAAACCAAAATACAAGTGCATTAATAATTAAATATGAAGTTTTCTCTGTAATTTAATTAAAATAAAACAAGCCATTGGACACTTTTCCGACAATAAATACATGTTTCTAAAAAAAATATAGACCTGTTGGTACGCCAAAATTTCGAAAACTTTCAAGTGGTACGCAGTTGTTAAAAGGTTGGGAACTCCTGCTCTAGCGTATTGTATTTCATTGCAAATAAACCGGAGAAATGAGGTTAATTGCTATCAAGTACCATACTTTCTAAATGCATCCAATGAAGGGTAACCGCTGAATGGTTCCCTTCCGATATATATTAATATGCGGCGCAATGCGGCCGAACAACAAAATATATTTCAAGTTGGTGGAGGAAAAAAACAATCTCAAAGCAAAGTAACAGTGACTTTTGAAATTGAGAACAAACAAACGGGCGGGTTGAAGAGGAAAGTTCAAGTGCATGAATCAAAAGGGGTGAAATCTGGTGAAGCGGCGGGAGCAAATGGAGGGAAGATCGGAGAATTAGGTTGGAGATGGCAAATGGAGATGTTGGAGATGGAGAGAACAAAATGATTTAAGAAAAAGATTGAAGAGCAACATGACTCCCGCATTAGCCTCCTGCTATTAATGAAAGACGCTGAAAGGGTCAATGTCCCACGGAGTCCCACGTCATACACAGTGTTAACTCACCTGATGAGGTGCTCCACGCATGTCATCCGCTGGTGATTCGGATTTCCTCATTTTCTTTCTCTACTTAACTTTTTGTATTCGAATTCGAGCCAAAGTAATAAGAACCCACGAATCCGGCCGCAACACCAACCTGAACACTCAATTTCAGTAATACCAAAGAAGTTTCTCAGAGAGAATCCTCCGGGTTCCAGCACTTGGGTTACACATTTACGCAGGTCTTTCAAAGGATGAGGCGGCAAGGCAGTCAAGCCTGTTTTACTGTACTCAATTTTCCTCGGGTATGAAACGTTGAACTACTAGACTAAAACTAGAGAACCTACAATAAAAATTAATAACAAATATTTTCACAGAGTGGACAGCTTCAGATATCTAGGATCCTTACTAACAGCAAAAAATTAGATTTTCCTTGAAATTCAAGACGGGTTACACATGGGTAATAAATGCTATCTTGCACTGCAGCCTATTTTTAGGTCAAGAAATATTTCAAGAAGCACAAAAGTAGTCATATATAAGACAGTGCCAAGACCTGTTGTCCTTTGTGCCTCCGAAACATGGACACTAACGATTACAAAAGAAGAAATAATCAGAAGATGGGAAAGAAAGATTCTCAGAAGAATATACGGTGCCGTAATAGATGCAGGCATATAGAAAATAAGGACAAATGCTGAAGTTTATGAACTGTATGCAGAACCGAACGTCATATCGATCATGAAACAAGGAAGACTTCGTTGGGCTGGTCATGTACAACGCATGGAGGAAAGCAGGGCAGTCAAAAAGGTATTCATTGGCACTCCAGGAGGGAGGAGAAGCAGAGGAAGACCACGAAAGCGGTGGCTTGATGATGTAGAAGCCGACTTGAGAAGACTGGGGGTCAGGAGATGGAGGCGAGTTAGAGCGGAAGATAGAGATGAATGGAAGCAGATCGTTCTGGCGGCAAGAGCCCTACGTGGGCACTGTAGCACCAAGAATGGTGATGATGATGAAACGTTGAACATAAATCACTGACTTTTAACATCAATCCGTGTTATAGGCAATTCAAAATGGCCGATCAATAATAATTGATAAGACATTCACTCGGCCAAAGGCGTAAAATCAGAAGTGTTATAGACGGATTCCAATCAAGACGGAAACATATATGAGGACACCATAAGTCAAGGGGTCTAAGTAACAAAATCGTTGTTTTGAGCAAACTTAAGTCAAAGTTGAAAATGTTTGGTACAACCCACTAAGTAGTTAAGAGGCATTACCCTAGATAGCATCACCTGTCAAGAAAATCACTTGGATCCCTTTACCACCTAAAAGATTTATATTCTCATATCCCATTCCTGTACCTTACTTTTTTTTAATGTCATTTAGACCCCTTGACTTCTGGGGTCCACATATGTACTTGCTTTCTTCCCATTCCACTTGAGAAGCAGGAGTCATGACAAGACCAAAGAACGCTCGCTATTGGCAGAGAGGTTTTTAACCGATTAGAAAAACCAAGAGCTTTTAGAACCGGTGAAGACGAGAGTTTATTTGACGGAGACAATATCGTCAAAGAGCTTTCAAGACAGCATGTCCGCTGCCATGACGTTTCAATGACGCCATGTCCATTTGAGATACCGTTATTAATTAATAAACAACGTCGCCTGTATCACCTCACTTGCCTTGCTTTTAAGATACAATCCTCTGGTAACCCATCTTATCTGTTCAAAAGATTCACTTGGAAAAGAAATATCCACTAAATATCTACCAGAAATCACTATGTCGACATTTATATCCCCCAGCACAGAACTCCTCACCTCAATAAATCTTTTATAGTGACAGCTGCTAAGATATGGAACTCATTACCATAAGAAATAAGAAACTCACAATCAATACGTGTATTCAAATCAAAATTGTACAAGTTATTTCTAAATAACGCATGGTAGTTCCCTGCATAATTGGTAACGCAGCTCCTTGTAATGGGAAAGAATGTATATATTTAACTTTGTTCTTTGCTACATTTTCGAACAGTGATCTCTATTATGGTTATGAATGTAATAGCATGTACCGAACAAGGATGTTTTCAACATTCCTGATATAGATATAGGTATAATGTGAAACTGAAAACCGGCGAATTAACATTTAATGGAATTGAAATATATATTATTTTTTGCAATTATTACTTCATTTCTTCTTTTTTTCTTTATTTATTATTAAACTTTTCTTACTTTTGTAATAACTACGTAAAATGTCTCATGGGCCAGATTGGCCCACGATAATAAATGAATTGAATTGAATTGAATTAATGATTCTTGGATATTTACCGTAGAATTTGATGGTGTTAAATGAGCTTTATAGATATGTGGGCCTGTCACCAAGGGCAGCGAGAAGCCTCAAAGGAGGCGAGAACCTCCTCTTTCTTTCCCGCCACCTTGCCGATAAAGACTGTCAACGAGGGCCGTTACAAGGGACGCGTTCCGAAATTCACCGCCAGAACTGACTGTGCCGCCGTGAATCGGAACGGAATACACTACTGCCGCCGCTGTGGCATATACAGCAATTTTGGAACAGTCATCAGCAGCTGCTGCCGTCCATTTCGCGGGAAATTTACTATCACCACTTTCGGAGTCGCGTGAAAGAATAAAAAAAGAACAATAAAAAACCTAAGAAATTTAGAAATTTTTTTTTAACATTGGCTCAATTACAACCAGTATATATTACATGGTTTCAGGATACATTCTATTTCCTTTTGAAAATAAGAAATGGGAAAAAATACCAGGAAGCTACGCTATGGTTGAGCTAATGCATAGCAAAAATTAGGAAAAAATTAGGAAAAGACAGTGGTGTGAAAATGCGAAATGTATTTGAGATTATCCATTATAAGTAGGTACATTTTCAAAAAACAACGGAACTACCCGCGCAGTTACTTCAACGGAGTCACCCGCTAGTGACCTCACAACTGTGTGAAATTCACAGTGGAAAAATCATTCGCTTAGACTGAGAATCGAACCAAGATCCCACGATTTCGTGCCGAGTGCTCTAACCAATTAAGTTACCCAGACGTCCTCTTCCACTGTGCATCTCGTAGGGGCTTTAAGGAGCAAGTTGTCTTCACAGGTACCGTTTATATGATGCCAGAGGTGCCCGCATGCGAGTGCTTAGCGCCACAGTCCACGGGGTAAACCCAGCTTTAAACACAAAGGACATTTTCAAAGAACAACGGAACTAGCCGCGCAGTCACTTCAACGGAGTCACCCGCTACTCATCACACATTTGTGTGAAATTAACAGTGGAAAAATCATGTGGGAGCCGCGGCGATGACAGGTGTGAGTATACACGTGTTGCAATAATGTTCATGGAGGAAATTCAATGTGACAATTTACTGCGTAATTAATGCGTATTTAATGTTAATTTTAAATATTGGTTTAGTAATATTTTTAATAATTTTAATCCAGGCTATTTCGTATGCATTGGCTCTGACGCGTACACTGAATGGATTGGCCCTGATGCTCTTTAAACCGATTCCTCGTCCGGAAATAATGCCGATTCTATATACGATGGAGTTCGCTTTACGATCGGTCATCCAGAACGGATTAATATCGTAAAGCGAGGGTCTACTGTACTTACCACTTACTACACACTTTGAACAATATTAGTTTTAAAGTGATATTCAAAGTATTTCATTTTTTGTAAGTATTAATCATTACACTTATCTCACCTTTCATCGCCCTATCCACTTCTTCCTGTGAGGCAATGATATTTATGTCTTCGCCCGATACCATGATGATCACTTCAATCATGGAGTCCATTGCGCATTGAATCGAAAGCGACTCAACCTCCCTCCAGTTGTTTGCTTTGCTGGCACGACTGCTGCCCAAGGGCAGCAGTAGCTGCAGTAGAATCCACAGGAGGGGACGTCATTGGTAACTGCGCAGTACTGCCAGTTGATTACGGAACAATTTGTCAGCTCTGGCAATACCTACTGGCAGTGAATTTCGGAACGCGCCCAAAGATCAACTCCCCACGCGTCAAATTAAATTGAGAGGGTGCTTTCATACTTGGACGGTCCTGGTTTCCCCGCGGCGGCATTGAGGACTTTCTGCATTGCGTGACCAGAGGCAGTCTCATTTTCTTCCAGAAGGGGCGAGTAAGAAATGACAACACGAGGAGAGTCATTCGGGAGAAAATCACGACCGCACACAGCATGTCACTTATCATCCAGTATCAAATTTTCATGATACCTTTCTTAAGTACGAGGCCGGACCTTCACTTTTCTCCAAACACGGATATTTAACGTTAACCCTTTTCAGCCCAAATTAAAGCCTGAATTTTTTTTTCTTTTTTAAGTCTTAAATATACCTAACATCATTAATAAATCGATTTATCCATTAATTTTTGTTTTTTGGTTGAGATTGTTGGTGGGTTCATTTTATCCCAATGAGAATCTGGGACACAGACAATAACATGTACAGCAGTTTTGGTTATTCACGGAATAATACACAAAATGTATGCATCTGGATAAATCAAGATCACTACATTTCCATTTTATTACTGTCTTAGATTTTTTTATTCTGTAACACATCCAACCTTTGTGCTAATGGAACATCATCTAGATCAGCATCGTCGTCATTTGGAGCACTTACGGTACTTTCAGTGATATTATCCATATCAGGTTCAAAATCATGTTCCATTAGAAGAATAGAGGAAAGATTTTCACTCACAGTAGCAGAGTTCTCAATTCTGCCTTGCCCGAATTCCACAACATGATTTTCAAGTTCTTCATCATCTGAAATAAATGTAGTTCATCGTCATCGGAGACATCGCCTTTGAGTAAAATATCTCTAATGTCATCTCTTGATAATCTGGGCATTGTAAATTTTTCATTTTTATTAATTTACCGATAATATACCGATACTTGTACACCAGTCTATATATATTCTAAATTGTATAAATGTCGATGTGCTTTGTGGGCAGGTTTAATCACTATCTCCTACTGGGTCCATTTGGAACTAAATACGTGAAACCACTCAGCACTAAGATTAACTTAAGAGTTTAAATGCTAAATGGTAATTCATGAACTAAAAGGCTTAAGCTAAAAGAAGATGTTTTTTCAAATTAAAAAACTCTATAGAGTATGCCTTGGATTTACTGCAGAGAAACGGGCAAAACACAAGCCACGGCGAGAAGAGCACATGTAGTTGGAAACACAATATCACAGTGCTGCATTTGAGCAAAGTCCGAATTAAGCTGCCATCCATAGGAGGGCTATATAACTAGAAGCATAATGGTGCCAAATGGAACCAGTGGTCTTTCGTGAGCGTCTGGAAAATACCAGTTAATTGTAATGGGTCCATATGGACCCATTGGGCTGGAAAGGGTTAAACGTGATGCCATAAGTTAGCTCCTGAGCTTTTTTTCTTAATGCTGAATCTACTCTTGAAAAATAACACTCATCTATGTAAAAATAATACATGACTGCTGATATAATTGTCGGAAGTCAGGAATACCGATAATCTCTAGAGGTATCCCAAAAATCATTCATTCCAGAGCTACGTCACTAATGGACATATTTGATTTTGCCTTTTATGACAAATTAAAGTCATTTATTATCCTCATTAATAAAATTCGTTGGAAGAAAAAGAAAGACTGACAGCAAGAGCTTAGTGTTTCTCTTTATTTTTAGCCTATTATGCTTTGAAATCTCTAGATGACTAAATGACTCTAGAAAAGCTTAAAATTTTCGTAACAGATAAACCAAAGTCTATAAAATTCGATTTTTTTCCCTTCCAACCTTTACTTCAAGGGATAAAACCTTAATTCGGTATAAACCAATCAGCGCCCAGCGTCACCATAAGGCATTGCTGGAGGAAGGGTCCTATTTTTGTTTCGTGGGAATACATTGTACTATTTTGTTTAAAGCTGATTGTCATCTCAAAGTAGAAGGTAACTGGAGTTCATTTTTCCGTCAGCCTCGTTTTGAATGTTATCCAGAGCAGTTCATCGCAAGAGAAAATATGACTGAGTTTGTGGACCTTGAGTCACTTCAGAATTCGTTGGCGCAAGTAGCTATAATATGTATTTTTGATATAAGTGTTCCTCTATTCTAAAGATATCAACTATGAATATAAAATGTTTTTTTGCGAATTTATTGTTTATTTGTCTTTGGGAAGAGCGTTTATTTTTTGCGATGCCAAATGGCTTCGCTGGGCGCTTGCATGAGCATTTGTAATTACTTCACTAGGTCATATTGATTGACCTCTTTCGTCGATTTAGCTTATACTGATGAACTTTTTTCCAGGCCATGTTTTCTTTTCAATACGTTCTGGAAATACTTTCTGCTGACCCATCCGAAGGCAGTACAACGATTGACTTATATATGGAGCCTGTTGGTGACTATGTCAATTTCACACTCCTTCAAAAGCTTGTATCCTGTGCTGCCATCTAGTGAGGGCTTGTGCTATTGCTAAGTATTTCTTGCTATGTCCTGTAGAGCGCAGCACTATATGCTAGGTCCTGCATCCGGGTCTCCTAGGTTATCTCTCTCTCTCTCTCTCTCTCTCTCTCTCTCGCTCTCTCTCACTCTCTCTCACTCTCTCTCTCTCTATAACCTCTATAACACTTCCGGTACTTCGTTGTAAACTCTTGCGCGTTGTGGATGGAGCAGATGTACGTTGCCTTTTTGAATCAAAGTGAATCAAACTGAAGCAGTGACTTTAATTTACTGAAACATCCATTACCTCATCTGGAAATTCCAAAGAGAGCCGAATGCGCCGAATGTCCTCGCCAACTAAGAGTCCGAAAATGAAGTCGACGAGGTTCAAAACATATAACATTTACCAGGAAAGCAGTCCCGCAGAAATAATAATAGGGAATCAAAGAATTGGAGGTACCAATGGACATGATGATCTCACGGAATCTCTGGGTGAGCCATCAACACCGAAGTATTGTGACACCCATTCCGACTCCTCTGATATAAATGCCGTGTGGTTGCAAAAGAGAATTAAAAACATAGTGAACTGACAGCATCTTTAATTAAAGGGGATTTCAAACACCGCACGAATTCTTTTTCCCAACCAAAATATTCAAACTGCAAAGGCAAGACACCGATAGAAATGAAAATTTCAAACATAGCAGGTGAGTTTTTTGAATCCTCTCGGAGACGCCGGCCACGGATATCTCGAGTCCTAAATAAAACGGCATAATGTCGTATCAAGATTCAAATCTGTGCAGAAGACGGCCAGCATCCTCTGCAAGGCCAAAGACAGCCTTCCCAAAGACGCCAACGAAGGCATCTATTCCGTTCCCTGCAGCTGCGGCTCCAGGTACATTGGACAGATCTGCAGAGCGCTCAAGTGTCACATGCAGGAACATCTGAGAGCCACCAAACAGAGACAATTCCACCTTTCTGCCACTGCGGAACATGCTTGGGAGGGACCGCAACATAATATATTATTCCCGGAAGCGACGATCATCCACAGAGAAAAAAGATATTTCCCCCGTCTCATCAGAGAAGCGGTGGAAATCGCTAAAAACCGCGAAAACTTCAACAGAGACGACGGTTACCCACTCTCCGCTGCTTGGAAAGCACTTTTCCATGAAGAAACGATTCCGACCAACCAGAGAAGAGAACCAAAAAAGGCGCGAAAACGACCCTACATAATACGACGCCTCCCGAACCGAATTGTTACATGGACCTGAGGAAGCCAGCACGACAGCCGGCGAAATATTGTCCTCAACATGAACCAACGCGGCGGAAAACCCGAAAAAAGGAATCAACCTCTATCTAAGCCTCGCGGAATCCTTCATCAAAACTAAGTGCTTATCGTTATGAAGGTGTCCACAACACTTCGTGACATCCGTGAATAGATCGAAGCCGGACGCAGGTCTGTAATTAAGCCGTAGTAATTTATTATCGGACATCACGTCCAATAGAAGAAAATTCAATTTCATATTTTGAAGCAAATTTTTTGAGGGAGCAAGCAGAAGAATCTCCTCCGCATCCACGGAGTACTTTGGCATTCGATTCAACCCAAGATTCAAACCATGTAACCAAAATTAAAAAATTGCAAATGTCTTCAGAGTTCATTTACATGCATTTTATTTCACACCTAAATAGATGAAATCTATGGTTTTTGAGACTGCTACGCTTCAAGGATTTTGCTATCATTATGAGCACCTCTTTTTCTCCGACAGCGTAGCGTTGATGCACTATGGTCACCATACCTATCCCTCGATATCTTTGAAAAAATCATTGAGGTGAATGATTTATTGGTAACTAAACGATATAAATGCCACACGTGATTTTTCATGGTGGTATTATTGGTGGTCCTTCTGCTATCAAAAATATTGCCGACATCCTTGAAGAAATTTCTTATTTACTCAATTATGGCCGGTTTATCCACCTTCGGGTAAGCCGTTTATAATCGGCGGAAGGCTTTTCCAATAGGTAAACCTAAGAAGCGAATTTATCCACAGACGGTGGCGCTTCATCCGCCGGGTAGGATTGTCCGCTACTTCATCCAATACGTAACTTCTTACCCAAGGAGTGAATTAAGTGTCCAGTCCTTTAGGGATAAGCGGCCAACAGTGCAACCACTGATCACGCCAGCATTAAAATACCCCAAATAAGAGCTGGGCAGAGAAAGAAAATAACTTGACATGCAAAATAATTATTATCATTCATTCAGTGATCAAACTAAAGAATTTAGTACCAGCTCAAACACATAAAAGAGAAAATGTAGCAAAAAATGTTATTGAACAAATATCTCGAGAAAGCCTTAGTTTAAACGTCAATGAACTACAAAACTTTTCAAATGAATAAACCTCGTTCACTTTTAACTTGTTAAAGCTTTCCCAAGTCTTTGACAAACATCAATAAAAGAGTAGCAGATTTCATGCAAACAACGATGACAACGAACACATTGAATACAATCACAGTTTTGCTTAATTACGTTGTATTCCTCACCACAACCAACACACTGTTGTCGTTATCAAAATTGATACTAGATTCATCCTGGAACTCTACTTCTGCCTCTGTACTGTTGCTTGACGAAATGCTTTTGTTGTCTATAATTGGTTTCCTCCTCTTTTGTTCTTTAGTAGACACCGGCCTGGACAGCTTTTTTGCCCGCGAGTTTCTCAGATTTCTCCGCGGTTGTCTTGATTTTTGCTATACATCTACATATACGTCATACCCTGCAAGCCACCCAAAGGGTATGTGGCAGGGGGTGCTTCCACATCAGGCATGCATGAATTGTACGGCAGAACACCGAAACTACACTGAAACCAGCGTACCACACATGCAACATTCCATCATCAATCGTTCCAACATGCAAGGGGTACATGGACTACTACTACAGATTCAAAACATCATGCATAAATAAAAACATCAATATTTACATCATGCATAAATAAGAACGTAGAAAATATGAAGAAAAAGATCTACAGTCTAGCTAATGTCACTATTTGCACTATTCATGACGACGATCACAGCTATTATGGTACCGAATGGTACGCGGAAAAAATGAAATTTTATTCCTATCGGTTTTACAATCTATCTCTCTAATTTTATTGGCGCGATCTAATCTGCCGCAGTAGGAGGGGGTTTATAGTATTTTTTTTACGTCGTCAGAGAAATGCTAATGCAATATTTTTACGTGACATAAGAAGAGCTGCCTCTAACTTTCGACATAATAAATTTTGCTCTTTTTGTCTTGCTGGGATGAGAGAAATATTGTTGAGAACCTTTCTTGGTGTAATTGCCTGAGCTGCTTGTCTCGGAGTAACGGGCTGTGATGTTGTAACACTAGGATGTGTGATGAGCTCAGGATCTGCAGTCGAAGAAAATATTTCTCTGTTCTGCCTTGAAGTGCTGGGACCTTCAACCAATTTCTAATGAGTGTTATTCTGCGTGTCCCTGTCGCCTACATTGGTCAGTGAAATTTACAGCGGATCTGCTGTTAAAACACAGGTAGTCTTCTGAACTATTAAGGTTTTCAGGCATACGAATATGCAGGATCGCATTCGGCTGTTGCTCTTGCTTATCATTGGCAGTGCAGCCTATGAAAAAATAGTCTGGAATAGCATCTTCGTTTAAGGGATAAATTCCAGTGGCTGTAAATCCTGATAATGCATTTTCAGAAGTCGCTGCTTTTCCCCAGCACTTACTTAAAAGTTCCCCAAAATGGGTCGTAGTTAGCTTTCGGTTGTTATGGTTAGACAGCCATTTTGATGCAGATGATGTTCAGCTGATTTCAACACGACATGGTCCAGTGGTTGGAGAAAATGCGTTGTATGACTGGGAAGACATAGTAAGATTTCATTGGCTGCGGTGAATTCCAACATCTCCACTGAATTTCAGTGGGAAGCATTGTGATGGTTGTGCCGCGGGTTAAGCCTTGGATTGGGGTTCTGTTCGTGGAGGACGGTCGTTTTGGCGCCAGTACAGGTTAGGGCAGGTAAGGGGGATTCCGCCGTACTCGCAATATGAAAATGAAACAGGAATAAGGATCCTTTTTGGGGTAAGTTATTCCCTAAAAGACCTGAATTCTCTCGGAATGTAGAGCTCACAACGGCAATATAATCTAGGTAAGCTAAAGTATGGGGTTCCAATTTGGCTCCGATAATTTTATCCACAAGGCGTTGGAAAGTTGCTCCGGCGCTTTGTAAACCGAAGGGCAGCACTTTAAATTGGAATAACACAAGACAAGGGATGGTAAATGCCGTTACCTCCCTACTCCCCTCTTCTTATTCCACCTGCCAATAACCTTTTCGGTAAATGTCCGCTTCCGTCACACACCTTTCAAAACCTTTTTTTTTAACCCTTTCCACATAGCGTATCGCCGCAAAAATGTGACAAAAACTATAAAGATGCCGGTATCTAGTGGTAATTTTATTTTGGGGGAATAACTAATCTACGATAAATAGAAAATTTTCAAACATTTAGGTGACGCTCTTCCCGGCCGCCATTGCACTGTTTCCACGTGCAATATGAATGATGGTGGAGACAGGGTAGTATCTTTGCTTGATAGGGTCCGTATTTTCTAACACGATTTTATGCCTCACTACTCGAGTGCGTCCCGGGACAAAATTAAATTGTTTAAGCTCCGCATCCAGGAATCCAATGAGAGTGACAACTTCCTCAGGCGTGAGATTACTCTCGGTGCGTAATGCTGCCTCCAAACCCACACTATTCTGCGCAACGGAATCGTAAGACATTATGACGGGGATCTCGGTGGCGCCGGTTTTAACCGTATTTTCCGCTAAGTCTAATTTCGCGCCTACCCTCGTTAGGTAGTCCGTTCCCATTACGACACTGTATGGCATACCGGGGAGGAGGTCAAACAGCACCTCTCTTCCAGCAGCTCTTTACCGCCCGCGCGAACGGGAAGGGCAGTGGATTTTAGACTGGAAGCCCTACGCTCGTCTGCCATTTCAAGCTGGGTATTTCGATCACGCATGGGAATGTTTAACTCGCGCAACCATTTTTCCACGTAGGCATTGACGACGGACTAGGTGGCTCCAGTGTCGACAAATGCGGGCCATTTCCGATTATATATCTTCACTTCTACAAAAATCCGCCCGGTGGCACTGAATACGGAAGGAGATGGTTTGCACATAAAACCCCGCACCTTTTCGAGCCATTCTTCCCAGCTGTTTTCCAGGCAAGGCGGTTTTGACTCCCCAACGCGACGTTTACGGCCTGTAATTAAGAACGCCGCGCCAGGGTTTCCAGAACATTCGCACGTTTGAACCGTCCTCACCTTTTTCCCGCAACGGTGGAAAAACTTCAAAAGAGGTTTCTTACATTTGCGGAAAAAATGACCGGCCACCTTGGAATTCCAAAAGCCGGTAGGGGAAGATCGGTCCACCGGCGCCGATTTCGTGGTCGTCGTCACCACCGATTCGCACGCACCCTCGCGTCTAAAAGCAATTCTGGGTCAACCTTCTCTGATGGTCTCGGAGGGGGTTTGTAGGCTTCTCTTTGTGCTCTCTGCTCTTCAAGAGCTCGCCCAAAGAGAAGCAATTCGCGCATAGACGAGAAGATTATTTCAGGGATTTTGACAAGGTATTCCGGATGCAAGTTATGGTATGCCAACTCTACGAGCTCGCTCTCGGGCAAAGGCCGATTTAGGTGATCGTTCATCGCAGATACATACGTAACATAATCTGTGATTCTCTCACTTGCGCCTTGGGTTCGCCTGAATAAATCTTTTATTAACCTCATGCCATAGAATACAGGTTGATACGCTTCGCGAAGTCTTTCTTTGAAAGTGACTTAGGAATTTAAAGAGGCTTTATTGGCCCTAAACCATTGCAACGCCTTGCCTTTTAGAATCTCTGGGGCGAGACAGAGCATAATATTGTCGGAACATAATTAAAGGTTTGGAACTCGTCGCACGATTATACAAAGGAAACTACGCTTTCCGACTCCTGTCCCGAGAAAACAAGTCCCAAGAGATATTTAAGTTAAATGGTGCTCAAAGTGTAATAACGAGTGGAAGGATACCTATTTGATCGTTTACTGAAGAGTTCGCCCGCCTTAGACGTCTAACTGTGAAGGACTATTTGATACCTGTTCATATATCTATACTTCTACTTGCAATATCGCCACAGCAGACGTTGGCTCGCATTGTCAAAGGGAATATGTGTTCAGGCGCTTTCGCTACATTATGTTAAATATACTAGTTTCCGAAATGCTTCTTCATTATACTCAACGCTTCGAGAACTTACCCTGTCTTCCATTTGGGAGCCCTAGACTCATCTACATCTACGTCATACCCAGCAAACCACTCAAAGGGAGTGTGGCAGGGGGTGCATCCACACCAGGTATGCATGAATGATACGGTAGAACACCGAAATAACATTGAAACCCGCGTACCACACATGCAAAGCGCCAATTAAAAATCAAATAACCAAGAAACATTCTATCGCCAATCGTTCCAACATGCAAGGGATACAAAGACTACTACTACATATTCAAAATATCATACATAAATAAGAACATCAATATTTACATCATGCATAAATAAGAACGTAGAGAATATAAAGAAAAAGATTTACCGTCAGCCTTATTGTCCTTAACCGCATTTATTGTCACAATTCGAACTATTCATGACGACGATCACAGCTGCTATGGTCCCGAATGGTACACGGAAAAAATGACATTTTAAACCTATTGGTTCTACAATCTAGCTCTCTAATTTTATTGGCGCGATCTAATCTGCCGTAGTACGAGGTTTTTTATATAAATATATATAAATATATAGGATTATATATATAGGATCTACACTTAGGATCACTCACGTGACGAATATATAAAAAGCTGGCCAGAGAGAGGCAGACGCTAAACACAGAAAAACAGAAAAAAATGAACACACTTACAGAGTTTCTTAATATTTCGGTGCCACTAGCACCTTGTTCACAAGATCGTAGAAGACTCTCTCTCAATTAAAGAGGAAACTTACAGGGGGTAAAAAGACGAAAGTAAAGAGAGAGTCTTACTTAGAGACGTTTCGGGTGTTATCCCTTCTTCAGTCACACAGAGAATGCACTGCTCCAATGAGGGTAGGAGAGGGGAGGTTATGAGAGGGGGGACTGGGAAGGTTAATAGTGCTGGGCCTGGCTGATGGGGCTGGGGGAAGGTTGATACAAAGTTATGATGATAGGGGACTGGGAAGAGCCAAGAGCTGGGAAGGCGCGGGGAGGGGGGGTTAGAAGCAACAAAGTAACAGAATGATCAGGGAGGTGAATGATCCTGGGCCAGGCTGACTGAACAGAGGGAAAGTTGCAACAAAATAATGAAAGGGGACTGGGAGGTGACTAACATGGAAGGAACGGGAGTAGCAACAATGTAATGGAGGGGCGGTGACAGGTAAGGGGAGGTAAAGACAGGCTAATTCAGGTGAGGGGAAGTGATTGGTTGAAGTTGGGAATGGGGGGGTGCAAGAAACAGAGAGGAGTAGAGAGCTAATGGAGAATATTGAGTCCAGGGGGGGGGAAAAGCTTTGCAGAACCAGATTATTGCCATTTCAGTAGTTCTAAGTTCTGTATTGGAAGCATCAGCGGGGAGGGCGTGGAGGATGGTGAGGTGGAAACAGGAGACGAAGTGAAGATTGTGAGTAGTGGCATGTTTGGCAACAGGAAAGTTGGGAGGAGAGGATCTATGGCCGTTCATACGGATGGATAAGGGATTGCTAGTTTCCCCGACGTAAAAAGAGGGGCATAATTTGCATTGCAGGAGATAAACTACATTGAAAGAGGTGCAGCTGCCATGACAAGAGATAGGAAATGGGGTCGGGTTGTTAGGGCTTTGGAAAGTAGAGAGGCTGCGTATTAGGGGGCAGGTTTTACAGCGAGGTCTATGGCAGGGAAAGGTACCAGGGACTTGAGGAGGAGAAATGGTGGGAGGGGATTGGCGGGGGCGTAGAATATTGCGCAGGTTGGTTGGTCTTTTGAAGGTGAGGGTAGGACATTTGGGAATTAAATCTGCGGTGAGTGGCCTGTCTCGCAATATAGGGAACAGTGATTTGAGGGTGAGGTTAACTCGATGAAGCCCCGGAAAGAATTTGGTACAAAGGTTTAAAGGCGATTCGGAGGTGGGTCTGGGACGAGGAGTATAAGGTGTGGTGGAGGGTAGGATGCGACTATCAAGGAGAGGGGAGGGGTAGCCGCGTTTAAGGAGAGCATTTTTTAAATTTTGAAGGTGGTGGTCGAGAGAGTTTTTGGAGTTGCAGATTCGATGCGCACGAACAGATAGGGAGAATGGAATGGATCGTTTCGTATGGTAAGGGTGGCAGCTGCTAAAATGGAGATATTGTTGACGGTTGGTGGGTTTGATATGCAGGGAGGTAAGAAATTTGTTCTCAGAGAGAGAAATTTCAGTATCAAGGAATGTAAGGTGGGTGGAGGAGATGGTGGAGGTGAATGAGACAGAAGACGAGGAATTGAGGTCAGAAAGGAAGGTGGACAATGATTGAGGACCGTGTGTCCAGACGAGGAAGATGTCGTCGATAAATCGGACCCAGAAAATTGGTTTATGGGACTGCAGTGATAAAAACTTCTCTTCTAGGGCGCCCATGAAGAGATTGGCGTATGATGGAGCCATTCTTGTGCCCATAGCAGTACCTTTGATTTGGAGGAAAATTTTGTCATTGAAGGAGAAGGCATTTTTGTTTAGGACATGTTCTGAAAGCTTCAGAAGGAAGTCAGTCGAGGGGACTTGAGGGGCGGGGCGGAGGCAAAGAAAGTGCTTTAAGGCATAGAGGCCTTCACTGTGGGGTATTGAGGTGTAGAGGGAGGTGACGTCAACAGTGGCCATTAAAATACTACTCTGGCGGGGAATTTGTAGGCTGTCTGCTCTCATTTAAGTAAAATAGCGTAATAATTTATCAGACATTAATTGAGGTGTCATCGAAGACAGAGCAACTGAGAGACAACGAAGGAAGCACCAGATAGAATAAACTCCTTAGATTTTTCGATGATTAACATATATACAATATCCGTATTTAATAAGTGGGAGGTAAAGTATGGCATTTTGATCAATATAAGTCTCTAAAAATCAAAAAGTCGGTTCTCCTATGAACAAGTTCACGAGTACTGCTGCCAATACACGATCATGTTGTCTAAGTTTGGCCACTTGAAGACCGAGGTAACGACCAGTCAGCTATTTGAAATAAAAATTATTCCTCAAAAGCGTCTTCCTTATTCTTTTTACTCATAAGTAGATTCTAGGGAAGTTCTGTTACCTCGGGAATCACATGAGTTTGAACCCAGAATTCTTACATGAAAATCAGGTCATCAATGCCTTGTCACCATTCTTAAGCAGTAACGGTTTAAACATTGAGTGAATTTTACCATTCTATGGCACGGGATGTAACCACTATCAGAACAGGAATACTCGCGTATCACCGATCGAATCGAGCAAATCCCCCGAGGAATCACTAAAAGAGGGCAAAGCAACGGGTGTGTTCGCCAACCCTCGCCTCCTTCCTCCTACGTATCACCTCTGCCCACACACACGTCCCCTTCAGTTGTTTCTGCACAGCATTCGCTCCTTCGAAGGACATAGGCCTTCCACGTAAACAATCAACCTCGACGTCAGGAGAGCGAAAGATGAGAAAGGGGATCCGAAGTAGCCATGACTACCGATTAAAACGATGTTGCCCTCGAGGCGTCCGTGGCAACGAGTCAATCTTACCTGACTGACCGTCCCCTATCCCCATACCCTTCAGATTTCATTCGCTCGCCTTATTCCGCTGGCGCCCTTTCCTCCCTGCGGCGGGGAAGAGAAGGCGAGCGGTAAGCGAAGTGATCTTTGAGCCCCTCGGGGCAGACGTGCCACTTGGGTAGAACGGAGGAGAGACTCTTCTCCTTTTTCGTATCTCCCTGGGAGAGGAAAGTGAGTGAGTGGGGGAAAGGATGGGTTTCAGCCGCGGAATGAGAGAGAGAGAGAATTCCGATCGACACGCAAATGTCAAGGACAGGCATCAAACAGTCGATCCCTTCAATTCTCCCGTCACAGTCGCCGCCTTCCAATACTTAGTTCTCCCTCCCTGTCTCATTCCCGTTTGGTGTGTTCAGTCATCCAATCCGAGCCACACAAAAGAGAGCAAGGCGGACACACACAATGCTGGAATCAAGTTCGCTAAATTCCAACACATATGACGCATCAGAATGTTCACCTCCCTTTAACATTTATCTCACATCAGAATTCTTGTAGGATTTGACTCTTTTCCGACTCGGTGGAATAATTGTTGACCAACAATTATCCCAATATGAGGAAGACCCGTGTAGACTTTCCCAACTGAGGGTCCGAATTCCGTTTCGTGGTGTGCAGTCTTAATTTGCTTGTGAACAATGTTTGCTAAAATTCAATTCATAGTTTAATTACCGAGCACAATAATATTAGTCTAAGTCTTTCTCTTTGCCTATGTCCCACTCCTTTGTGGAAAATCCTTTTCTTAATCTCCATCCCTCCCTGCTTTGGCCTTCCTCCTCCCTCCTGCCTTTCTCTATTAAATCTTCCGCTGCATTTTCTTACCATCTAACTTTGGACCATCCTACACTTCTCTTCCCAGGCACCACTAATCTTTACACTTTGTTTTCCACGTACTCATCACTCCTCCTCTCGACACGCCCAAAGCACCTTGATCTGCCTTTGTCTTTTGTCTTTGTCCTCACTGGTTCCCCTTTAAGTGTCCCTCTGACATATTCATTTCTTATTCTATCATCCCTCGCAATTCCACTCATTCACCTCAGCATTTAAATACTTGCAACCGCAACTTTTTTTCCGCACTCTAGATGTTTCCAAATACTTTTCACTGAAGTTCATTGCTGGTCTCACTACCACGTTATCATTATTTTCTTTCATTCTATCACTCACTCTCATGTAGCGCAACACCCCACTCACTTTCCTCCAATTTGACCATGAGCATTGGATTCTATTGAATACCTCAGCTTCTAGGCCTCCAATCTTCTCCAGGATTGCTCCCAGGTCTCTGCATTTCCTATATGCTTGTGCAATTGCCTCCCCCTTGCCACTTGCCACTGAGGCATCAATCTGCGGGTCTTGAACATTTCGGTGCAGCCGTTTGTGCGCGGCTATTTATGCTCGAGCAGTTCGGGCGCAGCCCGTTTGGGCCTAAGGACGTTCCGATTAAAACTCGGCTGGCAACGATGCTTTTATGATTAATCATCTCATATGATACCCTATAATGTGACTAGTGACGGTATAACCAAATGTTTAAAATAAAATTATTAATATTACTTCAGTGGTATACAAAAAATTATAAGCTAAAACTCTTTAGAGCACTCTTAAAACAAAAGCTATGTTGAGCAAATAATCCACAATACTAGGGGAGGGATGAAAAATTAAATTGAGGTCAACAATGATCTCATTTACTTAAAGTGAATGATAAATTAAAGGAATTCTTTAAACGTTTTTTCTGCACTGAAAAATGTGAATATGAGAAAAAATATAAATCAAAATTAGTGAAAAAGACTACCTCAGGTCATTCTATAGTTTCATCTACATATTCATAATATCTTGAAATCCACCCCAAAGGTGACTGGCCACCAGAAGTTAGTTGCCACCAGAATACACTACAATAAACTAGAAAAATTCCACCAACATGCACAACAATATAAGTATGCTACCAATACCATGGAGACCATTTGTGTTAATGTTTTTCGAAACAACAGAAAAGATGGTATCACAAGAATCATGCAGGAATCGTAACAAACTTAATATTCATACTACGTCACTGGTTAAGAACCAAACATTATAGAGGAAGTTAACTAATCGGTTACACTACCAGTCAAACTAACCAACTTTAGCAGCGATTATGATCTCTAATTGATCGCGGGAAAAGCGACATTTTAAACCTGTCTCCACTGCAGTCCTTTCCTGTATTTAATTCTAATGCAATGATCTACCGGAGAATGTTGGCGTTCGTAAGATGTTAATAACTTCGTTTGAATATAAATTGGTTTTGAATTTTAGTTTGAGTATTAAGAAAACTCAGGGTTAGTTGAGGCTCCACCCTTTCGTTCCCTAATTTGACCCTCGACCCTCGAGTGAGAAGCTCCTCGCGGACGACCGACTCACTCAGCGCAGTAGGGGCTCAGGGAACTAGAATCATCTCTTATTTAATATTATATTTTATGTATACCATATCAACTATTATTCACTAGAAATTTTGCTACTTTCCAAAATACCAAATATTGCAACTAATGATGAATGTTATCGTTATCCTCGGCAAATACGATAAAATCGTCTTACCCCAGCCGGGTATTCTCGACATGCCTTGCAGGGTAATATGTAGATGTAGGTGTAGATCATGCAGAAAGCTGAATCAAGCCAAACATTTCAAGCTGGGTTAGTTGTGGCAAGTTTATAAGCACAAGTAAAAGGTCAACCTCGTGGGAGTCAGTGTTTCATGGAATTGATCGAACGCAAATATTATGGTCCCTTATTATACTTGGAAAAAATAGCATGTTAAATCGATTGGTTCTGCTGTTTTTTTCCTTATTCTTATGCCTGTACGTTTCTATCATAAAAGTTTGCCTCAAAGAAAATGTGTCGATGGCCCGGAATAAATTGTCTGCCTCACACGTGCAATTTGCATTTATTTATATTAGGTAGATATGTTTTTTCCCTACCTTTAATAAGAGCTTCCTACACTAATTCCTTAAACAATTCAGGAATGCAGCTCAGTATATCAGAAAAACTTTCAACAAATCTTGCTCATCTCTGCTGTGCTCAATATACTTTTGACAGTCAGCCTTCTTTGTTAGGATCCCATCTGAAATCTTTCGGCTCAGAGTGAGGTATCACGAAAAATGGAAGGTGTGCAGGACACGGGCAGAAATGACCCAAGAGCAAAGGGTTTTAGACCCAAAAGCAGAACAGCTTCGTGGCCTAATCCGGAACAGTATATGGTTATCTCCCCTCTAATATCGCTCAGAGGTTTTCGAGGGGAAGATAACTATATTATGTGGGCTATCAGGGGGTGCCGTGGGAGTTAATGTAATGCGGTATAAGCTAAGCGTTAGCAACCAAGGTTTACATCTACAATTACATTTGCCCATCGCACTCCTGATGATGAAGTGAGAGTGCACGTATTTTGATCCATATTCTGCAATATAGAAAACAACGAGTGCTGTGTGAGAACTCCGTGATGGAAGCCATCACACTCTTTTGCACAACTAAATTGTGGTTGTTGGTCAAAGTTTACGACTCTGTTGCATCATGACCACATGGGCATTGGGAGCAATGGCGTTCGCATTTTGGTGCATGTGTGATGATGGATGCGCCCGCGCGGCTTTTGTGTTTTTTGTGTTTTCTCTTTGCCCGCTAGAGGGCCGAGGGGAGCCCTGCGCTGCACATGTGTGCAGCGGCGACAGTAGCTCTACGTTAGTCAGGCAGCAAGGTCGGATGCGACCAAGGGAAAGTGGGCGTTTTGTACTCTGTACTATGTGACCTGTACTTACTCCTGGAGTAAAAGTATTATTCGTTGGAAATACCGCAGTCTCATTGTTGCGCCGGCAGCTCGCTATTTTAGCATTAATGCCGTCAACAGTGCCTCTTCTCCATGCGCGGCCAATGCAATTTTTCCCCAACCAATCAAGAAAGGTATTTGAGTCAGGTGGTACGTGAGCACTTAAAACATCTGCTGCAATTTGGCCCCAGTCCAAATTTTCCAGAGGTTATAATGCCAACGACGAGATCATTTTCACCTGATAGTTCAGTCTAGTCGCAATGCGAGTAGGCCTGTAAGCATGAATATATATTATGGATCGTGATCTTGTCGCCAAAAACTGTTGTCTAGAATTCCGTAAACAAACAACTTTTTGGAAAGTGGTGCCACCTACAAATGAAAGACGGTAGTTCCAATGTAAATACAGTTGACAAATTGTGTATAAACACGTTTTACCGGTTTTAACATGCATATACATGGGTTTTACTTACAATTAATCATAATGCAGTGGGCAGTGAATAAAAAATATAGTAATACACGGGGGACGTAATTATATTTTTCTTTAATACCCTCCGGTCTACGCATATATTTTATTCCTCTCCAAATTTAATTACACAAATTCACAATTAACTTCTTAGTACTTCATGAATATCGCTGTACGGAAATTTCATAATAATGCGAGGTGACTTCATGAGTGTTCCCAATGGCCATCATTGCAGAATAGGTAAAAAGGAATGAACATCAAATTTCTTGTCTCCCAATTTGTTTATTTCTCAGTCAGATTCTTGTCATTTGTGTGAATGATGTGGTGACGTGGTATTGAAACAATGATATAAAAAATTGGTTTGCATCAGATTCCAAGAAAGTGAAGTCAAAACATAAAATCAAGGGGGCATGAACTAGAGCATGTTCAAAGAAATTTACTTCCTAGAGTCATTTTCAGGCAAAGAGCATGATCCTCATTTCCATTCCGCACGCACGTAGGGAGCCGACTTAGGCATGTTACAACTAGGAAAAATCGAACTAAAATATCCCCTCTAAATTACAAATAAAAACGTTCGAGACGCCAAGTGAAAGCATTCGCGCAAATGAATGACTATTTTTGAGCGAGTATCTCTCCTTCAAGGAATTGGACGCTTCTATAAGAATTCGTGGCCTTTGAACCCCTTTCGACACGCAGAGAGAATCTCTTTGAAGGCGAACACTGTACGTTCCCACCTACGCCATCTACGGAAGCCCTCCCAAGAGTCGGCAAAGTTTTCACCTCCTGGTCTCCCCACCTCCCCCGTAAACCACGACCCGCCCTCCAGTCGCTAATCGTGCGAGCGAAATCAAAAACCGACCTTCCTCCCAAATTGCCATAACCTTCTCAAATGAATTCTATTCCTGGTTTGACGTCAATGGAGGCGGAAAAGAGATCGAGGCCCACAATGGAGCTGCAGCATGCTCGTGTAGAGATGCTCTGATGTGCATCCCTGTGCGACACCAACGCCAAATTAACACAGTGGATGGAATAAACATAAAGCCATCACATAAAGAAAAATACCGGGGAATTACCTTAATTTTAGACGTATCATGTAAAACACACATGGGAAGCCGTATACCACACAGCCTTAAAGTAACTAGGTTTTATCAAGAATATGGAAGTAGGAAGATCCTCGGATAAATAAGTGCTACTGTGTAAAGAAAGGTGCTAATTTGCTCTGATTAGGCCACTAATAGAAAACTCCGCATCCTTCTTGATTATCTGGAAAGTTGATTTAGCTCAAAAAATGAATAAAATACAAATGAAAGCTGCTTTTAACGTTGTTCAAATCTATTAGGAGCGAACGAAGAATTTTCAGAGGGATTTGATTGGGAGATGCTATACTTGGATGCAGAGTGCTTGGCTGAGTTTTTTTGAGAAATTTGGAACAGATGTGTTTCACTGAATATCAATTTGATGCCGCACTACATCTCTACGTCCGACATAGGCGATAACATACCAGGGATACACTGCCGATCAGATTTCGTTCTTCAAACGCACAATACATCTACATCTACGTGATACCCTGCGAGCCACCACGAGGATGTGTGGCAGGGGGTGAAGATCACCAAGCATTAACCATTGACATGCAAGTAGGATATTTAAGGGAGATATGCTAGATAATAGGGTCACATGGAGCTAGATGGCTAGTATCTACATAATAAGGAAGGGATCATTGGTTGCTATTACAAGCATCATGCACTACAGACTACTCTAACTATATTTCACCTACCTATCCCTTTGCTACGCTGCCTATTGCTCTCTCTTATAGTTCGAGGGAAAAATGACATTTTAAATCTATCGGTCCGACAATCTATCTCTCTAATCTTGTTAATATGATCAAACCTAGCATAATACGCAGGGGTTCTCAATATATATCTAACGTCATCTGTGAACAAATCGGTTTCGAATTTACTTAAAAGTTTTAACCTATATTTTAACCTGCGTTCTGATAGTAATTCCCATCCTAGTTCCTCTATTAAGCTCGTAACACTTATACAATTATCATAACGGCCTTTAACAAACCTAGCAGATCTCCTTTGCACGCGCTCTAATTCTTTTATCAAACCTTCCTCCCATATACTAGCGGCATATTCTAAATGAGGCCTGACAAGTGTAAAATAGCTTCTTTCTCGTAATCTCTCATCGCATTTGCCTAGAACCCTTTCTACGAATCCTAATCTACGGTTTGCTGCACTAGTTATTTCTCTGATGTGTTTCCCCCATGACAGGTCTTTAGTGATGGTGACGCCTAAATATTTAATAGATTCTAGATTAGATATTTTCTTTTCTTTGATACAATATCTATTCCGGGGAAAGCCATTCTTTTTCCAAAAGTTCATTATCGCGCATTTCTTCAAATTTAATTCTGGCTGCCAACAATCACACCAATCATCAATCGCATCTAAATTTTTAGCTAAAAACTGTCTGTCCTCTTCATTTCTAATTTCCTTATACACTACTGCATCATCGGGAAAAAGACGGAGCTTGCTATTTTTTACTACACTATTCAAGTCATTTACGTACAGAAGAAATAAAATTGGGCCTATCACGCTTCCCTGGGGAACACCCGATGTAACTTTTACTTCGCCGGAGCTGACACCATCTAATACCACCCTTTGAACGCGTTCATGTAAGAAGTCTCCTATCCACCCTACTATATTACAGTCTATCCCGTATGATGCTAACTTCGCGAGTAACTTACAGTGGGGAACCTTGTCAAATGCTTTTCTAAAGTCAAGAAACGCTGCATCTACCTGTACGTTACCTTCTCCGGAAACTAAAATATCGTGAACAAAAAGACCTAATTGAGTTTCGCAAGACCGTCCTTTTCTGAACCCATGCTGGTTTGTTATTAATAAATCCTGGCTGTCGAGGTGTCCCATTATTGATGTAACTATGATATGCTCTATAATTTTACATGATAATGACGTTAATGATATTAATCTTTAATTACTTGGCTTTTCCCAATCTCCGCTTTTATAAATTGGGGTCACGTTTGCTATCTTCCAGTCTTTGGGAACCGAGTGTTCTTCGAGGGATTTGTTAAATATTACTTTAAGATACGGAGCCATTTCGAGGGCTAATTCTTTATAAACACGAGCTGGAATTTCATCAGGACCTGAGGACTTGTTCGGGCTAATGTTACTTAGTAAGGATATGATTCCGCTACAAGATATATCGATTGGGGGCATTGGTTGTTGAAATTGGTCTGGTATGGTTTCGCGGAAACTATGCATAGATTGATTAAAAACTCTCTGAAAAATGTAATTCGAAAAATTTGCCTTATCTAAACTGGAAGTTACTATTTCGCCACTATTGTCTTTCAAGGAATTAACCGTTGACTTTTTAGTTCCCTGTACTTCCCTAAATAACTGACAATAATAAAAAAATGAGCTACTCCACAAAGCTGTCAAATTACACGTCAACTTTAAACCTCCCATGAAACCACAACTTTTAGACGGCTGGCTAATGTCTTAGCACCCCATGTCGCATGCCCTTACGGTGACTTGCAGAGCAGTTTGCCCATGTAGTGGTCGTGTACTGATAACAGCAAGGACCCCACGTGTCGGCCGTTGCCAAGGCAACTTAAAGATTAACCCGACCTTAGATATACTTGGGAGACGAGTTATAAAATATCCTTTCCATATTATATGAGTACATGTGCGAAATATTATAATTCAAGATGTAGGAATGAATTGAAACATAAATCTAGGTAACTTCTAATGAATTCTGCTTCGAAAGCGGCGACAACAGGCAATTGGATAGAAGGTAGAACAACGCTACCGTATCCGAATTGTGCAGTAACAACCAACAGCAGTGGATAATAATACTCTCTAAAATGAATTTATTACTGAAGTAAACCGTCGTGGATTCGGAAACATGAAACTAATGTAGGAACAAAGGATCGCGTCCTAAACGTAGCACGCGCATGGAGTTGTTAAAAAGCGAAAACCAAAGGCCGGATAGATGGAAGAATTCTTAGGGAGTGTGGAGTGAGAAGCAGGTGATGAGAGTCGTGATTGGGAGAAAGAAAAGTGTACGTAAAATAGTGCCGGTGATTTTGAGGGAGAAAAATAATTTCTGTCACAGTCCATTAAATATAACAATGGCCACCTCCACATCAGATGTGTGTAAAATGCGATGGAATCCACGGGGTGCTGTAGAATCTACTTCCAACCCCCAAAATCGGGTTCGAAACGCGATATCGGTGGGGATTTGACATCATTTGTGAGGATAGGGGTGGGAATTTAATATCTTCTTGGGTTTCATAGAAAGGGCACTTAAAATATAGAAAACAGTTAGTCAGATTGGACATTAAGCCTTGGGCTCTAGAGCATTCTGCAAAGATTTAATGGCGAGGCCGGCATGTTATCCGTCCTTCTTCCATTCCCGAAGTTGCCTTTCCGTTAACAATGATCAACGAGCAAAACTTAAATAGGTACTTCAAACGACGTCAAATATCAATCGTATTCCTAAATAAAAAGCCAATGTTCAAAGTTGTTTTTATCAATTTAACATCTTCTACTAAAAGTATTCCATTATTTTAAAGATCATTATCAAAATATTCGCGGGCATGTATAGTTTGCATAACATCCCATATTTAAAAAGTGCAAGAAGTTTACAAAGCTTCCTTTCCTGCACAAATGTGACTTTCTGTGCCTCATAAGACGACCTTTGTTATATCAAAGCGTTAAAGCAAATTTCTTTAAAAAATGATACATGCAACAATGTGTCGTCTACCTTACTCAGAAGAGTTGCATGACATACTTCTCGTGCCTAACATTCTTTTCAGTGTGCTTACTAGTGACCACTTAATGGTCGACCGCATTCCTCGAATGCAACCACATGGCATGATGTGGTTGTCCACTGACTGCTGTTTAACCATTCGATTATCAGTGAAGAGGATTGGGAGATAGTAACTCATGGAAGTCAATCAGTTTTACTTTACCTCATGTCATTCAAGCCTAAATAAAATCAAGCGCAGCTACAAGCATGACAACCAATTTACCTATTTTCAAGGAATTTTCCATCAAATACAACTCTGAGAACCGCATAACGGACGTGTGGCTGGGAATGTATGGACACCTGGCGGGTGAAGGTGTGAAATGGTAAAGTGAATTACGGGTGTGTTTGGAGTGGAGCTCTGTTTTTTATAATGGCTACTTACTGCGCGTGGAGAGAACGAAATTTGTTCCTCTGTGTTCGGCAATATATCTCTTTTAGTTTATCGCTTCTGTCAGACCTGAATGCGCAGTGTGGCGCCTAAACGATATTCTCCCTTTCTGCTGTCTAATAAATGCTAGCAATAAATTCGAGGTGTGACCAAACCAGAGCGATTCAGCGCCACTCTTTAACTTTAACATACTTCTTATTGCGCTCCAGATAAATCCTAGTTTCTTTAATACAGTGTCGCATATATTTTGTATGTATGTTCCACACGACATATCTGCAGTTAAGTTGATTTCAAGTTGACTTTATCTAAAGTTTACTTTGTTTGCTCTACCCGCAGTGTCGATATGGTGTTGGTGTAATGACCTCCACATTAAGTGTATAGTGGTGTTACAGTTTCAGGCCTCACTTTGTGGAACAGCGACACATGAAAAGAGAACTCGCTTTGTACTTTCCACACTGTTTTATTCTCTCGGACCATGGTTTCGACAAAGTTATGTCATTATCAAGGTACAAATTAACATTTTCGTTGTCCATATATACCAAACAGAGGGCGGGTGGGGGAGACGAGGGAGGGAGGGAGGGTGGGGAATAAAAGAAAGGGGGAGGAGGGAGGGAAAGAAAAGATTGGTTGAAAGGAGAATGACGGCAATGGAGTTGGTTAGGGGATTAACAATAGACGAAGACAAGGTTGAATATATGACGTAAACAAAAATTAAAAGTTGATTGATATCAGAGATGAATGCACGTCAAATGTGAGGTAATTTGCCAAATTTGAATTTTGTTTGACGCCATTTACAATTTCATATTGTTTGAGGAAATCTAATTTTTTTCCCTTATCCTGTACTTGTATGTAAAATGTCCGGTTTAAAGTCACTTGAATGATTACAATGTAATAATGTTTGGCAAACACGAAGAAATGTCACCAGTTAAAAAACATTTTACATTGGCGTCTATGCTCCTTAATCCTAATTTAAAATTTCCGTCCAGTTTGGTCGATGTACCTAGAGTCACATGAGTCACAATTTAAAGCATGTCTTTTCAGTAAAGTCTTCCCATGTATTGTGGTGCATTTACTCACAATAAGATACAGTTGTACCCCCACTCCTAGTATCTCGTACGAACGTTGTTTAGGTCCGATAATAGAACTTCCAAGTCCGCGTCTTCACAAATTTCGTGTAAGATGACTGCATCGTCTGCATATAATCTTAATTTATATCTAACTCGAGAACATAGGTCATTTAAAAAAATGAATAAGAGAAGGCGAATGACGCTTCCAATTCCACTGGATGCGACTCTAATAATATCAGAGCTAAAACAATAAATAACTACTTTTTTTGCGGATACTGAAAAAGTCCCTCATGTAATTCCTTCTTTTTGTATTTACTCCGCGTGATTGCAGTTGTAATAGGAGTTTTTTGTGAGGAAACTTTTTGAATTCTTTCCTGAAATCAAGGAATATCGCGTCGACTTGCATTTTCTATTCATCTAACATTAGGATATTATAAG
Organism: Ceriagrion tenellum; assembly: GCA_963169105.1. Taxonomy (NCBI): domain Eukaryota; kingdom Metazoa; phylum Arthropoda; class Insecta; order Odonata; family Coenagrionidae; genus Ceriagrion; species Ceriagrion tenellum. Next base: position 139,063,984 of record OY720641.1, on the reverse strand, counting down.
TTAAGTTGTTGTTTCACAGGATCTACCCTTCCGGAATTCACAGTGACTGTCATATAAGAAATGTTGATTACCCAGGTAGGTTATAATATTGCTAGCAATAATGTATTTGAGGATCTTGCATAAAAGCGACGTTAACAATATAGTCTGTAATTTCCTAGGTCATTTCCCTATTTCTATTCCCTATTTTAAAAATTGGTGAGACGTTGGCAATTTTCCAATATCTGGGTACTTTGCTTTGGATAATGTTTAACTAAATATAATTTCTAGGAATGGAACGATCTGTGGCACTAACTACTTGAGCACACGTTCAGGTATTCCTTCTGGATCTGTGGACTTGTTACTTTTAATTGAATATATGTTATTTGAATTTGTGTTAAGAGGTATTGTACTGAGATTATTGAATATATGAATTTATGTTAAGAGATATTTTACCTATTAGTATAAAATTAATGATTTATTCTGCAATGGTTGAGAGTATATTAAGATATGGAATCACAGTCTGGGGAATGGCATCAAATACTCTGTTAAACACAATTGTCAAGAACCAAAAGAGAATATTGAAATTAATTGATACGGATGATTCCAAGCATTGTTGCAATACTGACCTAAAATCCTTGTGTACTAAATATAATATATTAACTGTTGATAAAATGTTTAAATGGCTTATTATTATAGAGAACTATTTCAAAAAAGAGCATAAAATACCATGTAACAATACACATTTTATGGATAAACGTAACAGTCCTTTGTTAGAAACGTATTATTACAAGAATACGTATGGTAAAAGGTTGCTAAAGTATGTTGTACCTCATACCTTTAATTGTATGCCTAAGACTCTGCATAATCTAAAATCCTTGGCCGAAATTAAAACAAAAGTGAAACAATTGTTAATTAGCGAAATTGCGAATATGTAATAGCTTATAACAACATGATATTTATAAGTAATAATAATTTTTCCTATTTTGGTTTCAATATTCCTTATAAATTTAAATGTTATGTTATTGTCATTGAATTATTTTTATGAAATTAAAATTATGATGTAATATAAATGTAATGTAAGCAATATACCAGTAGGGTAATTTTTATTTAGACTATTAAATGTTATGCTTGTAATATGCCACTATGTAATATAACAATGGAACCTTCTGACAAGCCTGATGGCTTAGAAGGACCAAGTTTTTTAATGCAAATAAAGGTATTCATTCATCATCATAGTTGTTTAGTATTTCTATCACGTTGAATAATTATGTCATTCATCGTCTGATTTATGTTAGGACTATCTGAATTATGTATTGTGTCATCTTTAGTGTGTACACTTCCGAAGTAGTAGTTCAATATGTTGGCTTAGTCGTTCCTGTTGGTGAATGATTTGCTATTTTTATCTTATAAAGACTCAACTGACCATGATTTGCCGTTGAGCTCTCTCTGAGGTTAGACCAGAATGACTTGGGGTTTTCATCTATTAATTCATCTAAGATTTTTTTGAAGGTTTTGTAGAGTAGTATGCATAATTTTCTTCATTTTTTAGCGTTAAGTGACATAAATATCTCTCTCCAAAAGTTCCGTTGTAATGTTACCTGATATTATAGACGTTAATTTTAGTTATGTAATTGCCTTTGTCCCCTGATATCCCGTCTTACTTCGTAATAATACCAACAAGGTTCTTTACTCTCACGTTTGAATTTGTGCGATTATGATAATCGATTCCGTTTTATACAATTTACAAAAAATATAATCACGATACTTGGGTGCGCTCGTGTTTTGATGTAGCTACAAATTTCCTGAATGAAGCTCATAACATCTCCCCGAATTTTCACATTTTTAAATAAGTAGACTTTACCATTAGGTTTCACAGTACTCTCTACTGTTGTTTTCAAGTTCGTGAAAATTACTTTTTGATCACAAATGCCTTCTACATCTACATACTCCTCTGCTAGCCAGGGACGTGTGGCAGGGGACGTTAAGATACCAGCCGCGTAAAGATGAAAGGGATCCGGTTTTGGAGGTGAAATGGTGACGCGTGGGACCCCATGATTGCGAGAAAATGCTAGCTTATAAAGTCACAAGTTTTTGTAAGTCTCAACTTGAAAATGATGCTCCAGTCAGAGTCTCTTGCAACGCTCATTTATTTCGAAATTTCCTATCACAACCCTAAAGACAACCTAATTGGCCTTTTACATTGGGGAAATGAACATCAACCAAGGACACAAAATCCCATGCCCTGAGTGGTGAGAAATCTATTCGGGTGATATTTGAACCCGCGATCCTCGGATTACCAGGTCAAGAACTTGACACGGCCGCCAACGACGCCGACAAATCACATATGAACTATTATTTATTTTGCTAGGAAATCTACCTATTTAAGAGTTTGAGATATGTCTCCCTGCTTTTTTCACGTCACGCTCACGAAATCTGACTAAAAGTATACTTTTTTTCCTCGAGATGAATGAGCAACGAAGAGGCCTTACAAAAGGGCTCATCAGCCAAGTGTGATAAATGGAAGCGATGAATGAATAGGCTACTAAACCACTTCCCCTTCCTTGTATTCCTCCTCCTTGAGGCAGATGGCGTCTGCCCTATTAAGGCGACTAGGGACGACACCTGAAATTACATCCTCCCTCCTTAGTTTAAGAGACGCATCCTTCACTGTGATTTCGGGGCGGTTAAGAAGTCCGGTTGGGACATCTTCGACCCTGTGAGTCCACTTCCTCGAATTTCTAAAGAAGCGTTCCTATCTCCTCCCCTGGAATTTCCAAACGCGTGACATCCTGCAGTGTACACCGCAATGCCCACCACTATTGCCGCATCACATGAGTCGTTACTTCCTATGTCATTTTGGCTCCAGGACGAGCCTCACTTTTCATAAAATTCTTTTAAATAGAGTAACATTCGTTGCGTAAGTAGTTGTTTATTACCCAATGAAATTTTAAAATATTTGTGTTGTCTCGCCCCTGAAAACTCATTACTTGTTTTTTAATGATTACATGCCAATAGAGGCTAAAATAAACGAGTCTTTGGAATCGAGCATCGCCCATAATTCTGGTAAGAAACCCAAAAGGTCGCCCGAGTTACTAAAAAAATAGTACAGTCTCGTTTGCCACAGAACTTAAGCCTTCATTTTTAGTCCATAATTTTTTCAGAGGGATTCAATATTTCAGTAAATTTTTTTGCGAATGACCAAGTTGAGTAGGAAAATAGTTGGATACACACTAGAATTTTAGGTCGCAAAACCACTGAAAGTTTTCAATAATTCAACTAAAAGTGGAAATTCTGCAAGTCATCGAAGAATAATTGAAGGGTTTTATGAGTTACTAGCGGAAGATACCCGTTGAAATTCAACGGGTGTGAAAAACATTGAACTAATTTTATAAGAAAACCACAAAGTCTGAAAAATACTGTCAGCGTCTTTGAGGAATTCTTAACCTATTTTGTACGCTGTGTTCATTGTAGTAGACACGCTGACCGTTTTCCTGGTGCACGTAGAGATAAGTGACTGTTGGTCCTCTTTCATGCACGGGAAACATGCCCTCCTCTTGTTGCTTTCAATCGCGGAACTGCCTTCTAAACATAATAATTTTCAAGCAGTACGAAGCTCTTGCCATCCAGCGTGCCTCTTTACAGCACATGGAGCCAGAAAGTATATTCCTTCACGGGGGATGTGTCCAACGTACAGAGTTCCATAAATTCCAGTTAATTATCTTTTTGCTGAGTCTTCTAGGATAATTTAAGGTTGAAATTGTAATGATTGAAGAATCCTTACACTTTATGTAGAGACAAAAAGTTGACCAAGTACTTAATTCTATTTTACCTATTAAAAACTGAGATATTGTCTGCGTGTTGCCTTTCAAATATTAGGAAAGTTGGGTATCCGTAAGTCCGTTCTCAAATCTGTTATTGTCAATCTCTGGCCACTGGTTCTTAAACCTCATGAACAGAGGGTCGCGGTCCCATTGCTGCATGATATGCCACTCTGAGGAAAAGTTCATATATGTACTTGCAGCATGCGATAGATCGTCACCCAGTTCATTCTTCAACAAAATGAAGGCACCATGAGAACTACCTAAAAAGTGGTATAGTCAAGAATGTATGCTGATTATGCACGTGTTACAACGATCAAGTCAAGTAAAACACAAATTACATGATAATATTCATTACAAATTTTAATGCCATTGTTGTCAATACCGATGAACTTCAGATGTGCAATTTATAAACGAGGGATGGATATACCATGATTTTAAGTTAAAATACGGAGGTAAAGTAATACAAATGAATAGGAGACATCAGTACATTAGTAGTAACAGTGTATAGTGAAAAAATCTTCAAACGTCGGTAAGAATTGGGACAAAATTTGGTTTATTTACATAACACGGAATTCTCTGCTAAAGTTACGGGAAAGTTTCTCGTGTTTATAATTATGAAACAAACCTACCTAAATTAAGGATGAAAATACCTGAAGTGATATGCACCAAAAGTAATAAAGAACAAAAAATGAGGTCTTAACAGACTGTGTACTTAATTTTTATGGACTACTACTCCACGAATTTCAGCAGCATTAAATGGGTCGTCCTCCATCATTAAAGCACTGCCATAAACATATCAACTGGGGTAAATTATCTAATGTGGTTTTAGTAAAACCACTGTGCACCATATTTGTTATTTACCATAAAATATCTTCTTCAAATACAGTCTCTGCCACTGTTCTACCTGTGCTCTCTTTGCTTTTGTCTCTTACTCTGCGAAAATGACATCACACCAATCAGATTTCGCTTCGCCGTCACGTGAAAAAATACGTAATTTCGTCTATATCTTAAATATCTCAGTAAATGTTTAATAAAGTTCAAAATTATTTTCACTCCGTAAGCTTGTAGGAGTAAAAGTGACGTATTCAGATCCGTATTCTTACAATTAGAATTTTAGAAAATACCCTATTCTTGTTGATAATTTGGAGCGGCACCAGCTGTGATGTTAGAAGGGACGCTACCGAACCGGCAAAGTCAGAGGGCAAAGGACGCTATTATCTTACCCCCACCCTATACACCCGAATAGTATTCAAAGGCCAGTGTCGAGGGTAAGAGGGCAGTTGGCCGGATATCGATAGGTGACCGTTCGGAGAGAGTTTGCTTCGGCCCTGTTACGGCTCCGTGACTACTCTCGCCGTCCTGCTGACTTTGCTCGCTGCCCGAGCCAGGATTCATTCGGGCACCATTAAGTAAGTTAATATATTAATAATAAATACCGATCCTTTTATGGTCTGGCCTTCTTCATTCCTCTCATCGCTACCCACTATGTCGCCGCCCCTGCGATAAAATGCATCTGAGGCGGATTGCAACGCGTATCATGCACATATGCACGAAATTTCACATGCTATCAGCGATACAGGGCAGATCATTCAGATTTAATCACTTCAAATTAACTTGAAATCGTCTAAGATTAACTTGTCCGTTTTAGCGCAAGATGGTATGAAACTATAAAAGGCATTTAGCACTTCATTACGATTTTACCGTTTAGGGTTCGAGAACAGACGATCTTAAAGCATGCACAACGGAGAGCATCATCAGAGATAAAGATCTTCACGCCAATTAAAACGGTGAACTTCCCAAAGTTCCCGTTACAAAAAAAGTCCCAAAATGGGCGGACGCAGTTCACTTTCCCGTAGGACTGACGCAGGGGCGGACGATGAACGCTAAATTGCCGACGACATTTGAAAGGAACCCTGAGGAGGCCCAAAAAACGGGCAAAAGAGATTTGCGACCATTGGATACATCATCTGATCATCATCCAGAAAAAAATTCCGACCTTGATGGAAGATATATTTCATAATCATTTCAAGCCTAAGAGTGGAACCTTAGCGTCACTAATGAATAAGAATCTGATGTTTCCTCGGAGGTCTTCAAGATACGCTACTTGCATTATCAATCTTTAATCAGAACGAGAAAAAATCTGGCAATGATTTATGCCAAAAGATGAATTAGATAACAGAAATATTTCTCTCTTGGCAATGAAACTGAGCTTGCTTAGCTGAACTGAGCTGAACTGGCTTGGTCCGTAGACAGAAGAGAAAATGCCACTGTGATAGAAGTCCGCTTTCCTCGCTCTCAATGTGTTCATGATAAAAACAACTTAGTTTCAATCCACACAATTTTATCATAAACAACCCGGGTTTCAGCAACTTTGTGCCATCAGATGATCAAATAATGGCACGAACTTGCTGAAACCCGGGTCGTTTATAATAAAATTGTATAGATTGAAACTAAGTCGTTTTGATCATGAATATAACTCACTTCCACAAAGTTAAGCTGGAGACGATTACTTATGTTTCTCTCCTGTGCTTGGTATAGAACCCATTACGTAAATGAGAGTCCTCATTTTCAAGTTCAAAGCAGTGGATTATCGACTATACCTCTCATACATTTCTCATGAAATTGAACGACCAAGTATTCTTGGAACACGTTATTTTGAACCGTTTACTACATTTGCATAACTGAGAAAAGCGACTATGCAGAAGAGAAACTCCGCCTGAACTGAGTCTTATACAAATCGCTGAGGCATTCTATTAGAATAAAATCTACTTGCTTCCTTCACCTCTTCCAATTCTTTTTTCTTATTCCTATAAAATTTGCATGACTGGGATAATGACACACCCTTCTACACGCCATCGCGATAGCTCTTAGGGGAGATTCGAAAAGAGGAAAGGGAAAAATTTCAAAAATCAAATTTTGAATTACCAATGTCCAGCATATTGCAATTATATGTATGGATGTACAATTGCTCAATGATTACTCTGATTGGCTATCTGGTTTCCCACCCTTATCGGCGAAAAGACACTCTTCCAAGCGCTTGGAAGGTTTCCAAGGGTTGTAGACGCCCTCTCCGTGGTAATTTTTCTACGGCTACAGCCAATCAGGTAGCCCATGCTACCTACTACTGCAGGTAGCCCATGTTGGGACCAATGACGCCGTGGATGTGGGATCAGAGGAGATTTTAGACTCTGTGAGAGATCTATGCTCCGAGTTCCGCCGTATTCGCGGAGGGTCGAGTCGCAATATGAGGCTTACCATATGCAGCTTGGTACCTAGGACGGATCGGGGTTCGATGGTTTGGAGCCGAGTGGAAGGCATAAACCAAAGACTCCGTGAAGTCTGTGGGAGCGAGGGAGCGGAGTTCTTAGATCTCAGGCCGGTGCTGAATTCGTGTCGGGTGCCACTAAACCGCTCGGGTGTCCATTATACGTACGAGGCATCGCAGAAGGTAGCGTGCAGGATACTTGAGCATACCCAGCGAGTTTAGCATAGATGGTAGGCAAGAGAGTAGGTCAGTTAGTGGGTGCGAAATCAGTGCTTTTCCGGAAAGTCAGATAATAAAGAGTACACAAAGCTTAGTGCCTAGGAAAATCTTAATAGATAACAATAAATTAGAAATATTTAGGGAAGAGAGTAGGTCAAATAGTGGGCCATTAAATAACATGCCACTCACCAGGATAGCAAAGAATAACAAGTTGACCAGACAACACAGTGTAGGTTTATCGGGACGGAAGAAAGCACAGAAAAAGGAAAAACGTACAAATCAAAACAACACCCATGAATTTCCAAACTGCAACTTTCCCAATAATTTAGAAAACACGAACCCCACAAATATAATAGGCAGACATATTAAAATAGAGGAATTTTCAGTAGTAGTGGTTAATTGTCGTAGTTTAAGAAGCAAGATACCTGAATTTCATCACCTTATAGAGAGTACTAATTCTGACATAATTATAGGAACCGAAAGTTGGTTAACAAGCGATATTGCTGATAGTGAAGTTTTTCCAGTAAATTTTAGGGTATACAGGAGAGATAGAGAGAGTCGACTGGGAGGGAGAGTATTTATCGCAGTTAAGAACACAATAGTCAGCAAAATAGAAGTGATTCCCCATAATATAATAGAAAGTGTATGGTGTTCCATTCAATGTGCTAATTCGAAAGTAATATATGTTTGTGCCTACTATAGACCACCCCATTCCGATGTACACTCAGTATTAGAACTCGAGAAACAGATCAGGTCCATTAATTCCCATAGTAACGAACGACAGATAATTGTAGGTGGAGATTTCAATACACCATCGATAGATTGGAAAACATGCAGTCATAAGTCTGGAGGTAGGGACAAAGAAATCTGCGAGTCATTGCTTAACCTGTTCGCAACACACGCACTACATCAAATAGTAAATTTGCCTAATAGAGGGGAAAATGTTCTCGATTTACTTGCCACAAACATCCCTGAAAAAGTAATTAAAGTTGAAAATGTCGATGGAATAAGTGACCACAAGGTAGTATACGTAAAATTTTCCCTCAACACTGAAAAAAATTTTAAATTAAAAAGAAAGATTTACCTTTTTAGTAAAGCAGATTTTAACGGATTTAGGCTTGACTTAAAGACATCTTATGAAAAATTCGAGAACATTAGCAAAAACTGCAATACAGACAATACATGGAAAGAGTTCCTCCAAATTACACGGTCACTTGTCAACAGATATATACCTCATAAGTATAAGAGCGAGAATAGGGAACCAAGGTGGTACAACGCGGAGGTTAGAAAATGTTTAAAACGCCAACGAGTTAGCCATTCGAAACTAAGAAAAATTACGAAAAATGTAGCTAATAGCGACCTAAAAAATACCATCGAGCATTATAAAATTTGTAAATCAGCCGCAAAAACAGCCCTTAGAAAAGCGTTTAGCGAATTCAAGAGAAAAGTACTTGGAGAACAACTAGAGGGAAATCCGAAAGCATTTTGGTCATATGTTAGGGAAGTACAGGGAACTAAAAAGTCAACGGTTAATTCCTTGAAAAACGATAGAGGCGAAATAGTAACTTCCAGTTTAGATAAGGCAAATTGTTTGAATTACTTTTTTCAGAGTGTTTTTAATCAACCTATGCATAGTTTCCGCGAAACCATACCAGACCGATTTCAACAACCAATGCCCCCAATCGATATATCTTGTAGCGGAATCGTATCCTTACTAAGTAACATTAGCCCGAACAAGTCCTCAGGTCCTGATGAAATTCCAGCTCGTGTTTATAAAGAATTAGCTCTCGAAATGGCTCCGTATCTTAAAGTAATATTTAACAAATCCCTCAAAGAACACGCGGTTCCCAAAGACTGGAAGATAGCAAACGTGACCCCAATTTATAAAAGCGGAGATAGGGAACAGCCATGTAATTATAGACCAATATCGTTAACGTCACTATCATGTAAAATTATAGAACATATAATAGTTACATCAATAATGGGACACCTCGACAGCCAGGATTTATTAATAACAAACCAGCATGGGTTCAGAAAAGGACGGTCTTGCGAAACTCAATTAGGTCTTTTTGTTCATGATATTTTAGTTTCCGGAGAAGGTAACGTACAGGTAGATGCAGCGTTTCTTGACTTTAGAAAAGCTTTTGACAAGGTTCCCCACTGTAAGTTACTCGCGAAGTTAGCATCATACGGAATAGACAGTAATATAGTAGGCTGGGTAGGAGATTTCTTACATGAACGCGTTCAAAGGGTGGTATTAGATGGTGTCAGCTCAGGCGAAGTAAAAGTTACATCGGGTGTTCCCCAGGGAAGCGTGATAGGCCCAATTTTATTTCTTCTGTACGTAAACGACTTGAATAGTGTAGTAAAAAATAGCAAGCTCCGTCTTTTTGCCGATGATGCAGTAGTGTATAAAGAAATTAGAAATGAAGAGGACAGACAGTTTTTAGCTAAGGATTTAGATGCGATTGATGATTGGTGTGATAGATGGCAACTAGAATTAAATTTGAAGAAATGCGCGATAATGAATTTTTGGAAAAAGAATGGCCTTCCCCGGAATAATTATAGCATCAAAGAAAACAAAATATGTAACGTAGATTCAATTAAATACTTAGGCGTCACCATCAGTGAAGACATGTCATGGGGGAAACACATCAGGGAAATAACTAGTGTAGCAAACCGTAGATTAGGATTCGTAAAAAGGGTTCTAGGCACATGCGATGAGAGAGTCCGAGAAAGAAGCTATTTTACACTTGTCAGGCCTCATTTAGAATATGCCGCTAGTATATGGGATCCGTACGAGGAAGGTATGATAAAAGAATTAGAGCGCGTGCAAAGGAGATCTGCTAGGTTTGTTAAATGTCGTTATGATAATTTTATTACTGATACGAGTTTAATAGAAGAACTAGGATGGGAATTACTATCAGAACGCAGGTTAAAATTTAGGTTAAACCTTTTAAGTAAATTCGAAACCGATTTGTTCACAGATGACGTTAGATATATATTAAGAACCCCTGCGTATTATGCTAGGTTTGACCATATTAACAAAATTAGAGAGATAGATTGTCGTACCGATAGATTTAAAATGTCATTTTTCCCGCGTACCATAAGAGAGAACAATAGGCAACGTAGCAAAAGGGATAGGTAGGTGAAACATAGTTAGAATAGTCTGTAGTGCATGATGCATGTAATAACTACCAATAATCCCTTCCTTATTATGTAGATTTTAACCTGTACTATACCGTAGTAACTAATATTCTATTGTAATAATTACTGCAATTACTTGCAATAACTAATAATCTACTGTAGTAACTAATAAACTATGACCCTATTTTCTAGCATGTCTACATTATATATCCTACTTACATGGCAATAGTGCATGTTTGGTGATCTTCACCCCCTGCCACACACCCTCGTGGTGGCTCGCAGGGTATTACGTAGATGTAGATGAATCAGGAAACCCTCAGGACGGAACATACTATAAAGGACGACCATGAGCTGCATCGACACTTCAGACGTGAAGACACCAATAGGATGGCTGGAGAAACCGTTGCTACCAAAAGACACCACGCGGAGGGACACCAGAGAGGTGACTTTCAAAAACCTAAACGTCGCGGAAACCTTCGTACTTAGACGTAAGTACGTTTCCTACATCTACATAATACCCTGCGATCCGCTACATGGGCGTGCGGCAGGGGGTGTTAGATCACCAGCCGTGAAAAGGTGTAAGTTTTTTTTAGATGAAATGGTGACATGTATTATATGAGAGTATTAAGTGGAGCTCAATTTTTATTGTGGTCGCTTATTGTTCGCGGTTTGTACCTATCTGTTCGGCAATGTATCTCTCTTATTTCATCACTTCTGTCAGTCCTAGAGATGTAGTGAAGAGTCATGATCATAGTCTCTATGTCGCTCTGAAAAACACCAGTTCTGAATTTATCAAGCAACCTAAGCCTAGCGTGTAGCCGCCGAGTCTCTACGGGCTCCAACCTTAATCCCTCTAGAAGTTGTGAGACACTATATATACGCTCGTAGCAGTTTTTGACGAAGCGCGCTGCTTTCCTTTGTATTTTATTAATTTTTTTTTGTTAAATCTACTTTACCAGGGTCCCAAATGCTCGCGGCGTATTGGAGATGTGGCCTCACCAGAGGGAAGTAGTATCTCTCTTCGATTTTTCCATCCGAAGACCTTCCTATTATACATTTAACAAAACCTAGTTTCTTTAATGTTGCCCCACAAATATTCTGTATGTGTAATCCCCACTATATATTAGATGTTAAGGTAATTACAAGATATTTGACTGTATCTGAAGATTTTATGTTTACTCCACCCACAGAATAGGTATGGCACTTTCATGATGACTTTCGCAGGAAGTGGACTGTGGTGCACTTGTTGATATATAATCCTAACCCCCACTCCAGGCACCACAAATGAACGTTGTTAAGGTCCGATGACAGAGTTTCAAAGTCCGCGTCTTCGCCCATTTCACGGTAGATAACTGTATTGCCTGTAAATAATCTTAATTTACTGCTAACTCTAGAACTTAGGCCATTAATATAAATAATGAATAAAAGAGGGCCGTTTAACGGCTAGAACACGAACCATTTATGTTATATAGTGTTCATTACTTTTGGCTTCAAGGCCCCAAGTATAATTCATTTTTTAAACCACCCACGGTATTTTGGAACTCATTTTTAGGGCTTCTTACAAAAACATAAAACAACAGAGTGAAGTATATCTTCAATGGTTTGCCTCCGTGCCCGCAAAAGAAGCAGTGTGTCTCGCAGTAACCTGTATGGAGGAGGCCGGGCGCAGTGCTGTGTTAACAAGCGAAATAGAAAAACTTTTGACCCTGTGGATAATTCAAAATTATTTCAGGTTTAATGACTCGATACACGCCAACACCCATGGTTTGGCGATGGGTTCTCCACTATCACCGATCTTGGCTAACATCTTCATGGACAGTATAGAATCTAAATTCATCTGTTCCAAAAACCCGATCCTTAAGCATGTATTTTATTATTTTAGATATGATGACGATGTGTTGTGTCTATGGATGGGTAGCCTCAGAAAACTAGACCAGTTTTTAACATTCTGAACTCCCTTCATCCTAATATTTTCTTCTAATAATACTTCCTCGGCGGAAGTTGGTAATAGAGAATTAAATTTTCTCTCTCCCTCTCCTAATAAACTCCCTTTATCCTAATATAACTTTCTCGGTGGAAGTTGGTAATAGAGAATTATTTTGTTTAGATTTGACGATCTCCTTCAAGGACAAGAGACATCACTTTGCCGTCTATAGGAAGGACACTTTTACGGATTTCATTATCCCCAATGACTCAAACCACCATATTTCTCACAAATTAGCTGCTTTCCATTCGCTCCTGTACCGACTGCTTTCCATTCCCTTGACAGAGGGAATACAAAGTCTCTCGGTTACCGGTTCAATGACGAGCAGGAAGAACGCCGGTAACAAAGTAGGTTGACAGATAACTAACCAAAATTAAAACAATAGCTAAAAGAAATGATGTGAGGCTTCCCCCATAGACAAACTACTTACCAAAAAACAACGGAAAATTTCAATTACAATGTCAACCTACCCTACCCCAATCACTCCCTCAGAAACCAAATGGAAAAAAGTACCGTTCCTGAAAAATGTGTTTTTTAAAATCCGTAGCATATTGAGACGAACCAATGTTAATGTATGCATTTATAATTTTTCAACTCTTGGTCGTTTATCTTTTAATTCCAATGACAAATTAAGTACTGAAGAAAAAAGTGGTGTACATATTTTGAAGTGTGATACACAGGGATGCATTTGTTTTTATGTGGGACACACGGGACAAATCTTCAGTGCAAGAGCAAAAGAACATTTCAATTCTTTTATTAATTGTTACAACAAATCTGTTTTTGCTAATCATTTATCAAATTTTATTCATAAGTCTGATTTTAGAGTGAATTTTTTACACGTTGTTGATAAAGGTGCCAAGCTGGATTTTATTAAGAACTTTGAAATTATGACGCGCGCTAAGCAGTTTGGTTCCGATTTGTTAAATGACTTAGTACCATTACATCATTCTCCCCTCTACCAAGTTGCTGTCCCCCACCTTTCCAGAAAATATTTGGTAACGTCCACCTCCAGCCCGATGCTTCAACCTTAACTTTCATCCTTACTAATACTTTCCTCAACCTCAATCCTCCCCCCTCTTTCGATATAAAATATAAATACGTGCTCGCCAAAAAACGAATTGTACTGTCCCTTGAGAATGACACGAAAGTATTGAAACCGGTCGGGCTTAAACCATTAAAGTTTGTGTGGATTTTTAAAAAGAATTCTCATTTCATCTCAACATGAACAGAGTAAAGTGCAGTTCATGGACCTCTAAAGTCACAACCTGGTTGCTACTTTATGATATCACCTGTTAATTTTTTGCCAATAATGTCACTAATTATGTCTAACTATACTCTAATCAACTCTTTGTTTTTGGATTTTAAAAGAAACGCAGTACCTAATGTCGAAAGGTTACTTTTCCATTTAAATCAGTAACCATTTTAGACCTAAAGATAAAAAAGGATTTTATTTTATATTCGTAGCAATAACTAGGGGAAACTTATTCAAGAGTATGAGCTGTATAGACAGTGACATTATAAGTGTTTTAAAGTGCTCAATGAATTGAATTATTTCTGCGCATCAAATTTTATAACCACGCTATCTTGTAAATGCTGTCGTACATAATGAGGCTTCGCTCTTCATAGTTAGAAGGAAAGAGTCAAAGTCAATGCATACAAAGTCTCTCGGTTACCGGTTCAATGACGAGCAGGAAGAACGCCGTTAACAGCCGGGAATCGGCAGGTCGTGAGATAGAATTTCCCATCGTCTGATGCAAGTGAGGGTTTTCCACGGCTTTTCCACGCCGAGTGAAAGAGTCTGAACGCTGCCCTGGTTGTGGGAAGAGGTGTACTGATTGCGCAGCCAGAGGAGACCCCCGCATTACTCTGGGAGAAATTGCCGAATTATGCAAGAGAAAGGGAAAAGTACTAAGAGATAGCGAATTCAGACAGGTAACTAACTACATGAAATGGTGCATTATGGGGAAGGCAATTGTGGGATAACAAATTCGGGTCAGGTATCATTCAGATGGAGGATTCCCATTGATGATGCCGTAAACACGTGATTGTAACAGCAGATGCTAATTTTGCGGAAGAGCTGAATTTCTCGATAGAATTTCTCACTAACTACAGGATGCGATGCTTCTGTGGAGGCGAAGAATTTAACAAAGCGGGTTGGAAAACAATTCCAATTTCAGTTGAAAAATAATAAATATATAGAAATGAGTGACTAGAGGCAATGTTGAATATAAGCATGAAGTTTGTCCTGATTTATAGTATACTTTTTCCAAAGTTTAATTACCTCGGTTCCACAAAAACTGCCGTCTTACGTTTTCCTCTGCGTATCACCAAATTATCGTGCAAGTGTTGCAATTGTCATTCTCAATCCAAGCCTACATTAGGTTTTTCCAATCTATGAAGATTGAATAGCAATTAATTAGCATATTGAGTATAACAGGAGTGCCATCATGTAATGACATTCGCGCCGACGCACAATTGCTGCTCTTCACACAATCGTATGGAAAGCAGAGTCCTCGATAGGGAGCTCCAGCCATGGAGTGCATTTGAATTCCGTTATTATTTGCTCCATTTTCCCGGGGATATCAGATCTTTATGGGTTCAAAGACCCTCCATTGAAACAATATCGCCTGCTCGAATATAATGCGTCTATTTTCAGAGAACGAGTCATTTTGAAAGATTAATGAAACAATCTTGAGAAAAAGAACGAAATATCATTAATGAATGAATCTTGAACTATGGAAGACGCGCTAGTAATATAGATCTTGGAAGATAATCTTGTAGATAACCACAAACACTCTGTACCTTCCGTCACTTCCTTCAATGATTTAGGGGTCACCTTTGACCAAAAGCTCCTTTTTAGCGAGTATATTTCTTCAACTTCTAAAAAGGCTATGTCCATAGTGGGGATTCTATACAGACTTAATGAAATTACCGACCCATTAGCCCTTAAATCTGTGTTTCTTGATTGTGTACTGCCCATCCTTAAGTACTGTTCTCCCATCTGGTTAACTGCGTCCGCCACTACACTTAAAATACTCAACCGCCCCTTAATTTCTTTTTAGCCATAGTCCGGCATCGCGTGCCCTCCCTTAGACACTGCTCTCTAGATGAAATTCTTTTGTCTCTAGGTCTCTCGTATCTTCCCCATTGCCGGCTGATTTCTGACCTTAAATTCCTTCATTCTATCATGAACGGGTCCCTCCGCTCTGATCATCTTCTCTCCTGTTTTTCACTCCGCATCCCTGCCCGCACCACTCGCGATGTAAGTCTGTTTCACACACCCAAACTCCGTCTCTCCACCTCCCAACGTTCCATTTTCTACCCTCTACCTTCATTTTTTAATACCCTTGCCTACAGTTACCCTACCCTTGACCATTTCTCCTCACGCAACATCATTTCTTTCCAACTTAAACGCATTGGGTCCTCCTCTTCTTCCTCCCTGCCACAAAATTGATTTTTTCTTTTTCTTTCTGTTGATAACTGTTATTATTGTTTTTACTATATATTTTTGTTTTATTTCGTAACTTATTTTTTATAAATTTAAACCCATTGTAAAGGCCCCAGTTGCTGTTTTTCGCGTTTTAATAAATAAATAAATAAATGAGAATTTGATGCAAGATGATTAGTAAGAAAAATTAAATCCTCGTATTGCCATCCACAATTTAACAAAGGTCAATGACCCACTGCACTGAGGTGAAACTTCACATATTCATATTCGCCTCATGTCTCATGTAACTTCTAAGAGCTGCAATAATTGAGATGTAAACTGATAAACTGACAGCACGAGCACCGATACCGAATGTTATTAGCATCGGAGATCAAATAAGTCAAATCAAATAAATCATAGTTACCTTTTTCTTTACCACAACTGAGTAAGAGATCATGGAGTTAAGAAGAAAATAATGCTATATGACATAACGTATTAAGCTGAATTACTGGTTAACAGTTAGCAAAATAAACCAAAAATTATAATTACTATTAATAAGTTTTCCGATCAAATAAGCGAAATCAAATAATAAAGGACAAATTAATTCTCACTTGTGGTAAACCGCATCAAAATGTTAGACTGAGCTATAAAAAATCAGATTTAGCAATATTAATTCGGCGCAAAGGTAAACCTACTCATTGAGCGACGAGGTAAGGCCAATCAAAGCAGAATTTTCCCCGACAGGAAAAATAAAAGTTTACCTAAAGTTCGATGGAATTGAAGAAAGATCTGACGCTTTCCCGGCATATGATGATACTTATTGAGGGATTTTAGGGTTTCCCACCGCCAAGGTCAAACTCTACCATACATCTCTGCTGACGTTTGGATGAACGACTCGTACATTGAAAGGTCGACAGAGATGAAGAGTTTGACCCGGTGGTGAGAAATCCGAATAACCTAAAATATCAGAGGGAAATTCAAATAATACACGGAAAAATATGGCGTCGAACGAGACTAATGGAGCCAACAGTTTGGTGAAGCAAAATAAATGTCCTTCACAAAATATGGCGTTGAATTTTATTTCAAGCATATTTGGATGTTGAGCTCCTGAAGGTCACGAGTCCCATCGGGCGATGGCAATTTCTCTTTGTCAGCTCAGGCGTTGGGTAATGGCATCCCGTCATTTGCCTACTAGGAGCGAATTGAGGAGTGGAGGAAGGAGGGGATCATCTCATCCTCCAATATGTTTATCTATTTATAAGTAATAACTAAACTCTAACTAAAATGAACTAAACAACTAAACTTTCCTCGTTTGGTAAAATGTATACATTAATCGTTAACTGATTCATCAGAAAACATCAACTTAATGAATTGCTCATAAAACTATACTCAAATAAATATTGCACAGCAATAAAATGCCAAAACTGCTACGGCAATAACTCTACTTATGGCAGTAACATATAATGCGAGAACGAAGGCTTTTGCGGTGCTCTACAATGATCTTAATTTTTCGGGATCAAACGCGTATTTTTGTTGTGAGTGACAACAGTATCGCTGACACTACTGTCAGCGTCTTCAGGTCGAATAAGCCGGTTGATGAGTTTAGCCCTCATATATATAGGACCTATTTCCCGCCAATTTTGGGTGCTGCTCCCTCATTGTTCCTTTTCAGGATTCTCCTCCATGTATCGTCCAGGTGGTATCCTCCAGGTGGAGGAGAATCCTGAAAAGGAACAATGAGGGAAAAACACCCAAAACTGGCGGGAAATAGGTCCTATATATATGCGGGCCAAACTCATGAACCGGCGGAAAAAACGAAGAACAAAACTGTCTCTTTAGAGACATCACTCTGCAGAAGAAGAACCTACCGAAGAAGATGAGCGGAAGAGGCGAACGACGCCTGCGTAGTCAATCCCCGGATGACTATGCGGGCGTCAGCTGGCTTAAACCCAGGAGAAAGGCCGTGGTGAAAAGCGTGTTGACGTCCATCCCCGGGTCTCCTGCCTCCACCAAAGCATCACCGTCCTCGACTCCCGCTCATTCACCTTCCGTTCCCCCAACCACCACCCAAACCACCCCCTCACGCCCCCCTCCCATTCCCGAGGCGGAACTTCGGAGACTGCGGAATGACGCCTCGGTGACCATTTCTCAGCTTCCGAAGAACACGTCACAAAAATCATTTTACCTCTCCCTCGTCAGCACGCACCCGTCTCTTCGCTTTGTTGAGTTAACCGTCTTCTCGTCGGAGAGGAGTGCGAGGCTGCGTATTCCCGCGCAGCTTTCGTTATCTCTTCGAAGGCGAGGAGAAGAAAAAAAATAAGAGCACCGTCTGGGCGGTCCGGTTCTTATCAGGACCAGCAAGCGGCCACCCCAGAAAACTAATGCTGCCCCTTTCTCTTTCTTGGTGGTGGTACGAGGAGTAGACCTATTGACTTCGGTGGAGGACATCGAGGAGGGCATGGACTTCGGAAGAAGACGGACGAAGGTCTAACGAATAGAGGCGAGGAGGACCAAAAAGCCTACCACACTGATGAGGGTCATCACGAAGTGCCAGGAGGCCGCCCAGCGACTACTAGATGAAGGAGTCATAGCGAGCGGCAAACGCTATCGCACGGAACCCTCCCGCCCACCGAGACCCCAGCCCTCCCGCTGCCGCAGGTGCAATGGTTTTGATCACCAAGCACATGGGTGTAACAGAGATCTGAAGTGCGCAAAATGC
This sequence comes from Ceriagrion tenellum, assembly GCA_963169105.1. NCBI lineage: Eukaryota > Metazoa > Arthropoda > Insecta > Odonata > Coenagrionidae > Ceriagrion > Ceriagrion tenellum. The sequence goes on along the minus strand of OY720641.1, from coordinate 139,045,423 downwards.
GGGGCGAGTCACCAAACCGCAAATTGCAGCGCAACGGTTCTACGTTGCCCCAACTGCGGTGGCGGGCACCACGCCGGTGACTACGGGTGCCCTCCGCCTCTGGAGCCGACGGGGCTGGCGGATAAGGTCCCGATTAAAGCTGTCCCTTTACCTCCATCCACAGGGACTGACGGCAGTGTGGAGACCGCGGAGAAGATGGTCTCCAAGAAAGATCTCCTACGGCTGCAAAGCCTCTTCCTGGCGAATCTCCACCCGAATGAGAGAACCAGAGTCGCACAGCACCTTGACGACGACGCACCGATCACCCTGGGATACACTGTGAAAACGGTGTATTCCTGGAATCACCAGCTGGCTGCGGCGACTCGTATTACAGAAGGGGAGCAAGGCTAAGAACATAGGTATAGAATTAAATTATGCATCTATTCAATCTTTAATAATATATTTAATCTAAACTAATGATATATTTAAAGTAATCAAGCTTGATCTAAATCTTGAATATTGCCCTAGCTTTCTGCCCTCTGTTGTAAATAAGGGATATAACAAAGTGACATTAAACAATACTGCTCTAGCCCTCAGTTGTAAATAAACTATCTCACTAATTGACAGAAAGTAATACTGCCTAGCCTTCTGCCTTCTATTGCATATAAATTATATGACAAAGTGCCTTAAAATTATATTTCCTTGGCCTTCTGTCGCTATGGTAAATAAATTATCTGACGAAGTTATAGAAATTATACTTACAGGTTAACATATTACCATAAATAATAGTAAGAATTTGACGACCCGACTTGGCTTAACAAAAGGGCGATCTTAAACATTATCTATCTATAGCCAACAAACATTATATTTAAAGTTTCCCTTTCTTTTTACTTGTTGCACATTGTGTTTTATAAACCTGAATATTCACACCTCCATTCCATTCCATCCCGTTGCAGTACAACGCAACACAAGAGGACCGGTCGCAACATCTGAACCAGCCAACACAACGCCATTCAACGACAGTACACCGGACTGCAGTACAATAAGAAAATAATCTCCAGCACTCCCACACAAGACAAGATATAACATCACTTCTTCGCATCATATTTTAACACGGCGGTCTGCGTGGGGTTTTGCCGGTTTCCCTCACGTCCTCGGGCGAATGCCAGACCAACAGCCATCTCCGGAAAAAAAAGAGATCCCGTGTTCTTAAATTCCAATCTGCTACATGCTTGAAATATTTTCTGTAAATATAAAAACATTGTTTCACTCGACCCCTGAAGAGGCGTATTAGCCTATAACAGAGTTGCCAATGTAAATTTGTATATATTGAAATCATTATATTTTTCGAACCACTATATTTTAAATGTTTGCTTAGCTAAATAAACATATTTGAATTGAATTCATGAACCGGCATCTTCGACCTGAAAACGCTGACAGCAGTGTCAGCGATACTGTTGTCACTCACAACAAAAATACGAGGGTAATCCCGAAAAATGAAGGAGATCAAGTAACATATAATGTCTTTCCGAAAATGAATACAAATTTCTAACTATGAAGACTTGTAACAACCAACCTCTTTCAATGCCATTTTCAGTTAAATTTTACATAAAATCTGAAATATATTGATCAATCAATAGCGTATCACTTTCAGTAATATTAGGTCCGATCATTGTTCGTGCTTTGGCACATTTAGATGCATTGAACCAAGGCGGTGGGTTTCACTGAGGATGAGTGGAATTATTTTGGAAAGGAAATAGTCCTGCAAAAAAAAAACACAAATGAATACTTGAATATTAAACAGATATAAAGAGCACAGAAAACTTGAGTGGAAGGGCAAAAATTTGAGAAATTAATATGCAGTGCAGAAGGTGACAATTAAGATAATACATCATTTAATTCTGGAAAGTTGTCAGTAAGTTTAACACTTTCACCCCGAAGGTGAAAATTTTCACTTTTCCATGATCCGAATTTGTTTTTGGGATTTTGGCATAAAAGTGTTACATTTTACCAAAGATGAGCGAAATAAGTCATTGCAATGAAAACTTTGTGCATTTTTTTCGATTTTTTTTGCCGTCATCTATAGATGACGCTCGGATCTGGGGGAAGTAATAAGCTCCGGCATACATAGCATTTTACGTAAATGGTTCACGGCAACGTTTTCAACGCTATTTTTTGAAATATATCTCATTATTTCTTTTTGGGGATGTTTTTGCATTTGAAGGGAGATAATTTCAAAGATATTGCATTAATTAAAAAAAAAAAATTAATTATTTTTAATTTTTATAATTTATCTATTAGGCTTTTCTATTACAATATAACTTATTTCACCGACATATAATGGTATAAATCTGATGTTCATACTTTCTTGTTAATTTTTGCCTATGAGTATGCAATGTCTACATTCAAGAGAGTTGTCAGATAATCGCTATATTTCCATTCTTCCAAAAGTGCGTGCGTCAAGTTTATGGTGACTCGGGTGAGTAGCTGCACGGTGTTTTAATTGTGGTGTCTCTAGTTGTCCTAATTAGTGTACGAGAATTAGTTTTCTGATGAAAAACATGGTTTATTACAAACACGTGTCAAACGCGCATCCCCCCCTTCCTTCCCAACAGTCGACTTAACAGAACTTTACAGTCAACTACACCCACACGCCTCCCGGCACACACTCGGGGAAAACTGAAATTTCACTTCTACGCCGCCGAAAGCGGGTTTCTTTGCACTAGAACTCTTTCGCAGAGTCATAGGCACGTTGGTAATGGCTTTTTGGACTTCCTTCGGCGCAGTTCTATTGTCGTAGGCATATCTTACTATCACCCCCAACTCCCATTAATTCTGGTGTGGGGTCTTTCTTCATCCAGTTTGAGATGCCTGGCCGACGAAGCATACTCAAATAAACAAACATACGTAACGGATATCGATTATTGCAACACACACAATCTAATAAAAAACAGAGATGCTGGCAATGCTCAACGATGTAGTTTATCAATGATATTTAGTATAATCGAAAAATACAATAGTCAGTACGAATGTAGCGAAGAATAAAAAAGTTTTAAGGAAAACACTTTACAGAATATTCATAATACTTATACTTACACATAATGTAATACATTATAATACAACATCAAAACATTCCCGTGCAAGACATTAGGATTGGGAGGATTCAACGGTCGTAGTCTTGAAAGCAAGTATCCAAGCAGAGGCCAGGTTCTTCGGGGCAATCGGGGCCAAAGGTTCTTCTGACTCAGTTTTTAGCACTAACTGTACCGTTTTTGGACCCTTATATCATTCCTCTTTTCGTAATTCTTCGGAAAATGTGAATCTATGGCTATCATGGAAGGGTTCCGTGATAGGGGAAAACTCACTCTCTTTTGGCCTTTGGCGAGGGCTTCTATGATGGACAACCTGTATGAGTGCAAGCTCTGTTTTTTGCAAACTAAACTTATGGCACGGGAGATAGGAATTCAGAAGCATTATATGCATCATATGAATCCCTAATCTTCTGTACCATTTGAAAGTTTTGTGAGCACATTGATAGTATGCCATGAGTTGATCGACACATTCAATTCCCCCCATACATTTGTTGTATATGGCCACAGCCTTGGGCTTTTAGACAATGTTACCTTGGTCGTGATAACATTGACCAATTCATTCCCGAATTCAATGCTAAGTAAGAGGGCATCCCGTTTGTCTTTCCACTTCATAGCATTTATCCCTGTGTCGGTTCTCATTCAAATTGTCTCGCCTCTTTTTCATTTAGCCCGGATTACCTCTAGTGGGATTACACCACTGGGGCTCCTCACTGGCGCTGGCATCATAGGAAAAAGGAAAACAAATAAAGTACTTATTATAATTATTTTCATCAAAGACGTAACATACTTTAAATATTTAAGCCAAAAATAAAATCACCTAAATATGCCGGAGATTCACTTCTCTGAGTCGAAGTTGAGCGAACACGGGTGGAGCGCTTCATTCTAAATTTAAAAAAATGGATATTACATCCCACAGAAAATGCTACATTATTATTTACTATTCCAATTAGGGATACAGTTACAGTTTTATTTTTAAATTAATAAATATAACATTCCATTGTAATTAATATGAATATGACTAGAGTAAAAATTCATTAGGTACCCAACACTTACTCGTGCCTTGCAATTCTTTTCCAAGATGGTGCCGTTTCCACTTCTGCGGAATGGATGAATTTTTTTTCAGCCAAAAATATTGTTCTCGATGAAACGAAACCCAGGACAAGAAGAAAAGAATATATCAATAAAAATATCAAAAAGTAGCAGTAGAAATACGAATACAAATAGAAAAAAGTAAGTAAAATTTACCTTGCAAAAAATTGACGTACTTTGCGAAGCAGCCGGCGCCAATTGAAAGGTCGAAACCAGAATCGAAGGGTGCAGTGTGACGTCTGAGAAGGCACTGCGACTACGGAGAAGATCCGAGACCGCTAAGCATAGGGAAAGCGAAGAACATAGGGGCACTCAAGGCCACCACTGCCAGGCGTAGCTACCCGTCATCTATTGATGACGCTCGGATCTGGGAGGAGTCCGGCGCGTCATATATAGATGCGTCTCAAAGCGTTTAACGAATGGGATAAAACAAGAAACAAAATATTGAACTTATATCACCATGAAGTAGTGGCTGTGAAACCTGCTCCAAGGGCAATAAGGATCAAAAGACACCCGCAATAAATTCTGAAGGCATATTGAATACTTCATTTTTTTATAAGATTTCAAAGCTGGAGAAAAGTATGAAAATGAATTCAATAAACATTTACTAGGCGGTTTTACCCAACTACCGATAGGAAAAAGAACGTAAGCAATTAGAGCTACGGTAAAAATATGCAAGTTGAATAAAAAAAGAGAAAAGCATTCAACGTTGAGGGCTCAAAGAACAGGAGATTAGATTGAAAACCAAGATAGGCTCTAATCCCACTCTTAAACCACTGATGGCCAACAGGGAGAACAACCATCACTTGCATTTTTCATCATATTTGTGAAGGTAAAAACGACACAGTAAATTACAAACGTTAATGGTATGGACCATTTGTAGCCATGACAGATCTTTGTGCATTTTGCCTTAGAATTTCCTAATGGCATTTCAAACCTCTTAGAACTATCCGCGTTCTCCAGAATCTTTAAAATCCCTCTTAGGTGCATTCACTCATACGCAGGACATATTGCGTACAAAATAATAGGATTTAAACCACGGAAGACAATTTTATTAAGCCGTTACAAAGAAAAAAATGCTGGTTCAAAGAGTGGCTATTCTAATTACAAACAAATGAAGTCAAGTGAGGTAAAGTAAAAAACAAAAGTGGAAGGAAGAGACATGTTAGATGGCATAAGCATTACAACAGGGATATCGGGCAGAATAAATAATATTGACGGGGTGGAGAGAATGTTTTGATCGTGTACTAAGCAATACACAAACGCCGTAGAGGCAAAGGAGGTTTGCAAAATAGGCCATAATGGATGAAATTATTGAAATCAATGCCAATTACCTTTGTCTAACGTCGAGAATTTAGCTCATTTCCAGATAAATATATGTGATTGGCAAATATTTTTATTTTTGTGGAATCTTTCAGAACCTCAAGAATTCTTGAGCTAGTTACAACAACTTATCACCGCAACATACAGTGGACATCTGGTGTATTTCAGAGCGATACAGAGAATATTATTATTACGCCTCATTACACATCTAGGTCTGACAGAAGTGATAAAATGAGAGAGGTACATTGCCAAACAGACAAGTATAAAAACTCCTTCTTTTTGCGCATAATACCTGAACACAATAAAATTTGAACTCCAATAAATACACTCCCACAATACACGTCACCATTTCACCGCCGAAAACCTTATCCCTCACTACTTCTATCTACCTCTCACTATCACTCACTACTACACGGCTGAAACCTAAAACCCCTTGTCACTCGCCAACTTTGCGGATCGCAGGGTAGTATATAGATGGAGAAAATTAGGTGACCAAAAAAAAAACAATTAGCAACCTTGAGCATAAATCTAAGTGCGCAGCCGGCGACCTTCCTCCAGATATAAAGGACACAGTGTATACGGAGAATTATATTCTCTTCAGTAAAAACTCAGAACTACTGGTTTTTACTTCGAACAAAAATACTGGAGGAAAGCCTTTGTCAGTAAAGAAAGAGGCAAAAATTATGTGTTTTGAGCACAATTTTTCCAAAGCAGTCGTAAAACATACGATAAGCATTTATGCTTAGTGAAATGGAAGCAAACAACCACGAGAGTTTTACAGCGAAGGCCAAGATGAGTAATTTACGAAACTGTTTGCGGATCGGGGAGGAGCAGGAGAACGGGTGCGAAAAAGAAACTCAAAGAGGTAGGTCCATCTGTCTGTGTGAGGGGAGATTATTTTTGGGAGTGGAGTGGGTTAGGTAAGATGGGGGCGCTTTCAAACACCTCTTCTCATCGCTCACACTTTCACCGTCGCTTTCCTAATTCGCCCGAGTGGCACGGTTTTGCATTGGAAGGTCCTCATTCACTTCTCGTCTCCTAATTGGTTCATCACACACAGAAACAGTCCAGAACCACCCCCGCTATTACTTCTCCCACTGGAAACTCCATGGCGAATGGCTAATGCCCGTTGGGCGCCTCGATTACCCCTCTGCCTCTGAAATGAAATAATAATTATCACGTTCAATAATTCACAGTTTGGAAATTAAACAGCCTTTTTCTCAGAAACCGTTTGACCGATAGATAACTTCTACGCAATTTTTGATTGCCAGCACGTGCCGAGCATGCACCTAATTTCCAAAGTGAGCGCACAGAATCAGAATTATGAAATGATAATAGCATAGTTGATAGCTAAATGCAGCCAATTAGTAAACTCATTCGACCGACTCTTGCTTCAGAAGAGAATTATGTGAATGAAAAATTCAAGATGATATGATGGCATTCGCCTAAATCATATTATTGTGGGAACATTGTTTGCATTACATTAGTTCCATCTCCATTTGTACATCAGTATATTTAATCGTATTATGGAAGTTAAAATATGGTTTGGAGTCATCATAGGTGATGAGGCATATTTTTGACACGATGATGGGAGTCCTTTTAATATTTCAATGCGCATCACATAGTGGTAGAACTGGAGATTGTTCTCGTTACGGCTGATTTATGTTGTCTGTGAAATGTTTTATCACGTAATAACTGACATTTAACACCGTACGATATATCATCGGATTTCATGACACTGAAAATGGAGCTACAAAGACTGCTACCATCATCATGGGGTTGCGACCATGTCATATCAACCTGAGCACTGAAAGGCCATGAAAGGCATGGCAGCGTCAAATCGGTAGAGTGTTCGAATGGTCAATCTTATTGTCTCGGACGAACTATGAAAGAGGGAAAGACCCTAATTACACCAAAGGAAACAAACACGAGTTAACAGAGCGGGTTACATGACTGATGAAAGAACAACTGTAGGATGGAGAGGCTCAGAGGTTGCAGGCTGGGTTATGATTGGTGGAAAACATCAGAACAGGCGAGTTATAGTACGACTTGAAAGGTATTACTTTTGGTCAAGTACTACTGGTAGAAACATCTCTAGTAGGTATAGGCATTTGTAAATGTCTGTGGGCAAACTCGGTCGCGCCGTGGCCGTGTGGAGAACTAATTTTTTATGTTAGTAATACATGGCTGCTGAGCGATGTGGGCAGGTTCCATATATTGGGAAAGGTTTATAGAGTCGAGAAAAATGTGGGGATGTCCGAGTGCCAGGGTTGAATGGAGGTTACTTGTCGTACCAATCGAAGGGTGAATCTATGAAAGAAACGCTCAAGAACAGGTTTGCGTATCCTTGCTTTTGCTGCCGATGTTTTCCTTCCAGCCGAAATCCAAGGGAATGTTCCGCTCCTTAAATGACTCGTGCGAATAAGGCGCATTATTTCTACAGGCTCTGCGCCGAGTTTCCGTGAAGTGTGTCAGTTATATATAGACCTGAGGGAATGGAATAATTTAGCTTTGATACGCGTGCACCGAATAGTCAATCCGCAAACATTAAGTGGCTTCAATTTCATTTGTTATCTGATTAGAGTACAACCCATCTCGTCGATGGAAGTTTCGAATATAGCAATGAATATCCCAAAGTAATAAGTAAATGGCACGATTATACCCTCTAATTTCTTAACTGCATATTTTGTCTTCTGTAAAATACTTTACTTGATATATTTATTCATTTAATTAACCCTACACAGTTACGAAATTTCCTTCGGAATCAATAACTCATTAATCCTAACTATTTAAACCCAAACTGAAGACGTTTGGACTCATTCATTTAGTATCAATCCCAAATGCCGGCATATTTTTTTGTGTCTTCCCTGCTAAAGAATTCCTTAGAAGCTGTTCAATACAACGTAACGAATTCTACAAAAATTTACTCTTTTTCTTCAGAACTAGTTCTTTTCTACAGATCTGTAGGGAACACGAGAGCCTGACTTTACAGAACATATGTTCTGTAGAGTTATTTTCTGCATAGCAAAATAACTCCTTACAAGTTGTTCTGTAGAACTTCAGCAACTCTACGGATATATGTGAGGTTTCCTTGAGCTTGCAAGGAGTTCTACAGAGCGTCAAAGGCCTTCTCTAGAACATCGTAAGGTATTCTGCAGAATATCCTAAGGTATTCTTCAGAACGTCGCAAAGTGGGCTGAAATCGAAAAAAGCTGGCCAAAATTCAGAGTGAATTCTTCAAGCCAGGTAGCTGAAAATTTGCTTTTTTTCTATAATATTTTCAAAAGACCTTTGCATGCGATAAAGAAAAGCATTTTCCTTAGTACTCAACAAGTATCAATTTGCATTAGGTCAAAGTTGCAAGAATTTCGCAAAAATGGTCTACACTCAATTTTCTTACGAAATCTTCAAAATCAAGCCCTTCCCTAACTTTTATGGGTGAAGAATTGGAATAAAATGTGATGTAATTCGATGAAACAGTTTTTTATCTTTGTTTTAATGTAGTCTACTTACATTTTGTAATTATTTAACAAAGATACTAAACAAAATGGCGGACCCTCATTTTTGGTCACTTTTTAAATATATGTAGAGAAATAGTTAATTGCATAGCCAAACATCACAAAGTAACTTATAGGGTAAAACTCTACACAGCTTCCACAGTGTGAATCCGATGAGTTATGTTGCGACTGTTTGCGACGCCGAATTTCACATCAGTTTTTCGATCGCGCGATCGAGTCTGGTCCAACCCGCCTGCAACGGGGAATAAGGTTGCGCGGCAAGTTTATGGAATGGATTGTAGCCGCATCCACTCCACTATGGAGATTTTCGAGGTAGGAACATTGAAAAGAGCCTCCATGTATTATATTTTGGAGAAATCGCGGAAAAATTACGCATTTTAGCACATGGGGTAGAGGTCCAGGAGGCACTGAAAGACTGCTTTCTTCGGGTTAACCGCGGGCGTTTCATTCTTACCAACTTGACATCGCCTACTGACGAATACATACACTTTAACGGAGACAACAAGCAAGCCACACAAGATTTTTGTCTCTTCGAGGCCACCAACCCACAACTGGTGTCCCACGACTGCAACTTCCCCGCCCCCTGCACTGCATAGGGAGTACGGCGAAGGGTCGTTTTATGACACCGCGGAGTCCTTTTCGCGGTTATTTGCGGATATTTTTGGGAGAACGTTTTCTAGTCTCCAAAGAAATGCACAAGAGAATTCAGGTTTATCACTAGTGTGAAGCAGTAGCTTTTTGAAACTTCATCTCGGATTTCACTCGTGTTGGTGTCAGTATTGAATCTCTCGAATTTCCCTCTTCAACTGCTAGTGGTGTGGATACTTTGTTAACCGCCTGAAGATTCCCCGCTTTTTCAAGGAATGTGTTATCCATTAGGACAATCTAATACCTATTCTTTAAATGGTTCATTTGTAATGGCGTTATGGCGTTAATGGCGTTATTTTTTATATTCAATTACTTAAAATAGAAATACGTCAATATTTATGCAGAATCCTTAATATCAGGCCAATTCGTTTTTTCTCATATTTCTGTTTTTCTTTTGGAATGTGTATAAAATTGTACTCTCCTATTTCTTCTTTAAGCTTATAGTTTTGTCTCTCATTTAGGGGTTAATGGTGTTAATGATTGAAAAAAATGCCTCGATTGGTAATCACACGTTTACAAATGGGTGAAATAGCAATGGGAGTGAAAAATGCCTCATTTCGTATGATGACAAATATGAGGCCATTCTCAGTATAAGCAAGGATGGCAAGGAGAACCGACGTCGGATGAATTCTTGTCCATCAGCACCCTTGTGCCACTTCGTTTAATAAACGACGAAACAGTGACAACGACAAAGAATGAAAAGAGAAAATTCAGCAAAGATATCCTAGATACATCTCTAAGGATAATAGAAGTGCTAAAAAGACTGTCGACCAGATGACTACAAATATTTCCTCTCTCATAGCATAATTGGTTCATGACATCAACAAAAGGTCCGTGTCTATTGTCATTTATGACCGCCAACTATCCCAATTATTTTTCCATATCCCGTCTTTTTTCCTAGCTAGTGCCCTTACAGCATCCATCAAAAATGTTCGTGGTGGCTAGCAAGGTCATATATACCTGTTCTATTAAAAACAATAAGCATTCACTATTGACCCATCCTTGCGGAAAAAATACACAGTACACCTTTAGGCTTAAAATGATCTACAAACTTTGCCACTTTGTGATGAAAAATAATTATATATACTCTTATTGATGAATAGAGGTCGAAAAAAGTACTTTTATTTTAGCTTACTAGTTAAATCCAGCCACCTAAGATAATCCTCTCTGAAATCGATTCCACCCTTCCCTGCTAAAAAATTCCGTAGAAGCTGTTCTGTAGAACGTAAGGAATTCTACAGAAATTGATTCTTTCTTCAGAACTAGTTCCTTTTCTAAGGATCTGTAAGGAACATGAGAACCTGACTCTACAGAACATGTGTCCTTACCAGCTCTTCTGTAGAACTTCAGTAACTCTACGGAAATATGTGAGGTTTCCGTTGACCCGGTTCATTTTCAAAGGATCTATATGGAGAGTCGTAGGGAATTCCACAGAATGTCCTAAGGAATTCTGCAGAGCGTCCTAAGGTATTCTGCAGAACATCCTAAGGTATCCTGCAGAACGTCGTAGGGAATTCCGTAAAATGACGTTTCAATACTTGAAGGAATATCTACAAAACTTTTTAAGAAATTCTGTAGAAGTATTTTAAGGAAACTATACAGAATTTTTATCAGGGATCTTGGGGCCGCATCAACAATTGTTCACAATTGAGAAATATAGTGGAAAAACGCAATGGTGCTACAGAAGTCATTCATAAAAGGCACAAAGCTATAATTAAGAATTTTTTTCTTAAAGGTTGATATCAAAGTTCTTTTTTTTCCTGGTGGGCGTGCAGACGCGTTAATGATTAACGATGGCTGATTTTGGAAATGTATGCGAATCGCATATTGCCAGACTGTCTTTAGAGGAAAGTTGATTTGTCTACTTGGAGTGCGTAAACGGCTTGGGTCATTAGGTGGAAAAAATTAATTGAGTCGTGAGTCAGTGAGTAACTGGGAACAATTAATCAACATGACGTATTAATAGGTGAATACACAATGTCTGGATTTTTCAAAATAAAACAAATAAATCACCAAAAGCTGTAAACAATTGTTTACGGCTTTTGTTATATTGGCTAAATATTGTTTACGGCTTTTGGAGATTTCTTTGTTTTATTTTGACTGTCTAGCCGTAAGAAGCTCATCCCATCTTTGTGATGGCTTTCCGGATTTTTTCCTCATTTAAATTGCTAGTTATTGAGATCTTAAATGGAACCTTAACATAATTTACTTTCCAGATACTCTACAGCTTCCCTCAAGTCAAACTATCAAAGGATAATGAATCAAAACATAAAGTATGACATTTTATTTACAGGACTAGTAATCAGTCAACTCAATAGAGGAGGCCAGCAATAAAAACTTAATAAACTGAGCGCTGTAAGTATGGCGGAATGCCTTCCCCCCGCCCAATCACGCCACCCACCGGCCACGCGTCGTCTATTCTCCGCTCGGCGCGGTCACTCGCTCTCGCCCTCCTTCCCCGCTCCCCGCCTCACCTATTCCCCTAAGCGTGGGAGCGAGTGGGCGTCAGCAGAAGACACTTTTGCTGAGCGACGGGGGTGGGAGGTAAAGAATGCAAGAGATACGGACGTGTGCTCTGGGGACACGGCCTCGAGTGGTTGCCCGTTGGGAAGCGACATGAGTGTATGTATGTTTTGTGAATAAAAGTCGATCGAACGGACTTTATGGCGTTCTGATTTATAAGCATCCCTACCCTCTGCGATAGTACCATGGGAGAACCTTACAACTGGTGTCAGAAGTGGGATGGTACTGATTGGAGGGTAGGACACGACATAGACGAGCGAGACACGATTTAGACGGGAGATCGACAACATGGCGAGCCGGATTAGTTGTGGTGGTCAAGAAGTGGGGATACAGAGCGTGATAGATAACTTTGGAGAGAAGATTCAGCAACTGGGGTTTGAAAACGAGCGGTTGAGAGCAGTCATCGCCAAGGGGGGAGATCAAGAGGCCGCTGCACCGGCGAGGGCAAAATTCTGCCTTCTCAACTCTATCGAGCCGTTCCAGGGCCGGCCTGGATATGACGTCAATGCCTTCCTTGAGCGAGTCCAGCAGGTGGCGTCATTGAGCGGTAGGAACGACGAGGAAACACTCGCCGCGGCGCATATTCGCCTGAGCGGGGAAGCGGCGGCGTATGATCGAACGAGACACGAATGTAAGGCGGCGACGGGTTATGAGGCATGGAAAGGGTTCATCCTCGATCGGTACCGCTCGAAGAGGACGGCCCGTTTCCACCGACAGCTCCTGGCCGTCATCCGCATGGAGCCACAGGAGGACATCGAGGAGTTCGCCGATCGGGTCAGGCGCATCAACGCCCGGACAGCGGAGATTAGCGGTACCCCTGAGCAGATCGAGTCCCTAAGGTATGAGGCCGACCAGCGAGCTTTAGATGCCTTCCTAAAGGGTCTCTCAGGAGAGCTGGGCCGACTTTGTCGACTTGCAACCCCTGAGAGCTTTGACACCGCCATTGCCACGGCGGTGCGGATTCGAGAGGCAGAGATGACACCTTGGGAGCCGTCGCCGAGTGGACGCGTGTTCCAGGTGACGGCCCGCGAGTGTTACAACTGCAGACCAATGCCCCGGCCACTTGGCACGGGAGTGCCGTGCCCCTCGTCGCGGTAAGTGTTATAATTGTGGGGAGCAGGGTCACTTCTCGCGGGAGTGTCAAAATAGGGCCCCAAACCGAGCGAATAATTTAAATGGCGAAGGGGTTGATCGGACCGCCAGTACCGGCCCCTATTAAAGGAAGTGATGATCCCAGCGATCGAGTCGATTGCGGGAACCTGTGACTTGGTGATAATGTGATTTTAGAAGGGAAGGAGTGCGTGTGCCTTGTAGGTACGGGGGCCCAAATATCGTTGCTGGCGCGGGGGTCGTGTAGCGGTAAGCAGATGGAGACGTCAAGGTATCGCATTCGAGGCATTGCGCGGCGGACACTAAAAAAATATGGTGAAAAACCGGTACCTCTGACAATAGGTGATCGCGTCTATCCAATGCGCATGCAAGTGGTCGAGGCAGTGGGCGACAAGAGAATTTATTGTAGATAGTGGCCTGTACGAATACACGCGGATGCCGTTTGGACTTAGAAACGCACCTACGAGCTTTCAACGGATGATGGACGGAGTGTTACGAGGCCTTAAGCCTGAGCGTTGCCTAGTCTACCTAGATAATATCATAGTATTTAGCGACACAATGGAGGACCATATTGAGAGGTTGCGTAATGTTTTTCAACGGCTGAGTGACGCCGGGCTGTCACTTAAGATGGAAAAGTGTCACTTCGCTGGGAGTAGAGTCAACTATTTGGGCCATATTATAAGCAATGAGAGCATCCGACCAGAGCCGGCTAAAATAGAAGCAGTGCGGTCCTTTCCCGTACCTAGAAGTGTTAAAGAACCTACGTCATTCCTGGGTCTGGCAAATTACTATCGTCGATTTGTGGGCGGTTTTGCGTCGATAGCAAAGCCACTAACTAATTTACTCAAGAAGGGGAGGGTTTTTAAGTGGAACGGTGAATGCGAAGAAGCCATGAGCACCATAAAAGACTCACTCACTCAAACCCCCGTGCTAGCTTATCCTGATTTTCGGAGACCCTTCATGCTGTCCACCGATGCGAGTAATCACGCCATTGGCGCTGTACTATCTCAAGAATTTGAAGGGGAGGAACATCCCGTTGCTTTTGCGTCTCGTAGTCTCAGTCAAGCAGAGAAAAATTAATCCGCTACCAAACGCGAATTATTGGCAATCATTTGGGCAGCGGACCGTTCCTTATCATTTCCGTCGTTACTTATACGGACGCAAATTCAAAATCATCACATTCTCTCAAAAACATCTCATTCATTCTCTCGCCTGCTCTTGAAGGGTACGAACATATTCTCGGAGCGCTCCCTAATCCGGTTTCCGGCTGCCTACCTACTCGCTGTGCACCTGCTGCTCAGTGCCTTGAAGCTGCAACCTTAGTGTAGTGATACGTATATTAGCCGTAGTCCATTATATTTTTCCTAGCTGTATATTCCAAGTTATTCACTTATCGTATCGTTATTCACTTATTCGGTCGTTATATAGTAGGTCTTCTATTAGTGTTAGTTAAGAGTGAGTTGTGTGTGTGAGTGAATCTCTTCACTGGCGTGATATCCCGGTTCGTGCGCCGAGTGTGTCTGTCGAGAGTGCTTGCTGGTAGTGATAAGTAGAAGCAAATTATTATCACATCTTCATTTTGTAGTTTGTTATTTCTGTTGTTTATCCTCAAGTATATTTTCATACTATTGTTCGTAAATTGATATTGCATATCGTTAGTTTATGATTATGGTGTTCGGGTAGTAAGAGAATCTTATTAGCATAGAACTTAATTATAACCTAACTCTTACTGAGAGACTAAGTACATATATTTTATTACAGAGCCTATAATATTTTTTCTTCATCGTTATTGAAAACTCTTTGTTTACATTAGTTGTGAAGTTGTTTAAACTTTAGTAGTTTGAACTATTAGTTTTACATCTTGTCTACTGGTACTGAATAATTAACTACATTTCCTTTCTTGTTGATAGATAGTTTATTTTCTAGTCGTTAAATAGTTTACTCTCCGTCTCCCTTTTTTATACAATATAGATAACGTTATTAAAAAACTTTTACGTAAGACCGTTTATAAAACCATCGACTGATATTCTAATTTATACATATAGCCAGTTAAGGCCTCTTTAATTACTTCTTTTGCACTTAATTAATTTAATATCACTTAGCTAGGTTGAATCCATAGACACAGATCTTTCTCGCGTGCTTCATCAGTGCTTCAACCCCTCATAGCTCATTTGCGTTACATCACCTGTCCTTCCTCCCCCATCTTTAGCGTCCTAGAAGGGAAAGTCAATTACCTCCCGCTGTCAACCCCATAACCATTCCCTGCAAGAAATAATCTGCAAGGCCTTCAGCGTTAAAAAAAAAGGATTTTGAGATTAGGATGACTCTCTTTAGGTCTGCTCTTAACCTCCTCAGGAGCTCACCCGATTGCGAGTCCTTAGGGGCTCGGATCGCTGGGCTTCAGAGGACGGTGGACGAGCTCCGTGCCCTGGTGTAGCGGTTGGTGGCAAGTCCTGGAAGGTCGCGGGGGAATGGGGGGGGGCCAACACCCTCCAAACGTGTCAAGGTCTGGGGAAGCTCGGGCACTGTCACGGGATGGAGGGTGGAGGAACTTCCCCAGACTTCCGTGCCTCCGGGGGAGTCTCCCTCCGTTGCTTCGGACGCATGGATTGTGGCCTCAAGGCGTAGCCATGGGGTCACCCTCCGAAACCGAGGATCGGCAAGGGCGGAGGCTGAGCTGATCCCTGTAAGCAATAGATTCGATGTTCTGGCGGAGGCTGAGGCATCGGAAATAGAGCTGGGAGGTGGGTCACCGAGTGGGCGTCGTGAGGGAAAGCAGGGAATTGTAGTTATAGGTAGTTCTAATGTCCGTCGTATAGTGGCCCCACTGCGTGGTAAGGCCCGATGGGAAGGAGACGATAAACGGGTCACCTCCTGGTGTACACCAGGAGGAGAGGTGGCACAGGTGACGAAGGCGATGAAGTCGGCGGTCAAGGGCACGAACTGCTCTAGGTTGCATGTGGTGGCCCATGTTGGGGCCAATGACGTTGTGGGTCGGGGATCAGAGGAGGTTTCAGACTCTGTGAGAGACCTATGCTCCGAGTTCCACCGTGTTTGCAGCGGATCTGGTACTAATATGAGGCTCACGATATGCAGCTTGGTACCAAGGACGGATCGGGGTTCGATGGTTTGGAGTCGAGTGGAAGGCATAAACCAGAGGCTCAGTGATGTCTGCGGGAGCGAGGGTGCTGGGTTCTTGGACCTTAGACCGTTGCTGGATTCGTGTCGAGTGCCATTAAATCAGTCGGGTGTCCATTATACGTATGAGGCATCGCAGAAGGTAGCGTGCAGGATATTTGAGCATACCCAGCGAGTTTAGCATAGATAGTAGGCAAGAGAGTAGGTCAGTTAGTGGGAACGAATTCAGTGCATTTCCAGAAAGTCAGATAATAAAGAATACACAAAGTTTAGGGCCTAGGAAAAGCTTAATAGATGACAATAAATTAGAAATATTTAGGAAAGATAGTAGGTCAAACAGTAGGCCATTAAATAACTTGCCATTCACCAGGATAGCAAAGAATAACGAGTTGATCAGACAACACAGTATAGTTTTAGCGGCACGGAAGAAAGCACAGAAAAAGGAAAAACATATAAATCAAAACAACACCAATTAAATTCCAAACTGTAACTTTCCCAATAATTTAGAAAACAAAAACCCCACAAGTACAATAAGCATACCTACATATTAAAGAAGAGGAATTTTCAGTAGTGGTAGTTAATTGTCGTAGTTTAAGAATAATACTATTGAACATTATAAAATTTGTAAAGCAGCCGCAAAAACAGCCCTTAGGAAAGCGTTTAGTGAATTCAAGAGAATTGGACTCGGAGAACAACTAGAGAGAAATCCGAAAGCATTTTGGTCATATGTTAGGGAAGTACAGGGAACTAAAAAGTCAAAGGTTGATTCCTTGAAAAACGGTAGAAGCGAAATAGTAACATCCAGTTTAGATAAGGCAAATTTTTTTAATTACTTTTTTCAGAGTGTTTTTAATCAATCTATGCATAGTTTCCGCGAAACCATGCCAGACCGATCTCAACAACCAATGCCCCCAATCGATACATCTTGTAGCGGAATCGTATCCTTACTAAGTAACATTAGCCCGAACAAGTCCTCAGGTCCTGATGAAATTCCAGCTCGTGTGTATAAAGGATTAGCTCTCAAAATGGCTCCGTATCTTAAAGCAGTATTTAATAAACCCCTCGACTGGAAGTCTTTGGGAACCGCGTGTTCTTCGCGACCCCAATTTATAAAAACGGAGATGGGGAACAGCCATGTAGGCAGCGTAGCAAAGGGATAGGTAGGTGAAATACAGTTAGAGTAGTCTGTAGTGCATGATGCATGTAATAACAACCAATAATCCCTTTCTTATTATGTACTAACTACCTAGCTGCATGTGACCCTGTTCTCTAGCATGCCTCCCTTAAATAACCTACTTGCATGGCAATAGTGCATGTTTGGTGATCTTGAGCCCCTGCTACACACCCTCGTGGTGGCTCGCAGGGTATTACGTAGAGGTATTACGTAGATATAACAAGCGAAACGCTACCTTATACACGGGGTTAAGGCAGTAAGCTATAAAGCACTAGTAGTATATTAGTTAGGGACTAAAAAAGTAAGGATTAGATAGCCATTCTTAAAGCTAGGAACGTGTAACCTGAATGAACCTAAATAGAATATAAGAAAATCAAAGTAAGATATGTTAATACATAAGTATTAACTATGTATATACTAGAATTGACAAGACAACTATGTAATAAGGGTATTTTCTACATATAAAAATAATTTATAAAGTATTTCGAAAGAATACAACTATACACAACTTAAACTATATATAGGGTAGAAAAACAGTGTAAAATTAGACTAGTAGGATTTTTACCGCGCCGGGAGATTGTCTGACTCAAAATAAATACTAGGATTACAACAATATAGAAAATTAAAGTATAGTGAGATATGCTATTATTCTACCACTGATAGGATGTAGATATCCTAAATTGGCTAAGGACGCTATTTAAACGAGAGCAACAGAATTGTAAAACGAGTGATGTACGGGTTAGTTAGGTGGTAAGTTAGCGCAAGATATTGCTAATGAAAATGCTACGAGGAAGTGACTCCTCACCCTGTGATTAATAACTATGAAGACCCAGGATATACACTTCCGTTAGTTAACGCGTACACTACACCATGTGAGTGATATGAAAGCCACAACATAAAGCTCTACTTGGTTTTATTATATATTGTAAGATATACCACAGAAACAACTAACTACAAGATAGGCGAAAATGATAAAATAAAAGGGTTGGCTTCTACTTATCGCTACAGCAGACACTATCGGCAGACACACAGGCACACGTAGACACACACGAGGCACAGGCCACTTCACTCAAACACCACTCACTCTTTATCTAACACTAACTTTAAATAACTAGACAATGAGTGAATAACTTGGAATGTCTACATACTACGCTGCGAGCCGCCGTATGGGCGTGTGGCAGGGGGTGTTAGGTCACCAGCCGTGTAAAGATGTAAGGTTTTGGGAGCTGAAATGGTGACTCCACAGATACGTTTTGGCTATCTGCTTCTTTTACAAAACGATAGTCTTTCTTGCGAAGGGGCGTGTCCTCCTGCTTTGTGTTATCTCTTCTTGACTTTCCCACTTCTTACTAGAGCTACGCCACTCTGAGCAATAAAATAGCTTTCGGGTAAATTGCCTTGTTTCTAATGTATTCATATTAAATGAACAGGAAAGCTTGTTGAAACCGCGGAACATCATTTTGCGTACGTTTCTGATGACGTAGTTAGAGTGATTTTTTTCGATGTAGGAGCTTGCGTAAAACTTTGTATCTGTATTTATGCCAGTGATATCAGTAAATCTAATCAGGTATCAGATATCAAGTAAAGACAAAAATGTCATTTTACCGATTTCAGTTTTTGGCAACTTAATACCACTTTAACACGAAGCCTTTGGATCCATGAGATATATTTAGTAATTATTCGATTGCAAGTGTGCTGATTATCTTCTGAACGCGAAATAATGTCCTTCACAGTTTTATAATGCTTGCCATTAAATATCAAAGCGTCTAGCTGAGTCAAAGATTCAAAAAAAAATATTTACTTCGAATTCCGCGCCAAAATTTCAATTCGTCATTTATGGTAAAAATGTACATTTTTTAATCTTACAAATCTAAGTTCTTGTACAATTTCAATTACTGCACCTATGGTGCGTTCCACCGCAGAAATAGATGTGCTAAAGTGAAGTGTGGTCCGAGAATATTTAGTCGACTCGCTTCAAAAGTTTTAAAAATGTGCTCTCAATGATCTACGGTAAGATTATAATTATGTATTTCTAGGGAACGTTCTGACACGTCACCGTAGGCAGAGACTAATTTAAATACATGCCGACACTCGTGAGGAGTCGGTTCACCCCTCCTGAGTAGCTGTTTGGGTTTTTTTTCCTCGAAGGTGTTGTCTACGTCTCATCTATCCTGACGTCTGACGAGTGAGTTCGTTGCTTAACTGGGAATGTGTAATGACTTTGCGGAATAAGGTGTGGTAAAGGAAGCCTGCTAAACCGGGAACTATTTTCCTCTTGGGAATGTGCGCACCTTTTTCGCGGTCCTTTGTGATTCACCGTGCAATTTCCGATCTTTTTTGAGCTTTCGATCATGATAGAGATAGCTTTCTGTGCAAACTGGCAATGGATTCTTCCGCCTATCGTCAGCAAAGCTACCCAAAGCGAATAGCCCAACGAGTGTGTCTTGGCAATATATTCCTGACGGAAGAACAAAATCATTCTACCGCAGTTTGGGCTGGTGTGCGGCGGCTAGCATACATCTACATAATAGCTATAAAATATATAGCTAGGAGAAATAGATTGGACTACGGCTAATATATATACCACTACACTAAGGTTGCAGCTTCAAGGCACTGAGCAGCAGGTGCACAGCGAGCAGGTAGGCAGCCGGGAACCGGATTAAGAGCGGACTGTAACTGAAGTCAGTCAGCCTTACTGTCCACAGTTTTAAACACTTTGCAGTCATCAGCGTATAAGAGAATGTTACAGCCCAAGGGTAAAATGTCATCAACTAGATCATCCACGTAGAGTGCAAAGAGGAGAGGGTCGAGAACGCTGCCCTGGGGGACGCCGGAAGAGACAGGGATGAATGCATAGGAGTGACCATTGATTATCACACGCTGGTGACGGTCACGTACAAAATGTAAAATAACTGAGAAGACGGTACCATGAATGCTATATCGAGATTGAAGTTTGTGCAGGAGGGTGTGGTTGACGGAGTCAAAAGCCATAGAAAAGTCAATGTAACAAACGTCGAGTTGCGACCCATTTTCGAAGGCAGAAATGATATGATGGTGCAGAGTAGATAGATTTGTAAGACAGGAGCCGCCAGGAAGGAAACCATGCTGAAGAGGTGAGATGTAAGGAGGGGTAAAGTGAAGAAAGCGATCATGGAGAATACGCTCAAAAATAATTGACAAAACCTGTAAGATGGAGATAGGGCGATAGTTTTCAATAAGATCTTTCGGTCCAGATTTCAAAATAGGGTTTACATTGGAGTTTTTCCGGTGCGACGGAAAAGTTCCAGATTGGAAAAATCTGTTGAATAAGATGGAGATGGGGATATAAAGTGTATGAGACGTTAGACGAAGGAACATTGAGGAAATATCATCAGAACCGGTAGCTTTGATAGTGGGTAGATGGGACAAATAGTTGAGAATTTCCTGAGGGGAGGTGGAGATAATTGCAAGAGAATGCGTGGAAACCGATTGAACAGGGGGAGGTCGATATTAGGAGAGTAAGGGGGAAATTGGACGAGAAATAGTCATCGAAGGCCGAGGCCTTGGCGTCTCCTTCATATGACATCCCACCGGCGGACAAAGTGAGTAGGATACAAGGCGTTTTTCGCTTGGAATTGATCAGCGACCAGAATCTCTTCGAATTCACCTTAATGTCCCCAGTAATTCTTTTCACAAAGTCCGTGTAGTCACGACGAAGAAGGTGTCGCGCGTGGCGGCGAAGAACAACAAAGGACTCGCGTGTGCGAGGGTTGGGATGGGATTTCCAAAGTTTCCAGCCAGCAAGCTTGTTTTTCAAGGCCTAAGATGCCTCTGACGTGAGCCACAGGGGCTTACTCTTCGACAAGCAACGAGAAGGGACGAGGTCCGCGATGGCAGCGCGGAGAAGGTCGTAAAAGAGTTGGAGTGCGTCTTCGGGTGACCCAAGCGCCAGGAGGTCCCAGGAAAGTAACGAGAGGGTCCGATTAATGGCATGCCAGTCTGCTTTGTTCCAACACCGGAGGGATCTGGGGTGGGGGTGGGGGGCACGGAATTTTGGAGATGTCGAGGGAAGGGGAATGTTAGAGAACACTCAAGGGATTCGTGGTCAGCTGAGAAAATGTTTCTGCCTGCTGCTAAGGAATGCACTTATTTGGAGGAAACTATGAAATCCAGTGTTGACGTATCTCTCGTGGGGAAAAAATTACACTGATGGAGGCCGAGACCGTTCACAAAGTGGTCAAGGAAAAAATCGTCACAATGGTTTGTAGGAGATCCAGATACGGAAGAAGTCCAATCGATGGACAAATTAAAATCACCAAAAAGTAAAACTTCACCATAAGCACGTGCATGGAGAACAGAATCGAAACAGGCCAGCAGAGACGATAAATCACAGTTAGGTGGGCGGTACAAACAGCCAATAAAAAGTTTAGTAAAATGGTCACTGTTTGTGCAGGAGTTGACGCGAATTTGGGTCCAAATAATTTCACAATTGGTCTCGAGATCAGCCCTTCGAGTGGCAGGGTAATCGAAACTAATGGCCAATAAAACACCACCACCACGGGAACCACGATCACGACGGAAAATTTTATGAGTGGAAGTAAACGCAAGTTCGTCGTCGGAGATCTTATCACTAAGCCATGTTTCAGCTAGGGCGATGATGTTGAAGGAGGAAAGTTCGGTGATATTGGATAACATCACTGAAATCTTGTTTTGTAGATTTCTGACGTTCTGGTAGTAGGCGTTACAGATGGGGCCAGGGTTGACGCGTGCGTCCCAGGGGAGTAGAACCAGGAGAGCGTGACTTCTCCATGCCGCGGAGAAGCGACCACGGTTGCCGGGTGACGTATCGGTGCCGGTGGGAAAGCGTCTGTGGAAGATCGGTAGACCGGCTATGGAGAGATCCTTCCATGAGATTGGCGGATTTCCGCGAGATATCAGAGAGAACCTCTCGATCTCGAAAGTATTCTTGAAGGGTAGATAAATACTCTCCGTTGGGTGCCGAAAATAAGTCCATGGGTGTAAAATTACCACTGCAGTTCGTGTAGTATAATGTCCGGAGAATCCTACTGCACAATTAGTTTTGCATAAAAACTTCGTTAAGTTTAGTAAATTGCTTCAAAGTAGCGCTATTTTTCATTAAAACGCGCTCTTTTCAATTTTTTGAAAAGTACATATTTTTAACAGTTTTTTGGCTCTATTTCAAAATTAAAATTGCTAAAAAAAAACTGTGAGCTATAACAATATGGACATTTAACTTTTAGAGTAACTAGGTTTCAATCTCATAATAAGAGCGATGATTGTTGAAAGAGTTCGTGAAGAGGAATCTTTTTTTATATCAAATTTCGCATAACTGTTGGATTATAAAAAAGTGACACCTATTGACACGGAGATTTTTATGGCAAGAGTGGATTAGATTAGAAAGATAATTATAAAAAATTCAGATGCAAATAGTTGAAAATAAACGAATGATAATGACTTATGTGACTCTCTACCGCGGACGTGAGCGTCGGCACTTAGCACGCGAGCGTCGGCACAGTGGAGACATTATAAAATACGTCTTTTCCAATGTTTCATTGATTAGGATTACAAAAATGAAGCTATACGAGGGTTGCTATTTATATTTCTGGCCTAATAATAAAAAAAACAAATATTTATGATCAAAGTTGGTCTAATTGTGGTCTAATTGTTGGTCTAATGTGCTAATTCGAAAGTAATATATGTTTGTGCCTACTATAGACCACCCCATTCCGATGTACACTCAGTATTAGAACTCGAGAAACAGATCAGGTCCATTAATTCCCATAGTAACGAACGACAGATTATTGTAGGTGGAGATTTCAATACACCATCGATAGATTGGAAAACATGCAGTCATAAGTCAGGAGGTCGGGACAAAGAAATCTGCGAGTCACTGCTTAACCTGTTCGCATCACACGCACTACATCAAATAGTAAATTTGCCTAATAGGGGGGAGAATGTTCTCGATTTACTTGCCACAAACATCCCTGAAAAAGTTATAAAAGTTGGAAATGTTGATGGAATAAGCGACCACAAGGTAGTATACGTAAAATTTTCCCTCAATATGAAAAACATTTTAAATTAAAAAGAAAGATTTACCTTTTTAGTAAAGCAGATTTTAACGGATTTAAGCGTGACTTAAGGACATCATTTGAAAAATTCGTGAATATTAGCAAAAATAGTGATACAGACAATACATGGAAAGAGTTTCTCCTAATTACACGGTCACTTGTCAACAGATATATACCTCATAAGTATAAGAGCGAGAATAGGGAACCAAGGTGGTACAACGCGGAGGTTAGAAAATGTTTAAACGCCAACGAGTTAGCCACGCGAAACTAAGAAAAATGAAGCAAAATATAGCTAATAGCGACCTAAAAAATACTATAACACATTATAAAATTTATAAAGCAGCCGCAAAAACAGCCCTTAGAAAAGCATTTAGCGAATACAAGAGAAAAGTACTTGGAGAACAGCTAGAGGGAAATCCGAAAGCATTTTGGTCATATGTTAGGGAAGTACAGGGAACTAAAAAATCAACGGTTAATTCCTTGAAAAAATATAAAGGCGAAATAGTAACTTCCAGTCTAGATAAGGCAAATTTTTTTAATTACTTTTTTCAGAGTGTTTTTAATCAATCTATGCATAGTTTCCGCGAAACCATACCAGACCAATTTCAACAACCAATGCCCCCAATCGATATATCTTGTAGCGGAATCGTATCCTTACTAAGTAACATTAGCCCGAACAAGTCCTCAGGTCCTGATGAAATTCCAGCTCGTGTTTATAAAGAATTAGCCCTCGAAATGGCTCCGTATCTTAAAGTAATATTTAACAAATCCCTCGAAGAACACGCGGTTCCCAAAGACTGGAAGATAGCAAACGTGACCCCAATTTATAAAAGCGGAGATTGGGAAAAGCCAAGTAATTAAAGATTAATATCATTAACGTCATTATCATGTAAAATTATAGAGCATATCATAGTTACATCAATAATGGGACACCTCGACAGCCAGGATTTATTAATAACAAACCAGCATGGGTTCAGAAAAGGACGGTCTTGCGAAACTCAATTAGGTCTTTTTGTTCACGATATTTTAGTTTCCGGAGATGGTAACGTACAGGTAGATGCAGCGTTTCTTGAATTTAGAAAAGCATTTGACAAGGTTCCCCACTGTAAGTTACTCGCGAAGTTAGCATCATACGGGATAGACTGTAATATAGTAGGGTGGATAGGAGACTTCTTACATGAACGCGTTCAAAGGGTGGTATTAGATGGTGTCAGCTCCGGCGAAGTAAAAGTTACATCGGGTGTTCCCCAGGGAAGCGTGATGGGTCCAATTATATTTCTTCTGTACGTAAATGACTTGAATAGTGTAGTAAAAAATAGCAAGCTCCGTCTTTTTGCCGATGATGCAGTAGTGTATAAGGAAATTAGAAATGAAGAGGACAGACAGTTTTTAGCTAAGGATTTAGATGCGATTGATGATTGGTGTGATAGATGGCAACTAGAATTGAATTTGAAGAAATGCGCGATTATGAATTTTTGGAAAAAGAGTGGCTTTCCCCGGAATAATTATTGCATCAAGGAAAACAAAATATGTAACGTAGATTCAATTAAATACTTAGGCGTCACCATCACTGAAGACATGTCATGGGGGAAACACATCAGGGAAGTAACTAGTGTAGCAAACCGTAGATTAGGATTCGTAAAAAGGGTTCTAGGAAAATGCGATGAGAGAGTACGAGAAAGAAGCTATTTTACACTCGTCAGGCCTCATTTAGAATATTCCGCTAGTATATGGGATCCGTACGAGGAAGGTATAATAAAAGAAATAGAACGCGTGCAAAGGAGATCTGCTAGGTTTGTTAAAGGACGTTATGATAATTGTATAAGTGTTACGAGCTTAATAGAAGAACTAGGCTGGGAATTACTATCAGAACGCAGGTTAAAATTTAGGATAAACCTTTTAAGTAAATTCGAAACAGAGTTGTTCACAGATGACGTTAGATATATATTGAGATCCCCTGCGTATTATGCTAGGTTTGATCATATTAACAAGATTAGAGAGATAGATTGTCGTACTGATAGATTTAAAATGCCATTTTTCCCTCGTACTATAAGAGAGAGCAATAGGCAGCGTAGCAAAGGGATAGGTAGGTGAAATATAGTTAGAGTAGTCTGTAGTGGAATCTGCTGTTAGTGTATGGGATCCATACGAAACGGGGTTGATATCAGAGTTAGATCGCGTCCAGCGAAGAGGAGCTAGGTTTGTGAAACGATGCTACGATAAGTTGGCTAGTGTGTCTGGACTGTTAGAAGAATTAGGATGGGAATCGCTATCACAGCGTAGATTAAATTATAGGCTTAACCTCCTAAATAAATTTCAGGAAAATCATTTTACTGACGACGTAAAAAACATACTATTAACCCCTTCGTACTACGGCAGATTAGATCGCGCCAATAAAATTAGAGAGCTAGATTGTAGAACCGATAGGTATAAAATGTCATTTTTTCCGCGTACCATTCGGGACCATAACAGCTGTGATCGTCGTCATGAATAGTTCGAGTATTGACAATAGGCAGGCAGTTAATCTTTCTCATTATATTCTCCTCTTTCTTATTTATGCATGATGTAAATAATGATGTTCTTATTTATGCATGATATTTTGAATCTGTAGTAGTAGTCTTTGTATCCCTTGCATGTTAGAACGATTGGAGATACAATGTTTCTTGGGTATTAGATTTGTAATTGGCGCTTTGCATGTGTGGTACGCGGGTTTTTAATGTAATGTCGGTTTTCTACCATATCATTCATGCATGCCTGGTGCGAAAGCACCCCCTGCCACACACCCTTTGGGTGGCTTGCAGGGTATGACGTAGATGTAGATGTAGTGCATGACGCATGTTATAACAACCAGTTACCCCTTTATTTATATGTAGATACTAACCATCTAGCTGCATGTGACCCCATTATCTAGCATACCTTCATTAAATATCCTAGTTGCATGTCAATAGTGCATGTTTGGTGATCTTCACCCCCTGCCACACACCCCCGTGGTGGCTCGCAGGGTATCACGTAGATGTAGATGAATTGTTTTTAAAGATATTCTTCGTGAAGATCAATACACTTTTATGCGTTTGAACCAATTATCAAAGCACTTCTTCCACTCCGATTGAGGTAACTCCAAAACATGCGTTTTGAATTCATCAACCGCTTCTTCGGGTGTCGAAAAACGTTGACCACGTAAATTGTTTTTGATGTTCGGGAATAAATAAAAGTCATTGGGTGCCAAATCAGGGCTGTAGAGCGAATGACCCATCAATTCGATGTTTTGACCGGTCAAAAATTCCTTTGTTTACGCCGATGTGTGAGACCTCGCATTGTCATGATGAAGAATGATTTGCCTCTTCTTTGACTTTTTCCAAATTTCTCCGAAGACTACTGGCAAACAAATGGTCGTGTACCATTCAAAATTG
Organism: Ceriagrion tenellum; assembly: GCA_963169105.1. Classification (NCBI taxonomy): domain Eukaryota; kingdom Metazoa; phylum Arthropoda; class Insecta; order Odonata; family Coenagrionidae; genus Ceriagrion; species Ceriagrion tenellum. Next base: position 139,018,351 of record OY720641.1, on the reverse strand, counting down.
ACCGTCCTACGATGCTATAACGCCACTGTCACCATGTGACCGATAATGCCGAAGAAACAGGCAACCATTTGCTTCGATGTGCTTCTTCCGGGAACAACTATTGTTGGATTTGGCTCGTTGTGGAAGAGCCAAACAGTCGATTGCTGTTTTGTCTCAGACTCATATGCACAGATCCATATTTCGTCGCCTGTGTAGATGTTATACATAGCCTTTGACGCACCTTGAACGTATTTTTCCAACATTTCCTTGCACCAATCGACACGAGCCTTCTTTTGAGCGTTTGTCAGATTATGCGGGTCCCAGCGCGAAAAAATCTTTTTTACGGCCAAATGATCATGTAATATCTTATTGATGCTTGTCATACTCATGCCCAAAGATGCCTCAATCTCAAGGTATGTCACATCTTGCTTTACCAGTTCATGCACAGTATCGATGTTTTCTGGCACAACAACCGATTTTGGACGACCTAGGGAATTTGTCCTGGAGCGAACGTCGGCCACAATTGAATTCGTTATACCAGTTTTTTACAGTGCTGTAGGATGGTGCTTTGTCGCCGTATAAAGAATTAAGTTCATTGATGCACTCCTGCCTTGATAATCCACGTCGAAAGTTATAGAAAATAATTGCACAAGAATGTTCGCGAGTTAATTCCATTTTTTGCCCGAGATAAATTTTTCAAGTTACTCTAAACAACAAAAATCGCGCTCAAATGACAAAATGTTCTGAACAAGGTTATGTTCAACAATGTCAGGTTTCCAATGTAAACGTCAGATAGCGCCTGGCAACACTTATTGCTGCCAAGGCCAGAAATATAAATAGCAACCCTCGTATACTATTAACTGTGGACTATAATAACAAGGACATTTTACTATCAGAAAAACTAGGTTTCAATCTTTTAGTGAGCGTGGTGATCATTGAAGGAGTTCATGATGAGGAATCTTTTTTCTATCAAATTTCGCATAACTGTTGGATTATAAAATAAGTTACACCTATTGACATGGATATTTTTAAGAAGGCAAGAGTGTATCGTATTAGAAAGATATTAATAAAAAATTCAGCTGCAAATAGTTGCAAATAAGCAAATAGCAATGACTTATGTGACTCTCTGCCGCGGACGTGAGCGTCGGCACTTCACACGCGAGCGTCGGCACAGAGGAGTCACATTGTAAAATACGTCTATTCCAATGTTTCATCGATTAGGATCACAAAAATGAAGAATTGTACTATTTTCTATCCCTATTCTATTCTGTCCTTGACCGAACTTACTCTAGAGAGAGCGAGAGAAAGAATTCCAGCCTTCAATACTAAGCGTAATTGTGACATAACGCTGGAAGAGGAGAAAAATATTTTCTTCGATCGCTTCTCAGTAAGATTCCTATCGACTTTTGTTAATCGTTAAAAGTAGATACGACTGATGATATGCACTGCTGCTGGGGAAACCCGCCACTGGCTTTCCCTTTCCTCAAAGCTGAAGTGACGGGGGAGCCGTTACCCGCGCACCTGCCGGACACGCCGGACTCAAGGGAAGTTGGAAAGGGTCCTAAGTCGGGATATTTTACCATCTGTACTTGGCGCACCACCCAACTTGTGTTTATTGCCTAGGGGTGGTTTCTTTGACCTGCAAGTGAAGTTGCTCGTGTCAACAGGTGTGGTTTTTACCCTCCATGCGCTTCCTTATCGATGGGTTTTATTGCAGGGCTGCCGCTGGTATTCATTTTCGCACAAAATTCAGGCATTTCACATTTCTCTTTATGCGGTCCACCTAAAACCCTCCTGGTTATCCTCGGGCCCAGGTTCCCGGGGGTGGCGATAACTCCTCTTCTTAACCTCCTCCATGATTCCGTTGCAACATCGTGGTACTCTTCAGTTACTCCTTTCCTATCGATGTGCACACATGCCAGTCGCTAGTTGTCAGTTTCTCGGTTACAATAGTTTTCGTGATTTGAAGTGATATTTTAAGTAAGCTTTAGTGTTGCGATAACTCTAATTCTTGTGATTCGATGAATTATCAGTTTCTGGCCACCACAGCTATAAAGATAATTAAGCAGGTATGCTATGACTGTAATTTTTAAGGCATAGCTATGTCTACATCTACATCTACGTCATACCCAGCAAGCCACCCAAAGGGTGTGTGGCAGGGGGTGCTTTCGCACCAGGCATGCATGAATGATATGGTAGAACACCGACATTATATTAAAACCCGCGTACCACACATGCAAAGCGCTAATTAAAAATCTAATACCCAAAAAAAATTCTATCTTCAATCGTTCCAACATGCAAGGGATACAAGGACTACTACTACAGATTCAAAATATAATGCATAAATAAGAACATCATTATTTACATCATGCATAAATAAGAGAGTAGAGAATATAATGAGAAAGATTTACTGCCTGCCTATTGTCAATACTCGAACTATTCATGACGATGATCACAGCAGTTATGGTCCCGAATGGTACGCGGAAAAAATGACATTTTATACCTATCGGTTCTACAATCTAGCTCTCTAATTTTATTGGCGCGATCTAATCTGCCGTAGTACGAAGGGGTTAATAGTATGTTTTTTACGTCGTCAGTAAAATAATTTTCCTGAAATTTATTTAGGAGGTTAAGCCTATAATTTAATCTACGCTGTGATAGCGATTCCCATCCTAATTCTTCTAACAGTCCAGACACACTAGCCAACTTATCGTAGCATCGTTTCACAAACCTAGCTCCTCTTCGCTGGACGCGATATAACTCTGATATCAACCCCGAGTCGTATGGATCCCATACACTGACAGCATATTCCAGATGAGGCCTAACCATTGAAAAATAACAACGTTCTTTCACTTTCTCATCACATTTTCCGAGTACTCTCTTGATAAAGCCTAGCTTCCTATATGCTTGACCGCATATTTCCCTAATATGTTTTCCCCAAGATAGGTCGTGACTAATTGTGACTCCTAAGTACTTAACAGACTCGGCGTGAATAATTTCTGTATTTTTAATTCTGTATGCCCTAAATGGCCTATTTTTCTTTTTCCAAAAGCTGACTGCTACGCACTTTTTTATGTTTAGTTCCATCTGCCACTTTTCGCACCAAGCATGAATAGCAAGTAGGTCGATTGTTAACGAGTCGCTGTCTTCGGAATTGTTAATATCCCTATACACAACCGCGTCGTCTGCGAAGAGTCGAAGCTTACTTTTAACGACGTTACTAATATCATTAATGTACAAGAGAAATAAAACTGGACCAATTACACTTCCCTGAGGAACACCCGATGTAACGCTAACTGTGTTTGACATGATACCGTCTATGACAACCCTTTGTTCCCGCCCATGTAAGAATTGATTAATCCAACTAATAATGTTTTTATCTATTCCATATGCTTCTAGTTGTGAGAGCAACTTAACGTGAGGTACCTTATCAAAAGCTTTCCTAAAATCGAGGAATATCGCGTCAACTTGAACATTATTTTCACCCGAGAGCAAGATGTCATGAACGAAGAGGGCCAATTGGGTTTCGCAAGATCTACCCTTTCGAAATCCGTGTTGGTTATTTATTAACAATTCCTCCCTATCTAAATGACTCATAATGGAGCTTACGATTATGTGTTCAAATACCTTACAGGAAATGGATGTGAGAGAAATAGGCCTATAGTTACTAGGGTCTTCCCTGTCGCCGCTTTTGAATATAGGTGTGACATTTGCTACTCTCCAGTCCTTAGGCACTACATGATCTACTAAAGATTTGGTAAATATTAATTCTAAGTAAGGCGCTATGTCTGATGCCATTGTTTTATATACGCGAGCAGGTATTTGATCTGGACCGGGGGATTTGTTGGGGTTAATATTTTTTAGCTGCTGTTCTATGCCGCGACAATTTATAATAATTTCAGGCATACATGTTTGGGAACGAACTGGCTGCGGATCGAAAAGATGTGGTGTATAAGTACTGAAAATGCTTTTGAAGAATGAGTTTAACGAATTGGCTTTTTGTAGACTGTTGGTTATCTTTTCCCCTTTGATATTCTTAAGCGTGTGTACTGTTGATTTATTTCCTTGAGTGTCCCTAACATACGACCAAAATGCCTTGGGATTATCGTTCAATTGTTCTCCCAGTAATTTACTTTTGAAATCAGCTAACGCCCTTCGGCACGCTTTTTTTGCTAAGAGTTTAGATATTTTGTAATTTTCGGTGACTGTGTATAGTTCTTCGGAGGATTTGTTAATTTTTGCCCTTTTTAACCTAGCATGACATGTTCTTTGGTGCTTTAATGTTTTTCTAACCTCCGCGTTATACCACCTAGGCTCTGCATTGGCTCTTTTCCATTTACTTGGTAAGTATTTGCTAACTACTGATCGTGTAACGTTGAGGAAAGTACTCCACAAAACCTCAGTATTACAGTTGATACTTATTTTTTGAAAATTAGTAAATGACTTTTGCAACTCTCGTTTCATACCTTCGTAGTCAGCCTTATTAAACAAGTAGATTGTTCTTTGTGGATTATGTTTCTTGATCATGCTCACGGAGAAATTAGCTTTAACTATCTTGTGGTCGCTTATTCCCTTATCCGTACCTATGTTTACAACCATGTGTGGAATATTTGTCGCTAAAAGATCAAGTGTATTTTTCCCTCTAGTTGGAGCAGTGACTAACTGATGTAGTGAGTGAGATGTGAATGTATACAGGAGTGACTCACAAAGGTCTTTGTCTTTCCCCCCAGTGATAAAACTGTACGTGTCCCAGTCTATGGACGGAAGATTGAAATCCCCACCGATTATAATATGACAGTCGTTTTTTTGAGTGGTTAATTTACTGAGTTGACTTTCTAGTCCTAATATTGAGGTTATATGGGTATCTGGTGGTCTGTAATATGCGCACACATAGATTGTTTTTGCTTTAGGATTTTGAATGGAGCACCATACGCTTTCTACCTGGTCGTCGGAAAATGACTCCCTCCTACTAATATAACAATCCTTCACTGCAATAAAAACTCCTCCCCCGGTCCTTTCCACTCTATCTTTTCTATAAACTGTGAAATATATTGGGAATACTTCATTATCTGCGATTTCGTTACACAACCAACTTTCCGTCCCTATATTAAGTCTGCGTCAGTAGTTTCAATTAGATGGTAGAAGTCAGCTACTTTATTCCTTAAGCTACGGCAATTTACCACGACAGAAAAGGATTTATCAGTGAGCGTATTCCCGGAATGTGTATTCTCATTACAACTCGCTTTCTTAGGTATATTCAAAGTTACATTACTGCTATTTTTTGAAACTGGCCTCTTACTGTTCTCTTTAGACTTAACACTTTCTTGGATATTTTTTCTATTAAATATTGTTCGCGATGGTAACTGATTCGACCCATTAGCTGACCTACTCTTTGCCCTACCCTCTATCCTAAAAAAGGTCTACAGTGATCGAGTATGCTACTCTCTACACAGCTAGCTGCCTCGGCCGTGTAATGGACACCAGAACGGTTCAGAGGGGTCCGACACGATCGGATTGCCGGCCGAAGGTCGACGAAGGAGGCTCCAATGTCCGTGCAGAAGCGACGCAACCTCTGGTTTATGCCCTCCACTCGGCTCCAAACCAGGGGTCCACGATCGATCCTCGGGACAAGAGTACAAATTGCATTACAATGTCGTTAACATTTACGCGGAGGCAACTTCATGATAAAAATCAGAAGAAAAGAGAATCAATGGACGTCCGGAAAATTAATTCGACAAAATTTCTAGAGGATTGCTTAAAATACATGGAGATGAGGAGGCAAAACATGAACTCGAAAATTTTTTGAAAGTGAAAATTTTTGGTAGCTACGAGAAAAGATGGCGATCTTGCTCGCGAACAAACATTTTTTATACAGAGGTATGCGACTTGGTTGGATCAAATCGTTGATTTCCCTGATGTTGTTTATCGTAACCTTCCAAGCACCTCAGGTTCGTATTTTCTCAGTGTTTTGTGATATGACATCCCCTGGGCTATTGTCTAAGTAATAAACCTTTTTTTACCAGGTACATCTCATAAAAGGAAGGGTAGGCCAATCAAACAATTCTCTGATGTCACTATCCGATCAAAAAGAAGGAAAGCTAAATTCCTTAGAGAAAGTACTTCCCCTGCAGAACTGTCTTTTACCACAGCAATGAAGCTTAGAGAGGAAGGTCGGTACGCAGAGGCGTCTCAAGTAAAAGAGGCTTCGGTGACCACCCCTACGATACGGGAACATTGAAAAAGCGGAAGATGGAAGTGAAGCCCATTACTACAATGTCCTCTGAAGTAGGTTTATCGTTGGTTGTCAATTCAACTCAGCCAAAAAAACAGTATTTGCAGATAAGAAACGCTGCAAGACAACATGGGCATGATTTGTATCCATCATATCATTCTGTTCTGAATGCCAAAAAGACTGTTTATCCGGATGGTATTGAATTCTCAGAGAAGAAATGTGAAGTTAAGGTGCAAACTTTGTCGCATCACATATGCTTAAGGCTACTACAATTTTTACTGACATTTTCAGGTAATTATTTTAATGTGCTTTAATTAATACATTAAAATTTTTACATTTTTTATGAAGTTTACCGTTATTTTTATCAGGTGAATACTCTCTCATTTGTAAATGGGGATTTGATGGCAGTTCCGGTCATTCGCCATTCAAGCAAAAGTGGGAAGAAAGCGATACGGATGATCATAGCCTCTTTATAACTTCATTTGTTCCCTTATGTCTGGCTCAAAAGGCTGTGGGGGAGAAACTACCGTAGCTTGGAAGAACATGCATCCTTCTTCTGCTCGGTTCTGTAGGTCTATAAGACTTCAATGGGTACATGAGTCTAAAGAAAAATCAAGGGAAGAAGAGGATTATGTAAATCTCCAAACTTCCACCTTACAACCATATCGTCAGGGCATCTTTAACATTGAGTTCAACTTGCTGTTGACAATGATTGATGGAAAAGTTAGCTTAACGTAAGGACTGTGGAATTATTTCTACGAACTTCTAAGGCTTAATACGTTTTTTCTTTGGTGTGCTCAGATTTAACGAAATCATCAGTGTGCCATATTTGCCGAGCAAAAATATCGGAGATGAATAATCATAGTGTGATTGGGAAAAAAACAAGTCGATCCAAGTACTTATCGTTTTGGGTTGTCAAATTTACGTTGTTATATTAGATTTTTTGAATGTATTTTACACATAGCATAAGGTTTACCATTTGAAAGATGGAGGGTAAGTTTAAGCCATATAATTAAAAATATGTGGCGAAACAATTGCGGGTTGGCCCTGTGTCCTTTTTATTATTTTCCGGATCGTATTTCCAGGTGCGAGATAAAAATGAAAAAAGAGAACTAATGGAAAGAAAGAAAGTAATTAAGGAGAAATTTAGAAGTAGAATGGGTCTGTTAGTTGACATTCCCAAGCCAAAATACGGCACATCGAATGATAGCAACACAGCTAGGCGCTTCTTCAAAAATGCCCGCCTGTCAGCTAAAATTACTGGCGAGGATTCATTTAATTAACAAATATCTTCTTTTACTTCAAAGCTTTTCACATGAAATAACATTTTAAATTGATTTTCAGGGGTAAAAGAAGAACTTATCGCAAAATTTTCAAATATTTTGACAGCTTTGTCATGCGGCCTTCTAATTGATCCCCAAAAATTTAAAGAATATCGTATGGGTACGGCAAAATTATATGTTAAATACTATGAGTGGTTCTACATGTCACCCACAGCACATAAAGTTCTGCTGCAAGGTGCAGATGTGATCAAGTCGGCACTTCTTCCAATAGGAGAGCTTTCGGAGGAGACCCAGGAATCGCGAAATAAAGATGTAAGAAAATACCGCGAGCATCACGGCAGAAAAATTTCATGATTCCACACGAATGAGGATATTTTCCGAAGACTAATCCTGACCTCTGATCCATTCATCAGTACATAAGGTGCTGAATTAAATAAATACCGTGGCCTTAAAGGTCTGCCTGACGAGGTCCGTGAGCTCTTGCAAGAATTCCCGGACTCAGCAAGCGAATGTGAGGAGGAGGAGAGGAATTCAGAAGAATCTGATTTGGAATGATACACATTGTAAATATAATAAAGTATTTACTATACTTTTATTAAAATAAATTAATTTATATGCACTAAAATACCATTTTAACATTTAGTTCATAATTACTTAGCATTTAGTTTCAGCAGCACTACCTCATTTAGCTGAAAATCGCAACCAAATCAACGTTAAAATCAATTCACCCAACTACCTCACATTCACCCGGTTATTTTAATGATTCACTAATGTAAAGCTCAAAAAGTCATATTATGCAAATAGTTTAAATATATAAGCATATTTAATAATAAATAGCGTTTCTATATGCAGCCTCTTCATTATCGGTTAATTTAGAAATGACTGCTTCTCAATATCTACTAAAATAATTATTTTTTGTTAAAAATAACAGCAGAAATGAATTCAGGAAGTTCGAAAACATATATAGGCCAATTTTTAAGGTAATCCAACAATAAACTGATTTTTGTCCCTCTATTTCGCGATCCGGACCACTGTGTGTCGTGACGGCGGAAACCTCGTCTTGAATGCTCTTAAAAGGCTTCTTTGCCATTAAATTAGTCTCGTCTTGAGCCAGTGACATTGAAAATAGTACATTCGAAATCTGTCTTGAAAGGCTCCATTATCTCTTGAATCAAGAATGGACTTGAACCGTATCGACCAATGGGGTTGGATTTCAGTCTTCCGAGCATAGATACCCGATATGGAGAGTATCTATATGTACATCTACATTATACCCCGCGTGCCGCCACATGGGCGTGTCGCAGGGGGTGTTAGGTCACCAGCCGTGTAAAGGTGTAAGGTTTTTGAAGATGAAGTTGTGACATGAAGTATAGGGGTGCATTTAGTGAGCTTAACTTTTATTGTGATCGCTTAGTGTTTGCGGAAAGAACAAGTTCTTGTGCCTATATGTTCGGCAGTGTATCTCTCTTATTTTATCGCATCTGTCAGACCTAGAGATGTAGTGAGGAGTCATGATAATATTCTATATGTCGCTCTGAAAAATATCCGTTCTGAATTTATCAAGAAACCTAAGCCTAGCGTGTAGCCTCCGAGTCTCTAGGGGCTCCCACCTTAATGCCTCTAAAAGTTGTGAGACACTATATGTACGTTCGTAGCAGTTTTTAACGAAGCGCGCTGCTTTCCTTTGTGTTTTATTAATTTTTTTGGTTAATGCTATTTGCCCAGGGTCCCAATTGTTCACTTCGTATTCGAGACGTGGGCTAACCAGAGCGAAGTAGCATCTCTCTTTAACTTTTTCATCCGAGGACCTTCCTATTATACGTTTAACAAAACCTAGTTTCTTTAATGCTGCGCCATATATGTTCTGTGTGTGTAATCCTCACGATATGTCAGATGTTCACGTAATTCCAAGATATGTTACTGTATTTAAAGGTTTTATGCTTACTCCACCGACAATATAGGTACAGCATTTTTGTGATGACTTTCGCAGGAAGTGGACTGTGGTGCATTTGCTGATATTAAATTCTAACCCCCACTCCTGGCACCACGAATGAACGTTGTTAAGGTCCGATGACAGAGCTTCAAAGTCCATACAGGAGTAAGTTACATACGGGAGTAAGTTCCATGCAGGAGCATCTCGCATCTTATATTATTATTTAATAATAAAATAATCATTTAATGTGACAGAAACACTTTAAAAAGTGCAATCGCTGATATGATATAAATTGTCAAAGGGGTACATAAGCAGAACGAGGCGTATTATGGTACAAATTAATGTAAATATATTTCTAGTGAGTACAGACGATCAAGGACAATATCTCACCTCGTATTTTTGGATGACATTCATTAGCGTATATTGGTGTATTATCATTATCACCTCATTTCTAATACGAGGGAAAACTTATAAATGAGGTCTCCAAAGTCGTTGCGTAGCCGCATGAAGCGCTAGGCGCAATCCGGCAACACCGCCGTGTTCCTTGGTTCACCCACTACCACTCTGACCGCCGCGAAGCATTGTCGACCGCTCAGTCTTGGCATAGCAGCAGCTCCACGAGCTTCCCCTCGCGTCTCCGTCCAGGTGTGAAATTCGGTCTGTCATACGATTTTTGACCGCGAAAAAGGTGGCACCTATCGACATTCATCGCCAATTGGTTGAAGTTTGCGATGAAAAATGTATGGATGTTAAAAACGTTCGTAAGTGGTGCCGCGAGTTCCTTTCCGGCCGCGGAAACGTCCACGACGAGGAAAGAAGTGACAGGCCATCGCACTCAGATGAGACAGTGCAAGCAGTGGAGGCGGAAATGCTGAAAAACCGCCAGGTAACGGTGAAGGATTTGGAAGAAAAACTTGGAGGAATGTGTAGCAGAGACTCAATTCGCGTAATTTAAAGGATAAATTGAATTTCCGAAAGGTTTCTACCAGGTGGGTGCCCAAACAGCTCACCGAAGACCGCAAGAGGCAGCGCGTGGAATGTGCGGAAGAAGTTGTGCGCCGTTTTGAAGAGGAAGGAGATGATTTTTTGGACTCTATCGTAATGGGTGATGAAACATGGGTTCTCCACTATACCCCCGAGACGAAGCAACAGTCTAAACAATGGCGCCACCCGACGTCTCCAAAACCGAAAAAGGTCAAACAAACTCTGTCAGCCGGGAAGGTCATGGCAACAGTGTTCTGGGACCGAAAGGGAGTATTGTTGGTGAATTTCATGCCCCGGGGAACCACTATCAATACGGACAGATACTGCCACACACTACAAAAGCTTCGCCGCGCTATCAAGAACAAACGTCCAGGAATGCTGACGAAGGGGGTCTCATTTCATCACAACGCGCGCCCGCATACGGTTAATCAGACGCAGGAACTGATCTCGAAGTTTGGGTGGAAAGTGATCGGGCACCCTCCGTACAGCCCCGACGCCGCACCCAGTGATTTCCACATGTTCCTCGCCCTGAAGAAACACCTAGGAGGGATGAAGTTCGCGACGGACGACGAGGTGCAAGAGGAGGTTAACGCCTGTCTTCGCAACGCGGACGGAAGCTGGTATGACGACGGGATTCAAAAGTTCATCGTGCGGATGAGGAAAGACATCGAGCGCCAGGGTGACTACATCCTAAAATAGCTGAAGCCATGAACTTTCCTCCGATGTATCCAACAATGTAAATAAATTTCATTTTCTATGAAAAAAATTGGAGACCTTATTTTTAAGTTTGCTCTCGTAAATACTGTTTCTGTTCATAGTATTATGGGGACACCGCCTGAGTATTTATAATAATTTACCATCTTTGTTCTAGTCTCCCTCCAAAACATAAAACCTAAATAGGCATATGTATATAAAAAGTGTGTTAACGTTTAAACAAAACCGTCAGAAGAAATATAAACAATACTTTTACAAACAAATAATGAAACCGTCGATAGTTAGCCACCTGTTTAATTTGACAATCGCCGTCACAGTACATTCCAGCTTTGTCTACATAGTGGAAGGACGCTCAAATCCATTCATGAACTGTTGAGCAAATGCTCCTGAATGGCCGTCTCGAAAGGTCTTGAATTGGGAGTAGAAGCGATCAACGTTCCTTGTTCGATATACCTAGAATAGAGTAATGTGGGCTTGAGCCACTAGAGGTGGATTCATCTTGGTTAATGAGTTTTACTTTGAGGTTCACTGACCTATAATCATTCGGGCTATGAAGTCCCGCAAGATAGTTCAGGTTATGCTTTGTTATGATGATCAAGAAAAGCAGTGAATTAGGTTATGCCGCTCTGACCTCGGAGTATAGCCTCTTGAACTCGAATATTGTGATTACCATGTTAAATCCTAGATGGGTCAATGAACTATGTCGATGTGAATGTTTCTTCAGTAGGACATGCTGCGGCCTCTTACCTAGGAGTTCAAGATGGCCAAGTTATACCTTAGATGAGTCACTTCACTAGGCAATATAATGAAAAATTGGTGGTACCCTGATCAGGGTGCAAAATGTATGTTTATGAGCAGGTTGAGGGATCGCGATTTGTGCGGAAATTTCTCTACATTCTGTTAAATACCCAAGTTTCCCTAAATGACTGCGTTCTTCATTTTACATAATGCTTCGAAATCAACCTTCCTCTATTACGCAAAACAAAAGGGCCGTGATCATCTACATCTACGTCATACCCTGCAACCCACCCAAAGGGTGTGTGGCAGGGGGTGCTTTCGCACCAGGCATGCATGAATGATATGGTAGAACACCGACATTATATTAAAACCCGCGTACCACACATGCAAAGCGCTAATTAAAAATCTAATACCCAAAAAAAATTCTATCTTCAATCGTTCCAACATGCAAGGGATACAAGGACTACTACTACAGATTCAAAATATAATGCATAAATAAGAACATCATTATTTACATCATGCATAAATAAGAGAGTAGAGAATATAATGAGAAAGATTTACTGCCTGCCTATTGTCAATACTCGAACTATTCATGACGACGATCACAGCAGTTATGGTCCCGAATGGTACGCGGAAAAAATGACATTTTATACCTATCGGTTCTACAATCTGGCTCTCTAATTTTATTGGCGCGATCTAATCTGCCGTAGTACGAGGGGGTTAATAGTATGTTTTTTACGTCGTCAGTAAAATGATTTTCCTGAAATTTATTTAGGAGGTTAAGCCTATAATTTAATCTACGCTGTGATAGCGATTCCCATCCTAATTCTTCTAACAGTCCAGACACACTAGCCAACTTATCGTAGCATCGTTTCACAAACCTAGCTCCTCTTCGCTGGACGCGATATAACTCTGATATCAACCCCGAGTCGTATGGATCCCATACACTGACAGCATATTCCAGATGAGGCCTAACCATTGAAAAATAACAACGTTCTTTCACTTTCTCATCACATTTTCCGAGTACTCTCTTGATAAAGCCTAGCTTCCTATATGCTTGACCGCATATTTCCCTAATATGTTTTCCCCAAGATAGGTCGTGACTAATTGTGACTCCTAAGTACTTAACAGACTCGGCGTGAATAATTTCCGTATTTTTAATTCTGTATGCCCTAAATGGCCTATTTTTCTTTTTCCAAAAGCTGACTGCTACGCACTTTTTTATGTTTAGTTCCATCTGCCACTTTTCGCACCAAGCATGAATAGCAAGTAGGTCGATTGTTAACGAGTCGCTGTCTTCGGAATTGTTAATATCCCTATACACAACCGCGTCGTCTGCGAAGAGTCGAAGCTTACTTTTAACGACGTTACTAATATCATTAATGTACAAGAGAAATAAAACTGGACCAATTACACTTCCCTGAGGAACACCCGATGTAACGCTAACTGTGTTTGACATGATACCGTCTATGACAACCCTTTGTTCCCGCCCATGTAAGAATTGATTAATCCAACTAATAATGTTTTTATCTATTCCATATGCTTCTAGTTTTGAGAGCAACTTAACGTGAGGTACCTTATCAAAAGCTTTCCTAAAATCGAGGAATATCGCGTCAACTTGAACATTATTTTCACCCGAGAGCAAGATGTCATGAACGAAGAGGGCCAATTGGGTTTCGCAAGATCTACCCTTTCGAAATCCGTGTTGGTTATTTATTAACAATTCCTCCCTATCTAAATGACTCATAATGGAGCTTACGATTATGTGTTCAAATACCTTACAGGAAATGGATGTGAGAGAAATAGGCCTATAGTTACTAGGGTCTTCCCTGTCGCCGCTTTTGAATATAGGTGTGACATTTGCTACTCTCCAGTCCTTAGGCACTACATGACCTACTAAAGATTTGGTAAATATTAATTCTAAGTAAGGCGCTATGTCTGATGCCATTGTTTTATATACGCGAGCAGGTATTTGATCTGGACCGGGGGATTTGTTGGGGTTAATATTTTTTAGCTGCTGTTCTATGCCGCGACAATTTATAATAATTTCAGGCATACATGTTTGGGAACGAACTGGCTGCGGATCGAAAAGATGTGGTGTATAAGTACTGAAAATGCTTTTGAAGAATGAGTTTAACGAATTGGCTTTTTGTAGACTGTTGGTTATCTTTTCCCCTTTGATATTCTTAAGCGTGTGTACTGTTGATTTATTTCCCTGAGTGTCCCTAACATACGACCAAAATGCCTTGGGATTATCGTTCAATTGTTCTCCCAGTAATTTACTTTTGAAATCAGTTAACGCCCATCGGCACGCTTTTTTTGCTAAGAGTTTAGATATTTTGTAATTTTCGGTGACTGTGTATAGTTCTTCGGAGGATTTGTTAATTTTTGCTCTTCTTAACCTAGCATGACATGTTCTTTGGTGCTTTAATGTTTTTCTAACCTCCGCGTTATACCACCTAGGCTCTGCATTGGCTCTTTTCCATTTACTTGGTAAGTATTTGCTAACTACTGATCGTGTAACGTTGAGGAAAGTACTCCACAAAACCTCAGTATTACAGTTGATACTTATTTTTTGAAAATTAGTAAATGACTTTTGCAACTCTCGTTTCATACCTTCGTAGTCAGCCTTATTAAACAAGTAGATTGTTCTTTGTGGATTATGTTTCTTGATCATGCTCACGGAGAAATTAGCTTTAACTATCTTGTGGTCGCTTATTCCCTTATCCGTACCTATGTTTACAACCGTGTGTGGAATATTTGTCGCTAAATGATCAAGTGTATTTTTCCCTCTAGTTGGAGCAGTGACTAATTGATGTAGTGAGTGAGATGTGAATGTATACAGGAGTGACTCACAAAGGTCTTTGTCTTTCCCCCCATTGATAAAACTGTACGTGTCCCAGTCTATGGACGGAAGATTGAAATCCCCACCGATTATAATATGACAGTCGTTTTTTTGAGTGGTTAACTTACTGAGTTGACTTTCGAGTCCTAATATTGAGGTTACATGGGTATCTGGTGGTCTGTAATATGCGCACACATAGATTGTTTTCGCTTTAGGATTTTGAATGGAGCACCATACGCTTTCTACCTGGTCGTCGGAAAATGACTCCCTCCTACTAATATAACAATCCTTCACTGCAATAAAAACTCCTCCCCCGGTCCTTTCCACTCTATCTTTTCTATAAACTGTGAAATATATTGGGAATACTTCATTATCTGCGATTTCGTTACACAACCAACTTTCCGTCCCTATATTAAGTCTGCGTCAGTAGTTTCAATTAGATGGTAGAAGTCAGCTACTTTATCCCTTAAGCTACGGCAATTTACCACGACAGAAAAGGATTTATCAGTGAGCGTATTCCCGGAAAGTGTATTCTCATTACAACTCGCTTTCTTAGGTATATTCCAAGTTACATTACTGCTATTTTTTGAAACTGGCCTCTTACTATTCTCTTTAGACTTAACACTTTCTTGGATATTTTTTCTATTAAATATTGTTCGCGATGGTACCTGATTCGACCCATTAGCTGACCTACTCTCTGCCGCCTGATGTTCGAGAAGGAAACTAAATGGGAACGACGAAGCGTTGATGATAATACTGATATGATATACAAGTTGAGAAGAAACGAGTCATTTCACGTCAAAACGACCAAAAAACGAAAATGACAATGACCTGTCTGATTTCAACAGAATCGGCCGGACGCACTCCGCTTCACTAAATTGTTGGTTAATCCCACATTGTAGTCACTGACAATTTACTCATGGCGATGCACAGCCTTACAATACTCTCCTTTTCAATGAAATACCATATAAGTATTCTACGTCAGCTTGCTCTTCAGACTTCCTCATATTAATGGATTCATTCCGCATTCAATCCATTCAACTGCAATCTCATAAAGAATGAGTCACCTTATTAAAGTTGCCAGTCAAAACCACGCACCTCACAGGAGCCGAATGGTGTTTCAGCATTCTCTACTTTATAATTAACAGCACAAAGAATATATGGAAAATGAGGAAATGCTTTTGACGAAAATGCTTTCGAGGAAACGGACGGCATAAATCAATGACAATAAAGAGGTACATTGATTAGATGAGGAGGAAATGTCTTGAATGTCTCGAAAGGAATGTCATGGTAACTTAGTAACGCACATGAGGCAAACAAGGCAAACATGCTGGATACACCCGGACACAAAACAGCCACCAGCAAGCATTTGTGAAATGTTAAATGCAAGGCTAAAGGCGGCGTGAAAATCCTGGCATAGACTAAACGAAGCAAGTTATGAAGGATGTCAAAATAAGGAATAACTAATACAAGTTCTTTGTTAACTTTGTGGTATTCCATTTTATCTTTAAGATGATTTAATGGTAACATTTACAAAACCACAACTTAAAAAACACACACACCCAGGTTTCAACGCTTGAGCGTCATCTTCAGACCTGAAGATGACGCTCAAGCGTTGAAACCCGGGTCGTGTGTGTTTTTTAAGTTGTGGTTTTGTAAATGTTACCATTAAATCATCTTAAAGATAAGGAATAACTAATAAATAAACAGTTATTGCAGCAGGTAATGGAGTTAGATTGATCACTACTGACGAGACATCTGAGAATTTAATGATGTAGTAATACTAGTTTAAGTAATGGTTCTACCAAGTGGTATGCAACTCCGAGAAATGGTGTACGCTTGATGAGATGGTCGCAAAATGGACAGAAATGGACAGAAATGACTATAAGTGGATAAAAATGGACAGAAATAGACGGAAATTGATATAAATGGACAGAAGAGGATAGAAATGGACATAAATGGATAATAATGGACAGAAATGGATAGAAATGGTCGGAAATGGTCAGAAATGGATGAAAATTGTTAGAAAAGGATAGAAATGGCTGAAATGAAAATGCGGTGTACACTTGTTTTTGAAGTTGCGTACCCCTCGGGTTCTACCAACTCCAATGCCTCGGATGTAAAGTAACAATAATTCAGGCACTGAGGGTCGAAAAATCTAAATAGTTATTCCTTATTTTTCTTTTTATTTGACGAAAAGCTCACATACAGCATAAAGCCAATTTACATTGAAAGCATGACAAACAAAAAAGAACACAAACGTAAAAAATTAACAAGAAGAATTATCGACTGATACCAAATACCGATGAAGTTTCAGTATTTCAAGAAAACAATTCCTAAGTGACAGCAAAGAGAGAACTGTATGTTTTAATCGCCTACGTAAAATTATTTGACATTTTTGTTACATGAATTTTTTACCGTGATAAAAGCCTTTATAATGAAGGTTTAATATTCCAAAACGTCGGCAAAGAATGTCCATTTTGATATGTTAACTTAACCTCGATAAAATTTTATCACAAAATACTCAGTACAAGAGATATTCCGCACATCATTACCATCCTCCTTTGGTAAACTGTTTTAATCAAGCAGTTTTAGGCCACCTAAATTTGAATTCCTCTTTCTGAAGACCAACATCGTCCCTTGACGTTTAAACCCGATCACCTGCACTCAGGACGTCGTCGTCGCTGCTCGTCTTGGGCCTCCCAACACTCAAGGACGAGTTCCATTCCTATTCCCGGCTCCCAAGATAGAAGTGGCCGTTATGTAATCCAAATTCCTCAACATTTCCAAATCTTTACATATTAAAAAATAGCACTCCATGCGAAGCTTGGCGTTCTTCCCACGCGTCTGCGCGGGGCCCGAAAAAAAGGGTTGCACCGACACGAGATACAAGAAGACACCCGATGGGCGTCGATAATGACGTCCCGTGGAAAAAGGGGTGGTACTAACTGCAGTCTCGCCTCCCTCAACACACTGCTGCTCCGTCCACCCCACAACCCACAATCCACCACCGCCCCCTCGCTCCTTCCCTGCCCTTCGAAGCCCACTTCACTAGCTCAAGAACAGTGAATTTTGAATGATGACTTCAAATATACTAGTTCTATTCATTTATTATGATGATGTGAAAAACGCTGTTTGAAGATTTGCGGCAATACCGGGACATCCCTAAAACGCTGGACTCTGAAATATGTTGAGTCGGATTAGCTAAATTTGAAATTTGCCAAGAAGAGTCTCGTCCTCCAGAAAAATCTGTCAGAAGCGAGTAGCATAGGCGTGACGGGCTAACGAAAGGACCGGTTAGAGGATGCACGAAAGATATTGGGCTTCGCACGCAAGAATAAGGTTACTGGATTTCATTATGATCGCATGGGCTTCTGGGCGACAACAAATATTACTTTATCCTTGAACTACATACCTAGACCAGTGGGAAGTAATAAGACAAGAGGGAGATACCGCCGTACGGCGGCATTATATGGACAAAAAAGCCCTTCCATCTTCGTAGACTGCACCAACAGCAAAGGGACGAGACCCAGATCGAGAAAAATAGGACTCACTTGCTATCGGTCCCATGACCCGATTCCTTTTCCCCATTCCTCGTTTTCTTCAAGGCATGTGTCTTGACACCCCTTGCCGTACGCTAAAATCGCGCCTATCTGGGCAGTAATTAGATCCAGGTAACCTTCCAGAAGCTTAGTAAAATAGTCAAAAGCATCGCAACAAGACATTGAAAGAATTCTTATACTTACAACGTAGTTGCAAGTTTTCATGGAAATTTTGAAGAACAAGAAATATAGACGTTTAATTAAAGAAATCCTCCAGCACAATGATTTCAGTGATTGCCAACAAGCCAAGGAAATCCGTCCACCTACCCACTAGTAAAATGTACCATTAAATATTTTTAGCTCAAATTTCATTTTACAACGCCTCTCGAAATATTAATTGTAACTGACGGAGGATCAAACAAGCACTGATTTCAGCAGAATTCATTTGTGAGTGATGCATGTATCATTGGCTTTTATTGTTACTGGAATGATGAAATACAAGAAAATTAATGGTAAATGTCAAAAATTAAACATTTTGAGGGTATACGCCGAATTAATCATCAAAATAAGTGTAAACTCAAGTAAATATTTCTTCAGGAAACAAGCGTTAAAGTTTTACGAACTTAAGGTTTAAAAATAACAACATTTCTGAGAAACTGGTGGTATTGCAAAAGAAAACAACCACAAAGTAAGAAGAGGGTCATGCTGAATTGATTTATTCTGTCACCTCACTATTATAGCTTAAAATAAAATATTCGCGAAAATAAAAATAGTAAAAATAGAGTTCTCCCTAATAATCACATTGTTTGCATCTTGGTTCTATACTTAGAAAAAAATTCACATCTAGCGAATAAATTAATCTCCAATGGGATTATTAGACTAGCACTTACATTAGATTATTAGACTGGCACTAATATTCGGTCGCTCACCGGTCAATATTTACTACCCTCGTCCACAATTTTGCGCTCAATACTATAGCTACCCCACGTTGACTCTCTACCCCACCACTGTAGATTACCCTGTAGCTGTCACTCCAGCAGCCCCCTCTGTCCTTCCATCTCTCCTCGCACAGCCTCAAGACATCTATGTACCCTCTATCCATTTCCCGTTTTGTATTTTCCAGCTTCCCTGCTCTCACTATTGTCCGAACATTTCTATTTTGCCCCATTTTTTTGGTACCTTCCTTCTTCTCTTTTTTTCTTATCTTCCATGGTCCTTGTAACCTGTGATGGTTCTGTTGGGTAAAGATTTCGTGAGACGACAACGGAGGCCACTTATTTTTGAATGAAATTCATTTTTATGGGTAATAAATAGTTGGGAAAGAACTCGTGAAGCTATCCGGGAGCAAATGCAGACTCGAACAACAATTTAGTTATAATGATTTGTGAGGTCAGATTCAAAAGCTTAATAAGAGAAGGAGGATGAAGAGGTGGAACTTGGAAGTGTTTTAATGGGATAAACGGAAAGATTACAAAAGTGATAGTTGAAAGAAACATATGCAAAGCCAATGTGCTATTAAAATCAAGGAAAACGGGGAGAATATAAAAACAGGCAGCGTAAGAGCAGCCGAGAAAACAATAGGAGAAGCAGAAATGAGGAGGGTACAAAAGTAGTGGGTTACGGAAGAAATGATTTGGAGAATGGAGGAGAAGGAATTGGAAAAAATCTACACTGACATAGGTAAGGCGAAATATAAGGAGATAAATAAACTACTGCGAATAACAAATCGGGCGAAGGAAAATTGGTGGAAAAGATAGTGCGAGAATATGTAGAACCTGTAAAAGGAAGGGGAAGTGGGTTCACTATACGCTTGTCAAATTGCTATCGGGAGGTAAGAGAGAGCAAACGGTACCAAAGATTAAGAACAAGAAGGTAGAATATTAGTAGAACAAGAAGATATTCAAGAAAGATGGCGAGAATACGCCGAAGAGCTATATAACAGTTATAGTAGGCCAACAAAGTTGGAACTATAGGGTGAGGGAACGATAGATGAAAATAACCTTGGGCCAACGTTACTTGATAGTGAAATAGAGAAAGCATGGAATGTGATGCAGGCAAGGAAATATGTAACAGTGAAGCATCAACGGGAGAGGGGGTAGAGGTCTCTCTCCGTAAATGCCCTTAAAATTAATTCTCTCTAAAAGTACGAGTGAGAAACAGGAGGTACTCGGGAAAAAAACACGTATATTGAATAAACCACAAATGAAATAAGTATACTTCACCAGCTTAGGAATAAAATGTTACAAGAAAATGTTACAAGGGTCAGCCAACCTGTGTTCTGACGTCTAAAGCTCAAAAATTAATCACCGATTTGAACAAAGTGCCGGACAAACAGCTCGGCCATGTGAACACCATAGACGATCGCCAGCAAAAGAGAGTGAAAAGTCAGGTGCGCCGTAGGAAGGGAGGTGTTTCGGCAAGGTCAAAGAGTGGAATAGTGCGAGGGGGTGAATGGAATGCAGGTGATTGGTAGCCTTGGAGAGGAGGAAGGTAAAGGAATGAGAATACACACATGCTGTGTAGGATTCCAGTTGGAGATTAGGGAACTGTTTTTCGTCTCCAATCGCAGAATGCAGGATTTTGTCTTTGTGCCATGACTTTCTGCCTTAGAACGTATTCGTAGTCTTCCGACGCTAACTGTTAGTTAAATGAGAGAGAGGAGCTGGTGGTGCAGGGGAAGTGTTGATGGGGGGGAGTGGTGGCAGGAAGTTGGTGGCTGAAGTTGCCGGCAGAAGACGTTGAATCATGGATATCGATGTATGTCTCGATATCGACGTCTCGATATAGTTGGCTTACCAAATATCGTCAGCGAGACCAGGCGCGTAGGCAGACTTTGTTTTTGGGGGGTGGGCCTCCTGAAGAGTGAATGTTCTCATGGTTGCCTAACCATTTGGGGCTAGTTGAATTCGCCTGATTGCATTAAGAAGATGAATGGTAAGAACTTCCCGACGAATAGAAATATGTAAGAGAAGGAAGAGGCGGCGAGTAAAGAGATTCTGAGAGGTGCGGTTAGTCATAAATGAATGTAAGATGTTTAATATTTCAATTTTTAAACGGAGGCGCCTTGTTTTTGTGGCAAACACATCGAGGACCATGTCAGGTGTACAGGGGATATTCAAGTGAATTTACTGAAGAGTAATACCATTAAGTCTGTTCTGCGCACAGTAAGTCTGCAAATATTTCTACAAATATCTGAGAGTTGAAAAAGACCGTCCTGCTGTTGCAGTCATTTCTGGCAGGACTCGTAAAATCTATAGCATCCGTCACACCACTGGGAATATGTGTTTAGGACTAACCAACAGAATCAAAGGGCCGAGATCCAGAAATAACACCAAATTAATATACAGTCGGCCAACAAAGGGATATGAAATAACAATGAGAATAGCCAATGAACGAAAATGTAGACAAAATTGCTATTGCTAATGAAATATGTAATGATTTGCTAAAAAAAAAGTACCTAGAAAGCGTCTAAAGCATTACTTGCTGGGTCTGCCAATTTTTACAAATGCCGATAATACAGTGTCATTCCACAACGATACTTGTCTTCTACAAATTTAGGTAATCTAAATACGTTGCAACAGGATTTTGGCTTGTTCCGTGGCATCAGAGTTAAAGCCCTGCCTTCAGGCCTCCTTATTAGGTAAATGACAACTGAAGCACGTCAGGAGATTGCAATGTGCCAGCAATCTTTCATCCATCTGAACTAGGAAGGAGTCCAAGGAGGAATAAATACTGCCTGCCTGAAAGATTCTTCAGGGCTCGAGGCAGGGGTATCAACCCTGTATAGCTGACGGATACATCGGGGAGGAACTTTAATTTCCAGTTCATGTCCTGTCACAGCAATGGCATAGTAATGAACGTCATGTGCTTTCAGGGACAAAATAAACGAACCTGGCGCGCCAGATGACAAGTGCCGTCCAGGTTTGTTTCTTTTATCCCTGATAGTACTGTAAGGAGGCAAAAAGAGTGAATACGGAACTTTGGAATTCAAAGATCCATTCGGAACTTTGCAACGTACATGCAGCAGCCGAGATGGAATCCTTGTCAGTCCAGCTCAATAGTCCAGCTGATCCAGACCTCGTAGAACAGGGCTGAGAAGTTAAATGAAGGTGAGCACTGAGTCGTGCCGCTCAACCTAACTATTGGCGCAAAATTTCTTCAAGCGAGTGGCTGTAATTTGAGGCTTCAACTCTGCTATTGCCTTCTGCAATTTATTGTTTCTCTTAAGATACCAGAACAAGATTATGAAAGATGAATTTGAGGTAAGGAAGAATATGCAACCCCAGACACTATGCATCAACGGCAACGCAACAGCATCAGCCCTTCACCACGAATAGTAACTACTACCGACCGACAAAGACTTCTATTAAATATGCTAACTTACCATTGCGGAAGCACGTGGCCAGCAGCAGCAGGATGCACAGCCTACACAACACCGCAAACCACAGGACCCAGATCACACATTCACTCAGCACAGAACACAGGAGAACGACGCGGCGCTGAGGGCGGCGAACAGTGGACTGAAAACCCACTTAACGGTCAAAAATCGATTTTTCTTAAAAATGTTGAATTTATGTTGCAGATGAATTTATAATAAAGAGAAATTATTAGTTCATTTATAATCCAAATGAAATTTAATTGCATGATAACCCATTAATGTCCGAATTGTACCGACGGACATCTGGGGGACCAGCGCCACCACTTAAAAATCATTTTCTCGCACTCTAAAACGAAGCCAATTAGAGTTATGCTATATAAAATGCCGATGATATGTATAATTTCATTTAGAGTGTATAGTTATGAATTAACTTCATTTTAAGCCACTAAACATCTTTGAGAACGTTAACAGGCCTCAATTTCTCAGCACGGACTGCTCCGATGGAGCGCGAGAATGAGCAACTAGCGGCAGCACCGCTGCCCGCGCTTCGGGATAAAAGCTTTAAAAAATGGCAATTTAAGGCAAATAACACTTTTTCCTTCCTTTAAACAAAGGCTTTTCCTAGCCCTTGTATATTGTCTCATCATAAGATAATGTAAGATTTTTTTTTATTAACGCGTAATTGATGCCGGTAGAGTGCGTGGCGTAGCACTATTTAAGAATATCTGGCCGTTGTAACTTAAAAACGACAAGAAGAGACAATTTGGCTGAGTAAAAATGTAGTATAGATTTCAAAATGATTTGATCATATAATTTAATGGAGGAAAAATGCCTACATCGAGTTCTATTTGGCTTCCTTTTCAAGCGCGAAAAAATGATTTTTAACTGGTGGCGCTGATCCCCCGGATCTCCGTCAGTACAAGTCGGACATGGGTATATAGGACATATACGATGAAGTTTCATTTTGTTTATAATGAATTGATCTTATCTTTGTGTATCAGACAGCCAACACTAGTCACAAAACGATTAAAAGTCAAAAAATAAATATTTTAATATATCACTATAACGCTATTATAGTGATATAATATACACTATTCTTAAAACCTCAGGAGTCACTTTGACTCCAACTGGAACTCCGAGGGTTAATTTAACGGTCAAAAACTCGACATCTCTGATAAGCAATTCAATGAATTAATGTAAAAAGAACGGTGAAAAGACTCCAAATTGTTATTATAAGTGTGATTTTGGATTGAAGGTCCCTATACACACGAGTGTGGCTCGGTGAGCCTGGCTCTGGGGAGACAGGGGGCTCGAATACATTTCACCGCACATGAAGGAGGGTACTTGGCTCAAGCGTTTCAGTAACCAGCTAGAGTTCACCGGGGCGGGTTTTAGCGGCTGAGACAATACTGGATGAATGCGGTGCATTTGGAAGAAAGAAGAAGAGATAACGGAGGGGAATGTTGGTGAAAAACTGGTTTCTTGAGAAGGCTAGATTTACACATGCATGTTCTCAATCAACTTTATAAGAAAAAGTCCAGAAGATTACTTCGAACTTTAACTATCTTCTTTAAAAAAAGTGATAAAACTAGGACTATGAATCTCACGCAACTCAGGGGTTTGCCTATGAAGTTGGCTGGAACCCGAGCCGAGCCAGACTCGAACGTATGTGGGGCCCTTAACGGGGCCATCCGTTTACTTGTAAGTTCATGATTGTCGGTTGGTGGGTTAGTAACGTTGGGAGGGAATCTAAGAACGATGTCACTTTCATCATTGTAGACAGGAGGGAAGGAAGGTAGATGAATGGCTCTCTTCTGGAAGGGCAGAGGTAAACCCGGCGGCGTCGGCATTTGTCCACTCTGAAACGGTAAGAGGGTCGAAGGGAGTCCGCAGTTCAACGTCACAGTCGACGCATTATCGAGTATCCAAGTAGAACGGTATCCAGGGGAGATCACTTTAAATCTAGGTCCTCAGGATATGAAGTTCCTCTCTCATTCCATTTTCGTATAATTAAGGCTTTGACAAATAGCAAACCGCCCATCCCTTTCAGATACCCGACTAAAGTGCGTCCAACATAATTACACGGCAGACAGAAATGCAGGCAATCAGAAAACTCGTCCCATTCCGTATTTGTTAGGGCATCGCGTCACCCAAGAATCCATCATGATGAACTTTGTTGGAATCATACAATATTGAAAAACCATTTACTTTTTATTTCTTTCTTAGCCAAATCAGTTTTTTTCAACCAAGCTATAATATCTTTGACAAATTCTAGCCTTCGTATCAACTGAACACCCGCACGCCTGACACTCGGTCGAAGAGGTTCTCGTAAATCACGGGAAATATATTTACGAAGAGCGTGGTTCCGGCACGGAGCGAAAGGGGGCTCAAGTCCACTTTTTAAAGAAGCTGCGTGGGAGAGGAAAAAGAAGGCGCAGGTTTGGTAGGTCCAAAGGGAGTTGGAGTCCCTCTCTCGAGTGGTGTAATTGGTTGGTGAGGACGATGGAGTAGGAGGGTGTCAGAACCAAAGGGAGAGGACGAGTTCTCGTTCCTTTCTCTTTATCTCCGAGTCTATCCGTACGAAACGCCCACTCAGCCTTTAAAGCTCATCTCTCTCTCTCCCTCTCCACATCTCGGTAAACGAAAACAGGAAGATATTCCTGCGTCCCCTAAACAACACTGTTCTCCGCCGAGAAAATCGGGTGCTGATTAATCAAGAGGACAAACATCCATCCTCGTCAATTTCAAAAAGCTAAATGTGCATTGATCAAAGAGGTGAAAATATTTGTTTTCTGCGACTAATACTGCCCTTACATTGGATTTCCACCTTAACATATTATTTACGTTCTCCGAATTAAATGTCCTTTCTATTTTCAGAGGAGTTGTACAACAGGTTTCGAATAGGATCGTGAGGCCAACTAGTGGATGCCGACGTATATTTTACGCTAAACACGCAGTGATTAAATTGTTTTCACAATTGCTTTTTCAGTTTTTATGCTTCTTTATCTTCTGATTTACAGTAGGAACTCCAACTTTCATCAAGAAACAATTTAAAGGGAGAAAAATTTATATTAGAGTCACCGTTTAACTAGACCTTACCTCAAAACACCCCGGCATCATAATTTATGGCGTGTCAATGATACGCTTAATTTCCACATTTTAAAAATTGTTTAAAATATTCAACACCAATTAGCATCCTTTTTTCATCTCTTAACTTTCGTGTTTTTCTTAAAAACAAATACCTCACTCCTTAATCACACGCGTAAAAATAATGACCTCAATTTAAAAGTTGGGTTTCAATCTAAAAATCTGGAAAGTACATAAAACTTAATCCAATGAGCACTCTCGAAACAAAAAGATCTTTATGATTTTGAGGGCACTTGGTAACTGGTTTTAAGTGTAATTTTGAGTTCGAAAAGCTGCT
Source organism: Ceriagrion tenellum (assembly GCA_963169105.1). NCBI lineage: Eukaryota > Metazoa > Arthropoda > Insecta > Odonata > Coenagrionidae > Ceriagrion > Ceriagrion tenellum. Next base: position 138,992,299 of record OY720641.1, on the reverse strand, counting down.
TATGGCGACTGATGAATCATTGATGATCAAATAGACATAATCCCTCACCTATGTCTCAAATTATTCTAACTTTAATTTGATCAAATTACTTCCAAGGAAATAATGCGTGATACCTCAGATATTTTACATTGAGGGTTCCTTATATGGACGGTTTAAGTATCGCTTCTAAAATAGGACTATTTTACAACGGTTGATAATGTATATGCATTATTAGCCCAATGAAGTAAATTTAAATCGACCGGTGAAAGGGTAAGAGTATATTTGACATATAAAAAGTAGGAACTATTTTGCTTAAATGAGGCAGAGAAGCCCAAAGTTTTTCCAACGTGGTTTATCAATATTGAGGTAAACGAAAAAAAAATCCTCAAAGCACGGAGAAGATTGTTCTCTAATTCAATGAAGCAACTATATATTTTTATTTCGTGGACGAGTGATGTTCAAATTATAACGCCCGTAATGTAACATGGAGTGAGCAACGGAACAATCGATGGATTCCCTTTAATAATACACAGCTGGTGTTCCCCGGCAATCAATTACGATGGATAAAGGTTTCTTGGGTTTTCCACCGGGTGAGCAGGTCCATGGGGCCCTGCACTCGCAAACGCCACAGCCAATCAGGTGGCACCTGACCCGGGAGGAGAGAGCATATATACCGGCCAAAATTGAGGAAACGGCATTCGGAAGCTGAACCGTGGGGGCCCTGATGATCAGGTGGGGGGGGGGCCGTGGGGGCCCTGATGATGGAGGACAAGTCGTTCTCCGAAACGTTAAAACGAGGGCCCCATGGACTTGCTCACCCGGTGGAAGACCCGAGAAACATTTATCCATCAGATACGCCGGGAAAATCTGAGATCCTTAATCAATTACGAGGTTGCTAAGGAAGGATCGAGAATTCCCGTGAAAGCAGATGCTCGGCGTAATGGGAAAACACTTTTGGAATGCTTGCAAAGGCCAGGAATTTGAGAAGCTAGCGGGCATAAATATTTCTGGGCCGAAGAGTTAAGAAAAGTATGAGGCACTGGAAGCCATCAGCCAAGGTTTTTAATCAATTACTACCTCTTGGAGATAAATTACATGTTTATGAAAAAAATTAACCATTCTTCAGGTTACACAATAGTTTTACTGCTTTTTCTTCCTTCATTATAACCTCGAATCATTGTTTTAGATCCATTAATGCATGTATAATACAGAGGGACATATTTCTGTACAACGTGGTAGCAATGACATTTATCAAAGACATTGTTTAATCAATTAGGGTTCATTTAGCCCCAGCTAAAATTCTAAATAAAATGATTCAAACTTTTCCCTGTTAATTCTCGTGCACCCTTGCCTAACCTAACGTTATTAAACGATGTTTTTTGTATGTCAGACCTAAAGTGTACAATCTATTGCCTACTCCATGCGTTAAATCCAAATCTGTTAATACAGTATTGAAAAATATACAATCTTGGTAATTTACTCAAGAAAGAATAGAGGATACCTTGTTATAATTGTATGTGATAAACTTGATAATTCCGCTTAAAGTACTGATGACCTCATATAATATCGTATATCTGTTTCAATGTTCCAAATGTTGAGAATATCGAAGTGAGCATAAATTACAGTTTTGTGTTATCATTGTATATCACCAGAGTCCCGAATAATCTTCCACGACGTTTCGGCATATTTCTATTTTCCAAAGGCGTTTTTAAAGTATTCTCCCTTGGTTTTAATAATCATTTCTTTCCCTTGCTTTAGTAGTTATTTGTATCCTTAGTACACAGCAGGGCCCCTGAAGCGTCTATACAAAGTCGGTGCCCCATTTATTTCTTTGACTTGTGTGTTAATTTCTGATGTAAACCATGGTTTAGAAGGGTGAGTAAAGCATACCGTCCTCATAAGAGCGAGAGCATCAAGAGTATTTAGAATCAAAATGTTGAGCACCTCTACTTTTTTGTCAGTACCTAGTGGATAAAATTCCAGAATTATAATCTCTAAAGGTTAGCATTTTTTGTTCGAAAATAGAAGTTTTCATCTTAATACTAACGTACACCTGACCATGAAAGGAAATAGGAGGATCAAACGTTTGTCCATGGGAAGACACTTTGTTGACATTTTCAACACAGATAATGCCCGAAGTCATACTTGTACTTACTGTATGACTAGTGTGCGATGAAGGAACGAAAGTCACATTGCTAACTTGGATGACATTGAAGATTAGGTCACTATGTGCGCTCTTCATTGCAATGCTTATGTTAAAGGCACCCATAAGTACGACATTGTCACACATAGGGACCTTGTTGGCCAGAATAAACTCCAAGTCGGACAGATGATATGATTTCGGAGGGCTGTAAACCACCCCTATCGGCGCTTTGCTATTCAAACTAAAGATTCCAACGGCAATTCATCCACCAATGGAACATTCCACCTCAGTATAACAAACGATTGCCCCATTATAGGGTCTGCTCAAATTCTGCTCAAACTTGGTCTGTGGGTAGCATGTGACCTCAAACGAAATAAACTGAAATCAGTGTATGAAAAAAAATATTATTATTATTACGCGATTGCGCTACGTGCGCAGCTATACATATATTACTAGATTGACAGTGGTGAGGTGGGAGGTGAAGGCGACCATCTTACTTTCTCCCAAGTAAGAGCTTACTCGAACTGTATGGAAAAGGAACCGGAGATAGACTATGCGATAAAATGATGTTGGTGGCTATATGAAGATCATTTATGACAGAAAATGAAATAATTATCAACAAAGACATAGTTACATACTTTAAAATAAATCCACCGAATGTAATAAAAATCTCAAAATGAACCGATCCTCTAACGACATGTTAGTGAGACAGAAAAAATTGGCAATGAAGGTAGAACTTCGATTGATATCTGTAGTTTGTTCTAGCTCTTTTTCTTGTTTTGAATGTGCATCACAAAATATCATCACCAAGGGAACTTCAGTTCGCGCTTAGAAAAGGGGCATGGCCAGTTGCGGTGAAGTTCTGCATTAAGAAAGTAAGGTCGTCTCCATCGTCAGCCGGTGCGTCCTCTTCGAAGAGAGGGGTAATATGGCTGATGTTCGCAATGAGAGATACATTAATACATATTCGTATTAACAATTAGCTCACGGACATATATAGACAGGAATGTTTTGTCTTCCACGTTAGTATTGTTACCCTTTTCCATAATTTAAGACTTTTGCCCATATTATTCTATTTGTATAGTCCAATCATTGCTGACTTAAGCGAAATGCGGACTTATATGGAATGCGATCTTAAACTTTGTAACGCAGAGAAAAAAACACTCACATGTAGAGGCTCCTTATATTTCAGCAGAGTGCCGTGCTGTCTTAGTCACAGGAAAATGATCTTCCGCCTTTGCCTATGACCATCTTTATTTTTTTGCCATCAAACTGAATTTATAGAAGCTATCAAAAAAACCAGTCACTTAATTTTGAATAGGCCTTATTGTTTTATTTTTCAAATATAGCTGCTATACTTTCTAAGAAATCAAAAATTAGTCGGGTGGAGACACGGGCCCCTATTTTTCTGAGAGAGCGCTCTGACCTTGGGATCCAGGATTGCTTCAACCTTGCCTCGGTCGCGTTCCATTGTGTTGTTGCTCACTTTCCCTTGTTCTTCTCTCCGTCTTCTTCCTCCCACTCTCTACAGCCACCACCTCACCTCACCTCTCTCTTCCCCCACACGATTTCCCTTCCTCTCTTCGATTTCTCGCCCTGTTCTCCTTCTCCTCTCACGCGCTCATAAATACCAGAGCAGGGTAATCTCGAGTAGGTATGTCCCCATCTCCATTACCATTAGAATTTCTCACCATAGCTGGAGCAAAGTCTTCATTTCCTTACACTTTCATTAACTCTGACTGCAAATTTTAATTTTCATTCAATTATTTGCCCAAAAAGCCTTCCACTGAGTGCCAATATCGTTGATTAGCTTGAACTCTCACTCCATAATGAGTCAATATCCCTTCATAGACCAAATATTCCAGATATCATCCTTTTGATATACATACTTGCTTATATACTTATTTCTTTTCATATTTTTACACATTTACCTTCAAGAACAATTCTACATCGAATACATCTCGAAATACGTGTTTAACACAACTTCAATTTCCCATATCATGGGCACAATTGCAATTTATAACTCAGGGTAATAACGCATTCCTTAGTGGTGTATGAATATATCACTAAAATGTAGTAGAAAAAAAATTCAATAGACAGCCATATTCGGAGCATGGTGTTTCATTCATACAACGTTAGTTCTCATTATTAACTGAGATATGCGTACAGTCTAGTTCGATATGTTCGATATGAGGCATTTTAATAAAAAAGGCACAATTGAAGAGCACCACATTTTTTCAGTTTGATATAAAAGTTCACATTCGCTACAATTACTCTAATTTAATAAAAAAAATATAAATGCATACAATTGGTAAAATTTCAATGAACAATCGCTCCCTATTGTCCGGTAAGAACTCAACTCTCACGTAGAACATGGTTGAAATGAAATCCCTCATCATGGTCTTCAGCAATGTCTCAAACGACACCACAAAGCAACCGTCGCTGAAGATAAATTTATCCAGACAACTCATGAATGTTTACTACTGCATTTTCAAATTAAGAGACAGATTCACGTAAATACGTATTTCATGACGGAAAAAACTTCCCTCTACCATGGAATTCACAAAGGAAGATATCGTATGAAATATTCTATAGGTTGAAATACTCGGTGCAAATTTATAGGATCTATATTAGTATAACAGCCCAACAAAGTGATTTTTTCCATTTTGAAATCTACATATAATTGAATCTCCACGGTGGTTGATGGCCATTAAACGTGTGGCCGTGGCTAGTTCCACGGAACTTTTCTTTGAGTGAGCAAAACAAAAAATATGAAATTTCCCTTCACAGAACCTTCGTTGTTTTTTTAAATAATTTTAGAACTTAACTCTTTATTTTTGACCAATAAACAGGGATATTCTTCAAATAATCATTAGGAAAAAATCATGACAGATCCGTAATCTTACTTGCATTCGATTCAATGGTATCTCACATGAATTCCCCCGAAAGGTATTTTGGGGTCTTACTGAATGAGGAGAATGGCAGAGAAGATATGGAGACCTTGTACCCAAGCTTAGGTTTAATAAGGAACATCACAAGGGGAGAAGTAAAAGAAGCGTTAAACCGAATGAAGAGGGGAAAATCAGTGGGTCCAGATGATGTAACCATTGAAGTTTGGAAGTATGCTAGTGGTGCAGTGGTTGACTGGCTGTTAGAGTTGTTTACAAAGATCTTGGAGGAAAAGAGAATGCCAGATGAGTGGAGAGAGAGCTATCTGGTACCAATATTCAAGAATAAGGGTGATGTACAGGACTGTGGCAATTATAGGGATATAAAGCTAATGAGCCATTCTATGAAATTGTGGGAGAAGATCATAGAGATGAGAATAAGATGGGAGTCTACTATCTCTGACAACCACTTTGGATTTATGCCAGGTAAATCAACCACGGATGCTATCTTTGGGGTTAAAACGCTTGTGGAAAAGTATAGGAGAGCGAATAAGGACCTGAATCTGATATTTATCGACCTAGAAAAGGCCTTTGACAGAATACCACGTGAGGTCCGGTGGTGGGCCGGGCATAAAAAGAATATCCCTGTCAGTTACATCCAAATAATAAAGGATGGAATTAGTACAAGAGTTAAATCAGTGGCAGGGGAGACAGAGTCCTTTCAAGTACAGGTTGGTTTACACCAGGGATTGGCACTGAGCCCATACCTATTCAATCTGGTCATTGATGCCATAGCAGCTGATATACAGGATGAAGCACCATGGTGCATGTTATTTGCAGATGACATCGTACTTGTTGCAGAATCAAGGGTGGATGCACAAGCAAGACTGGATGCCTGGGTTCAGAAACTGCACAAGTTTGGGCTCAGAGTGAGTAGGACCAAGACGGAGTATATGGTATGTGAGTTTGATGGCAAAAAGAAAGCCGGCTCAGTTAACATATCGGGAACACCTGTGGCTAAGAAGGATTATTTCAGATACCTGGATGCTGTAATAGAAGAGAATGGAGGCCTTGACCTAGAAATTAAGGACAGGGTATCTGCAGCCTGGTACAAATAGGTCAGTGACAGGTGTGACCTGTGACAGAAAGATGCCACCTAGGTTGAAGGGCCAGATATACAAGACCACCATTAGACCCGTGTTACTCTATGGAGATGAGTGTTGGGCTACTTAGAGTACACATGAGAGAGTATTACATGCAAGTGAAATGCACATGCTGAAATGGATGAGTGGGGTTACCAGAGCTGACAGGATTAGAAACGACCACATTAGAGGGAGTTTGCGAATTGCACCTATAACAGAAAAGGTGAAAGAGTGCAAGGTGAGGTTGTATGGCCATATTGTTAGACGAGACGGTGAATATCTGGGGAAAAGAGTAATGAACCTGAAGGTAGAGGGAAGGATGAGCAGAGGAAGGCCAAGAAAAACATGGGTAGAGTGTGTGAAGAAGGATATGTTGGAGATTGGTGCCAAAGAGGACATGGCTTTGAATAGAGCACGCTGGAAGCTGAAAGTCCAAAAAGCTGACCCCAAATAATTGGGATTAAATCTAAGAAGAAGAAGATTGAGAGAATATTCAACATCTGATCTTGATTTGCGATAACTTTAAATTTTGGTCTATATATGCATTTAAATGCACTATTTTATTGCTTGAGAAACATAGGTAAGAATCCCGTTCACAAATCAGCTTAGCATGCTGGTGATAGAGTAGAAGGAGATACTTTTGAAAAGCAATTGAATTTTTTTTCACACGTAAAATATTACGATGGAACGGAGAAAAATTCATGATGAAACTAGTTTAATATTAACAGTTTTTTCTCTTGTTATAAAAACTACACATAAGAGGTACACGGATACACATATCACCCATAGGATATGCAGCAATACCACAGAGCCATGCATGATATCATCAATGAAAAAATGAAATCGTTTTACTATACATACTATCAACTGCGGCATAGAGTTGAGGTTCCCTACAAAGATAAGAGCTTTCTTCACCTTGAATCTTTCGCTCGAATGAATAACCTGATGCATTGAGGTCACCTCCTTCACCATTAAAAGTCAAAATTATTGCAGTTTCATGCAGAATTTTTTAAAAAGTTTTTCACTGAGTTCGAGAGAGTTCTGCATCAAATCATGAGCTTGCCTCATGCACTGAGACGAAATCACCGAATCATACCAGACTCAGACACGTGATAATGAAAAACGAGACATAATGTCACAACCTTCATTTTGGACTGAACTTTGAGAAAAATCCTTGCCGTAAATATCATCATGGAAAGGCACAAACACGGATTGAAAGATCATATCAGGAGGAGAAACTCGAACTCTTCAGTTGCGTTAAAACATTCAGAATCATGAATGCGCATTGCTTTCATTTCCATTTTCGGGCGGTATCAAAGAAGTAGAAAACTTCATTGTAAAAGTACATCGTTCTGATCATGCTTCTTAAATTTTCGGAAAAACTCAAAATAAACATTTTGCGCGCTACATATACCATATAAAAACTACTCGTCAAGCACAAGAGTGCAAGGTACAATGACACCTACGAGTAGGAATTAGCTTTGAAGAGAAGTCATCTGAAATAACTAGGATTCTAAGCCGAAGCAGGCGACTGCGGTACATATCCGCATATATAATGGCTCCCATCATGGATTGAAATGTTAATCTATGGCTACCAGTCAATATAGGAGACGAAATCATCTTCAGTCTTGTTTCTTCACGCATATCAAGAATAGGCGTAATTTTTTGTCAAAATTTACTTGGTGTTATACAACCAACGCGCAAGCTCACACCTCAAGGTGTTTATGGATTTACGATCACGAGCTGTAGAGCGATAATCAGGCTCGCCTTAGCAGAGAATCAGAGATATAGAAAGGAAAATTGTGAACAGAATACAACTACCGAAAATAGCTTTTAATGATAAAAAGACTCTGACTTGTAAAAATTTTAACTTAGAAGTAAGAAAGAGGGTTATGAAAGCTTATGTTTGGAGTGTGGCCCTATACGAGTGTGAAAGTTGGACTATCGGGAAACATAAAAAGGGCAGATTAGAGGGCCTAGAAATGTGGTGCTACCGAAGGATGCAGAAAATCAGTTGGCGAGACAGAAACACCAATGAGGAAGTGCTGAGAAGAGTACAAGAAAATAGAAGTCTTTGGAGACAGATACAGACAAGGAAACTTAAACTAATAGGTCACATTCTACGACGCAATGATTTTACAAAATTAATCGCTGAAGGTTTTATTGAAGGGACAAATCGTAGAGGACGTCCTAGATTAAGCTGTATGAAGCAGATCACCAATAACTCTGGATGCGTCTCATATGGTGAAACGAAGAGGAAAGCTGAGCTAAGAGCAGAGAGGCGTGCTGTTGCCAACCAACCCTTGGGTTGATAACCGAAGAAGAAAAAAGTAAAACATTAGTAATGGCCAAATGAGACATATTTCTCATCTCCACCGACTCGCAAATCCTCGGCGTGAGTCGACGCTCTTCATCCTCAAGGCGAGGAGTCAACCTCCAAGCAGAAAGAGAGATGTGATGCTTGGTGGTGGTGCTGGGAGGAGGTGAAGAGTGGGAAGGGAGTAGAGGGAAGGCAGATGATGCCCTGGAAAATTCGATAACCTCCATATAACCCACTCTTGGACCCAAAATATCATCCGTCACGTCGGATTGTTGCGCAAGGAGCTGAGCCCCGAAGGTGGGAGAGTGGGGCGGGCGGGGAAAGCGTTGTTTTTTTTTCATTCCGCCCGCTCGTTGTAAGCGGAGGAGTGAGTGTGAGAGAGCCGAGCGAGTGAGTTTAAGTATAAGAAGGGCAAACCGACCTCTCTGCTTTTCGAGCCGCAAGCGATTATGATGAAGATGATGATGCCTCCGGACCGTCTCTTTCTCGAGACAGCTCTCCTTTCCCTTTTCTTTCCCCCCTCCTCTCTATCCCCCTTGAGACGACCTCCCTCCCCTCTTAGAGTGATGCAATGGTCTTCTCTTTCCCACCCCCACTCCCCGCCCGACCATCCAGAGCTTCCCACAATTCCGCTCCTTCAACGAGCTGCTCTCTTCCAGAAACCAGGTTGGTGCAAATGCCATCGAGAAACATAAAAAAATAAATACGTACGCCTATCGTCGTAGCCTCCGAGGAAAACTGGCCTGAATAACCGAGTTTCGATCGTCGGCTGTCTGTAAATAGCAATCCCAACAATTTCAATTCTTTTGTGGAACTACGAGATTGAATAAATCAAATAAAAGGTTATTAATGCATGTAAGAAGTGGCCAGTTCCAAAAATTTCTTTAAATCCGATGATGAAACGTCGCCGATTGAAGCAAAAATTCTTAAACCACTGGAATGCGCTTTAATGGCAGCATAACGGCGCGTATTTCTGTTCAAGTTATCTGGATTACATGCCTTTAAAATTCATAGTGTACTTTGCATGTCATGGAATCGGCGGTCGGTTGTGTAGAAAAGGGAATCACTTAAAGAACTTTATTACTTGTTGACTAAAAAGTAGGAACTTACTTGGCATATTTTTACCAAAGAGCTTCTACCTCCTCTGAAACTCTTAGATCTACGGTGAATAAATGAAATAAGACTCGGTTCAACTTTGTAGAGTTCCATGTTGATTTGTAAAAATAACTTCATTCTCAATCAATTTTACACTCCACTGGTCAGTGGGGTTCATGGATATACATAGTTAATAAAAGTTAATTGACCTATTATGTGCGGCATAAGGATATAAATAAATACCTAATATTTAGTGACTTCGCCATAAGAATATCACAGAAAGCGTATTTTCCATGCTGCTTGTAGGATTACTAAATAGGAGTATGAGGGATAGCGTTATTTTCTAAGTGCATCTCGGAGGCCAATGTCATATAATGGAACCCAATCCTCTTCGCCAAGCGATGGCGCTGACGTAGGAAAAAGGGGGCGACTGCAAGTGGGTGCCCTCATTAGTGGCGTTGGGCCCCACGAGGGCACGTTATCGGCACCACAGCCTTGCTCGGAGCAAAAGATCCATCTTTTCCATGGAAAAACAACAGACAGAGAATGATTAGGATTTCTAAGCATACCTACAGATTTGGTTGCACCACGACTCCCTGTCTTGCACCTGAATCCGAGAGAGAATGAAAAAACCATGGCCGAAGCGAGGATCGAACCCGCGACTTTAGGGTTACTTGGCCCAATAATGAAGTTGCACCTTAAGGATGGATGCATTTTCGAGAAGGTCAGAACAATGTATGCATAGCTAAGTAGGGTACGTAGAGGTTGTACAACAAATTAATCTTTAATTGCTTCGTGTAGATTGGTGATCCTTGGATTTGCACGTAACCTACACAAGTTTGGAAACACGCCATGATTACGCCAACGGTAAAGGGCAAAACTATGCGAACAAACTGAGCAAGCTCCTTGAAACGACATCAGAAATATTTTAGCGTTGAAGCATTCCTAGTAATTGAGAAAAAAATACTTTTGGAAAATATTTTGACGAGCACAATAATAAAATTGAGATCATAGAGTCAATTTATTCTTCTATAATCTTCTTAGTAATATCTACCAGTATCAATAAATTTAAAAAATATCAGCAATACCAAAAAGGAGAAGTATACTCACATCTGTCCTGTTTGTTAGCACATTTGTCATATATAGCACTCACTCGGTTCCTTGTCTAGCCTTGTATTTGTCTCCTGACTGCCTTCCAGTCCTGGCCCATCATCCGGGGCAGCATGCAAGGATCTAGTTAAAACGATGACGGCCACCTGGGACCTTTTGTGGAAACATGCCGTATCACAGATCCTAGTGATGAATCGCACGATACGTCCTAGAAGCAAGCAGATTAAATAAATGGGAATATTAAAACCCGTTACGTTTTACTGCCATCAAAAGACGTAACCCATTTTAATAAAAAAGAACAGCAAAAATCACACTTCACGGATGAGGAGACACTTTATCTTCTCCCATTTGGGACCTAGTTGATTGAAAATACGGCAAATTACCGAAAGAGTTCACGCCATGCCTCCATCATTACCAGCCCAAGCCAATACTCTGAAACTAATTTCGGGGGACAAATGAATTTTGGAACACAGAAGGGGGCGTTAGGAAAGGAACGGTCTATATGCTCAATGCTCGGATTTTCCTCGGCCGTAGGAACTTTTTCCGCTCGGATTCTACACCTTCAAGCTCTGCGCCGACCTTTGCATTATGGACTGATATTAGAGTGCCTCTGCACGACTATATCATCCAGGCAAAAGGCAGACACGTGGATGACAAGGGTTTTCGTGCTGCCGCAATTAAAAAACGTAGGAAAACCTGGATGAGGTACAATTGTATTTTTAAGTAAGGTTTGAGTAAGTGAGACTATATTGCTAGCACTGATGCTTACAACTGTGGGGGCAACACGACTAGCGTCGAAGTTTCGATACAGATGGGTGAATAATAATACCATAGGGTGGGCAATAGCACCCACTGATTAGCGTTTGGAAAGCAATTGAAGGGTGTGTTGATGGCTCAGATTTTCAGTATGGACGTGCAGAAACGAGCTAAAATAATCCACAAAACTGAATATTTGGATTAGGAAGGTGAAAGTAAGAAAGTGGAAATAAGATCTATGATGGAACAGAGGCGTTAGGAGAACAATAAAGTGTAAGGAAACGAAGAAAGGTTAGAGGAAAAAATGAAATTGGTTACTTAAAGAGGTTATGGAATTTTCAAGTTAACAATGCAAAGAATAATCTTTGGGAATAACGGAATAGGGACTGACGGCAAAAAAGAAAATTTTGCGATACTATTCAGTCGATAATTTTATACAATCGATACAGTTCATACGACACTTTTCAGTTTGCCTCAATAATATTCAGCAGCTTTCCCATGCCAATTATCGTCACTTAAACTTCGGAGGTGGTAAATGACTTATCAGATGCCTATATTAAAACTAAGACATGGTCTAGCAGAGTTTTTGAAAAATGGAGCAATAAAAATGAAGATTCAAAACCCCAAGAAAAATTAGGACTGTCACTGGGTCAATAAGAGATCATTATTCTCATCTGTCGCTGAAATCAACCATAAATTATAACTAACGCTCAAGCACACTACATTCTTAAATAGCAGTCAGCACAGCTTCCGTAAGGGCAGGTCCTGCGAAACACAGCTTGCACTCTCCCTCTATGATTTCCTAAAATCAGGTGAATCGACAAAGCTAGTCCACGCGATATTCCTTGATTTCAAGAAGGCATTCGACAAAGTTCCTCAGAAAAAAGTCATATTTAAATTACAATCATACAGAGTTTATAGAATAATAGTGCATTGAATAAAATACATTCTCAGTCATCAAAAACAAACAGTAGTTATTAATGGTTTTAGTTCTGATATGCTCGAAGTCACATCCGGTGTTCCTCAAGGAATCGTAATCTGCCCTCTTTTATTCATTATTCATATTAATGACCACTGTTCTCGCGTTATCAGTAAATTAAGGTAACTTGCAGGTGATACAGTTATCTACCGTGAAATAAGCGGAGACGTGGACTTCGAAGTTCTGTCATATGACCTTAACAACATTAATTCGTGGTGCCAGGAGTGGGGTTTAGAACTAAATATCAGCAAATGCACCACAGCTCACTTCCTACGAAATTCATCACACAAATACCATACTTGTAATTGGAGTAAACATAATATCTTCCGGTTTTAAAAATTACCTTTCAATTAGCTTAACTTCTGATATATCGTGAGGATTACACATAAGAAACATATGCGGCACAGCATTAAAGAAATTAGGTTTGTAAAGTGTATAATAGGCGGGTCCTCGGATGAAACAGTAAAAGAGATATGCTACTTCGCTCTGGTAAGGCCACGCCTCAAATACGCCGCGAGCATTTGGGACCCTGGTCAAATAGATTAAATAAAAAAAATAAATAAATACAAAGGAATGCAGCGCGCTTCATTAAAAACTGCTACGAGCGAACACAATGTTTCACAACTTTCAGAGGGATTAAGGTGGGAGCCCCTAAGATGTGAGACTCTTGGGATACAAGCTAGGTTTAGGTTGCTTGATAAATTCAAAACTGATGTTTTTCAGAGCGACGCAGAGAATATTATCATGATTCCTCACTACGTCTCTAGATCTGACAGAAGTGATAAAATATGAGAGTTACACTACCGAACAGATATGTAGACTCGTTCTTTCCGCGTACAATAAGCGACCACAATAGAGACTGAGCTCCACTAAATACACTCCAACAATACACGTAACAATTTCACCTCCCAAAAACTTACATATTTCCACGACTGGTGACCTAACACCCCCTGCCACACACCCATGCGGCGGCTCGCAGGGTATTTTGTAGATGTAGATTAGTTTGCTGTGCTTCTATATAGAATATTAGAATTGATTGGACCTTGCACCATTACTAATTAGGCTTTTTATAACGCATTAAAACTTTAACATCCAATTACGACGTAAGAAAAGAAAAGGTCAAAGGTTAAGTTAGAAAGAGGGTTCCCGAATGCTTTCCACGGCATTTGCAATGGGAAGCCCGCATCATATACGTCAGTGGGTTAGTGATTACGTGCGAAAGGAGACCGATGCTGTGTGGTCACCTGAGCCATTATTAGCAGGTAGGGTAGGTTAGAAAGACAAGGCTTATTTTTGAGAATGAATGGAGAGAAACCGGCTTCGGTATTATCCTGCTCTAAACAAAAGGCGCCAAGGGGAACATGATTTAACATCCCATCCAAAGGTCCAAAAACTGTACTTACAGTTCTACCCACTCAGAAGTCAAGCAACGACTGGTACTGTCCTTTAAAAAATCTCCACCACTGTCAAGATTTAAGCCTCACCCTTTAGTGGACAGCAAAAACTATAATCTCCACTCTCTAACTCGGATCTCTATGTAATTTACGCTCAAGACCCGCTGTGAGGAACAAGGCACCTTTTGGAGCAACGAAAGAAAGAGCTCCAGAAAATAAAAGTGAGATTAGTAGGGCTTTGAGGACGTCTCTTTAAACCCTCTTTTTCTCCCGGAATTATCAGTTAACCAAGAAAAATTCAATGAACCCAAGAAAATAGATGTCTAAAACTAGGAACGTCCCTGAATTGAAGCAAGTTTTGCTGGATTTCTCCTCGAGATGTGTACTAATTCATTAAGGCATAAGAAAATAGGTAATCATCTTAGAATCTCCATAAAGCTCGATGTCCAAAGGGATACTTCTGGTGACAACTGCAGGAATGATAGTCATCTCACATTATCTAGATTAAAACAACCAGATTTTGTATACTTAGTCGTTTAATTTGAACTTATGCTTTCGATTTACACAACAATTTCTAATGTCTTTTTTTTTTAATTGGACAGCAAAAATTGAATGACCAGTGCCACTGGAATGGAAAGGAAAAAAAAATCATAAAGCACTTATCGTGGAAGGATCGTGATTCTGCCAAAAAATATCCGCCCGGGCCAAGTTTTGAACTCAGGTCCTCGATTTGGGAGAGCTTTACCTTGACCACAACGACAACAAAGCGGTCGAATTCCGGGTCGGCAACAATGACGCCCCATGACAACGTGTAGCGGAGAGAAGACGTGACTGCTTGGGTTACTTCGCTCATCCGATCGTCAAAAGCAACCGTGACATTGCTCGCCTAAGGAGTTGATTGTGCTCGAAGGAGCGTAGCTTTCGCCGCCCAACAACGCAGCCGCACCCCGTTTCGTGGTGGCCTCGCCTCCCACACCCCAAATTTCCTCTCTCCTCCGCACCCGGAGCGTTCCCGTTCTCACGACATATCACGGCGAATAGTCCCCGTTCACTCCTCCTCTCATCCGACTGACTACCTCTTACGGAGAGCGAGTTTCGCATCATCACGGATCACAAATATTGCGGCCAACTCACGTTCCATTCCGAGAAATATTAAATAGATGATTTATGGATATGAATAAAAATGTATAATTCATATTTGGGACGGTTACGATATGGTCAACTGCGAAATCAACTGTGAACTGTAAGAGCAGTGCCAGATGAAGGTTATAGAGTACGTGAAAGGATACCAACGGCTGAAATAAGTTAAATCGCATCATATGCGACTAATACACTGCTTCAATGGAATGTGGAGGATAAGACTGTGATGGGATGAGGATGAAATCAAAAACCACTTGTCGTAAGGTATACACGGTTATCTCTACATGAAAACAAGACTACAGGCAAGAACTGGGCATACACAATTAGCCATGTGCAACTTAAGCATCAACAGGTATATTGCATTGCTAGAATCTTAGTTAGTAATTTATACAATCCTGATCCTAACACCAGATATTATTGCTACAATAATAAATAAGTCAAGTTGCCTGGTTCTTTTCCGCAATATCGCAAATGAAGAAATTATTTGAAGCGAAAATTCTTTCTTCAAAGAAGTAATATTACTTACCGAAACAGACAGATATTAGTATCACAATATGGTCGTACATCCAGGATCAATAAAGTTAATAAAATCTTAAAAGCAAAATTTAGCAAGAAACTTAAAGGTAAACCTACTGCATCAAACTCAACTTGTAGGTAGATCAGCTGATGAAGATATTTCGCAAAACATCTGCAAATAGAATCGCGATCCCTTACATCTGGGATGCTGAGTAACCTGCTTCCGTCTGGTAATTCTAAAATCCACACTAATTATTAAATTATATACATGGAATTTATAAAGTTAAAAAATATGGTTGGATAAAGTGACTCCTTTTAAGCTCTTTCATCTTCAATATTTACTTACTCCTTCAGTATAATTCAATTGTTTTCAAGGGCTATAATACCAGTCTTACTCAGGGCATTCAGGATTCGACGTCAAGAAAGTTGCAGAAGTGGCTTCACAGCCTCCACAAATTTCAACCATTCAATGGTCTAATTTTAAATTTTTAGGCTGGTACGTCGAAAGAAATCAGAAGTGGCAGGCGATATGAGGAATTTAAGAGGGATCTAATGGGTGGGCCATCCATGTAAGGAAAAACGGATAATAATAAGGAATGTCGAGAAACCTACCAATCAGCTGGTATAACTCTTAAATGAAATGAAATGCTACGTATAAACCACATCATTATTAAGGAAATCCCGCGACATTGTTAAACAGTGTTCCAGGAAAGTTGCAAAGCTAAAACTTTTGCAGGATAATCCATTTCGACACTTCAACTTCGTGATTAATTACACATTTTTAATAGATCAAGGCCATATTTGACTTGGAACACAACTTGAATGGAATCACAACCTTACAAATTAAGGCCACTTACCTATGCGCAAGGAAAGAGTGGTTGGTCGTGATGGCTGGTAGTCATAACAGAGGAGTATGAAAATTTCCGAATAGTTATTAATGGAAATTTATGTTCTAAAGAGTCCCATATCTA
Organism: Ceriagrion tenellum; assembly: GCA_963169105.1. Classification (NCBI taxonomy): domain Eukaryota; kingdom Metazoa; phylum Arthropoda; class Insecta; order Odonata; family Coenagrionidae; genus Ceriagrion; species Ceriagrion tenellum. The sequence continues at coordinate 138,975,866 of OY720641.1, read as the reverse complement.
ATTAATGCTTGTGAATTATTTTATTTTTCCTATATTCGATGACGACAAACCAAGAAAAACAATAAATGCTTAGAAAAAGTCCAATGTCGACCCAAGATAATGAAATGAAGAAAGAAGATAAAATATGATCTAGATACAGTCTTATGTAAGATGAAGGAATTCCAATTTCAAAAAAGTCAATCTAGATTTTTTTTATTTGAAACCCGATACGGCAAAGTTTGCATTTCATTTGGATTTGGACGACCATTGTGTGGAATGAAGTTCAAATTTCTAAAGGTATGTTTGCAATCACAAAGAATACCTCCTTTTTTCTACCATTGTGTCAAATTTCATCACCCTGGCACAAACGGTAGTGCCTAAAATTATCGGACAAAAGTCACATTATATATATATATATATATATATATATATATATATATATATATATATATATATATATATATATATATACATTAGCTTCAGGAGCCGTATATAAAAATGTATCATTTATAGATAGTTGTGGGAAAGAATTTGTTGAATTAACACAAAAATAAAGGTAACGGAGAGCGTAAAAGGAATAATTTTTTACTATCTTATGACCTCCCGATTATTTTGCTCGACTCCATCAAATATAATCATGGATTGGGTTTACAAATAGGTTCTACTCGCTCCTTCATACTGTCCTGGGGAAGCACGAACTAGGAAATGTCTAGTTTGTCCGTTTCTCATTATTAAACGATACATGATCCAATAAGAAACGGTAGATGTAAGACCGTATCTCTGCATATAGTATGCCGAGGCAGCGAAACATTCAGATTTAGAAGAGAGACGCCATACATATATAACTAACAGAAAAATAGTGTAGAGGCCAAAAGCATAAGGAGGGAGAGCAAAAAATGAATCGGACAGGAACTGGAAAGTGGAATTCCATAATACTTAATTCAATTTCAGCTTTTCCCGGGTCTTGCCAATCTGAATTCTTTCAAAGCACTCTTCCACATATGTTGTGTAGGTTTGCTCTTCCTTCCAGATTTGAAATCACTGCAGCATTTCAGCGAATTTTCCCCACTGTCTCCTCCGCCACCGCATGACACGAGAGCATTTAGAAGCAGAGAGAGAGAGAGAAAACGATTTATCCGCATCATTCTCCACAACCAATTAAAGTGAAAATCATTTTTAAAAACACAAACGCTTTACACTGCATCACATCAGCCGATATCACATTACTCGATAGTATGTACCACATCACCACCACTGATGTGTCCGCGCGTGAACCTCCTCCTCCCTCCGTTCACAATATCCTCTCCAAAACTCTCACCAGCCTCTCATAACCTCTCCATACGTCACCCATCCATTTTCACTTCCTTTATTTCGTACATCTCCTTACCCTTCAATACTACTTCAGCCATTTTCTCATCTTCAATTCCTATTTATGTAAAGGACTCCAATCCATGCCCATCTTCCTGAAGATGAGACCAAGTACTTACAAGCAAGACTTAACATACTACAATACGAATCGTACCAGGGTTTAAGATCGGAGAACTGATTATTTTCTATGTCGGTGCTCAGATTTCACCAAATTTATTTCATCCTCCTCATAGTTAACTCCTCAAAGAAGAACTCCATAGCGCAGCGCATTAAATATAGAGGATAACCATGGAGGATGATCATGATTCACCATTTTGTATGTAACCCCTCAGAAAGCAAAAAATTCGTTTAAAATGTGATATAGCTCGAGAAATTAGTCCTCTGCGACTCCCTCAATTCGTCAGGTAGATTTTCTCATGAACTGCATTATCAATGCCAAGCGCTGAGGAATATAATTGAAAGAGAGAAAATGTTCCATCTTCGCTCTGTAAACATAATTAGATTTGTGTGTGCACTTGCAAGTGCTGCATTCTAATATCCTCTTTCCAGGACCACGTTCATTTTTTCGTCGCCTGAATCCTGGCGATCGAATGCGATCTCCCTCGTCGCCCTTCTAGCTTCAGTTTGTGATGGAGCGGGATGGCGTGCATTCCATCGTCAGCCCCACTCCTTTCCTCCACTCCGCGCCGCATTCATTTTGGGCGAGATTTATTCTACGGGGTTATATTTTTGGGCGTGTATCACGGCGCTCATCACTTTTTTTTGGTGCATCGCCCAAATAGTCACGTCTTCGCCTGGGAAATGATTGGCCTGGCCGAAAGGAAGTCAAAGGGGCGTGCTTCGACTTCTCCCACTAAAGATGGGGTTCAAAAGCGTCAAATGTAGTCGAGGAGGCTCACTTATTTCAAAACACGTATCATTTTAAGAGATAATCATCTACTCACTCACTTTGTAAGTCAGACGGAAAAATAAAAGCAATTTTTTTGGTTCTTTCCTTTTGGTTACTGTGGGCAGAAACTTTCACCCTTATTTTAATAAAATAAACTGCATAATGCATGTTTAATTATTATAAATATTTCTTGAAACGACTTACGCTAGGGGGAAATTATTGGAACGATGGAGGAAAAAGATAGTTTCCAATAATATAAAATCCTGCGTATTGTGTAAAAATAACATTTGAAGTGCCCGTTTCTTAATTTAAAAAAATGTCAATTTGAGGAAGGCTAATTTTTTTAGTAACTTATTCTTGGGTTTGCGTCCGGGTTAATTGCTCCATCTTCACCACCGTTTCGATGAAAGACTTATTCATCGTTATCAACGACCCTTATGAGGATGAATAAATCTTTCAATGAATAGACGGCGAATATGGAACAATTTACCCGGGCGTAAACCCGAAAAGAGTTCATCGCTATAATTCGCCGGGATAAAATGGAATGCTACTCTAATTTTAACTTTTCAAAACCGAACCGAATGATCAGAAATCTGAAACTCTGGGGTAAATAGCGACCGACGTTTGAAGAGTGACTATAAGGGGCAGATAATGAGAGTCTCCCATCGTATCATCGGCCGCCGTGGAGAGCCGAAACCCTTTGAGGATCCCAGAACATTTCATTTCAGTTATTCGCCGGGTATGCATCAAGTCATTTATTTCTGGTGCTCTCTTTTTTAATGGCAAGTGATGGTATTTTTCATTCGTCTTTTGATTATATCTGTTTGGATCCTGACTCACAAGAGGTTCGGGGGAGAGTTTTAACAATGAAGCATTCCACATAGGCATTGTTGATTACCACCAACCTAGAAATCTCATATACAGTTGATGCAGCGCGCACAACCATTCGCCGGAGACAGCACGATGCACCGAGTTTGGATTCGTTCAAACTTTTTGGTTCTTTCCCCAAACGCCACGTGACCCCCACCCAGCATCCGTCTCCAGACCCCGGCGCGCCGCTGAGGATGACTCTGTGAAGGAATCTTCTCCTTCACCATCCCACGAGGACGTCCTTGTGAAGGCGACACCGTCACTCACCTGTCGAGCCGCATACACACACGTGTGTGCGCGCGAGTTCACCCGCCGATCCATCCACGATCAAATTTCCCTTTCCCTCCCTTCGTCCACTTTGGGGAAAATAATCAAAAGGGCTGCTGCGCGCCTTCTTCTTCGTCCGCCTCTCTTCTCTCTCCACCCATCCATCCACCCTTCTCCCTCTCCCTCCTTCGCAGCGCTCATTAATCTCACCGCCCGACCTTCGCTGCTCCGACCTTCTTCTTCTTCCCTCCTCTCCCTATTAAGTGCAGCCCCTCCTCCCACACATTCCCCACTCCCACACCCGCTTTAAGAGAGCGCCCCTCTTCTCGCGTAACACATCCTCGTCTACTCCGGATGCGTCTCCAGAGAGCAAAAAAAAAAAATAACTTTAAAAAAAAAATGAAAGTAAAGTTGTTTATTCGACCACGACAGCCGAATTTTGTTGACGCTAATATTGCTGCACGGAAAAAAATTTAATGAACAATGTGCCAAATGAAAGATCAGAGGTGAATAATAGTTCCTAATCTTATTGTTGAATACCTAGTGCCATTTCTTCGAGAATTTCACACTACGTTTGAAAATGTTAATCGCATCAACGGGTAGAATATCAGGGTGTGTCTCAGAAACGGTTACAAATGATGTCACACCCCCCATCACTTGTTTTCCCCGAAATAAATGAATGTTTTTTTTATGAGTGAAGCCATGATCGCGTTCCATGCGTAATGAAAAACACTCATAAATTTTCAAAACAGCAATGGAAAGCAAATTCGTGATGATGGGAAATATAATTTATGTTGAATTTCCAGGTAGTAATCGTCTTTTAATACATTTTTTTGCATTTTAGTTACAGGATTGTTAGTCAACTTCTTATTTCATGAAAATTAATGAGTAAAATGAAGCATGCCAGAGAGATGCATTTGGATATTAGTGAGGAAAGAGTGCATCGGGTAATTCTCGGTGGAAAATGATGGCCCCTCAACTATTCCAGCCCACAAAAATTATTTCTATGAAACTTTCGCGACTCATTATGAGGTACCAGAACATTCGGATTCATATCGCGTATTTATAGGCATAACACCAATAATTTCTCAGATTTCATTGAAAAAATGGTAAAAATGAAAATACTGACAGGTTCGTATCTCACGAATACCTTACTTCAGATAAAGCTATTAAAAGATCTTTTATAACGTTATAATTTACTATTGCTTACACCGGTGAAGGCAGTTATCAATAATCTTCCGACTTAGTAGAGATGGAGGAGCTCAAGGATAGTGGGCAAGGACGGAGTACGAAATTAGCTCGGTATCAGAGGAAATAAAATGTCATCCTCCATTGTAATTGCTGAATTGATGATATGTTCACATTTCACGCCATGTGGACTGCAAAATCATTTATTATGGTCAGACGATTATAGGAAAAGATGAGTAAGAAAAAACCTAGCGATAATAATCATTCGTTCGAGGGGAGGAAACGGACATTGATTAGGGACAATCCACGTCAAATGACCCAATGAAAATTCCAATGCTTGCACATGACCTTTATACAAAAATCTATTTTTGGCACTCGTGTAAGCGCATGCATCTTCATCTTCTTTGGTCTTTAGTCTGTCGATTCATTTGCAGCAGCTCGCCATTCCTCACCGTGCATCTGCCTTCCTCTTCTTCTTCTGGCATAGGTCTTGCATCCCCCATTCTCTTCATTATCTGTCCCAAATTTTGCAGAGGTGGCCTCCCTCTAACCTTTCTCTTTCCTTTAACTTTTCCCTCAACTATCAACTTCAGGAGCCCTTCGTGTCTTCAGTAGGTGTCCAATAAGCTCTACCTGCCTCTGGACTAAGGTTTTCTCCAGGCTGCGTTTTTCATCTACTATTTGCAGAACTTCTTCATTTGTCACCTTGTCAACTCATCCGATTCTCATCATGCACCTGTAGCACCAGAGTTCAAAAGAGTTGATTCTTCTCTTGTACGCCTTGAGTCCATGTCTCACACCCGTGGAGCATTACACTCCATACATATGTTTTACATACGCGCATGCATTGACATTTAAATACGATGGTTTTCAAAATTCTGTCCACGTTTTCTCGTGGCAACCATCTTTCCAAGTTGGCTTATACAAAATTCTTATAATCTTGATTTTACTTTACGGATAGATACACTGAAATCTAAGATTTTACTTAATTTGGTAGTTTTCAAGTGGACAATCCGTATTATCTAAGGAAAAACGTCGATTTCAAAGATGACGAAATGTTAAAGAAAAAAGGAAAAAATTAATGGTAACTTACCCCGTGTATTTAAAATTGTGTTTTCAGTATCTCTCCTCTGCTGTTTTTAGTTCTGTAGATATCAAGGGTGAAAAGAAACATCAAAATTACAAAAAATTCACAATCTTGGAAAAATGAATGCCACGAAATACTAGAAAGGAATTAAATTTTAAAATTGTTGCAATCAAATGCCAATACATGTTAATTCACGCGTGCCAAAAATAAGTTTTTTTTAGAAAATGATAATGCAATCATCATTAGATCATTTTAAATAGAATGGCTCACCTTTAAATCTTCAATTCTATAATTTTTCAGAGAGAGAAAAAAATTCTTTGGTCTCCAGTGCTGTTTTCAGAGTTTCATCTTTATCCAGAGAGTGTTCAATAATGCTTCCAAAGGAGAAGAGAGGAGTTATGCCGAATTGACTTCGAGATTTAAGATGAGTATAATTTTGAACGGTTCATAAAACTCTTGGAAGGACTGCATAGAGTCACATGTTGCAAGTGAAGACATTGACTGCGCTCGTTAGACCGTTCGAGCTACAAGCAGGTATGATGATGATGGATAAAAAAAGGGTTCCCTTTTCTTTTTTTGCTCTCGGAGCGTCGTGTCTCCGCGAGTTCCCACGACTGCAAAAACCTGGAAGAAGGGGCAAGAAGAAGAGCGAAAGTTAGTGGAAGGGAGGAATCACAAAAGGAGAGCGAGAGTCGAGGATCACGACTCGTCATCTCTTCCAGAACACGCGAGCCATCTCAAAAGAGAGCTGTGAATCCAAAAGCAGGATGTCAAAGGGGAAAGGACCTCTTAACTACAACGACAACATCAACAGATACCATGGCGTCTCTTTCCTCGCGGATACAACCTCTGCCCGAATAGAAACGACCCCCGCAAATTGTTCCGAATGTTATGCGTGCTTATGTGCCTCTCAGCCCGATGGACAACCTCCGTAGTGCTCCGGAGCACTTGGGAAAGGAGGGTAAATGTTTTCCCTCGGGAAAGTCGAGGAGTGCCTGCGAAGAATCGACTGGGAGGAAATAACCGCATTTACTGAACGCCGTTGGAACTACAAAGTGGCGGCGCGGTGAGCGAGCGATACGTTTAACTATTTTCGTCAGTTCTTTCTGAAGAGGGGTCATGAAAGACTTCGTAACGGGAGCACAGTCGGAAAGGAACTGTCGTCTCCCACTCAATGCGCTGTGCAATCCTCTTTATACTATTTGAAAGAAGTCTCTGTCTAGGAATTCATCCTTAAAAAACTATGCCAACAAAGAGAAAATTATTTCAAAAGATAAATATTTTTATGCGGAAATCTATTCAAACCGTGAGCATCATCATATTCTATAAACTGTAATATAAGACGAACAGACTCGAGCTTCCTGAAAGAAGATGTTGGTGTAAATAGCAAACACACCCGAACGGAAATTGGGAGATTCGGATTCGAATCCCGGCTAAGTAAAATAATGTCTTCATGACGAATTAAATCTCCTGTGTACCTGTGCACCCTGGGCGTGACTGCGTATGACATCATTTTTTAAATGAGCAATATTGTCTTGAAATTAGTTTCTTAACACTCACCTTCCTGAAATGTGAATCATATATAACCACCCACCTTTGAGAATATGTGCATTAGGGCTGATTCTTTCTAAGAATTTCTAAGAATTCTAATTGCCTTTGTTTGTAGGACGGAAGGAAAAAGACTATACCGGTGTGAGTCACGTTTGGATGAAACGAGAGGTAACGAGAGCCATTAAAATTACTATGGTGAAATTTAGGGAACATTTTATTTCCTATTTTCTTTGCTAAATTAAACAGCGTTTACACTTGCCATTCCAGAGAAATTGCGTCTTACTATTCTGTATGCATTGCTTATTAAACTTTGGAGGTTCTTAAATTCACGAAGCATGAATTTTCAGACGCAGCTCAAATGTTTTCCCTCATAATAAGAGCCATTTCAGCATTTTTCATCAAAGACTTAAGTACTTAAAAACAAGATAGATTACTGCTAACTTTAAAATAAAATCACTTACAAGTACCAGGGTATGGGATTTATCCAGCGTTTACCCGCCTATTTCTGCTACTAGGGAGGAGCCGTTAGCAATGAAACTTGTTCGAAGAAACCTCAGACCATATCCATTGTGGCAACTTAAGCATTGGTACTAGATTAATAGATTTATATTGGTACTGGATAATTTTCGAATGGAAATGAAAGATCTTAATTTTTCTGAATCAAACTATTGTTTCAGTGAGTAAGATACTCATTTATACGCAGGTATTTACCATGAGATCATATGCAATACAAAAAAATCATTGTAAATCCTCAAATGTTAATAATATTAGAAACATAACATTAGAAAGAATAAAAAAACATATTTTTGCAAAAGCAGTACTACTATTTGTCACTACAGAAAGAATTTTCAAGCAACCTCAGAAGTACGAGCAAAGTTTGTCCATTAGTATTTATGGTGAATATAAAGCCATAAAATGACTGGAAAATCCAAGGAAATACATGATTTTGGAACATTGGTCTAAGAAACGACCAATATTCCTCAGGTCCTTAAAACCAGCAGCAGCCTAAACCTCAACTTAATACATTATTCATAGATATATTTATACATACATACATTCCAATCACGCCATTTCCTTACGGGGTACGCACAGTCACAAAGTTTTACTCATAAATATATATTTGTACATTTAACTCTGCTTCAATAATTTCCTCCATACAGACCTATCCTTGCAAACCTTTTTTGCCTCATTTACCCCCATACACTGCTTCATACACGCCCTCCTGTTTTTAAGACTCCTAACATTCCTCCTCCTAAGAATTTCCTCAACCACAACTTTTTCAGTCTACCTCTACCTCTCGCACCAATCATTTCATTCTTATACATCTGTTTCGTTAATCGACTCTCATACATTCTCTCAACATGGCCAAACCAACAAAGCACACTCCTTTCATGTGTGTCCATTACTGTAGCATCTAACCCACATTCATTTAGTACCCACTCATTCCTGACCTTATCCATCCTACTTTTGCCGCAAACACTTCTCAGATAACTCATACCCACGGCGTTTAAGTCTACTCTTATGTCTATCCTGACGTACTAATGTTTCACTACCATGCAACAAGGTGGGAAGAAGTACAATTTGTACACGGCGATTTTCGCTTCCTTAGACAGGCACTCATTCCTTGATATGCTCCACATACTACATACCACTTTCCTTCCACCATTAGCACGTCCCATTACCTCCTCAATTATCTGTCCATCTTTCGCAAACGTCTAACCTAAGTACACAAAATCATCCACTTGTTCAATTACTTCACCATTCACCCTCATCATACAGTTATTTTCCCGGTTCTCCTTATCTAAAACTACTACTTAAGTCTTGCATGCATTTACCCTTAATTCCATTCTCTCTCTTGATTTTACAAAACTTATCTAAGAGGTACTGTAATCCCTCTTGGCTCTCTGGGATCAAAACATCGTCATCCGTATGTAGTACAACTCGCGCGTTTACTTTCAAAACAGAGCACTGTCATTTTCACTACATGCATCTCTAACACATTCATCCAGAAATACATAAAACAGCCATGGTGACATTACGCATCCTGCTTTACGCCCTGTTTTATTGAAAAACCAATCACTCAGAACCAAGTTAACTCTCACACTTACCTTACTATTATCATACATTGCTATCATAACATTCAATAACTCCCATTTACTCCATATTACTTCAAAACCTTCCACAACTTCTTCCTATTTACCCTTACATATTCCTTCTTTAAATCAACAAACGCACAATACACTTTCTTTCGGACGCCCATATAATCTTCTGTCACTAGCTGAAGCGCGAAAAGCTGGTCACTGCATCCCTTCCCAGGCATAAACGCTCACTACACACCCCATATTCTGTCAGAAGTAATATTCCTCTCGGTTTTGATTAAAAGTTTGCTGAACACATTTCCTGGAAAGCTCAATAAACTAATGGCCCCATAATTATTATATTCAGTCTATCCTATCTTCCCTTTGTTCAATGGAACGATGATTGCATTTTTTCAATCCATTGGAGCAACAGAAGCCTGTAAGCATAAATTGTACGGTACACACAGGCGAAAAATGAGTAAATTACACCCACACTTCAACATCTCATGGATATCCCATCTACACCTGCAGCCTTCCGATTTTCCAATTCTCTCAATACCGTTATGACCTCATTTTCTTTGATATCCTTTTCCATCCTCACATTCTCACATACCACTTCACGAGGCTCATCCTCAACGCCTGCAATATTATTGTACAATTCTTCAAAATACTTCCTCCAGCAGTCCCTGACATTGCTCTCATCCCACACGATCTCTCCACTTTTGTTCTTTACCGCATTCATTCTCTGCCTTCACCAATCCTAGCCCTTTTTACCCATTTCCAAAACAGCTTTTTACTGTCTACAAAATCGCTCTTCATCTTGCTAGATCCATCTACACGCATTCTCACCTTGCTGTCTTTCACAACGATTTTGAATTCATTTTTTTCTTTCTGTAAATCTCACATACTCACATTTAGTACGCTCTTCCTCAGATTTGGCAGCATTCATATTCTTGTATGCCTCTTTCTTTTCCCTGACTGTAATTTTCCCTTTGTTATTCCACCAAGCATCACCTTTCATTCTTCCTACCACTCCTTTCCCACATACGCTTTCAGCACATTTCTACAATCACTCCTTTTAAACACTCCCATGCATCATTCACATTCTTGTTTCTGAGATACTCGTCCCATTCTCTCTGCTTCAAGGATAGAGCACCCTCAAGCATGCAACCGTACTGCATTCTTACCTCGCTGTCTAGGAACCTCTCCACTTTTACTCTCAACTGCTAACGCGCAACAATCTTCCTTAGCACCCACTTTCTGCCCAGATTCACTTTGGAGAGTACCAAATAATAGTCTGTTCCACACTCAGCACCCCTCATCACTCTCGTGTCCCACACTAACTTTCTCAACCTCTCATAATACACAACGAAATCAGTCATGCTTTTACATTCCCCCCTTTGCCAAGTATACATATGTATTATCTTATGTTTCAACCTTGTATTCGACGCAAACAATCGTTTTCCCAAGCAAACACTCACCTAATTTTCACCATTATCATTCACTCGAGGGTCACCTAATGTCCCAACCACTCTCTCAGATGCACCCGCCTCACACCAACCCAGCCATTCATGTCACCTAGTACAATTATTCTCTCACCAGGGTCACATTCATTCAAAACCTCTCTCAACTTTTCACAAAACTCATCTTTCACACTGTCGCTCTCTCGATCTACTGGTGCATAGCACGCCACAATCACAACTCTCCAAATACCAGTTTTCATGCAAACCCAGAACAATCTAGGGGATACTAACTCGTAATTCCTTACTAGTAACTTCGCTCTCTAAGTAAGAATAGGTCCTAAACCTTGACTGCCGTGTACATTATCGTCAACTCCTGTCCACAGTGCCAGACCACCGCCATCTGTAGTAACAACATCCCACCCCTTGCGCTTAATTTCACGTACACACAAAACATCCATTCATCTCACTTTCATTTCATTCCACGACTTATGCTCCTTTCCGTATTCTCTTCTCACATTCCAAGTACCGATGGTCCAGTTCGTATCGCTAAGTCCGTATGTTAATGCCTTATTCAGCTTCTGCCGCGCCTTTTGCCTGGTTTCGGCCGTGCGAGGCTACTTGGTGACTCTTATGAGCAAGTTGTAATAGAGTATGCAAGGTTACCAGCCTTTGCACTACCCGCACCACGTGCAGCTTTCCCTGATAATGGTTACGGCGCTCTACCGGTCAGTTTTGGCACATTTTTGCCAGTATGCCACAAGAGAAACCAAAGCATAGTAATACAAGAAAGTAGTACAAGAAAACCGATGTAGATAAACTGAGTAAAGCACATAGCAATATAATTAATCCATCTAGGTTCACGCTATCTATTAGTACAACACTCCCTGTTACATAAAATTAAATGTATTTACAATTTGTTACTAAAATATCCATTGTCCTCATTATTAGAAATTTTCAATTTGAGAGTTTACTGGGTATTTAATTATATTCTCCATTGCTTTTTTATGAAAATGTGTTTTTGTCATGTTTCTCATTTGAATGAATAGAAGTGACTTTATTAGAGTGGTCGTTTGTCAATTGTTTTCATACTTGTTTACTGTATTCAAGTGTTTGTAATACATAGAATAATAAAGTGTCTAGTTTCTGCAATAAAACAGTACTTGAATCTGATTATGCATATATCTTGTAAACTGTTAAAGCCCTGGATCGCCTCTTCCAAAGTAAGTATATAAAAATATTTTATATTAAGTTGTTAAGTAATACTTGATGGTATTGAATTTGTTTTGTGTTATATTGTTTGAGTTCCAAGAATGGGGTATTTTCCAATGTTTTTCTACAAGTACCAAAAGGCTGTTTGTGCAATAATATGTAGTAACTGATGATGTTCAATTAACCAAGGTAACTTTATTTAACTCCAAGGTAACTTTATATTGATATTCATTTTACAATTGTTGCATGATGATCCCCCTTTTATTTTTATGTAATGTTGTTGTACATGGTCATTGTATTCTTTTATATAGCCTTGATGATGGTGTACATTATACGACGAAACGTAGGCAAGGAGATATAGTTTTATTTCCACATGACCTAACCTCAAGACGCCAAAACTGGTCTAATTCTATTCAATGCAAAACTTCAAGCAAATTAGGCGGAATACCACGTAGTTTAGCCCGTCCATCGTATCTTAGTCAGAGTCTGAAGGATTTCAACAAATGTTTCAGGATTTACTTTGTGGAAATATTTCATAGTAAAAAGAAGGAAAAAGTTAAAATACTACGTCTCCCAATCCTACATTTGAGCTTTTCGACTGCCGTACCACTCCCAGTGGTGCTCCCCTAGGGATCCGATTGGGGGACAATTTTACCCCCGGAATATTTTACCGGGACGAATGCCATTGCGTAATAAATAGTTCGAATGCAATGGTACATTCTCTAGGGAAGCTAATATGGTAGTGGTGATATCCCCGTTGCCTTCCACATCGACGCACCCCGGCCGATTCCGTGAACTTCACCCTCGCCCAAAGCTGTGACCGTTGATACCTGACCAATCTTCTTGATCTACTCTATCAACTCCCTCTGCTAGGGGTGCTGCCTTTCAGCAGTGTGGTCAGATCGAATGTCAGGTAAAAGATTCGTTTCCTCAGTTTCGAAAATATTTTCCGCCTCTTGGTCTCGACCCGAAATGGGAGTCGAATACTCTGCCACTCGGCCACCGCAAATGTAATTCATTTTAAAAGTTAATTGTTACGTATCCACCAAACTTTAGTGATACTGAGAAGATAGAACCCTGATTGGTGCAAATAAATTTGGGTGGCTAAATACTATTAAAAGTTTATATTGATTTTTATAATTGAACGCTAACCTGGGATGAACACGTAGCACATATTTCTAATATAGTCATTAAAAACCTGCATCAACTGATAAGTTTTCGTAACCTAACGTCTTTGCCACTGAAACTCAAACTAGCTAAAACCTTATTGATCCCTAATATTGATTACTGTTCTTTGGTAAAGTCAAATATTTCAAAATCTCAGTTATCCAAACTGTAAAAAATTCAAAACTGTGCAATACGTTATGTGTGCGATGTAGAATTTAATGAGCATATCACACCGTATTACTATGAATTAAAAATTCTTAACATTGAACAAAGAAGAAAATTTGTGTGTTTATGCACACATTATTAAAAACTGAAACTCATTCTTACATTTATCAGCCGTATATAGATAATTTGGTTAAAAAAAAACACCAGAAATAATAACAAATTAATTGCACCATGTCACAGAACCTCTATGTACCATAACTCTTATTATGTTAATTCATGTATTGTATGGAAATCGATTCAGAAAACGTTGAATAATATTAAGTCTGCAGAAATATTTAAAAAATGCTTACTGTCTTATTAACTCAGTGATAGTTAATATTTTGGTAAACATCTTGGATTAAATTCATGAATATACTGCCTTTGTGATTACTACAATGTATTGAGCAAGGAATTTTAATATTTGTAGTGAACAAGTGCTGTGATTTGATAAGATTCTTGTAAATGAGTGACATGTTTTCCACGTGATTGTTATTATTTTTTGCCTGAGTTGTAATTGCTTATTCCTGCTCCAAAGGTATTCATTCCTAGAGCCAATATATGTCAAATATTGATTCAATATTAATACGCTCCTGATGTCTCATCGTAATTCATACTAGAGGTGGTTCCTTGTATTGACATTAAAAAATAGACAATTGCAAGCATCTGCATCATCCATATAGGATTAATATTTACACTGTCGACAATAGTACATCTACATCTACGTAATACCCTGCGAGCCACCACGAGGGTGTGTGGCAGGGGGTGAAGATCACCAAACATGCACTATTGCCATGTAAGTAGGATATATAATGTAGACATGCTAGAAAATAGGGTCATAGTTTATTAGTTACTACAGTAGATTATTAGTTATTGCAAGTAATTGCAGTAGTTATTACAATAGAATATTAGTTACTACGGTATAGTACAGGTTAAAATCTACATAATAAGGAAGGGATTATTGGTAGTTATTACATGCATCATGCACTACAAACTATTCTAACTATGTTTCACCTACCTATCCCTTTTGCTACGTTGCCTATTGTTCTCTCTTATGGTACGCGGGAAAAATGACATTTTAAATCTATCGGTACGACAATCTATCTCTCTAATTTTGTTAATATGGTCAAACCTAGCATAATACGCAGGGGTTCTTAATATATATCTAACGTCATCTGTGAACAAATCGGTTTCGAATTTACTTAAAAGGTTTAACCTAAATTTTAACCTGCGTTCTGATAATAATTCCCATCCTAGTTCTTCTATTAAACTCGTAACACTAATACAATTATCATAACGACATTTAACAAACCTAGCAGATCTCCTTTGCACGCGCTCTAATTCTTTTATCATACCTTCCTCGTACGGATCCCATATACTAGCGGCATATTCTAAATGAGGCCTGACAAGTGTAAAATAGCTTCTTTCTCGGACTCTCTCATCGCATTTGCCTAGAACCCTTTTTACGAATCCTAATCTACGGTTTGCTACACTAGTTATTTCCCTGATGTGTTTCCCCCATGACATGTCTTCACTGATGGTGACGCCTAAGTATTTAATTGATTCTACGTTACATATTTTGTTTTCTTTGATGCTATAATTATTCCGGGGAAGGCCATTCTTTTTCCAAAAATTCATTATCGCGCATTTCTTCAAATTTAATTCTAGCTGCCATCTATCACACCAATCATCAATCGCATCTAAATCCTTAGCTAAACACTGTCTGTCCTCTTCATTTCTAATTTCTTTATACACTACTGCATCATCGGCAAAAAGACGGAGCTTGCTATTTTTTACTACACTATTCAAGTCGTTTACGTACAGAAGAAATAAAATTGGGCCTATCACGCTTCCCTGGGGAACACCCGATGTAACTTTTACTTCGCCTGAGCTGACACCATCTAATACCACCCTTTGAACGCGTTCATGTAAGAAGTCTCCTATCCACCCTACTATATTACAGTCTATCCCGTATGATGCTAACTTCGCGAGTAACTTACAGCGGGGAACCTTGTCAAACGCTTTTCTAAAGTCAAGAAACGATGCATCTACCTGTACGTTACCTTCTCCGGAAACTAAAAAATCGTGAACAAAAAGACCTAATTGAGTTTCGCAAGACCGTCCTTTTCTGAACCCATGCTGGTTTGTTATTAATAAATCCTGGCTGTCGAGGTGTCCCATTATTGATGTAACTATTATATGCTCTATAATTTTACATGATAGTGACGTTAATGATATATATAATTACACGGCTGTTCCCTATCTCCGCTTTTATAAATTGGGGTCACGTTTGCTATCTTCCAGTCTTTGGGAACCGCGTGTTCTTCGAGGGATTTGTTAAATATTACTTTAAGATACGGAGCCATTTCGAGAGCTAATTCTTTATAAACACGAGCTGGAATTTCATCAGGACCTGAGGACTTGTTCGGGCTAATGTTACTTAGTAAGGATACGATTCCGCTACAAGATATATCGATTGGGGGCATTGGTTGTTGAAATCGGTCTGGTATGGTTTCGCGGAAACTATGCATAGGTTGATTAAAAACACTCTGAAAAAATAATTCAAACAATTTGCCTTATCTAAACTGGAAGTTACTATTTCGCCTCTATCGTTTTTCAAGGAATTAACCGTTGACTTTTTAGTTCCCTGTACTTCCCTAACATATGACCAAAATGCTTTCGGATTTCCCTCTAGTTGTTCTCCAAGTACTTTTCTCTTGAATTCGCTAAACGCTTTTCTAAGGGCTGTTTTTGCGGCTGATTTACAAATTTTATAATGCTCGATGGTATTTTTTAGGTCGCTATTAGCTACATTTTTCTTCATTTTTCTTAGTTTCGCATGGCTAACTCGTTGGCGTTTAGTAACATCCGAGGACAGAATATGGCCCCAGATTGCATCTCAAGAGCTCTGTTTCCCGCATAATCTTTCGGGGAGAACTCGTGGAGCATCGGTGTCACGACCGTCGTCCCTGAGGGATGCCCGATGGGAGCGTCGTAGGCACTAGAAGACTGAAGCCTAGCAATCCACTGACGTCCTCTCTTCTGGGATGAGTCACCGAAGGACACACAAGTCTCCGCCCACGAAAGAGGTGGGACAGGTACGCGCTGTGCTTTGCTTTTTAAGAAAGACAATAGCCGCGCCATGTGATTCGCATGTGATTATCCCTTTGTAGCCCTTCCCTGGATCTCCCGACTTCGTACGTGTAGAAATTCCGAGAGTATGTGGGTGCAGAAGAAGATCATGGGAAAACACTTTCCCCTCCCTAAAGTGCTCTATCTACTTACGGATGCGGAGGAATCGTCCAAGTCGCCTTACACCGCTCTGTCCTCTCCACTTCGCTTCCACAAATTCCCAAGAAGAAGTGAAGAGGTCTCCTTCGCACGAGAGAACGCTCACTCTCCCTATTCTCCACTTCTCCTTCTATATTTCTCGAGTTCGCCGCCTCGACCCTTTCTCGTATTTTGAACACGCCCGGGAGCATTTTACGTCTTGTTATCATCCATCGGATTTGATCTTGAGTGTTGGCGATGATGCCGAACACATACTTGTTACGCTGCGGTGGGAACTTTATAACAGAATGTTGTATTCCAAGTTTTCGGGTTCTTCCCTCGTAGCAGCATTTATATGGACGACCGTTTCGCTGCCATCGTGCGCAACTCGGAAAGAACCCAGTAAATTCTAATTTATGAGGAAACCGCGGAACCCTTCATAACAGTAAGTTGGATTTCTAGTGACTCGAAGTCCTGATAAGCTTAATTTCTACGAAAATAACATTTTAGCAGCTACTAGACGAAGAAGGGGCCATTCTTGTGCCCATCGCCGTTCCCTTGGCTTGAAGAAAGAAACGCCCATTAAAAGTGAAGGCGTTGCGTTTCAGAATGAATTCTGATAACTTGATGAGGAAGTTGGTGGAGGGATTGTGAGGGAGATTTCTTCTCGATAGGATATGGAATGTAGACCTTCATGGTGAGGAATTGAGGTGTACAATGAAATTACATCCACCATAGCCATGATGACGCTTTTGTTGGAGGGAATTTTTACTGCCTTCAGGATGCCTAGGAAGTGATAGGATTCGCGAAGGAAGGAGGGGAGTTTAGCAAAAAAAAGACTTCAGGTGATAGTCCACGAAGGCCGATATGCGCTCCGTCGGAGAATTGCAGTTGGAGATGATAGGGCGTCCGGGGACGCCTTCTTTGTGTATTTTGGGAAGGAGATAGAAATACGGGATTTTGAAGTGGGTGGGCGAGAGAATATTGATGTCGGACTTGTTCAGTCAATAAGGAGAGGAAAGCCAGAGAAAATATATTAGGTCGCCTGGTGACGAAAGGCCAATGTGTTTTACAACCAAGTTTATCCTGGATCTTTAAGTCTTCCATTCCCTGTGTATATTTCAACTCGGCTCTAAAAAAAGCTGAAAAATGAAACCAGAAGTGGTTCATATGATAGTTTGAGCGAGATATTTTTCAGGTTATAAGTGAGACAACAACTTTCCATTCAACAAATTCTATTCAACAAATATTCTTATTTGAAAATGCTAGTGATTGCAAGAAGCTTGATGTAATAGGGTAACATAAGTGAAACCAAAACATTTGTTTTAATGCTAAACTTCTCATTAATTTGAGAAGATATATGCATCTGAGTTTTTAACTTGAAATATTTATTTCTCGATGTACAGCCGTAATATGGAAGGTAAATACCACTTGTATTTATAATTATTATACGAAAATAGTAATAAGATTAGAAATAGTAAGAACTAAAAAATTATAAGAACATAATTTTCAAAAATAGTTTTCTACTTCAGTTAACAGCCCTGGGGCTGGTTTGCAGCAACTCGCCATTCTTCTCTATTCTCCGCCATCCTCTTTAGTTCGTAATATGAAGCTGTGTTAGTGTCTGTCATTATCTGTGTGATGTATGCAATTGGTGGCCTTCCTCTAGTGTTTATCGCTTCCATCATCCCTTCGACCAAGCCCGTACCAACCAATACCTAAATTCCTTCCCGATTATAGCATCCAAGTTTTGGAATTCATTACCCCCCTCAATAAAATGCTCCTCCACTCCGGAATCTTTTAAGAGGAAATTGTACGAATATTTAAAACAGTAGCACTATTGTTTTGAAATGTAAGAATCTTTGTGTTGATTAATTTCATTTTTGTTAGAACCTTTGTTTTCATTTGCTCTTGTGTTTATGCTATGCTTATTTCATAATTATTGTATTTTGAGCAGAATGTTTTCTGTACTTATGTTTTTTCTTTTGTGCTCTTATGGGTTTCCCAGAGCATCAATAAACCATTCATTCATTCATTCGATGACTCTTGCTAGCAGGCCATTATGTCTGAGTGTGTCCGATCATATTTGCTCTTCTTGTTTTTAGGCTCCTCACATAAAGCTTCTGCTTTCTCCTGCTCTTCTGAATACTTCCTCATTTGTTATATGCTCTACCCAACTGATTCTAAGCATTCTTCTCCAGCATCAAGCCTCAAAAGCCATCAACTTCTTCTCTTCTGGCTTCATTATTGTCCCTGTTTCGCTGCCATACAAAGCCACATCCACATCTACGTCTTCAATAGCCTTTTTCTTATGTTTAGGTCTATATTTCTGGTTGTAAATAGATCTTCTTTCTGTAAAAGGCGTTCTTTGCCTGAATAATATTCTACTCCGTATTTCTCCTTTGCTGGTTCCATCGTGCGTTATCAGGCTTCCCAGGTACTTATATTCCTTTGCATGTAGTATTTTTTCATTCTCGATATATATTGCGGGTGCTCTTCTATGATCTTCCTGGTTCCGGTTGCATACGAGTATTTTTGTTTCATTTCTATTCACCTTCATGCTAAATTCGTTTTTCACGATGCTTTTCATTACTAAGTATAATTTATTAAAAATTATTATTTTTATTAATTATAAATTATTATTAAGTATATTTTGTAGGTCGTCTTCGTCGTAAAATTGTAGGTGATAATTTAATACACGAATATAAAATGAAGTCATTCTGCGGTTCCTTACGAAAAACATCCTCATTAAATAATTCATCAATCATTTTATAAGGACACCGTCAGAGGGAGGAATGAGCCAAAAAGTATTGAATGAAATAATACCAAGGGCAAACTCAGAAGGGCGCTGGGGGAAGTGAAGAAGGATCGCCTCCCGTTCATCCAAGAGACAGCGGCGCTGAAAGGCACATATGTACAATGTACATATACGTACGGCGCCGCGATCACAAGCGTTCGCGTTAGTGTCAGTCGTACCACTCCTCCTATTTCCTCACCTGTTCCCCTCAAACGACTTGTCCCGTCCTTCCAATCAAGCGTGGATATCGTGTTCGGAAGGATTAACGACATTCAATTTTCCCATCCAGTGGGCTCGGACTCGGATCTACTTCTCCTTCTTAATTGTGGAGATTTATTTATTTATTAATTTGTTCCTCGTGTAAGCACGGACACATAAAGGTTAATATTACAAAATTTCAAATCGAGAGCCATAGGTTTTAGGATTACACCCTGTTTGGGGTTAACCAACTCTTTTTTGCCCAACAAAATCACATCAATATAGGACACAAAACAAATCAGTCACAGTGCCGTAAATCACAAATCACTACAAAAACTATTGGTAGATACAAAAAAATATAAACAATAAGAAAATGAAAAATTCATTGATAATGCCGGAACACACAGCAGAACCTGATCTGGATTACTGAAATTTACAGAATTGCTATAGTTTTATAAGATTATGATACATAAATGAACCTTATTGCAGGAAAAACATCTGAAGTGAATCAACTACAGGCAAGCATAACATGCAAAATAAAAAATAAAATAAAGCAAGAATCAACACCCTACCCATACAAAAGATCTTTACTCATTGCTTTAAGAAAAATCTTCCACAATAATAAATCAACATAAATGTTCTCAAATAACCATTCCTTAACAAGTTTTAAAAGAGTTCCTTCTTTATCCACACCGGTTATATTCAAAGATAGGGAAGCAAATAATTTAGGGCCAAGGCCATAAATGATCGGCAAAAAATTTCACTACTTGATTTATGAATAACAATATTATAATTTGCTCTTAAGGTATAGACTATGGGTTTTTCGTGTTCTCCACCGCGGTCATAAAAAAATTGTAAAGCCTTATAAACAAAGAAATGCCTTAGAGGTCAAATATTCACCTTTTGAAATATAGAAAAGGAATTTGATATTTTTGAGTCTAGCTTCATTGCCCTAATCACGCTCTTTTGGGATACCAGTAGTGGATTAATATTTGTGGAGTAAGCTAACTCCCCAGCACGCAACTCCACATTGTAACCTCGAGTTCACATGAACATAATAAACGATCTTAAGCACTGATTATGGACAAATGTACCTTAAAAAAATTGAATTTTCTAGCGATGGAGATCCATTCTAATTTTTATTGATTTATTAGCGGACCCGACAGACGTTGTCCTGCCCAAACGTTGGCTTGCCCGCTATTAGCGGGAACAGCAAACGTTTTTTCGATATTCGAATATCCGATAAACTATAAATAATTTCCAATGGGTTTTCCAATTACAGTGTTATTCAATGTGAATTCATTGATATATTATGTCACTGATTTGCTCAACTTAGGTGCATTCATCACAGAATGGGAAATTGCCATTGAAGCATTGGTCATATCTATAGAATGGCTTATTTTGTTCTACTTTTATACTTTTTAGGCTAAACAAGACATACTTCGTTTTTGGTTACTCAGCTTCATCGAATTATCATGAAATAAGCATTTTATTTTGTTTAAGTCATCTTGCATATGTATATGCAAGGTGCATATACTACTATCTGAATTACATAAGCCTGACATCTGAGACATCTGCGACATCTGCGAAAGAAGCTCGCCATTAAAACATGCATTGTTCAAATTGTTCACAAAATTTAAAAATAAAATGGGACCCGGAACTGAGCTCTGCGGCACTCTACAGGTGATATTAATCTTTCGACTGTATCAGTTGTTAATTCACACGCATATGCCTATCGCTAAGATAGCTTTGAAACCAGTCATATTACCATTTAGGTCTCTTGTTCAGTGTTTCATAAGAAATACTCCATCCATCTGAGGGGAAGCTAGTGCGGGATAAGGATCGGCGCTTACTGGCTTGAGGTTAACGGACGACGGCATCCATATTTTCCGATGCTATCCGGTGTTTTCCCGTCAATGCCGGTCGTATTACGATCGACAGGAGTATCAACGCCAATTTACTACCGTATTTGCAATCGGATTTGCCAACGATTCCCGACTCTGTTCATTTCAAATAATAAAATAATAATAATATATAATGAGTCCGCTTACACAACATCAAATAATGCTTTAAATGGTCAATTATGTTTCCTAGTAAAGTGAAAAAGATACGTAGGTAATCTGGAATTGAGCATTTCAAAATAAAAAAGCTCTCCTGCGATTATCAGCCGGTAAGATAGCACGACGGAAGAGCTAGACTTTGACAATATATGTTCATCATCTGCAGTCGGAAACAACTAACAAACAAACTTCGCGAAAACCACCGTCCGATAAGATAATGTCAGGAAACGTAAATCTTAATCCTGCTTTCTAAGTGTGGAGTTGTCGCCTTTCGCTGAGAGTACACTAATGCCGACGTCGAGTTTCTCTCCGCCCATCCTCTTCGCGAAAGATCCTTCCCTCGGAGACCCTATTTTACGACGGCACAGAAGACCTTAGTCGCAGGCCGCCACCCTAAAAAAGTTAATAAATAACTGACGCTGGCAATATGTTGAATGGCAAACCCTGAAAGCCTGTCTGTCACGTGAAGGCTTAGAATTACTGCGATCATTTTTCAACGCGAATCCCTCGCCTCAATACGATGTAAAGAAAATAATTCAAGATAACAAAAGAGCTAGGTGAGTGAAATTTTCAGGATAGAGTTGGAATCATGTGTCGAGTTGAGAAAAAATCGAAAAAGTTAAAAAAGTCGATCAGGCTTCGATTTATTGCAATCGGAAGCTTTACATGTGATTATATGGAAAAAACGAAAAATTTTAGTGTAGACCTTTTTTCTTTCGTTCATTAAAATATGAAATAATTGAGCTATAAGACTGATTCTTTCACAAATATGAGGCTGAATGTTTGAAGAATCTTATTCTTTCAATCGATTCTTTCCTACCTACCGTCAAACTGATATTTTTAAACTTTTATTTGGGATTTTAGAAATTTTTTCACTTTCGTTGCTATGGATTTATTCCATTGTCGCCGGGCCGAGTGTCGATTTGAGGTTTGGAACTCAGCGAGGCGGGCCAGTTTCAGGGGAGGGTTATATTTATGTGTTGATTTGGGGTAAAATCGGAAAAGTTAAAAAAGTCGATTCGACTTCGAGATATTGCAATCGATAGCTATACATATATGAGTTACGTATCCTAAGTGCATGTAATTTACTCTTCTCTATGCCATTTTTCGCACTGCTAAATACTGGGTATAATTTCTTCAATTTTTTTCTGGCCTCTACCGCACCTTTGATGACCCACTTCCACCAACCAAGCTTCATGATATTGTCGTTTTCATTAAAAAAATATCCAGTCCATGTAGAAGATTGGAAGAGAAAAAAAAATTGAACATGAAAATTAATATATTAAAAATCTCGATTTCGATCGAACTTATATAGTAAAATTCTTCATGTGAGCTCTAATTAAGTATGCTGTACTGAAATGAAATACCTAACGTAGAAGAACGTCTTATATGCCGTCAAATGAGGTTATGATAAAAATTTTCAGCGGTTCCACGTTCGTTTCGGTGTACTGATTATAGTATTTTGAAAAGTCGTTAATAACCGGATGACATACAATATAAGTTTGTACTAGAACGGTCTGGTATCCATACCTCATGAGGCGCGTATTTCATTTTCGAGAATTATATTTTTCTTTGCTTGCATGTAGCACGCAGACTTGAGAGCTTTCATTTTTTTTCCTTATTTAAAGAGTATCATCATCTAACACTACCCCCACCCCCTGCTTGCAAATTGCAAGCACCCATATATGCATCATTAAATGGACGGGTGCTTTTAATACATCGCTGCTAAGTACTGGGTATAATTTCTTCCACTTCTTCCTGGCCTCTACCGTAGCTTTGATGACCAACTTTAACCAACCAATCTTCATGATATTTTAGTTTTCATTCTTAAGCATGTGCAATTCATGTAGAAGATTGAAAAAGAAAAATTGAACATGAAAATTAGCATATTGTAGCACATATACTTGAGAGGTTTCATTGGTTTTGTAAGGATCATGCATTCATTTTTCGATACTTAAAGTGTAAAATAATGCACAAACCCCCCTTGCTTGCTGACAGCAAGCACCCATTTACTCGTCTAATCTGCATCGTCTAATAAAGCTGCAAGACTGACTGACTGACTCATCAAAACTCCTAGGGCATTTCTAAACGAGCTAGGTGAGTGAAATTTTCAGGATAGAGTTGGAATCATGTGTCGAGTTGAGAAAAAATCGAAAAAGTTAAAAAAGTCGATCAGGCTTCCATTAATTGCAATCGATAGCTTTACATGGGATTATATGAGAAAAACGATAAATTTTAGTGTGGACCTTTTTTCATTCGTTCATTAATATATGAAATAATTGAGCTACAAGACTGATTCCATCACAAATATGAGGCTGAATGTTTGAAAAGTCTTATTTTTGCAATCTATTCTTTCCTTCCTACCGTAAAACTGATATTTTTAAACTTTTATTTTGGATTTTAGAAACTTTTTCACTTTCGTTGCTATGGATATATTTCTCCATTATCGCCGGGCAGAGTGTCGATTCGAGGTTTGGAACTCAGCGAGGCGGGCAAGTTTCCGGGGAGGGTTAGATTTATGTTCCGATATTGTATAAAAGTTAAAAAAAATCGTTTAGGTGTCGAGTTATTGCAATCGATAGCTTTACATATATGAGTTAGGTGTGTAGAAGGATGGAGAAGGTTAGGTGGATGGAAAGGAAGACTAACGAGAAAGTGCCTGAGATGGTGGGCGAGGGTATGAAACTTTTGAATGAAATCCGGGATCGGCAGAGTAGATGGCTGGAGGATGTAATAAGGGGCGATGGGTTGCTCAAGAATGTGACAGAGGGAAGAATGTTGGGCAAGCGGGGAAGGGGAAGAAAGAGAACAGATTGCAAGGACGGGATTTAGAAGGGCAGATCGTATGGGGAGGCAGAAAAGGATAGTATTAGAGGGAGATAGGCCCCTGAAAAAGTGAAAAATGGGAGGAAGTTCTCTGAGATTCAAAAAAACCTACTCCTCCCGGTAGAATACTTAAATAAAAGTTTACTTCTTTACTGTGTTCATACGTTGGTTGTTGGTGGCAATAACTTGTACGCTAAGAATGAATATATATATATATATATATATATATATATATATATATATATATATATATATATATATATATATATATATATAATCGTTCATCCATTCACTCAGACCGTTCAGCGGCAAATATACTCATATAAATGTTTATACAGAAAGGTAGAAAGAAAGTGGATAGGAACACATAAAATTTACAAACACAATGGTGGTGTGAAGATGAAATGATGGCCAATTCCAAGCAGAAAAAATTGGACCGGGAATCGAACCACGGACCTTTGGATTTCGCGTCCAATGCTCAGACCACCAAGCTACCCAGTCTACTAAGAAACCACTGGAATCAGCGGGGGGTTTATATGAACAAACACTCCCCAGGGCATGACCCACGAGAGCGGCCAATAGATAGCGCGCGGGCTGCTTATCACCCACCGGCAGAGAAGGAATGACATACACAGAAGGCGAAATGAAAGAATAACTCAAGCACACAGACAGTGGTGAAAGATATAGAACAGGCGTTTCGGGGTACGCTAACCCAAGTAGGAAATGAGCCATTCCGGCCATACAATCGTTCATCCATTCACTCAGACCGCTCAGCGGCAAATATACTCATATAAATGTTTATACAGAAAGGTAGAAAGAAAGTGGATAGGAACACATAAAATTTACAAACACAATGATGGTGTGAAGATGAAATGATGGCCAATTCCAAGCAGAAAAAATTCGACTGGACCGGGAATCGAACCACGGACCTTTGGATTTCGCTGCAAAACCTAAAATGAATTGGACTTTAACTCCTAAAGTTCTGTGGACGCTAGCATATGTTGGACAAAATTAAATAATCTGTCAACTTATACATTTGTAAATACCAGTTAAATTTAATTTACAAATTCAGCGAACATTTTGAAATTGTAACTGATGATTCGCTGGAATTCCGTTTACCGATGCTGCTTATAGTTTAATTAAGACTGCAAGCAACTCAGCTGGGCTAATTTTCTTCTTAGGTATTCAATCCTTAGACTGGTCTGCAACAGTCCTCCAGTTTGCTCTCTTTTCGGCTCTTTTTTTTGAGTTCGTGAGATCTGGTGCAGTTCAAATTCTCCAATAACTGCTTCGTATTGTCATTCCTAACTTCGTATTCGTACTGTCGAGGTCTTCCTCTACATCTTTTTCCTTCAGTCATTCCTCCTAGTATCGTATTTACCATGCTCTCATGCTTCAAAATGTGCCCCACAAGTCCTGTCCTCCTGTTCCTTATACTTCTCCATATGTCATTCTTTTCCCCTACTTTCTGATAAACTTCTTCATTTGTTATTTTATCTCTCTAACTGATATTGAGCATCCTCTTGTAACACCAGTTTTCAAAGGACTCAAGTCTCCTTTTCTCTTCTTTCCCTATTGTTCAGGTTTCACACCCATATAGTGAAACACTCCACATGTACGCTTTTAATAATCTCTTCCTCGTACACAAGTTGATACTGTTTGTAGTAAAGAGGCGTTTTTTCTTGTTAAAAGCTATCTTTGCTTGTCTTATTCTACTTCTTATCTCCCTTTTACTTCTACCATATTTAGTTATTATGCTGGGCTAATACAGAATGCCAAAATAGCAAATCCCTTAGCTACCACACCAATCGATTCTCTGGCGGAGTAGATCGCGTTTGTTGGCGGAGAAAATGTAGTCACGCCATGAGCAAATCTAGTTTGCTCGCCCAAAGGTAGCAAACACCACTTGCTCGGGGGAAAGTGACATCTGCTGTCACTATGTTGACAAACGAGTTTTGCTGAAACTGCATATGGGAGGTCACATAAACAAAGTTTCTAAGAACGATATGGTATGGGTAACATTGTATAATATTTTTTGAATGAGTTGATGAAATATATTTACAAGCCCATGGAATTTTCTCATCATCTTGAGGTGCTTGCGCCATTTTTACGTTTACGTCCACCTCATCATCAAAAGCAACTAGTCACACGATTCACACTAAGAAACAAAGTAATTTAAAGAATCATGAAATTGAGATGCTCTTTCTTTATTGCATTCCAATTGCCACTGATAATTCACATTTTTAAATACTATTGGAGATGAAATATTCAATTTCCTGCGGTCCACAAGCAACTTTTGACGCACGATCATTCAAAGTTTCCAAAACCTGGCCAAGACAAGAAAATTGAAGTACCTACTATTAGGGGATTTTGAGAGTAAAGTTTACAAACTCAAAAGCCACGGTAAGTGTTTATGCGCTTGCACACCCGCACCCTCTGTTCAATTCGACAGTGCGAGCTCCCCCAGCAAGTAACATTTAGAAAATAAAAACACTCGCGTACAATCTTGCTGATATGTGGACATTGCGAGCGAGCGCACAAAGCTCTTTTTGAAGTGCTGTCAATTCGTTTCTGTTGGGGAAAATTAATATTTAAAAATTTAACCTCCTGTATCAATTAATTACTACAAGAATGTATGGCAAAATTGTTCAAATTTAAAATATTTTTGTTCAAAACGGCAGTTAAATTTTTGTGAAGGCTCCAGTAGAGTTTTTTTGATGTAGAGAATGGTTTTCCGGGGCTCCGCTTCCGCGCTCATCCATTTTCGATGGACAATATTTCGCCAGCGTTCCAGCTGTCTCCTTCAGGTCCGCTTCAGCTTCTTTTACACTTCCTACACAATTGAAATAATTCCAAGTTTATCACTGAATTAGTACCCTTAAAATTCTACCGCAACCAAAGAAATCATTCGACTTCGTATTATTTAATTTTCATCCGCCAAAGAGGTACGGATTGATTTTATTCTCAATCTCTTTAAATTAGCTTTCCAACATCTTCTCATGCATCTTTGGCACGTAGAACGCACATAAATTACGGTCCATCCTGAAAACGAATGGTAGAGGTGTGCAATTTTCACGAACACATCCTCCTGAGAAGCGCCGTCGACCCGCCAACCAGTGATTCGTCTCAAGTGATGGAATACGTTCGTGAAAAATCGAGAAAAAATGAGGCATTGAAGAGACTGGCAAGGTGAATGGACAGCGTGAAAGGTCGCTAATATACCATTTATCAAATGTGTATCCAATGAGTGGGGTGACATTTTTTACTTCTCTGTCCATCGCATTTTGATGTGCAGTGAAAAACGATGGGCGATGTGCACTCCGGAGCATCAAAGGATGCTTTTCTTTTTTCACGAAATACTGAGTACTTAGGTACGATGTAGTATACAAAAAACCCTGTAGATGTCCATAAACTTGAGAACCTTCCGTGATAATTTCTACAGTAGGCATTGCCATGTTAAAAACTGAATTATTACTGAGTTAATTTTATGCACCGTTAATTTTGATTGGTACTATTAGCTAAGGTTAGTAATAAACATTTACCAGGCTATTTAGTTAATAACAAACAGTTACTATGCTATATAATAAACATAAAGTGAAGTTGGTTGCAAAATTCATGATGCATATGATCAATATTTTTTGAAATATTTTGGACTTAATAGACTTTGGACTTTAGGGTTTGGACTTTTTGTTTTGGACATATTGGTGTCCAACCAAGTTCTGTTATTAACATTGGGATTTTCGTGTGTCTTAATGAAGCATGCTTCTGAAAACATAGTTAGTATTATATTTACTCAAGACCTCGTGACGAGTCATCAGCAAAGAGAAACAATTGCAACATCTAACTTCAGTTGCATAAAAAGTTCATACAATTATGGTAGGGTACATGGAAGGACTGATGTGTAATTTCCTTTGCCACTTTTTAGGGTTTGGTACATCATTAACTTTCGATGAAAATAATTGGTGCCTTTTCTATTTGGGATTCAATAATTTAAATGAATTTTACTCTTTTGCTCACGCGGACGAAAAAAATTGGCAATTCGAATTTCGATTCAACGTTAATTTCTCGAAATCTAAAATCACCATTATCATCCGACATTGACAAGTAAATTTTTTAAAGTGCCGTTTCCTTTAAATGTGCTTGTTTTCGGGATAATCTATATTTTTACATATAAGATTATTCATTTTATCCGCTTTGGCTTGAGTGCATAGAACTTAAAGGAGTAAAAAGCAGACATTTAGCTCTTGTAAAAAAATATATGTATTATTATTACGGTTTCCGTCTTAACGATGTGGAACTTCATGTTCGAAGTCCGAGTGAAAGCCATTTTCACTTTTTACAGATACGAAGATGTGCAACTTTTTTACCCCTCTCTTCTTCAGTGGATATTATAAATGTGGATGCATAGTTAACTTGAAATTTTGATACGTTTGCAGATAAGAATGACTTTGATTTACTAGATAGAAGGAATTGTTGTTAAAAATTTTACTTAAGGTGAATAGAAATTTTTTGGCATGGCAAACACTAGAATCAAGCAAGGAATTGCAGGGAATATCATGTGCGTGTATGTCAAGAGAAATCTACATCTACATAGTACACCGGAAGCCGCCGCATGGGCGTGCGGCAGGGGGTGTTAGGTTACCAGCCGTGTAAAGGTGTAAGTTTTTTGGAGAAGAAATGGTATCATAGGAGTGTATATAGTGGAGCTCATTTTTTATTGTGGTCACTTATTGTTCGCGGAAAGAACGAGTTTTTGCACCTATCTGTTCGGCAGTGTATCTCTCTTATTTTATCACATCTGTCAGACCTAAAGATGTAGTGAGGAGTCATGATAATATTCTCTATGTCACTCTGAAAAATATCAGTTCTGAATTTATCCAGCAACCTAAGCCTAGCCTGTAGCCTCCGAGTCTCTCGGGGCTCCCAACTTAATCCCTCTAGAAGTTGTGAGACACTATGTGTACGCTCGTAGCAATTTTTAACGAAACGCGCTGCTTTCCTTTGTATTTCATTAATTTTTTTAGTTAAATCTTTTTGACCAGGGTCCCAAATTCTCGCGGTATATACGAGGTGTGGCCTCACCAGAGCGAAGTAGCATCTCTCTTTGATTCTTTAATCCGAGAACCTTCCAATTATACGTTTAACAAAACCTAGTTTCTTTAATGCTGCGCCACATATGTTCTGCATGTGAAATCCCTACGATAGATCAGAAGTTAAGGCAATTCCGCAATATTTTACTGCATCTGAGGATTTAATGTTTACTCCACCCACAGTATAGGTATGGCATTTTTGTGATGACCTTTGCAAGAAGTAAACTGTGGTGCCTTTGCTGATATTTAGTTCTAACCCCCACTTCTGGCATCACGAATGAACGTTGTTAAGGTCATATGACAGAACTTCGAAGTCCGCGTCTTCGCTAATATCACGGTAGATAACTGTATCGTCTGCAAATAATCTTAATTTACTGCTAACCCTAGAACTTAGGTCATTAATATAAATAATGAATAAAAGAGGGCCGATCCCACTTCCTTGAGGAACACCGGATGTGACTATGACCATATCAGAGCTAAAACCATTTATAACTACTTTTGGTTTTCGATCACTGATCACTTATCCAATTCACTATTTTTCTATGAACTACAATTTATACAACATAACTTGCAATTTATAAATGAGTTTTTTGTGAGGAACCTTGTCCAATGCCTTCTTGAAGTCAAAAAGCATCGCGTCGACTTGCCTAATCCATTCACCTGATTTTAGGATATCACGAAGAAAGATCACAATCTGTGCTTGGCAGGACCTGCCCTTACGGAAGCCATGCTGACTGCTATGTAAGAAGATAAGGTTTTCCAGGAATTTCATAATATTACTAACGACAAAGTGTTCGAGAATCTTGTATAAAAGCGATGTTAGTGATATAGGCAGGTAATTTCCTGGGTCACTTCTATTTCCTTATTTAAATATCGGAGTGACGATGGCTATTTTCCAGTCTTGGGAATCCTTGCCTTCAGATAACGATTTGTTAAATATTATTTCTAAAAATGGTGCAATTTGTGGTTCCAACTGCTTCACCACACGTGCAGGTATTCCTATTGGATCTGGGGACTTATAACTTTTAATCGAACGCAGTTTTTTAATTATTCCATCACGTTGATGTGTTATGCCAGCCATCGGCTCGTTAAAGTCAGGAATGTCTAAACTGTGAATTGTGTCATCCTGAGTGAATACACTTTGGAAGTAGTGGTTTAATAAATTGGCCTTATCGATACTGTTGGTGACCACTTTGCCGTTTGTATCCAGTAAAGACTCTACTGTCGAAGATTCGCCCTGGAGTTCTCTTGCGTAAGACCAGAATGACTTGGGGTTTTCATTTATTATTCACCTAGGAGTTTTTTCTGGAAGTTTTGTAAACTAGTGCGCATGATTTTCTTCGTCATTGAGCGTTGGGTAATATATATTTCTCTCACCGCAAGTTCCTTTTTTTTGTTACCGGACCTAATATAATTTTTGCATAGGTTGGGCAATTGCCTACGTCTCCTAAGCTTTCGCTTTACTTCGTGGTTATACCAACGAGGTTCTTTACTCTGCTGTTTGAATTTGTGTGGAATATATTTATCGATTCCTTTACGTAGTATTTCCAAAAAATACCTCCATGATAGTTTGGTGCTCTCGTTATTCATTGTGGCTACGAATTTCGTGAATAAAGCGTCTAACGTCTCTCCGAATTTGCGTTATCACATTTTTCAAATAAGTAGACTTGACGTTTGGGTATTACAGTGGAATCTACTGTTGTTTTCAAAGTCGTAAAAAGCACTTGACTTATGCCTCCGAGGATATCGACGTGTTTAATCTTTGTAGTGTGACTAACAGCTTTAAGGTCAAATATTATTATTACCTCTCGTAGGCTCTCATTTACTACTTGAGTAAGAGAGTGGTATAAAATTGTATTGAGTAAGGCCTTGTTTATATCACGCTTCCTTGAACTTGGTTCAACACTATTCCTACAACACTATGGTATTCCAATTTACAGCTGTGAGGTTGAAATCCCAACCGATAATTATCACGCTTTTGTTATCTTTCGAGGTAAATGATGTTAACTGAGTTTCTAATTGGTACAAAACGTCGATTATGGAATCTAGTGGCCTGTAAAATGAGCATATATGCATATATCTTTTGTTTTGTTGCTAAATAGCACCAAACGCTCTCTATTCCATAGTCGTCTAATATGTGAGCTGTACTATTCAAATACGATTTAACTGCTATGAATACTCCGCTGCCAGTCTTATCTGGTCCATCACGTCTATAGACTCTATATCTTGTCGGAAAAACTTCGCTATCGCTAATATCCTCTGAAAGCCTGCTCTCTATTGTAATCACTATGTCTGCGTTTTCAAATATATACTCAACTACAGCACGTTTGTTCTATACACTACGGAAATTTACTATTACTAAATTTATATCGTATTTAGCTTGATGAATTTCGGTTTGAGGTTATCTGTAATTCAGAGTGTTGTCATCTTGATGTTCTCTGAAACCACTGAGAACGATTTTTTCTTTGAAGTTTCACAGAATCCTGAGAGCGCGTGTTGGAATTATTTTCGCTATGCAAGTAACAGTTATTCATTAGTGCTTCCCCTAAGTTTCTTTAGGCAATAAAGGCCTATATTACACGGATTTACTTGGAGAGTGTTATCGGGTCTATACTTTCGAATCCCACTGATTGACCAATTGTCTACTCTAAAAAATACCTATAATACTAAAATACTCTATGAGCCACCCGTTCTGACGCTTGGGCTGAGTAATGCACCCCAGAACGGTTAAACGGAGCACGGCACAATCCGAGCACCGGTCTAAGATCTAAGAATTCTGCTTCTATGCATACACAGAATTCCCACAGTCTCCTGTTCAGGCAGTCAATTCTGCTCCAAATATGGTGACCGCGGTCGGTCCGCAGAACAACACTACAAATGGTCAGCCGCAAATCGGCACCAAATGCCCTCCGGACGCGTTTTACCTCTGAGCTTAAATCCCTGAAGGAATTTATTATTTCATCAGCTCCAAGCTAAGAGGCATTGTTGGTGCCGACATGGGCCACCACCCGCAGCCTGGAGCAGCCGGTATCTCCTACGGCTGGTCGTATCTCAGCCGTGGCGTTGGGTACTAATTCTTCTGGTATACACCAGGAAGTAACCCGTAAGTCCCCTCCGTCTCTCCTTGCCTTCTTCCGCAATGAGGGCACAATCCGCAGGACGTTCGAACTCTCAATTAAGAGAATTGAGTTACAAGGCTGTTTATTTCACAGATATGAGGCTGAATGTTTGAAAAATCTTATTCTTGCAATCAATTCTTCCCTAACTACCGTTAAACTGAAATTTTTAAAGTTTCATCGTGGGTTTTTAAAATTTCTTCATTTTCGTTGCTATTGATATAGTTCTCCATTGTCGCCGGGCCGAGTGTCGATTCGAGGTTTGGAACTCGGCGAGGCGGGCCAGCTCTCTGTTTGATTATAGCATTTTGAGATGTCGTAAATAACCGGTTGAGATATAATATGATTTGTACTAGAACTGTCTGGTATCCATACCTAATGGACCGTGTATTTCATTTTGAGAATTCCATAATATTTATCTTTGCTTGTATGTAGCACGCATACTTGAGAGCTTTCATTGGTTTTGTAATGACGATGCATTCCTGATTTTTCCTTATTTATCATATCATATACAAACTCCCCCCCTTGCTTGCAAAGTGCAAGCACCCATTTACTCGTTATCTATATATCTACACAGGAGGAGTGAAATGGAATGAAGTCAAATCAGCTTCGAAACTGCCGCGCGAGACATTGTCATGGTGAGCTTGTGCGGGAAATGGCGTGCTCTCCCGAACGGAGAAAATCGTTGTGAAATCCCAATGCGTCCTGTTCCGCCGAGAAAACGACACTAATTCACCTTTTCACTAAGGCGAAAACTTTGTGCATCGCACACTCTAGTAGTGAGAAACATCTCTAATCCCATATTTACTTTGTTCTTAGATACTTATATTGCGAACTCCAGGATAGATCACGCGAATAAAATAGATGCATGAGAAAAAATAAAAACGAAATTGAAAATACATTTCAGACTATTTGAGAATAAAATTAGAGAATTATCAAAACGGTGAGTTTTAAAACGTCACTACACCACGACCAATGACTTCATAAGGTGCCAATGAGTCCATAACGTGCAGATGGTGCCAATGCATTTTAACTTCATTTGTGGATAGGTACTGTAGCTAGTTAATTTTTGTACTGCTTAATGCTTTTATCTTTAACTTCGAATAAGTATAGACAGTAGTCCGAGCATGTCAGCCGTAAAATTCCAGGATCTCTGTGAATTTGTGTGGTTATAAAAAATATTATTACAGTCTTACTTCGGTATCAAGCCATCAATTCGCGAAATTCCGCCTCCTGACAAGTTTTAGCCGGTTTTCTTTGAAGCATCCGTAATATAATATTATATGTTAATGCATATTGGTAATAATTAACCCTCTGCCACACACCCTTGATGAGGCTCCCACGGGATCATGTAGAGGTAAGTATAGATGGCTTAAAGGTAGTCAGTATGCCGCACTGGTGACTTCGCTTTATACTCCACTTCTTTCATGATGCTAATTTAGTCATCCTACGGAGTAAACGCGTTGATCCTTAAATCATTTCCACTCAAAAAAATACCTCTAGATATGTCACTTCATCGCTTACCAGCAAATCCATTCTGACAAATGAATTCTCTCCGAGAAATTGCGCACTATTGTCATTGGCACAGAGTTTCGCGTATTGCAATAAATCTACATCTACGTATATACAATCCTCCGTGCGGTAACGTGGGCGCGTGGCAGGGGGTGTTAGGAAACCAGCCGTGTAAAATGTAAAGAAAAAGGTTTTGTAGAGGTGAAATGGTGACAGGTAATATGGGAGTGTTTTAATGTTCAGCACTGCACATGATAGATAATGGCCGGGATAATTCATCATATTATTCATCGGAATTATATCTGCTGTTCATAAAAACTTTGCGATTTGGCCATCCTCAGCGATTAAAGTTTACTTTTCCCTGCAGGTATGATCGCTTTGAAAATTAAATTTTAGATGATTGGAGTAAAATGCTGTCTCCGTTTCAAAATATTTTCCGGGACATTACCAACGATATTACTTCTGCCATGGATACACATTTTACTGAAACGCCACTTCAGTAATTCCAACGTATGATTTCGGGGTAAAAATTCCCTTTGAGAAAAAATTCCCAAGCATGATATTTTTAGCCTTCGACACCGTTTCAAACACAATGCCGCCCTAATGATCTTCTTGGCAACAGCCACGGCTCCTCAGCATAATAATGAGTGTCCTTCGGGAGGCGACAGAGAAATGTTGCAGTGGAACCAGCCGGTTGTTTGACATAAAAGAGGTGAAAGCAGACTCAAAGCAACGGCAAACTGAAAGGCATTTAGGATCGCCGCCGCGGTGACATGCTTATGTAAGGATTAATGCACGTTTAAAGGCCTTTAGTGGACGGATGTCGATCACCTGTAAACGACGACACGCTCGTCAGTGTTTCTCACCGCTCGTCCTCCATATGTACGGAGAAGAGAAAACTCCGTTTCTCAGGCGTTGGAGAAAATAGCACACCTTTTCCCTTCTTATGATGTGCAAGGAAATGAGGAGACGGCGGTCATTTTGCCTTTCCTAATGATCTAAAATACGTGAAAATGAGATTTCTCAAGTAAATGAACGCCACTGAGGACTCTGGAAGGCGTACCTCTGTGCATCGTTAGTGTTACGTTAGTGTCACGATGTTACAATTTAAAAAATCTTGGATGAGAGTTAATGGGCATGGTGATTTCAACTGCATTTTACAGCACCAGAATAATAATAATAATAGTTTGTTACTTTCCAGACAATGAAACACCAAATTATATTTTCTTTAATCGTAAATTTGGAAAGCTTTAGGTGGCCTTTAAGAACAACTGATTTCATGGATAATTTCACATCATGTAGGAAAACAACAGGAGTAATTCGTTGTGTAGAGATTCCGAACGGAAAAAGTGAAATACAGTTTTGCCTGAGTACCTAATATTTCTAAAATATTGTGTTCGTGAAAGCAAATGAAAACTTTAGGTTCAACATTTCTCAAGCCGATATTAAAATAATTTTCCAAACTAGAATTTTTAAAACTTCGCCTACAGAGGCATTGTGGAGTCATCTGCGCCCAAATAGCCCACTGTCCCAAAATTACGACGCCGAGAAATCTTTGTCTCAAAAGCCAGAAATTAATGATGACATCGCAGCACATCCCTGGCCTAGACTTTAAAATATTCGATTTTCGAAATTAAATGAACTATTAAAGGAATAATTTTCCTACCACTCCAGGAATTTATTTTGTGGACACCAACCAAATCACTTCCAACGTCACTTCCTTTCCTCTATATTCAAATTGTGGCTCAAGCATTTGCATTCACGAGGATTAAGGAGAAGAAAAGACTAAAATGGCAACATTTTTGGAAGGATGTAGAAAATAGCCTGGCTGGAATGAGAAGATGGCCTAAGAAATGAAACATAAAAGGGAAGTAAATTCGGAAGGGGCAAAAATTTGTATGAAGGACGCATCGCGAGATATAGGAATATTGAATAGAGTAACGGAAAGGGAAAATATGTGGGGGAGGTCGAAAGAAACGGGAAGGGGGCTATTAGACTGCCCATATGAGAAAGGGCAGAAGAAATACAAAAAGTACAGTGAAATAGTGGGTCACAGTTAAGAAGGTGTGCAGTACTTCTCGACATAAATGGACAAGCAAGCGGCACCTGAGGTTTGAGAGATGGACATGAACTGCCTTCGAACCGACCAATATAATATACATGCACACATACATGAATATATATTATGGATTCGGATGTTTGGAATTGTTGCCTAGTCTACGTTTTGCCTAAATTTCCACTTTTAGTTCACCCAGTCGTTGGAGCCACTTCGATTAGACTCTTTTCAGTTGTTATTGTAAATAGACGTCGTTAATTGTTGCTAACGTGAGACTGTGGTGAATATTCAATAACGATCGAGGAAATATGAATTACTTGATATTTTGAATAATATCTTGCTATTTTTGTGATCTAAAAGTTACTTTGTAAATGCTAGAGAGGAAATATCTATTACAGAAATTGTGTAAGAGGTTTATGAAACGTCCATCGACAACCGACGATGATGTTTGCCAGACTCTGATTCTAATTTGAGTGCATGAAGCCCGTTCGGCTTAAATAAAGAATTTAGAATGCCTTGTTTCAACAGAACTTGCTTCGTGCCAGGCTGCAAAACAGGGTATGCGTCTACGAGGACCCAAAATAGAAGACGTGGATCGAATAATAAGAATCTTTTCAAGGCGGCGATTAGTGCATTTTTTACCCACACGGCAATGAGGGCCATTGGGAATACTCATGAAGTCACCTCGCATTATTATTAAATTTCCCTATAGTGATATTCACGAAGTGCTAAATAGTTAATTGTGCATTTGTGTATTTAAATTTTGGGAGGAACTAAATATATCTGTAGACCGGACGCTATTAAAAAAGTGTATAATTACGTCCCGCGTGTAGTACTACATTTTTATCCACTGCATTATGATTACTTGTAATTAAAACCAGTAAGATGGTGTTTATTTACGAACTATCGACTGTATTTACATTTAAACTTCCGTCTTTCATCACTAGGCGGCACCACTTCCCAAAAAGTCGTTTGTTTACGGAATTCTAGACAACAGTTTTTGGCGATGGGATCACAATCCATAATATATATTCATGCATACATATATACCACGAATTTCCCTTTTACCACATGCAGGTTACCATTAAGAGCTTAATCATTGATGTTAGGCGGAGGAGACCGGTAAAGTTTGAATAATTTTCCTCCCTATCTTATACAGCCTGTGTCCATTATTCCTGACAATCCCCCCATCCTTTCCCGGAAGTATTGAGAGCAAACCAAAAAACGCCATTTACTTCAAATATGGCATCCATTCGCCGAAAACAGGGACGGATAGTTCAGAAAAGCGTGTAAACATACCGATTCAACTCGTTTCAGTAAGAAAAAATAATTTCCAAATTCCTTTGTTGGACCATATACTTACATATCTTTTCAACTAATATTACATTATATATATATATATATTACATCAACAAATATTCCACACATGGTTGTAAACATAGGTACGGATAAGGGAATAAGCGACCACAAGATAGTTAAAGCTAATTTTTCCGTGAGCATGATCAAGAAACATAATCCACAAAGAAAAATCTACTTATATAATAAGGCTGACTACGAAGGTATGAAAGGAGAGTTGCAAAAGTCATTTACTAATTTTCAAAAAATAAGTATCAACAGTAATACTGAGGTTTTGTGGAATACTTTCCTCAACGTTACACGATCAGTAGTTAGCAAATACATACCAAGTAAATGGAAAAGAGCCAATGCAGAGCCTAGGTGGTATAACGCGGAGGTTAGAAAAACATTAAAGCACCAAAGAACATGTCATGCTAGGTTAAAAAGGGCAAAAATTAACAAATCCTCCGAAGAACTATACACAGTCACCGAAAATTACAAAATATCTAAACTCTTAGCAAAAAAAGCGTGCCGAAGGGCGTTAGCTGATTTCAAAAGTAAATTACTGGGAGAACAATTGAACGATAATCCCAAGGCATTTTGGTCGTATGTTAGGGACACTCAAGGAAATAAATCAACAGTACACACGCTTAAGAATATCAAAGGGGAAAAGATAACCAACAGTCTACAAAAAGCCAATTCGTTAAACTCATTCTTCAAAAGCATTTTCAGTACTTATACACCACATCTTTTCGATCCGCAGCCAGTTCGTTCCCAAACATGTATACCTGAAATTATTATAAATTGTCGCGGCATAGAACAGCAGCTAAAACATATTAACCCCAACAAATCCCCCGGTCCAGA
This sequence comes from Ceriagrion tenellum, assembly GCA_963169105.1. Taxonomy (NCBI): domain Eukaryota; kingdom Metazoa; phylum Arthropoda; class Insecta; order Odonata; family Coenagrionidae; genus Ceriagrion; species Ceriagrion tenellum. Next base: position 138,937,425 of record OY720641.1, on the reverse strand, counting down.
TCAAATACCTGCTCGCGTATATAAAACAATGGCATCAGACATAGCGCCTTACTTAGAATTAATATTTACCAAATCTTTAGTAGATCACGTAGTGCCTAAGGACTGGAGAGTAGCAAATGTCACACCTATATTCAAAAGCGGCGACAGGGAAGACCCTAGTAACTATAGGCCTATTTCTCTCACATCCATTTCCTGTAAGGTATTTGAACACATAATCGTAAGCTCCATTATGAGTCATTTAGATAGGGAGGCATTGTTAATAAATAACCAGCACGGATTTCGAAAGGGTAGATCTTGCGAAACCCAATTGGCCCTCTTCGTTCATGACATCTTGCTCTCGGGTGAAAATAATGTCCAAGTTGACGCGATATTCCTCGATTTTAGGAAAGCTTTTGATAAGGTACCTCACGTTAAGTTGCTCTCAAAACTAGAAGCATATGGAATAGATAAAAACATTATTAGTTGGATTAATCAATTCTTACATGGGCGGGAACAAAGGGTTGTCATAGACGGTATCATGTCAAACACAGTTAGCGTTACATCGGGTGTTCCTCAGGGAAGTGTAATTGGTCCACTTTTATTTCTCTTGTACATTAATGATATTAGTAACGTCGTTAAAAGTAAGCTTAGACTCTTCGCAGACGATGCGGTTGTGTATAGGGATATTAACAATTCCGAAGATAGCGACTCGTTAACAATCGACCTACTTGCTATTCATGCTTGGTGCGAAAAGTGGCAGATGGAACTAAACATAAAAAAGTGCGTAGCAGTCAGCTTTTGGAAAAAGAAAAATTGGCCAGTTAGGGCTTACAGAATTAAAAATACAGAAATTATTCACGCCGAGTCTGTTAAGTACTTAGGAGTCACAATTAGTCACGACCTATCTTGGGGAAAACATATTAGGGAAATATGCGGTCAAGCATATAGGAAGCTAGGCTTTATCAAGAGAGTACTCGGAAAATGTGATGAGAAAGTGAAAGAACGTTGTTATTTTTCAATCGTTAGGCCTCATCTGGAATATGCTGTTAGTGTATGGGATCCATACGAAACGGGCTTGATATCAGAGTTAGATCGCGTCCAGCGAAGAGGAGCTAGGTTTGTGAAACGATGCTACGATAATTTGGCTAGTGTGTCTGGACTGTTAGAAGAATTAGGATGGGAATCGCTATCACAGCGTAGATTAAATTATAGGCTTAACCTCCTAAATAAATTTCAGGAAAATCATTTTACTGACGACGTAAAAAACATACTATTAACCCCTTCGTACTACGGCAGATTAGATCGCGCCAATAAAATTAGAGAGCTAGATTGTAGAACCGATAGGTATAAAATGTCATTTTTTCCGCGTACCATTCGGGACCATAACAGCTGTGATCGTCGTCATGAATAGTTCGAGTATTGACAATAGGCAGGCAGTTAATCTTTCTCATTATATTCTCCTCTTTCTTATTTATGCATGATGTAAATATTGGTGTTCTTATTTATGCATGATATTTTGAATCTGTAGTAGTAGTCTTTGTATCCCTTGCATGTTAGAACGATTGGAGAGATTGAATGTTTCTTGGGTATTAGATTTGTAATTGGCGCTTTGCATGTGTGGTACGCGGGCTTTAATGTAATGTCGGTATTCTACCATATCATTCATGCATGCCTGGTGCGAAAGCACCCCCTGCCACACACCCTTTGGGTGGCTTGCAGGGTATGACGTAGATGTAGATGTAGATGTACATTCGTACATAACTTTAAAAAAGACCTCGTATTCTGATAGACTCCGCAACAATTCTCCTCTTGAATTAATCACCGTCGCCCATACACCTCGGTATACTGTTCACACACTCACACTGTTCTCTCTTGTATCAATCACACCCCGGCTGAAGGGTTCAACTCATATCGACTCTCTTAGAATGACCAACTTAACTCATCATGCTCTTTTCATGAGTATCAATTAGGCATAAGGTAGGTGAGCAATTTCATTTAATAATATCGACTGGCAATCAAATATTATTGAATGAAATGTATTCTCGGAAAATTCTAGCAGGAGTTAGCAGAAAATAAGGAGGTTGAATCAAGAGGTTAAAATCTACCACTTTGGTGCAAGAAATGAAGTCATTCCCAGGGGATATCCAAACTCTATACAGTACAATTCTGGGCCATAACGTTTAGTGGGACCTGAGGCATATTCCTTATTAGTCCGATTGACCTCCTGGCCGAAGACCTGCGCACGGCGTTTCCCGCAATCCGGGAGTGAATGCATGTCCAGCGGTGATGAGTGGACTCTTCTTCCGAGAGCTTGACGGACTACCAAGGATACTTCTTTCTTCGCAACATTAAAAATAACTCATTAGGCGTCGCCTCGGATTCGTGGTCCCGAGATGACGAATCATTCATTACAGCACGGACGTCCCCACCGCAGGAGGGAATGGATATATCACAATGGGGGTTGGGGGGAGTGTCTGCGATTGGGAGGGCCTCCCATCCGGGCCTGCCGGAGAGCCGCACTCACCACAATCTCCGCGGGACGTATAATTGAATGGTTGTAATGGAGGCTGGCGGATGGGGATTGGCGAGTGGGAGCCACGGTAGGTTAAGGAAGGGTCAGTGCGATTGGAAACAAAAGGCCATGCCGGGAAGGACTGCCTCTGAGGAGGCGTAGGACCCACTGTGCCATTGGCGATCAAATACACAGAACCTACGGTGGACGGGGCAGCCACAGTCCGGAAACCTGGTCGCGTGCCTTCTTCTTGGGCGAGTCGAACATTAAGCTCATCAATCTTTCTTCGAAGCACCTCCTCTCAAATGGAGGAGTGACAGGGGATACTATAGGGAAAATCAACAAGGTTCCCTGGTAGGGCACTCAAATTATTATAAGGAAGACGAAACAATATGACGAAGCTTTAAGAGGTGATTGGTTGTTTGAGCAGAGGACGGACAGCTGAGGTCATTTGCGAACTGTTACTACAGGGTGATATGGAAGATAAGTGGGGTTATTTAGACAATGCAAATAGTGAGGAGAGAAACCTGGCGTCGGCTTATACCTTTAAGAAATGCATTCGCAAATAGGAGCGCGCATTTTACCAACCACTCGACGGGGAGAGAGCATCGCACTCTCATGGGAAGCGAAGAATGGATCGACATCTCCGCTCCATCGAAGTCTCCAGCACTTCGGGGATTTGAACACGTTACCCTTTGTTATATCAGTCATTGGAATGTGATAAATCGAATTATGTCGATGGACGATGCCAATGAGTCGATTCGAATTACCGATGTCGATGCGGATCACCGTTTTCGATGAGTCGATGTGAACCATCAATGACAATGACCGAGAGTCAAATGAGAAAGAGTATATGTTTTGTTTGGGTTAAGTTTCATAACCCTAGGTTCAAAATTGTGGATAAAACCTTATTTTCCGAGTAGTAAAAATGGTGCCAGAGAGAATTCATTCAAGAGATAAGCAAAAACACAGGTATGCCTATGCGTCTGATGACCTTGTGCTGCTCCGGACTCCGAATCGACAACTATTGTGAATTTCAGCACATTTTCAGGAGTGATGAGTAGCACAAAAGAAATGAAAAAATGTCACAATCTGAGAATCGAAATTTTTCAATTTCATCACTCATTTTGTCAGACCGTTTCGGAGCCATTCAATGCCAACACGCGAGGTCGAGGAGAGCAGTATCAGGCTTTATTACAAAAAAAGCAACAATTGAACTATTCCACAAGTGGAATGCCATGAATTCCACAAGATGTTTCTGAATTAATATGACGAACTTCCACGATATTTCGCCAGAATCTGTTGAAAAAAAGTATCAGGCTTGGTCACCTCCAACTGTCAGGTGGGAGAAAAGGACTGAATATCACCGAATTATGTATTTATCGTTCACCATCACGGACTCAGTACTCCAATGGGGATAGGGAAGAAGATGTTCCATCAATACCATTATAGTGTCCAATTGTGAAAGCACAAAACCCGCAAAGCCATGTTCGGTCGAGCTATACACGCCGGCTTGGCGTATTGACTGTGTTGAGTATTACGTTTATGTTCCTTGGTAACGGTTGAGAGAAAATAAATACTGTTGATACACGGCATTGTCTGTCAAGTAATTTTTTAATTAACACTCACTAATAACCGAAAATAACCAAGAGGTTATGGGCCCAGGGCTACCAGAGCTTGTTTAAAAAAGGAAAATAATAACATTGAAATTAAAATTAAGAAGAAAAACTGTAAAGAAAAGAAAGAAAGACTTAAAAAATGGCAGCGTCGAGTGACGATGTCACGCACATACAGAAACTGAAGGACGCATCTACCAACGCAATGTGGTCCTTTCAAATAAAAATTCTGTTTAGAGCAAAGGAAATAATCGAAACAATAGAAGATAACGACTTGTGCGCAAAAGAAGAAAGAAACCCTAATGAGTTACGAAGATGGAATACGAAGGACGCAAAGGCTTAACATTTCATAGTGTCCACAATAGATAGATCCGTGGTCCAACACATTATGAATTGTAAAACAGCCAAGCAAATGTTCGAGAAACTGAAATTAATCTACGAAAAGGATACAGAAACACAAAAAAACCAGCTCTTGCAGGAATTCTACGCATTTAAGTACGACCGATCGATCGATAAATCACATGATTATTATTTTCAACATCACAATGTGATCTAAATGGTTGATTTTCAATAGTTAAAAAAAGGTAGCTTTACGTGTATAATTTTGATTTTCATTTTTTTGTAAATACATAGAGTATGCATTTATCACAATTACGGATCTTAAAAAGCAAAGATGTCTTAGGAGAATAAATACAGCATGAAAATAAAACAATCTTGGTTTTCAGTTTGTGAATAGCAAACACATTTCGGGTTGAGAAAATCATCACTTAAAATCGATAGATAATAAATTTTACCACAATTTTTGATTAGTGATTACGTAACAGGTGCCACTAAGAACAAACAAGCTGTTGAACTAAATTCTTAGGGAAATTCTATGAACTACGTCAACGTTTGCTTGTAGAAGTGAGTAGCCAGTCTGTCAGCTCAAAATACGCGTGAGGGATTAAGAAAAAAATCATGCAATTTCTGCAGGTCTTATGGGTGGAAGACTATGTATTATTTTGAGAAGTCATAAGAATGAAGGCACAATGAGTGGAAGAAGAAAACTTTCCCTAATTGGATTAGCCAAAAATATTGCTTAGAAATAGCGTATTTCACAGTATGGTTAGCAAATTTGGAAATCATAATAATGATGAAATGAATAACTGAAGAATACAAGATGCTATTGAATAGTGTGTAAACATGGATAACGGGTATTTTAACTTTTAAAGGTACAAATACGAAAGAAAACTTTACGCACGAATCATATTTTGCTATCAACTCTGTACCTAATGGATGGAGGCACATACATTGGATACCTATTATTTAAATGCTTGCATATGGAAACTAATTTAGCAGCTTTATTTTTTCCTAACTTATTCCGCAGTTATGAGTGCACTAAGTTATAAGTGGAGAAGACTCTCTCCACTCCAGCTGATGATGCTAGGCAGATGAAAAGCTGTTCAATTATTTGTACAATGGAATTTCCTTGGCCATCATTCTAGGCATTCTCCTGGGACGTCCACCACTGCAATACAGGTACATTATTAAGAACCTCATCTGAAATCACGTATTTTTGAAAAGGATCGCTCCTGGCCAAATATTTAACTATTATTGTAAGAAATCCCTTTCCAGCATATGTTTCTTCAGCAGAAACCATGGCCAAATTCTTATCCTCATCTGACAAGCTAAATTTCTTTTGCTTTCGATCCAAAATATAAGCCGAGTAGGGTGCAGGAGTCATAGCTTGGTGATATCTTTCATTCAGTTTCAACAATGCATTGGGATTGACGTGCTGCTTGGCCAGGTTGTCTTGAAGTTCTTTCCAAACTGCGACACACATCCCTATAGTATCTTGTTGCACTTTGTCCAATGCTATGGCAATGGGCTTCATTAATGAAAGTAAGTCTTCTACACTGTGTTTTATTCCTATCTGTGATACCTTTTTTGAACCACCTTATCCATTTTACAGTTAGTCTTCTTTATATATATATATATATATATATATATATATATATATATATATATATATATATATATATATATATATATATATATATATATATATATATATATATATATATATATATATATATATATATATGTTATGGATTTAGATGTTTGGAATTATTGCTTATGCCACGTGTTGCCTAAATTTCCACTTTTAGTTCACCCAGTCGTTGGAGCCACTTCGATTAGACTCTTTTCAGTTGTTATTGTAAATAGACGTCGTTAATTGTTGCTAACGTGAGACTGTGGTGAATATTCAATAACGATCGAGGAAATATGAATTACTTGATACTTTGAATAATATCTTGTGTATCTATTTTTGTGATCTAAAAGTTACTTTGTAAATGCTAGAGAGGAAATATCTATTACAGAAATTGTGTAAGAGGTTTATGAAACGTCCATCGACAACCGACGATGATGTTTGCCAGACTCTGATTCTAATTTGAGTGCATGAAGCCCGTTCGGCTTAAATAAAGAATTTAGAATGCCTTGTTTCAACAGAACTTGCTTCGTACCAGGCTGCAAAACAGGGTATGCGTCTACGAGGACCCAAAATAGAAGACGTGGATCGAATAATAAGAATCTGTTCAAGGCGGCGATTAGTGCATTTTTTACCCACACGGCAATGAGGGCCATTGGGAATACTCATGAAGTCACCTCGCATTATTATTAAATTTCCCTATAGTGATATTCACGAAGTGCTAAATAGTTAATTGTGCATTTGTGTATTTAAATTTTGGGAGGAACTAAATATATCTGTAGACCGGACGCTATTAAAAAAGTGTATAATTACGTCCCGCGTGTAGTACTACATTTTTATCAACTGCATTATGATAAATTGTAAGTAAAACCCATGCATATTCATTGTAAAACCAGCACGACTTGTTTATTTACAATCTGTCAACTGTATTTACATTTGAACTTCCGTCTTTCATCACTAGGCGGCACCACTTTCCAAAAAGTTGTTTGTTTACGGAATTCTGCATAATACTTTTGGTGAAGAGATCACAATTCATAATATATATTCATGAACAGAACACATAAAAGAAACGAATACACAAAAACATACCGACATTCATACCAATCACGCCGTTTCCTTCCGGGTAGGGCACAGTTACGAAGTTTTACTCATAAACGGGTGTTTTTTTGCACAAAAACATTACAAAGAAATTTTTAAAATATCGGAAAGAAACTAAATAAGGCGACAGTGCTAGTTATTTTCAGAGAGATGAGAGAGAGACAGGTTTGTAAATGCGTTATAGGATAGAGAAAGCGGATCAGCGCCGTTAGGAAGTGAATTAAGAAAAGACGGGAGGCGGAAAAAGAGTGAGCGATAATCTGGGAACTGGTAAATGGAATGGAATGTGGTTGCACGTAGGCCATGAGGATACCTACTCGGAAATTTATGAAAGAAACGAGTTCAGGACAGTCTGTGATGGAATTAAGGATGTTGTAAATAACTTTTAGGCCAGTTTTTACGCAGAGACAAGGAAGATTGCAAATGGAGGGAGAAGACAATGGTATTGGTGGATATATCGCGCATAGGGTGGACTCTGTGCTTCACCACTCTTGTGAAGAAATGGGTTACAGGGTTTAGATTGCAAGATTAGATGAAGCATACATCGCCCATATAGGAGAGCAATACGTGACCACTGGAAGGACAATCTTTAAAAAATATGACTGGAGCTAGATTTCTTCGATATGGAGTTGACAGCATGGTGTTGGAAAACTGATAAATTGGTTAGGGATGATCGATCCGGAGGAAACCATGTTAATTGGTAGACAGAGAAGGGGACGTGAAATAGTAAAGTCGGTCAAGAAGAATTCTCTCGCAGACGGAAGAAAGAATTGGAAGAAAAGATATTGGGTTGTAATTAGGGACATCATTTTTAGAACCAAATTTATGTATAGGAATGATATTAGCAAAAATTTAAATTGTGGTGAATATACGCCAAGAAAAAAGCAATGATTGAATAGTCCGCATAAGGTCAGTGCGAGGGAGGAAGCACAGTTACGTACTTATATAGGGGTGAGACAATCGGGACCTGGGGGACGATGAGGGGAAATCTTGCAAAGATTTGCAATGAATTAGTTGTGGAGCGAGGAAAATGCTGGAGTTTTATTAATTTATTTAAATCTATCGTTACAATCAGGCAATTACCCTACTGGCAACGGTCAAGAATATTACATAAGAAATGAAGTTGAATAAAGCCAAAACAATGTACTCATTGTGAACTAAGTATTGCAGTGTTTGAAAAGTCGTATGTTTGCAGCGTTCAACCGACGGCATTTTGCACGGTAGGATAGAGCATGGAATGCGAAAATATAGTGTTGAAAGGCCATTCATTGATGGCAGCGTCACGTAGGGGTCAAAAGTTATTTGAAAAGCGGAGCTTGTGACGGAAGCGGAGATTTACCTGAATCTTCCATAGTTGTCATTTTAATCATTAATGTTAAGCCTGAATCACACGATTATTTTTTTCCGTCCCTCTGAGGGATAGCTCCAATGATAGCTTTTCAGGGACCGCGACAATGATAGCTTGAGCTATCATTTTTTTAATCACACGGTCATTTTGGCCATCCCTTTTTCCATAATTTCTATTTGTTTACTACTCTCATTCCATTGGCAGCCGAACGTGGCGTTAGAGTCGCTCTTTGCGGCCGAGCGCTCTGATTCGCTAAATGGCGGAGTCAAAAAGGGACGTGTCCAGTGATGGAAAAAGCGATAGGGATCCCTATCGCTGGAGCCGTCCCTGACTTTGTTCGCGTTACACGATCATTTTCGAGCGATCATTTGAGCTATAATTGGAGCGATCCTTTAAAAGGGACCCAGAAAATGATTGTGTGATTCAGGCTTAAGTTAGTGGAACAAAATAGAGCTTATGAATTTGTATACCACCACAAAGCTATAGTTCTTGAATTTATTAATATTAGGGGAATTGCACACGCACCAAAACATGCTGGCTGATTCTCATGAAATTCAATAAAACTTTCTGAATGTAACGCATTATAATTATTGCACAAATGCAGTATCACAGAAGGCAAAATTCATATTGTAATTAAACGGCCGTCGTGACTTTTCGTAAAAATTGATAAAATCACTGTTTTTGAGAGTAGAAAGTCACACCATGAAGATCAAAATCCCAAAGTTATTATCTAGAATGGACTTCATATTCTTTTACAAACTGCGAATAATCAATAGCACTCCGTACACGCGTGTTTGTTAACTTACGCTGACCACAGAATATCCCATCTGTCCAAGCAAAAAATGACAACTACTACCGTTTCGTTCTAATGTTCACTCTGTGCATAGCTAAAATTATATCGCACAGATACACCACCCACAAATTTGTTGCATTCTTCAATGGGAAGAGTAACGGGTAGAGTTTGAGTTTTTTTTCATCGAGTAACGGTTGACTACCTACCTAAATTCATCCCTGTATAAAATTTGTTATAGAGGACAAAACTGCAGAGTCGTTCCAGCTAGGTATTGGTAAATTACCATCGGTTATTTCTTTAGCCGTAAACCTGAATTTTTGATACTTAATCTGAAATCCTATAAGCATTAATAATAAGGAGAGAATAAAAGAAGGAAGAAGGCTCTTAAACACCATTGAAGATAGGAAGAAGAGGTGGATGGGACTTGTACTGAGAAAGAAATGTTTGGCACGAGATGCACTGGAAGGAATGGTGGATGGAAACCGCAAAAGAGGAAGAAAGAAAAGAAAGACGATTGATGATCTGAAGGATAGAGGGAGTTACAGAGTGTTGAAGAGGAGAGCAGAGGACAGAGAGAGATGGAGGTACCAAGGACCTGCGAAAGCAGACGAATGATGATGATGATAAGCATTATATGTGACTCAATGATTGCGTAGTGTGAACCGTCCCTCCTATTCTCATATCTATGACCGATAGAGCAAATTTTCTGAAGGGAAAAGGTTATCAAACAATAACCTGAAGGCCTTTCTCTTGTGGCTCATATTCACTGTGGAAATGATGCACAATAATACAACGCAACCTTGCCTAAGATCTGCGTTGTGAATTTGGAGTTCCTGTACATTTGTACGCCATGGGGCACTAAGTGAACTATACGGTCATTTGATTTCGCCAGACAACACATTTTTATATGTCAACCGAATGGATTTGCATTTTACAAATTGCTTTGTACCATGCTTACCATTAAGCTTTGAGGTGTCTGTCAAATGCAAGTAATGGAGAATTTGTCAAACCTATCTTTCCAATTAGATAAAAAATATTTATATTAACGTCGACAGTACCAATTATCTATCATTAATATCTTGTCACCACTTGTTTTACTCTTTAGATAAATTAAATTAGGCGGTCGTCCTCCTGAGACATCAGAACGTCATCCTTGAATCTATGTAAAAATTAATACAGCTGAGTGACCACGAGCAACTATAGTTACATCCAAAGTTTGACAATCAATAAAAAAATTGAACTCGAACAGAAATAGGAAACTTTTTCATGAACCGGCCTTACAAATTTACTGGCTATTTTGGAAAGCGTGAATCAAATATACACTCGGCAGAGAATATGGCTTACACTCGAGAGGATCAAAGAGTCTGAAGAACAACTGATAACAGTTGACCTTAACAGGGTCGAAGTACCAGGGTACCGTTATCTCTTAACCTGGGCCCTATCAAAAAATAGTCAAATTCGGAAAAGGACTAAGCATCAGAAATACCTAATTGTGACAATTTAAAATCTCTCCAGAAAGAACAGTAAATTTTTATTCACAATGCAACAAAAGATGCTCGAGGGCTATCATGGGCTAACTTCGCCTTCTAACTTAACTAACAGTGAGCATGAGATGACCTCTTTTTCTTTCACCTTATTCTTCCTCTGCATGTCGAGAATGTTCACACTCCTCGCATAAGAAATGATAACGTGAATTTGACGTCATCTCCGCCCGATGCGCTCAAGTTACGCAGCGAAAGTAGAACAATTAACCAAATTAGAAAATTGCTCAAGTCAACGCTTCGCCAGCTAGAGTTTGTCCTCTCCACGAGGCACTGTTTCAAAATCTAGTTCATTTCAAACTGATAACTGGTTACGTAGGTAGATCGATTTGTTCACATACAAGGTGCTGTAATTTTAAGTGCTCCGCACGCAGCACCTCAGGTAGACACCTATATTATGCAGGAAAACTGTATTTCACCTCAAGGATTCGAATACGGGCTGTCGGGATGTAAGGCGAGTACTCCAGCATCCACACCAACCCAATTCTAAACTTACTCATGCTACGATGATTGCCACCTCATAAAATGAAAAGTCCTCAGAACTACTTCCGGTTTTGACAAGCGAAGGCAACTTAAACAAACAAATACATTTCTAAAACTGATTAAAATTTGACGCACAGGAGCTCCTTACAAACAGTAGCCGAACTTTATTATTTCACGGCTTTGGATATTCTCGGCGAAGTCTGGTTGACGGCGCAGCGTTTTTTAGGGCATTTCATCATCCACGGTTAAAACTACATTTGGAGCACACTCGGACGGCTTACCGAGAAAAAGTATTAAAAAGGTTGAATGGAGGAAAACTTTTTTATTAATACGTCCATTCTTTGGCTTTACAAAGTTCCCGAAAGTAGAACCAGATTCAGCAAATATCATGTTTTAATTATTTTTTAAACACACAAAAATTACATGGCTAACACAGAATGGACATATATGAAAAATTCCATATTTTTTAACTTAATCTCCGACCGGATCTCCGAAATATTGCTCATTGGAGACTATCTGATGGAGTAAAATATTTAAGCAGATCGCGTGACGATTACGAGCCGAAAAACTCCTCATAATGGAAAAAAGTCGCACAATGACTTCATTCCTGAAATGGAGAAACTGGCGGAAACTGGAGGGGTGAGCTTTGTCCTTGGGAGTTTTGAGTTTCCTCGCCGTCCTTCCTTGTCACTCTCTCGTCAAGACAAAACAACATCACCCTCCCCCATAAAGTGCCGTCACGACACCGCTTGCCCACTTCCTGCTCCCTCAATCCCACTATCTCAACTACGACTGAATATGAAAGTAACCCATCCTAAAAGGCTTTCAGATATGCAGGAAAATATTCTACGAAGAGCCTTATATCTCTTTTTTAAGTTACTTACGTTAAAAGGAAGGTTTTATGGAAAGTCAGGGAAACCCCTCCCGGTTTTCTACCTTCAGGGGCCTAACTACCTCAAGTATTTCCTTCTTCGCCTCAGCATGCGATCTACCCGTCTTCATTTCGTCCATGAAACGTATTCTCTTTCTTTCCCTTCCCCGCTAGCTCAGCATCCTTCCCTCTATCACACTCTCGAGCAACCCATCACCGATATTATTACTTCCTCCAGCCACCTTCCCTGCAGATCCCAGATTTCAATTAAAAGTCTCCTTTCATCAAGCCTTTCCTCGTTAGTCTTTATTTCCGTTCACCTCACCTTTTCCATCCTTCTTCACACTCGCAAATCTAATTCCTGCAGTCTATTCTCTCGTCCTTTCTTTTACGGCCATGTTCCACCACCATACAACACTAATCTCCATGTCATGCTTTCTACCGACCTTATCTTCGTAAACTTACCCGAGGTTCTGGTCATCGACTCCCTCCGATCACAAAACGCTTGCCATATATGTTGGCTACTATGCCCATTTTTTCTAGCGTACAATCAAAGTAATCCAAATGTTGAGGAGTTAGAAATTCACTGGAGATATTTTAATAGGAGGTTTTCGGGCTTGGTCAGTCCAAGTCCATGTTGACTGCCCCGTCACAGTCACGTGGAGGTTGGCCAACTTTCTTCGAACGGAAATAGAAGCACTAAATAATACATACATTCTACAATAACTACCGCGTAAGCAAATTAAGGCGGGAACTCAAAAAAATATAACCATCCCCACTCCGCCAGTTTCTCTTCGTCAAGTCAAAAACTCCTGAAATCGCAATATGAATATGTACCAAATCTTCTATGAACCGATTCTTAAGCTATTGCAACTTAGGGTACATGTCAGAGGTCCCTGGTTTGTTACTTCCAGCCTGCCGCTTGCCTCAGGGTGCATTCAGTTTAGCACAGGCTGTTAAACACTAGAAGGACGGCAGGGGTCATTTGACCGATTTTCAGATTTCAAATTAATTTTTATCTATGTAAAATATTTTCAAACTTTTGAAACTTCTTTACTTTCTCTACATATACCTGAAATTAGATAAACTGGAAAAATTTTAACTTTTATCCTTTTTTGTTGTATTTTACAAGAGGCTATACCTAGAAGGACGGCTGGGGGTCATTTGACCCACAACTTGTTTTCGCGCTGCATCTTCATATTCCTCTTACACTTAGGCTCTTCATTCATTATGAAGATAATTATATACTGCGGCGTTGTAGTGCAGTAGGTATAGTGTTTGGTTGTGAACCAGAGGGTACCCGGTTCGATGCCGGGTGATGCCTCTGGACACCCATATCAGAAGTGTAACCTCAGTGATAATTTTTGTACCCGATCTTTCGGAGTATCACAAGCGGCACAGGGAAAGTAAGTGGCACCCCGTATTACTCTGCGTGAAATTCACTCGCAAATGGTTTTTATGTGTATTTTTCTTATTTTTCTAATCTTATTTTTTTCATTCTCGCCTCGAAAACCATGTGTACTCCCGTTGATATATGTGTCTTCATCCAGCCATGCCTCATATAGTAATAGTGAAAGCGTAACGGCTGATGAACAGCTCTATCCAATGAAATGCAGGTGTCCTTTCATACAGTATATGCTGAAGAAAGCGGACAAATTCTGAATCAAGAACTGGGTTTTGACTGACGTGAAATCTAAATACTGTCTGCATGCATTTCCGTATTGTGGGAAAGATGAAGAGGGGCCATAAGATTAATATAAGCCATTGGGTGAATATGCTGTAATGAGATTGACTGAGCCTTATAAGAATTCAGGCGTAAACGTTACCTGTAACAATTATTTTTCAACAATTCAACTGGCAGAAAACTTGAAAAAAGGAAAATTTCTCTTGACGGAACCATAAGAAAAACAGGCGAGACTTATCTCCTTTTGTCCATATGAATAATGAAATTTACACACCTAGAGGATGCAAAAACACTCAGTGCCATACTATCACAAATTACCAAGCAAAAAAGAAGAAGAATGTTCTTTTACTAAGTACCACGCACTCAGATGTGACTATTTCCGACACTAATAAAAGAAAGCCAGACACCATCCTCTTTTACAATAAAAACAAATTGGGAGTAGATGTTTTGGACAGTATGTGCCGGATATATTCAACCTGATCAGCTACAAGGAGGTGGCCTGGTTATGCATTTTTCAATATACTTGATCTGGCCTCGATTAATAGCTGGGTTCTCTATAGGGAAATTACGAATTGTAAACTGAGCCGCAAGAAATGTATTCAAAAATTAGTCGAAGAAGTGTTGGGAATCTCATTTCCGACGGAACCCCTACCTTCATGCTCGATTCAAATAAACAAAAATTCATCCAATACCATAGCCACACCCCTAAGAGCACAAAAGAGAAAAAGGTGCCAAATATCTCCAAATTGCCAAAACAAATCATCAAGTGTATGCTGTCAGAGTAAAAACATATTTTGTGGATAGTGTATCGAAAAAATAACCGTGTCTGATATGTTCAACAAAGTATTATTTTTTATTTTTTTATTGCAAATTATGAAAAAGCCACTATGCTCATTGTGAAATTTTGACGTATATCTTTTGTATCAAGTAATAATAATGCAATTTCGTGATTAGAGTGACTATAATTTTTAATCTTGGCTATTGAATGTACTTTAATTCATTGTTTTTAGTATTGATAATTGTGTATTTTTAACAATTTGAATACCATAATTAATGCTTACATGTGTTGTTAAAGAATTATTATGAATAATACTACAATAAAAAAGTCTGTGGAAAGATAAACGGCTTTTTAAATTATAAAACGAAGTTGGGGCAAATGACCCCTAGCCGTTCTTCGAGGTAGGGCAAAACTCCCGTCCTCCTAGTGTTAAATTTTCTTGAGAACAAATTCATTCAGTACACAAATTGGTAATTACATTAACTCGGGAACTGGCTGATGAAAACTGCAGACCTACTTTCTGCAAATGCTCATTCAAACATCTTCTTCCTTTGGCACATCATAGAGAATAGTTGTCTTGGATTCCTGACTTCTGTCTCACTTTTCGACGTAAAAAATACAACCTTGATCGCACACTAAGAGAGTAACACTGATCTGAGTGATACAAAAAAACTAACATCAATGGTCGCGCGATCAGAAAAAGTCTCACACTTTGTGGCCGATGGTATCAGAAAAATCACTTCATGGCTACGGACGCATTCTTGATATTTTTTGGATAGCAGATCATTAAGAAGAGTTAAAAACTAAGCCATAAGAGAAATAAACCCATTCTAATTCATGATTAACAGGTAGTAAGAGCCACTATAAATTTGGCTTGACAGAAAATCTCATAGCGCAATCAATGGCGGGTTAATACCTTTGTCAACAATGTACATTTATGCACATGGTTTATTTTAAATGGACATCGTGGCACTAGGAGAATACTAATGAAAGAGCATTGAATGCAGAAAATGAGGAATAGCCAAACTAGCGTAGCAGTTCAAATACAGGAAATCAATCTCAATAAGCCACTTATTATTATCAGAGCCTTCAAAAGGCGTACATCCGCGATGAATTTTCGTCAAGCAACAATATGAGTAGACGTTCCTCCAGCGAGTAACGTATGTTCAGATTTAATTGGCAAAATATTTTCATCTTCATCTCCATCTACGAAGTACTGCGTAAGCCACAAGTAGACTGTATTCGGCAAGGGGAGAGTCGACACCACGTGTGCACCTCTCGTCTCACTTCAAATCAGAAACAGATAAGATGATTTTTACCGGGCATTCAACATATTTCACTAAAGCTATTAAGTTTCGCTAAAGCTATTAAGTTTCGCTAAAGCTATTAAGTTTGAAACGATTAAAGACATAAGATGAAGGATATTGAATGCAGACCCGATAGATTTAAAATACCATTTTTTTTACGTACAATATGGGACCGTAATAGTAATCACATCAGTTCTATGAAATTCTGTCCATTACCAGGTAGAGTAGACTTCGTACTTGTGCTTAATAACTTACCATCATTATTAACAACTCACTCCAATCGAAATGTACGGCATTATTTTGTTTTCTGCATTATTTGACTGCATGTTTGCCTGTTCGTTTACGTAGGACTCTCCTAGTTTCAGATTAGACCGTGCATTGTTCTCCTGACTGATTGTTGGCCTTAAGCCTAGCGACCGGGGGGAAGTGCGAGTTACACGAAAATTAAGCCGTGACTGTTGTCAACCCGTTGGAAAAAAACCATCTGAAAGTTATAAATCAAATCGTCATAGTGTACATCGTTCCATTCAAGCGTTAATTCGCTTCCGATTATGTCTTTCGATTCGATGATGGATTTCGATGAGCAATAACTTCAAAACGTCGACCGGATTGCTCCCATATACTCATACTTGATGAAACTATTAAATGAAATGTTTGAGTGTGAGCATTCCGGGATGGTGTCATTTCCGAGGCGGTGACAGTGGCTCGTGGCAGTTGTGGACAGTGCCCTCGCCTTGCAGCCATTTTGTATGTCCCAATTTCATGGCGGCACGAGTTGACGAAGATATTCAATCCAACTGAAAATAAGGCGGTGAAATGCATAGAAAATGCAACGAGAAAACTTTTTCTCGTCGAAACACCTGCATTCATGGGTGATATTTGACAAATCTGGTGCAACACAATGGTATGATTTGATTACACGGCCATCTAAGGAGAAATGGATGAAACCTGTCACCACAACAAACTGCTGGCAGTCTCATTTTTATACGAGTATTTTGCGAGGTATATAAGAGAATCCACCCATCAAAATGAACAACATGCGCAATCAATATTTATTTTTATTCTCGTTTCAGTTTAATAATCTGTTGACACCTCGTTTTTCAACTATTTTCGGCGATGAAAATTTAACACGAGGTAATAATTTCGATTTTTCGCATCTCGATCAGATATATATTACTTTTTCTATTAGATGGGTCTATATTACTTTCTAGGATTTATTCATGCGTCACCCTTTACTACTGATTCATCACTTAGTTATTTTATATTATTAAGATGTTACACCCGGAGGCAATCAAGTTTAGACGATGGCACCATTATGGATGGGTAGGCAGAGGATGATATACGAGGATTGGCAGGACAAGAGAAAACCGTTTTCAGAATTTGTCTATGTGGACGCCACCAATGAGCCCTGAAGATTCTGCCTATCACGTATCCCACCGTTCCCATGGCACCCGACGAGGTCTCTGAAATCCCCTGAAATATATTAGCCACTGATGGTTTTCGGTGAATTAGGCAAGTTATAGCATATTAAAGAGCTGCGCGTGACATTTATGGGTGCTTAAATATTCTTTCCCCATAAGTTCGTATTTCTAGCACTGAAATAACGATCCATGAAAATAAAGCGTCAACATCGAGCTTTCAACTAACTAGAGTGTCAAACCTGAGAAGGAATTGAGGTGCACCAATAGTTCTAATTCGCGGGGAAACAGTTATGATAATTTTTTAGACATATGCTGGTGGCATATCTTTGTTTCGCGTACCCTAACAGCGGATGAAATGATCGGGCAACAGTTTCTCCTGTTCCTCACCACAATAATCTGAACCTCTCCTTAAAAAATAAAGACTCAACTATAGCATAGATCCAATTCCTTCATGAAGGTTTTCTCCGAACTACCTCAAAACTTTACTCCTGTTCAAAGGATAGTACATCTGTGCTGTGAAATATGGAGGAATGTGTAATAAGGAGGTAACATATATCCATTAGTACAATTCCTCCTCCAAACCTACAAAAGGTCTCCAATTTCTATGGATCATCCTCTTTACTCAAAGCCTAGATGCTTTCCGTTTACGTTGATTTTCCCTATTTTTCGCCCACTTTCACATTAAACACTAAGCCATTTCAAGTGAAAATAAAAAAGGCGCTAAATGGTTAGATTTTATTGCTAGAATCAAACATAGGACCATTATTTCTGTCAGTAGTTTTAATCCGAATGAAAAGGTATTTGACCATGGTGTCCAGTACCATGGTGGAGAGAATATATATATTTATGTATATTCTCTCCACCATGGCTTTGGCTATCCAGCTTCTCCATGAGTTAGGTGGTTTTCCTCTCCATATCCTTTCATACGGTTTCCACTCCATGATGGTGCAAGGCAGTCTTTCTTTGAGCATTCTCTGAACATGTCCGTACTACAGCTGGTATTCTGACATGATTTTATCCAGAATGGTTGTAGTCAATTTCATTGTTTCTCGAATCCTCTCATGTCTTACTCTATCAAGGCTGGATTTTCCAGCTGCCCTTCTGAAGAAGTCCATTTCTGTAGCTACAGTAGAAACTATCTTTAGATATGATACAATACTTAGCTCCGTCGTGTACCTGCCAGGTATACCTTTTCATTTCTCTCCTCCAAGAGAATGGAACTAAATCATATCTGTCGATGAGATGAGGAGCCCTAGAGTCTAAAACGATAAGCCCGGAGTGTTCAGAATTCACAACGCACGCCACTCCAAGCTCCTTACGCTCATGTTACAGCCACCCTCCCTTGTCCCATTTTCCTCCAAATGACAAAACTACCGCCGAGGAAAGACACTTATTGGAATAATTCAAAAAGCAGTGAAGGCCATTGAGGATCAGACGCCATATTTGTATCCGCCTCACTGAGGAACAGACGCTACGTGGACCACCATTCATTCGTATGTCTCCTAAACTTCGACCTATCTGGCTTGGGTAGCTCTGCCAGGAGTGTTGCTTCCCCCAGTTCATCTCAAGGGGTCATCGGAGCACTCAAGCCCTCCCACCACGACAAGTTTGTAGTCTTTGGGAAGAGTTGAGTTCTCTAAGCCACATATTTTTTCAGAGCCCCTCTAATGGAGAAAATGTGGTCTAACTTCGATTGATTCTGAGCGCAAAGATATTTTTTAGCTTCTAGAAAAGAAAGTGTTAGTACCACACGTGTAGCAATATCTACGAATATTCTCCTACTTAATTACTTAAAGAACAAAAGCACTTGAATCTGAGACTATCCTTCTTTGTACAGTTTTCTTGAATCGAATACTAGTTTTTTTGAAGGCAAAAATATTTGGTGGTTTCCAGCGATACTTTGTGGAACTTGCTGACCATTTTGAACGAATTTTGAATGATTGGTACGGAGGCTTGCGCGGTTTTTTATTGAGGTCAGTTTATTCGGAGTTTTCCCGCGTTGCTTCATGTTAGCGAAACTGTTGGCTGTTAAAATGAAGCAACGCGGGAAAAACCCCAATAAACTGACCTCGAATTTTGAATGAGTTTGTGGAAAAAATTTATTTTTCCACAATGAATTTAATGACTTACGACCATGGTTTCGACGATTAACGTCATCAACAGGTCATGAGAGTAATTCAAAAATATTTATTTTACGGTTAATTTCAACAATGAAGTAATGGAAAAAGAAGAAAATTTGAAGGAAAATTTTTCATTATGTTTAAAATAGCATGTTTTGCGTAACTGTCCTGTCTTTTTTATATCGGTGATTTTCGTGTTCTCCCCGCGTTGAGCTACTTTTATGGACGACCGTTTCACCGGAATTCCAGTCGGCTTCTATTACATTTCAGGTTCTAATGAACAGGAGAATTTTCTGCCGCTATATTTAGGGCTCCGGTCCGTTAAAAATGGTTCGATGCGAGGAGAAACCGAAAATTACCGATAAAAAAAGAAGCCCGAGGAAGCCTTCGTAGCAATAATATCCTCTGTCTTTAGTAGTTCATGAGATATTTCGGTATATTAAAAATCAACATAACTAAAAATTTATATTTGACATCTAGAAAAAAATGACTGCTGCAAGAAAACGAGGCAAGATGACATTTATTAAATCGTCGCATTTAACAGCTAATGAATGTGGTTATGCATTTACAAAAAAATGGATAGTTTTCAAAAATGGTAATACAACTATAATTGGACCATTTAAAATGGAATGACCCAGTAGCCTCAGAAAGAAATGCGTTCGCCTTCCGTTTGCGGATCGTCAATGTGGGCGCATCGAGCGTTATTTTTTCTCAAAATATATTTGAAAATGCTGCACACTGCCTTTTGAACTGAGCCGACTTTAGCGTCGCTCTTGCACAAACTGAAGTGCAATTTCAGACCTCATTAGATCCCTGCGCAAAAAGGCCTCGAGTGTAATAGATAGGATGCCACGGGAAATCCGTTTCTTCAGATACCTCCTCGTAACAGGTGCTGTCGACACATTGAGTGCTGTCCGGGATTTAAGTGAGAGCAAAGATGGCAGGACGCAAGGTCTTGGAAAACCTCTCATCTAAATGATGACGAAAGCACATGGAGCAACAGTGCTAGTGAGTTTGATAGAACCGCGTCGTTAATCTTGACTGGATTTTCTAAAAGGAGCGGTTATAATGAGGGGAATGTAGTTGGCATGGTAATTGCGAGTGATCACATCTCGTAAGAGCTAAAAAATTTGCTCACCGTTTCTTAAATTTTTATCTTCTAAGTTCATCGAAGAGCACCGAATGAAACTAGAGCTCAGAATGAGTTATAAATTTTCTCATGCCTAAATAAATTTCTCTTTGCTCCTGGAGGCGAGAAAAGGGCTCGATTATTTGTTCAGCCTGTAGATGACGATGTTTCAGGTACTCAATAGGAACCTGAACTAGTATCTCAGCCATGAAGAATAATAATTCCATTATGAGCATTGCACATTCTAATTCAAACTTTTTTATAACTAATAAATTCAGGCTTTACTTTGTGGAACCTCTCCATATCGGAAATCAAAAGATTCAAGTATTGGTCCACTAATAAATCTATTTTTTACGACCCGGGTTTAGTCATATAATGACAATTTCAGGTCTGAAGACCGAAATGAGTCTTCAGACCTGAAGATGTCATTATGTGACGATACTCGGGACGTAAAGAATAGATTTATTAGTGGACCAATACTTGAATATTTTGATTTACAAATTTTAATGTTTACTTCTCACCCTTCCGAGGGTTGAGTCGACTTGCGGATTAAAAGTTAGCCCAAGCTGGGAAAGTGCTCTTTTTTAATTTTTCTTTCCTTCATTTTTAATTTTTACATCTTTCATTCTTACGCACGCATTCGATAGTATAAGTATAGTATTCTATAATTACGTCTCCTCGCTCACATTTATTTCTCATAGGAATATGGGCTCAACGGACCGAGGTAAATTAAATTAATTAAAATCAACACACTGTGCGAATATTCACATCATTCATTTTGCATTCATGATTCCAATCATGATACACTCATGGAGTAATTTTCTGTAATAATCTCGGATCATATCTCCCCGCTTCACACTTTTCCCCTCATCACGTCATGTCTTTGGGGCCACAGAGCCCGTTAGTATAACTTGATTAACGGAATTATTTTTGGAAAACTTCTAGTGCTCTAAGTCCGCGACATTTCGGATTCCTAAACTGGCTCTCTACAGCAGACGTTCAAATAATTGAACTTAATGTACGTTTGCATGGGTGACATGTTTTCCTCATTGCTTCCTCTGTTCAATAAGCTTGCTCCATCGGTTTATTATTACAGTGATTTATTTCATTGAGGCCAAGCGGGGAAATTTTGAGCCTCAGATTTAACTTTCGCGGGCTGATTTCTTATGTACGTTTAATAAACGAGGAAAGCTCAGTATTTATCAATGAAAACTTGTCAATGGATAATAACTAATTCCATCGGCTTATGAAGAAGCCATGTGCGATAATGATTCAATTTTTGGAGAGTCATTCCCTGATTAATTTCTATCAACCTCCGAGTACAATTTATCCCGTAATTTATGAATTAAGTTTTCGTGCCTGATTCAGCCTTACATACGAGCTACGGATATCACAATTTTGATTGTATGTAGCTTAATTACAACCGCTACCTGGATAACCAAAGTCAATTTATTTCATGCATAAAAATACAAATGATCACCCGGCCTCTAATTTTAATATTTTATTTTTTTAATGGCTAGTATGCTGAAACCTTACCTTACCTTACATCTTTACAGGGCTGGTGATCTAACAGCCCTTGCCACACGCTCATGCGGCGGCTTGCAGGGTATAATGCAGATGAATATGTAGAACTTGTCAATGATTACCCCCAGGCTACGGAAGCCACCGAGGCGAAAACATATTGAGTTCCAGAATCAAGCCTACGGTCAAGGAAACCTAACGGAATGATGAGCATTGGGAAAAAGGAATTCCAAGAATAGTACTTGTCAAGCAAATGTCACCACTTAAGGTTTATAAAAAAGAGACAGCTATTTGTACTGGAACTGCTTCAAGGGTTGAATGCTTCGTTATCATTAGATAGTTTTTATTATGGCGGGAAACTATGAATTACAAACGGTAGCGTCAGGCATTAGACACGCATGTCCGGGAACGAGGTATAGGTATTAGGCGATAAAAGACAAGAACAACGCGAAGAAGAAAACGAAATGAAAGTGGATAAAATGAGAAAATCAAACGGAAAGAAATTTTTTTTATCTCGAATTTGTGTAAAATACTTGAAGTAATCCATTCCTTAACTTAAGCCGAGAGCTAACAGGACCACACTCAGGTCTTTCATGTTCAAGGCATCGGAAGCTCTTTCATGAATTACTCAAACCAAAATGCCACAACAAACATACTTCAATTTCCAAAGACGGTTATATCATCATTTGTGACAAGTGTAACAGATAATTTCTTCAGGTATAAGTGAAGAAGAAAAGTCAATCAAAATAATTTCAAGAATATTCAGAGGAGAAAGATGACGGAGAGGTAATGAAATGGACTGCTCATGCTTGCCATAAAGAATTGATTAAAGAAATATGACTCATATTAAATTAGTCATTTTTGCTATGATTTGTGATAGCAATATTAATCTGTTCCTTTTTTAGAAAGCAAAAATGTTTCCGCCAATACCTTTACGGAGTGGCCAATTATATCAATGCGCAATGTTTGATTCTCAACTCCTTAATTATTTTGGTGCCAAGTTCTTTCTACAGTTACCTTACTATTGCTAAAAAGAAAAAGCTACCATTTTCAAATAAGACGGTCACTTTTATCGTTATTTTTTGGTGATTTTCACAGCAATTCAAACACGAAATACTCCCTAAGAGGCCAATAACTGAACGGTTTACCCTACTTTCTCTCAATTCCAAATTCGATTGATATTTTGGTTCGCTCCCAGACCGCTTGCCTCCCATTCCCCCCTCCCCCCCTCGCTGCTGCATTTATGTCTGATTTCTCGCTCCGCATTCGTTTCACCGCTGCTGGCGGATCCAAGCGGGAGTTCCGCGTTCGTGGATCGGGCATGGACGTCTTTTGACCGCATGGATTAGGGGCCAGGGGCGAGAACGATTGGGCCGCCGACATTTTCAAATTTCGCCCTCGATTAAGTCAGACACGCGCCCCCCCTAATGAGGAGTAATTATCGCCCAACAAATCGGGTGCTCTTTGGATTGGATACCTGAACCATGAATATACATTATGGATTGTGATCTCGTTGCCAAAAACTGTTGTCTGGAATTCCGTAAACAAACAACTTTTTGGAAAGCGGTGCCGCCTAGTGATGAAAGACGGAAGTTCAAATGCAAATACAGTCGATAGATTGTAAATAAACACGTCTTACTGGTTTTACCATAAATATACATGGGTTTTACTTACAACTTATCATAATGCAGTGGATGAAAAATGCAGTACTACACGCGGGACGTAATTATACACTTTTTTAATATCGCCCGGTCTACAGATATATTTCATTCCTCTCCTAATTTAATAACTCAAATGCACAATTAACACCTTAGCACTTCTTGAATATCGCTATATGAAAATTTAATAATAATGCGAGGTGACTTCATGAGTATTCCCAATGGCCATCGGGTAAAAAGGAATGCACTTACCGCCGCCTTGAACAGATTCTTATTTTTCAATCCAAGTCTCCTATTTTGGATCCTCGTAGACGCTTACCCTGTTTTGCAGCCTGGCACGAAGCAAGTACTGTTTCCACAAGGCATTCTAAATTCTTTATTTAAGCCCAACGGGCTTAATGCATCCAAATTAGAATCAGAGTCTGGCAAACATCGTCGTCCGCATACGATGGACGTTTCATAAACCTCTTACACATTTCCTGTAATAGATATTTCCTCTCTAGCATTTACAAAGTAACTTTTAGATCACAAAAATAACAAGATATTATTCAAAGTATCAAGTAATTCACATCTCCTCGATCGTTATTGAATACCAGTCTCAAGTTAGCAACAATTAACTCCGTCTATTTACAATAACAACTGAAAAGACTCTAATCGAAGTGGCGCCAAGGACTGGGCGAACTAAAGTGGAAATTTAGGCAACACGTAGCGTAGGCAACAATGCCAATCATCCAAATCCATAATATATATTGATGACCTGAACAATGGACTTTTTCTTTATCGGGCCTCGAAGAGCCTGAGGACAAACGGATGTTTCCTTTTGCAATGTGCATTTACCACTCCATTGCTCGCAATATACGATGATCAAAACCTGCGTTTTCACTTGTTTGGCAATTTGCGCCCTTCAGACTACTCCCGCCATAGTTGTAAAATCCATTTTCCAATTGCTGTGGAAAGTGAGATGTCATTTTGGCAGTCATTTTTAGCCAGGACTTTTTAAAGTTCTTATCTTTAGCGATGTACAAATTCAAATGGCGTAGATATAACCCAATTCTTGACTCTTAATGACTGGCGCTTTTAAGTACGGATAAAAAATTTGGTTATATGATCACAAATTTTATCAAGGATAACTATTTAATGCGGGATATGTATAACCAGCAAACCACTTTAAACGATAAGGCTCAAATACTGACTGAATCCATTTGAACAACGAAAATCACCGTACTTATCGGCTAGCTGGTAAATCTAATTAGAGAGTGGGCCTATGTATAAATTATATTTAGGCAGTGGACATTTATATGCCATTATAAAATTTTATCTGCAATATACACCGAATTAGGTGATAGAAAATGCGTTTTCTTTTTCAATGTATGATGTTTTGCATGGATACTAAGGAGTACCTGCTAAGATTACGTCAATATTTAATGAAACCCAAACGGCAAACATTTACGTCCATAATTTGAAAATAGCTCATGCTAAGTAAAATTAGAGGAGAATACGGCCTAAGAGTTTGGTTGATTAATTGGTCTTAAAAAGAGTGTCATTAGTTAATTAGCTATAGCTTTAAAGCGTGCTTACTATATGCTGTTGCGTCAAATATATTGATAGTTCATCGGTAAAAAGTGCTTCTTTTCAGATGGTACTGGTTCTCCTTTCTTACGTACATGGTAAACATCTCAAAGTGGTTAATTGGATTGTTCACTAAGAACATGTTAATAGAACAATCTGAATTTTAGTATCCTAATGCTGCTTTCTAAGAGCTATGGCTAGTAATGAATGAAACAGTATTATTTGAAAAAAGCGAACTTTCATTCGCATTGTTTTAAAAATACTGATTTCATTCTTTTAATCAGCTGGGTTCATATCGAAGCCGGAATTCAGTTGGTATTATTATTCTTGCCTCACAAAATCGCAGTGGAACTTTCATACATTTCTAAAATGTACGGTACAGCATGATTCGCCCAAATATTTACGAATAACATACTAAATCTTAACGGATAAATTGAAGGATCAATCGGACATCTACATATACATCCCACTTCATCTATCATCAGACCTCAGTATAAAGGAAAACTGGAAGGAGGCCGACATTTTTCCGGAGTAAGGCAAGTAAAATTCAGCAAGATAAATAATGTCACTACCATGTGCCAACATCTTTGAGACCATTTCATATTGAAAATTCTTTGAGCACACTAAGATACGCGAGTGGAAATCTCGGACGATGTTGTCTTTATGATTTGATCTACTTCGCCTTTCAAGTTTCACCTTATGCGTGACTTATTACTAGAATAACATAGCTGCAATTTAATACTTTATGAAGAGTAGTGCTGTATGATTTTGATTGGATTTAGAGTTTAAATGCGAACACAAATCAAAGAGGATGTGGTATTTGTTTGTGGTCTTGTGAAGGACAATGAAAATGGAGTAGTCTGAAAATGAAGGCGAGTGACAAGTGGCGAAGACAATTGAAGGATGTTTTGAAATGGAAGGCATTTTACAAAGGAAAACAAAATATCATTAGTTGATCTCGGTAATGTGTAGCGATGGAATGCTGAAGGCCAAGATAGAGGAGATTGGCTAAGTAAGGAACGAGGATGATAAGGGTACAAACACTCTCGAAGAGACGATGATAACTTGGATATATACAGGGCTAAATAAATCAGTGGAGCGAGTAAACTGATATTCATATGAGAAACGGAAATTTTAGATTCATTGCTGAGTAAATCAAAGTCTTCATTAACATGGAAGTACAACAATAACATATCCATTTCCCTACAATTGTTGTATTTATGAAGTCACATCGACCGTAAAAACTCCACGCTGCCTAAGTGAGGCAAAACATATGATTATTGCTCAGATGAATTATTAATTCGTAATTTTAAAAAATCCTTCATTTTATTTAGTCGTCTATTTACGTTTAACAGCACAAGAAAATAAATTTCACGATAAGGAATCTTCAGACAAAGGACAAAAGTCAACCCTGTGAGTAGAAAGCTGAGAGTTGAGTGCTTCGTTCCTAATTAACAACAGCTGAAAGTATTAAATATGCAACCACTAACGATATTCGGGGAGTTTAAGAAAGTATCGGAGAAGCGGAAGGAGTGGCTATAAGGGGAGGCACCGAACGACTAAGGTCATTTACACTTTAGAGGGTACAAGGGCAGGATTGCATGGAGAATAAGGAACGAGTGAAGAGGAAGGTGACATCGGCATTAATCATAGCGAAAGAGGCCAACGAAGTACTCTCCACATGGCTACCGAGCGAGGAATGGGTTTTTTGAAAAAATCCTCGGAGGCATGGTTTGGTGCGGTGGCGAAAGAGTACTGGCTTTACGTCCCAAAACACTAGTTTTTTTACTCCAAGCGGACATTTGTCATCGAAATTTCCATCCCTGCTTTGGGTGATTTTTGGAGTATCCCGCCCGTCCTAATGGGCATTGGGACCCTAATTGGGCATGGGAACTGTGGACCTCCCCCCCCCATTTGACGCGTCCCGTTGAGGAGCACGCAAAAACCGACGCCGGGTTTCCCTCCACCCGCTCTCTGTCCAAAAATAATACTTCTCCTTCTTCACATCTCCTAATGACTTCAAAGGTGCAAGTGGGGAGTCAAATAATAATAATAATTTACGAATGTGCGAATTTCCACAGAGAAAAAATCATCCACCTTGACCGGGATTCGAACCCGGATCCCTCGATTTCCGGCCGATTGCTTTAGCCAATTAAGCTACCGAGGCGCCTTTTTATGACCTTTACGGGACTAGATGTTCTCGACTGCCGGACATACAATGTAATAATCAGTCGCTACTGAGCGCTTAGCGCCACTGCCCACGAGGAAAGATCGTATTTTGAACACAGAGAGGCGTTCACTCTTATTTGACAAATTTTAAGCTATCCGGGACTAGTCCCGTAAAGGTCATAAAAATCCACAGATGAAAAGGATGCTTCGGTAGCTTAACTGGCTAAAGAACTCGGCCGGAAATCGAGGGATCCTGGTTCGAATCTCGGTCAAGGCGGATGATTTTTTCTCTGTGGAAATTCGCACATTTATGCATTGCGGGTGACTCCGTAAAAGTGAAACTCCGTGGCTAGTCCCGGATAGCTTAAAATTTGTCGAATAATAATTTATTTAACACATACAGGTAACCCCAATTACATGTGTTATAATAAAAATACAGGAAAATAAATAAATGCGTACATGAATCAATCAGGAAAAAGAAAAACAACTGTTTAAGCTCTATTAAAAAATACGGACATTTTCTTTTTTAGGGACACTAAAGGGTCAGAAATAAAATCAGTATCTTTATAATTATTCAAAAATTCATTAGCTGTGCGCATCATCCTAGTTAGCGGTTCATATTTACAGACATCCACCCGACTAAAGTGGCATCTGAAGAGTGGAGTGTGCTTAGTCCTCCTTGGAGGCGCATTCAGGTTGATTAAGCCAAGTAGATGGCTGGAATCCACATCACCCATCATAATTTTACGCAGGAAGATTGCATTCGAAACCCTCCTTCTGACTCCAAGTGGAGTGAGCGTAAAAAATTTACATAAATTGGGGTATTCGGAATCTGTATAGACAGGACCATTATCCAGAGAACACAGCCATTTCACAAATCGCATCTGTATTTTTTCCAGTGTCCTCTCTAACGTGACATGGTGTGGATTCCAGATCATATTACCGTATTCTAAAACAGGTCAGACGATCGTACAGTATGCTCGCAGAACAGTTTTAGTAGAAAAATTGAGAATGCAATTTCGTTTTCAAAATCCCATAAGGCGATAAGCTTTCGAGCATATTGACTGAGCATGCGGTTTAAAGGAAAGTTTGCTATCTAAAGTGATTCCTAAGTCAGTGATTGAGGTAACATGATCAAGAGGAACACCATTTAAGTGATAGTCATAACGAATAAAATTCTTCCTCAAGGTAAAGGTGATAATTTTACATTTAGTTAAATTAGGATATAAATTCCATTCAACACACCAGTTAAAAAATGTATCCAAGTCATTTTGTAAAATAACACACTCGTTAAGAGAGGTGACCCTGGTTGATATCTTAGAGTCATCAGCATATGAAAGACATTCCGATTTCAAACAGCCTGGCAAGTCATTAATAAATATATTGAAAGGCAGGGGCCCTAAAATTGACCCCTGAGGGATACCAGACGTAACTTTTACAGGTGAAGACAGGCAACTTTAAACAGCCACAGTTAGGGACCTGTTACTAAAGTAGGACTGGAAAAGTTTAAGCAAGTTACCACCAATTCCAAAACACTTAAGTTCACATAAAACATTACCATGGTCAACCTTGTCGAAGGCTTTAGCAAAATCAATGTATACTGAGTCCATCTGACAACCCATTCCGGTTGAGAGGGCCACTGAGTTAACATGTACAGCTAAGTTGGTAGAAGTCGATCGGCAAGGGCGAAAACTATGTTGTGATTCAGAGAAGTTTCCCTTTCAGTTTGACAGAACTTTTTCATTGAGAATCTTCTCGAAAACCTTCGAAAATGTCGATAAAATGGATATCGGCCTATAATTACTTACATTAAATTTGTCTCCAGTCTTAAACACTGGCACAATAATTGCATTCTTCCACATTGGAGGAAAAGTATGATGCTTTAATATTTTATTAAATAATATTACCAAAGGAAAACTCAATTCTTTTGCAGAAGTTTTCACGATAGCAATCGGTATTCGGTCGTTGCCGGGGCAAACGCTATTTTTCATTCCTATTAGCGCCTTAAGAATTTCCTCCCTAGTAAATGATATATTAGACAGAACATCCATGAGACAGATAAGAGAAGACTATACAATGTCGTCTACGATATTCTGTCTGGAGGACATGGGCGCATTGAACACACTGGAAAAGTGCTCAGAAAAAAGATTACAGATGTTCTCATCATTATTACCTATACGCCCATCTAAGAATACAGGTGAAGGTAGGCGCCGACAACCTCTTTTCCTACGTAAGTAACGCCAAAGAAGTTTAGGTTCTTCCATTAAGGACTCATCGATATCATTAAGATAAGACTTAATTTGAAAACTTGCAGTCGCTTAAAGGTAGCCCGAAAATGTGAGAACTCAGCATAGTCACACTGCATTTTTGAGCGTTTCCAACGGCGAAAAGCCCTGCTCTTAGATTTTAGGGCAGCAATTAACTCACCGTCAAACCGCACGGGGTATTTTAATGGATTTACTGGAAGTATGGGAACGCAATCAGAAAGCTTTGACCACAAGTAGGAAAATCAATTAATTGTTTGAACTTAAACTCATTCACCCAGCCATTAACGGTACCTATATGATCACCATTCAAACTTCCATTTCGAGATGAAGAACGGACAATGTTAATGATAGGATCCTTCGCCCAGGACACTTCACATAAGTTAAAATCCCCCAAAATCAAGAGGGAGTCACGTTCAGAAAGATCACCCTGCAGCAACTCCAGGGAGGAATGCAGAGCACCAAGGTCACCATGTGACAGTGGTGGAGGCAGGTAAACACATGCAATGAGAAGTCTTAGGAGTGGCGTGATCCTCAAGGATAGTTCAGCCACGACAATTTCACAGATGCTCTCAAGGTCTTCTCGACGTCGAGCAGGGATGGTACCAGCAACTGCAATGAGGACCCCTCCACCTTTTTTACGTTCACGACCAAGAACACTATTTCTGTCCCGACGAAAAACGTTATAGCTGTCACTTTCACTGAGAATTTCACTATCCAGAATGTGTGGCCGTAGCCATGTTTCCGAAATGCAAATTACATCAGCGACATTCGATGCTGGGCCAGAAAATGCCATATTAAAGTCACTGAGTTTCTTAGCACCAATTGATCGAGCATTTTGGTAGTAAATACTAATATTTTCCGGGCCAGGATTTAGTTCAATATCGCCAGAAGTGCTCAAACAAAGTAATATGAGGAAGAAGACACTCGCAGGGACGCGGATTGCCCGCGACGAGACCGAGAGACCGATGGCCGAGGAACGTAACGGACTTACGCCACTGCACACCAGCATAAAGGCTGATAAGCGTAGGTTATAGGACACCATACAATTTTCAGCAACAGTTTGCCTGCCCATGACGAATTCCACACTGCACATATAAATTTTCAGTCGCCGTGCAGCAGAAAGGCATAGCTTAAACGCCAGGACACAGGCAAGTACACGGATCACTGAGAGACCGGACACTTTCCGATTCATCATCACGAAATAGTGATAAGTCACGAAGGCTATCACACGATGTTTCATTCATGTCATTCATATCATTTTACAGTTTATAGAAAAGATAGAGTGGAAAGGACCGGGGGAGGAGTTTTTATTGCAGTGAAGGATTGTTATATTAGTAGGAGGGAGTCATTTTCCGACGACCAGGTAGAAAGCATATGGTGCTCCATTCAAAATCCTAAAGCAAAAACAATCTATGTGTGCGCATATTACAGACCACCAGATACCCATGTAACCTCAATATTAGGACTCGAAAGTCAACTCAGTAAGTTAAACACTCAAAAAAACGACTGTCATATTATAATCGGTGGGGATTTCAATCTTCCGTCCATAGACTGGGACACTTACAGTTTTATCACTGGGGGGAAAGACAAAGACCTTTGTGAGTCACTCCTGTATACATTCACATCTCACTCACTACATCAATTAGTCACTGCTCCAACTAGAGGGAAAATACACTTGATCTTTTAGCGACAAATATTCCACACATGGTTGTAAACATAGGTACGGATAAGGGAATAAGCGACCACAAGATAGTTAAAGCTAATTTTTCCGTGACCATGATCAAGAAACATAATCCACAAAGAAAAATCTACTTGTTTAATAAGGCTGACTACGAAGGTATGAAACGAGAGTTGCAAAAGTCATTTACTAATTTAAAAAAAATAAGTATCAACAGTAATACTGAGGTTTTGTGGAATACTTTCCTCAACGTTACACGATCAGTAGTTAGCAAATACATACCAAGTAAATGGAAAAGAGCCAATGCAGAGCCTAGGTGGTATAACGCGGAGGTTAGAAAAACATTAAAGCACCAGAGAACATGTCACGCTAGGTTAAAAAGGGCAAAAATTAACAAATCCTCCGAAGAACTATACACAGTCACCGAAAATTACAAAATATCTAAACTCTTAGCAAAAAAAGCGTGCCGAAGGGCGTTAGCTGATTTCAAAAGTAAATTACTGGGAGAACAATTGAACGACAATCCCAAGGCATTTTGGTCGTATGTTAGGGACACTCAAGGAAATAAATCAACAGTACACACGCTTAAGAATATCAATGGGGAAAAGCTAACCAACAGTCTACAAAAAGCCAATTCGTTAAACTCATTCTTCAAAAGCATTTTCAGTACTTATACACCACATATTTTCGATCCTCAGCCTGTTCGTTCCGAAACATGTATGCCTGAAATTATTATAAATTGTCGCGGCATAGAACAGCAGCTAAAAAATATCAACCCCAACAAATCCCCCGATCCAGATCAAATACCTGCTCGCGTATATAAAACATTGGCATCAGACATAGCGCCTTACTTAGAATTAATATTTACCAAATCTTTAGTAGATCACGTAGTGCCTAAGGACTGGAGAGTAGCAAATGTCACACCTATATTCAAAAGCGGCGACAGGGAAGACCCTAGTAACTATAGGCCTATTTCTCTCACATCCATTTCCTGTAAGGTATTTGAACACATAATCGTAAGCTCCATTATGAGTCATTTAGATAGGGAGGAATTATTAATAAATAACCAACACGGATTTCGAAAGGGTAGATCTTGCGAAACCCAATTGGCCCTCTTCGTTCATGACATCTTGCTCTCGGGTGAAAATAATGTTCAAGTTGACGCGATATTCCTCGATTTTAAGAAAGCTTTCGATAAGGTACCTCACGTTAAGTTGCTCTCAAAACTAGAAGCATATGGAATAGGTGAAACAGTATTAGCTGGATTAATCAATTCTTACATGGGCGGGAACAAAGGGTTGTCATAGACGGTATCTACATCTACATCTACATCTACGTCATACCCTGCAAGCCACCCAAAGGGTGTGTGGCAGGGGGTGCTTTCGCACCAGGCATGCATGAATGATATGGTAGAACACCGACATTACATTAAAAACCCACGTACCACACATGCAAAGCGCCAATTACAAATCTAATACCCAAGAAACATTGTATCTCCAATCGTTCTAACATGCAAGGGATACAAAGACTACTACTACAGATTCAAAATATCATGCATAAATAAGAACATCATTATTTACATCATGCATAAATAAGAAAGAGGAGAATATAATGAGAAAGATTAACTGCCTGCCTATTGTCAATACTCGAACTATTCATGACGACGATCACAGCTGTTATGGTCCCGAATGGTACGCGGAAAAAATGACATTTTATACCTATCGGTTCTACAATCTAGCTCTCTAATTTTATTGGCGCGATCTAATCTGCCGTAGTACGAAGGGGTTAATAGTATGTTTTTTACGTCGTCAGTAAAATGATTTTCCTGAAATTTATTTAGGAGGTTAAGCCTATAATTTAATCTACGCTGTGATAGCGATTCCCATCCTAATTCTTCTAACAGTCCAGACACACTAGCCAACTTATCGTAGCATCGTTTCACAAACCTAGCTCCTCTTCGCTGTACGCGATCTAACTCTGATATCAAGCCCGCTTCGTATGGATCCCATACACTAACAGCATATTCCAGATGAGGCCTAACGATTGAAAAATAACAACGTTCTTTCACTTTCTCATCACATTTTCCGAGTACTCTCTTGATAAAGCCTAGCTTCCTATATGCTTGACCGCATATTTCCCTAATATGTTTTCCCCAAGATAGGTCGTGACTAATTGTGACTCCTAAGTACTTAACAGACTCGGCGTGAATAATTTCTGTATTTTTAATTCTGTATGCCCTAAATGGCCAATTTTTCTTTTTCCAAAAGCTGACTGCTACGCATGTCAAACATGTCAAACACAGTTAGCGTTACATCGGGTGTTCCTCAGGGAAGTGTAATTGGTCCACTTTTATTTCTCTTGTACATAAATGATATTAGCAACGTCGTTAAAAGTAAGCTTAGACTCTTCGCAGACGACGCGGTTGTGTATAGGGATATTAACAATTCCGAAGATAGCGACTCGTTAACAATCGACCTACTTGCTATTCATGCTTGGTGCGAAAAGTGGCAGATGGAACTAAACATAAAAAAGTGCGTAGCAGTCAGCTTTTGAAAAAAGAAAAATAGGCCATTTAGGGCTTACAGAATTAATAATACGGAAATTATTCACGCCGAGTCTGTTAAGTACTTAGGAGTCACAATTACTCACGACCTATCTCGGGGAAAACATATTAGGGAAATATGCGGTCAAGCATATAGGAAGCTAGGCTTTATCAAGAGAGTACTTGGAAAATGTGATGAGAAAGTGAAAGAACGTTGTTATTTTTCAATGGTTAGGCCTCATCTGGAATATGCTGTCAGTGTATGGGATCCATACGAAACGGGGTTGATATCAGAGTTAGATCGCGTCCAGCGAAGAGGAGCTAGGTTTGTGAAACGATGCTACGATAAGTTGGCTAGTGTGTCTGGACTGTAAGAAGAATTAGGATGGGAATCGCTATCACAGCGTAGATTGAATTATAGGTTTAACCTCCTAAATAAATTTCAGGAAAATCATTTTACTGACGACGTAAAAAATATACTATTAACCCCTTCGTACTACGGCAGATTAGATCGCGCCAATAAAATTAGAGAGCTAGATTGTAGAACCGATAGGTATAAAATGTCATTTTTTCCGCGTACCATTCGGGACCATAACAGCTGTGATCATCGTCATAAATAGTTCGAGTATTGACATAGGCAGGCAGTAAATCTTTCTCATTATATATTCTGCTCTCTTATTTAGGCATGATGTAACTATTGGTGTTCTTATTTATGCATGATATTTTGAATCTGTAGTAGTAGTCTTTGTATCCCTTGCATGTTGGAACGATTGAAGATTGAATGTTTCTTGGGTATTAGATTTTTAATTGGCGCTTTGCATGTGTGGTGCGCGGGTTTTAGTGTAATGTCGGTGTTCTACCCTATCATTCATGCATGCCTGGTGCGAAAGCACCCCCTGCCACACACCCTTTGGGTGGCTTGCAGGGCATGACGTAGACGTAGATGTATCATTCTCTCGCCTGCTCTCGAAGGGTACGGACGTGTTCTCGGAGCGCTACCTATTTGTAATCCGGTTCCCGGCTGCCTAACTGCTCGCTGTGCACCTGCTGCTCAGTGCCTTGAAGCTGCAACCTTAGTGTAGTGATATGTATATTAGCCGTAGTCCATTATGTTTTTCCTAGCTGTATATTCCAAGTTACTCACTTATCGTATCGTTATTCACTTATTCGGTCGTTATATAGTAGGTCCTCTATTAGTGTTAGTTAAGAGTGAGTTGTGTGTGTGAGTGAATCTCTTCACTGGCGTGATATCCCGGTTCGTGCGCCGAGTGTGCCTGTCGAGAATGCTTGCTGGTAGTGAGAAGTACAAGCCAAATTATTATCACATCTTCATTTTGTAGTTTGTTATTTCTGTTGTTTATCCTCACGTATATTTTCATACTATTGTACGTAAATTGTTATTGCATATCGTTAGTTTATGATTCTGGTGTTCGGGTAGTAAGAGAATCTTATAAGAATAGAACTTAATATTAACCTAACTCTTACTGAGAGACTAAGTACATATATTTTATTACAGAGTCTATTATATTCTTTTTATCATCGTTATTGAAAACTCTTTGTTTACATTAGTTGTGAAGTTCTTTAAACTTTAGTAGTTTAGAACTGTTGTTGTGAACTTTTAGTTTTACGTCTAGTCTACTGATACTGAATAATTAACTAAATTTCTTTTCTTGTTGATAGATAGTTTTTTTTTCTAGTCGTTAAATAGTTTACTCTCCATCTCCCTCTTTTATATAGCATATATAACGTTATTAAAAAACTTTTACCTAAGACCGTTTATAAAACCATCGACTGATATTCTAATTTATACATATAGCCAGTTAAAGCCTCTTTAATTACTAGTTGTGCACTTATTTAATTTAATATCACTTAGCTAGGTTGAACACAAAAACACAGATCTTTCTCGCGTGCTTCATCAGTGCTTCAACCCCTCATAGCTCACTTGCCTTACATCACCTGTCCTTCCTCCCCTATCTTTAGCGTCCTAGAAGGGAAAGTCAGTTACCTCCTGCTGTCAGCTCCCTAGCCATTCCCTGCAGGAAATTATCTGCCAGGCCTTCAGCGTTAAAAAAAAAAGTTTTGAGATTAGAATGGCTTCCTTTAGGTCTACTTTTAACCTCCTCAGGAGCTCACGTGAGTGCTTGTTAGTGTGTTAACGGGTTGTGTTGTGTTAGTGTGTTAACGGGTGCTTGTTTAGCATAGATGGTAGGCAAGAGAGTAGGTCAGTTAGTGGGGGCGAAATCAGTGCTTTTCCGGAAAGTCAGATAATAAAGGGTACACAAAGCTTAGTGCCTAGGAAAAGCTTAATAGATAACAATAAATTAGAAATATTTAGGGAAGAGAGTAGGACAAATAGTGGGCCATTAAATAACATGCAACTCACCAGGATAGCAAAGAATAACAAGTTGATCAGACGAAACAGTATAGGTTTATCGGGACGGAAGGAAGCACAGAAAAAGGAAAAACGTACAAATCAAAACAACACCCATGAATTTCCAAACTGTAACTTTCCCAATAATTTAGAAAACACGAACCCCACAAATACAATAGGCAGACATATTAAAATAGAGGAATTTTCAGTAGTAGTAGTTAATTGTCGTAGTTTAAGAAGCAAGATACCGGAATTTCATCACCTTATAGAGAGTACTAATTCTGACATAATTATAGGAACCGAAAGTTGGTTAACAAGCGATATTGCTGATAGTAAAGTTTTTCCAGTAAATTTTAGGGTATACAGGAGAGATAGAGAGAGTCGACTGGGAGGGGGGGTATTTATCGCAGTTAAGAACACAATAGTCAGCAAAATAGAAGTGATTCCCGATAATATAATAGAAAGTGTATGGTGCTCCATTCAATGTGCTAATTTGACAGTAATATATGTTTGTGCCTACTATTGACCACCCCATTCCGATGTACACTCAGTATTAGAACTCGAGAAACAGATCAGGTCCATTAATTCCCATAGTAACGAACGACAGATAATTGTAGGTGGAGATTTCAATACACCATCGGTAGATTGGACAACGAGCAGTCATAAGTCAGGAGGTAGGGACAAAAAATCTGCGAGTCATTGCTTAACCTGTTCGCATCACATGCACTACATCAAATAGTAAATTTGCCTAATAGGGGGGAGAATGTTCTCGATTTACTTGCCACAAACATCCCTGAAAAAGTTATTAAAGTTGAAAATGTCGATGGCACCAAGGTAGTATACGTAAAATTTTCCCTCAATGCTCAAAAAAATTTTAAATTAAAAAGAAAGGTTTACCTTTTTAGTAAAGCAGATTTTTACGGATTTAGGCGTGACTTAAAGACATCTTTTGAAAAATTCGTGAACATTAGCAAAAATAGTGATACAGACAATACATGGAAAGAGTTCCTCCAAATTACACGGTCACTTGTCAACAGATATATACCTCATAAGTGTAAGAGCGAGAATAGGGATCCAAGGTGGTACAACGCGGAGGATAGTAAATGTTTAAAACGCCAACGAGATAGCCAAGCGAAACTAAGAAAAATGAAGAGAAATGTAGCTAATAGCGACCTAAAAAATACTATCGAGCATTATCAAATTTGTAAAGCAGCCGCAAAATCTGCCCTTAGAAAATCGTTCAGCGAATTCAAGAGAAAAGTACTTGGAGAACAACTAGAGGGAAATCCGAATGCATTTTGGTCATATGTTAGGGAAGTACAGGGAACTAAAAAGTCAATGGTTAATTCCTTGAAAAACGATAGAGGCAAAATAGCAACTTCCAGTTTAGATAAGGCAAATTTTCTGAATTACTTTTTTCAGAGTGTTTTTAATCAATCTATGCATAGTTTCCGCGAAACCATACCAGACCGATTTCAACAACCAATGCCCCCAATCGATATATCTTGTAGCGGAATCGTATCCTTACTAAGTAACATTAGCCCGAACAAGTCCTCAGGTCCTGATGAAATTCCAGCTCGTGTTTATAAAGAATTAGCTCTCGAAATGGCTCCGTATCTTAAAATAATATTTAACAAATCCCTCGAAGAACACGCGGTTCCCAAAGACTGGAAGATAGCAAACGTGACCCCAATTTATAAAAGCGGAGATAGGGAAAAGCATTGTAATTATATATATCATTAACGTCACTATCATGTTAAATTATAGAGCATATAATAGTTACATCAATAATGGGACACCTCGACAGCCAGGATTTATTAATAACAAACCAGCATGGGTTCAGAAAAGGACGGTCTTGCGAAACTCAATTAGGTCTTTTTGTTCACGATATTTTAGTTTCCGGAGAAGGTAACGTACAGGTAGATTCAGCGTTTCTTGAATTTACAAAAGAATTTGACAAGGTTCCCCACTGTAAGTTACTCGCGAAGTTAGCATAATACGGGATAGACAGTAATATAGTAGGCTGGATAGGAGATTTCTTACATGAACGCGTTCAAAGGGTGGTATTAGATGGTGTCAGCTCCGGCGAAGTAAAAGTTACATCAGGTGTTCCCCAGGGAAGCGTGATAGGCCCAATTTTATTTCTTCTGTACGTAAATGAGTTGAATGCAGTAGTAAAAAATAGCAAGTTCCGTCTTTTTGCCGATGATGCAGTTGTGTATAAGGAAATTAGTAATGAAGAGGACATCCAGTTTTTAGCTAAGGATTTAGATGCGATTGATGATTGGTGTGATAGATGGCAACTAGAATTAAATTTGAAGAAATGCGCGATTATGAATTTTTGGAAAAAGAATGGCTTTCCATGGAATAATTATTGCATCAAAGAAAACAAAATATGTAACGTAGATTCAATAAATACTTGGGCGTCACCATCACTGAAGACATGTCATGGGGGAAACACATCAGGAAAATAACTAGTGTAGCAAACCGTCGATTAGGATTCGTAAAAAGGGTTCTAGGCAAATGCGACGAGAGAGTACGAGAAAGAAGCTATTTTACACTTGTCAGGCCTCATTTAGAATATGCCGCTAGTATATGGGATTCGTACGAGGAAGGTATGATAAAAGAATTAGAGCGCGTGCTAAGGAGATCTGCTAGGTTTGTTAAAGGCCGTTATGATAATTGTATAAGTATTACGAGCTTAATAGAAGAACTAGGATGGGAATTACTATCAAAACTCAGGTTAAAATTTAGGTTAAACCTTTTAAGTAAATTAGAAACAGAGTTGTTCACAGATGACGTTAGATATATATTGATAACCCCTGCGTATTATGCTAGGTTTGATCATATTAACAAGATTAGAGAGATAGATTGTCGTACCAATAGATTTAAAATGTCATTTTTCCCTCGTACTATAAGAGAGAACAATAGGCAGCGTAGCAAAGGGATAGGTAGGTGAAATATAGTTAGAGTAGTCTGCAGTGCATGAAACAAGTAATAACAAGCAATAATCCCTTTCTTATTATGAAGATACTAACCATCTAGCAGCATGTGACCCTATTATCTAGCATATCTCCCTTAAATATCCTACTTGCATGTCAATGGTTAATGCTTGGTGATCTTCACCCCCTGCCACACACCCTCGTGGTGGCTCGCAGGGTATCACGTAGATGTAGATGTTCACGTTAGCTCAGATACTTGAACTTACACACCCAACGTGTCCACGTAACCGGGGCCGTGGTCAATCGCGCAGGGCTCCCTCCGTGCCAGCAAGCTCGGACTCGTCACAGTTGGTCTCACACGGGAGCACAGTCTCACACACAACCTCACTGTAATGGACGCTGACTGACGAATGAGATGTAAAACGAAATGTACTCACTCGAGAAGAAAGAACTCACTATCCGGTGTCTACATCTACATACTATACCGCGAGCCGCCGCATGATGATGCGGCATGGGGTGTTAGGTCACCAGCCGTGTAAAGATTTAAGTTTTTTGGAGATGAAATGGTGAATGTATCATAGGAGTGTATATAGTGGAGCTCAATTTTTATTGCGATCGCTTATTGTTCGCGGTAAGAACGAGTTATCTGTTCGGCTGTGTATCTCTCTTATTTTATCACTTCTGTCAGTCCTAGAGATGTAGTGAGGAGTCATGATAATATTATCTATGTCGCTCTGAAAAATATCAGTTCTGAATTTATCAAGCAGCCTTAGCCTAGCGTGCAGTCTCCGAGTCTCTAGGGGCTCCCACCTTAATCCCTCTAAAAGTTGTGAGACACTATATGTACGCTCGTATCAGTTTTCAACGAAGCGCGCTGCTTTCCTTTGTATTTTATTAATTTTTTTTGTTAAATATATTTGATCTGGGTCCCAAATGCTCGCGGCGTATTCGAGGTGTGGCCTAACCAGAGCGAAGCAGCGTCTCTCTTTTACTTTTTCATCCGAGGACCTTCCTATTATACGTTTTACAAAACCTAGTTTCTTTAATGCTGCGCCACATATGTTTTGTATGAGTAATCCCCACGGTATATGTATCACCACGACGAGGTCCTTTCCAAATAACCAATCAATGAAAAATGTTCACTTAGTCGGAATTCAAACCCGAGATCTCAGGATGAGAAGTCAGTCAGTAATTTACCCGACACACCATTCATTGCCATTCTCTGCCGTATAAAAGAGGAAGAGGAAAAATGTCTCAGAATGCTCACGATTTTTCAAGGGAAAAATTGACCGATAGAAGCGTGTGTATTTCGTCCGTGCGGTGGCCAACAAGTGAGCGAAAGAGACAACAATCCCGGGTTGTGAAAAGATTTTAGGCAAGAGGAGGTCTCTTGGGATGGCGTTAATTTGCACCCGTTAAGTGTTTGTGTGTTTGTCTTCGCGTTCCCCGGATGGGGGGATGGAGGGTTGGGGGATGCCATTGAGAAGGAGTGAGGAGGGAGGGAGGGTGAAGGTGAAATCGATTGGAGTGGGGGAGGGGAACGAAGGAATGGGGGGTGGGGTGTGGAGGTCGCCCGCCAGACATTGAGATGACTCGAGCAGTCGTTCCTCGTTCGTTTAGAAACTTGGCCAACAGAGTTAACGGAATCGATGACAGCTCTTTCGCAAAAAAAGTGATCGAGCCCGAAGAATGAGGGTTTGGAAAACACGGCCAGTCCAAAGAGTGCTCCACCTAATGTT
Source organism: Ceriagrion tenellum (assembly GCA_963169105.1). Lineage (NCBI taxonomy): Eukaryota > Metazoa > Arthropoda > Insecta > Odonata > Coenagrionidae > Ceriagrion > Ceriagrion tenellum. The sequence goes on along the minus strand of OY720641.1, from coordinate 138,896,320 downwards.
AGGCACCTGAAAAAACATTGAGAACAACAAGCAAACCTCCACACCCTCACGAATATCTTACGTCTCGACTACTTATGGCCAGGGTGAATGAATCTGAGAAACACTCTCGTTCCTTACTTGAGTACGTGAAGACTATATCTCGCGTCAAAGGAGCAGTAATGGTGTCGGATACTTCCATCGAATACGCTAAAGGGGAATTTAGGCAGAATTAATATTGCTCTTGGGAACTGAATATATGGTTCAGTTTTGTAAGATATTTGTAAGCCATCCATGAGAACTGTCAAAAAATAATGCATGCGAAACTCATGAGACGGCCATCGAGATGTAATTTGCATGTTCTAAGCACATATTAAAACGCTAATAAATCAAGAGCTTGCGACTTAAAAATGGGTTGAGAAATGAGAAGATTTCTCAGGTGTTGAGAAAAGATTCGTTCTCTGAGGAAAGATTTGAATAAAGGAGGAGTAATCACAGATAAGGGAACGTTGCAGAATCCAATATCGACCAGATAACTCATAACTTCGATGCAAATTTCGATGCAAAGCAAAACTGCGAATGAATTTCGTTGCCAGTGGCAATAAAATAGAATATCACACACGTAGGAGTCATTATAAATATCTCAGAATTTGAATAGTCTTTTGTAAGGTCACTCTCATCTAAATCTTCTCAAGCGGCACATAAGTACCTGAAGAATTGAAGAAACAGGTTGAGACTTTAACAGAACTTTGGGGACAAACTGTTATAAAATAATAAAATAATATAAAATAAAACTGTTAAAAAATGTAAATATCCATGATGCCATTATTGTCCGGAGAAACAAAGGCAAGTCACTTAGTTACTGCCGCTAAACCAGGAAAACTGACTGTCATTTAATAACCTTCTTTCCCATGTATATTAGTGTTAGGAAGTAGCACACCTTTATCCCTTCGTGAATTATTCTTTTGTGTAAAAATAAACCCCAAAAAATTGGCGTAAGTGACAAGATTTGGTCTCATGAAATTTCTCGATAGCTCTTGGACCTAATTAGCTCAATAGCATGCGTCGAAAGTGCACTGGAAAGCAGTGGCGAGTCAATATGCGAGGCAGAGTGCTTCGTCATCATTTTCTTAGGCATAATTATGTTTGCACCCTCGTCAGCTAAGAAGAAAATTTATGAAAATACTCTTTATAAATAACCAAACTGGCACATTGCGTTCTCAATTCACTTCTAATGCTGGTCCCCATCCGCCGCATTTCATCAGGAAATTTAAAAGTGTAAACAACCCATTTTACTAAATGCCAGTTTATGATGCGACTTATCGTGGGGGTTTGTTATGCAATTTCCTCACGGACTCGGTTCTCCCGACAGTAACACACGCCTCTCTCCCAATGGAGTCGATTTCATTTGGGGCAATGTTAAGGACCGCGCGTGAGACCCCCCATTCTGGCTAACTAGCTTGTAAGTTCTTGATAGTGTTGAGGAGTTCGCTGGCCTGCGCGGACCTTCTCAAATTTCGCCTAGTCCGCATCGGTCCCATTCCGGGAGGGACTCCAACACCTTCGCGGGAGCCTTGTGTTAGAAGTAGGGATGATATGATTCCGCTTTTTTTCGATTCCGATTCTCGATTCCGATTCTCGATTCCGATTCCATCGATTCTTATTCCTAATAACAGGTGGGATATTGATATACCAGTAGCGTACGACTATAACTTAAATTCAAGTATTGGCTGAAATAAAATAACAAAGAAAATTAAGTTGCTCAACAAATATATTTATTAACAAATAGCAAATATATCCTCAGCTTATTGAGGTAGATAAAAAGTACGAATTGATAGCCTACACCAAAAATAACTGAGACAAACATGATGTGATAATTGATATTTGATTTGAATATTTATTCATCTGGAATCGATGGAATTGGAATCGACTTTAGGTGATCGGTTCTCGATACCGATTCTAATACTGAGAATCGGTGGAATCGAAAATCGACTTTTGGATTCGACTCATCCTAGTTAGAAGTGCTGCTGTGTTGCTACTGCTGATAGCAAGAAAGTCCCACAGCGTTCATGGGAGGCTTGAAGGTCTGGTGGTGTGCAACCGGTACAGAACTCTGGGGCACACCGTTGCCCTCGACCCTCCTCCAGAAGTATACGTGGCGTTCTGACACACTTCGGATGCGAAAGAAAGCAAATAATATTAATTATTCCATAGAATGCCATGGGACCCAATTGAACGGAAAATCTATATAATACGACTCCTTCCCTGTAACGATGGGTTCAATTACTCGAATTAAAAATAGGAGAGTGAAATTAGAGATCACTTCGACAATTCAATTTCCCATGTAGACATGTACTACTTGAGGTCACTATGGGACCAGCGGCAAAGCACCCTTTAACTAAAAACGCATAATTACATTCTTTCTAACTGGGCATTAAAATAAGAATGGTCGTTTTCCCATCTCGTGCACCTACTTAAATTAACTTTATAATTATATCTAAGGAATCTTCAGTCCTTTCAGATAGGCATGTATTTCCTTATCGATGCAGCCCGTTTTCCACCATTTTTCCCCGCGATGAACAGCCAGCCTTGCTTGTGACCATTGCGAAATGGCTGAGTAACTCTCAGAAGGGTAAAGTAATCCCAAATATAATCTTGAAAATCTCAAGAACGACGACGAAACCGTGATTCACAAACATGTAACTTGTCATTATTATTACGAAATTCTAGAAATCGGCCAGCACCGATGGTGTACTGTACGGAGAAAATAATTAAGTTATATGGTGGAAGCACGGTCATAAACTTCAGGGTCACAAAAACTTCAAGGCAGTCGCCTCACTTGGCGGTGTTAAAATGATAGCTGCTGTCCATGAAAAATACTTTTTTGCCTTTATCACATCGGGACCAAAATTGGAAAAACCTATACGTAATGCACATGCTGATGAAACAGTGGTATGATAGCGCGTCGATTTTGGAGGTTATATTGCAATAAATACGAGAGGACAACTCAGAACGTACGTAAAATGCACTGGTCTGGTATCCACTATTTGATATTAATTACAGTATCAAAATCATTTCGAATCAGAAATAACAATGGAGTGAATTCCAGACCGATTTCAGTCGTCTTAATATTATCTACATCAAATTTCGAAAAAGATCCATAAGGAAAGTGTACAGTGGCAGACAGATACAGGCAGACCATCAGAAATCATGCCGATACAGTTCCATCCCACTTCTTTGAATAGTTTTCCTACTTTTAAGAAATATAATTGCGGGATTCTATAACTTAAGCTCCGGGAACTTCTTAGGATTGATGTCCACGCCCAAAAAAGAGACACGGTTTCTAGCTGTTAAAGGTTATTCGGGTTTTTCACCGGGTTAAACTCCTTATCTTGGCCGATGTGTCGATGAAAGATTCGTACATCGTCATCAAGCATTGCGGCACGACGCATTTCTCTTATTTGATTCGTGACATTAACCTGACATGCCCTGATGACGATGGAAATGTCGGCCAAGATGGAGAGTTTGATCCGGTAGAAAACCCGAGTAACCTTCAAAATCATTATACGCCGGAAAAGCCTTAGATCTTTCTTCACAGCTTCTGCTGGCTCTGTCGAGCTAATAGTTTGCGCAAAGAGTTTTTTATTCATTTGACATTGAGTTGGGGGGCTGGCAAGAAAAACTTGAATTTGGACTGCCCCAATCACCCTAGAGGTACATTTCTTACAGGACCCCTCCTAAATGTGTGCAAATCGCTAAGAAAATGAATGGCGCAAAATAACATTGCAATTGGATTAGGAAAATACGTGCCGCAATGCCGCTCGCATATCTCCTCAAGTTTTGAAATTCCACCACGATCGGTTAAATATCCGGTCATTACGAATCTCGGTATTTCTTCTTGCTTTTTTATTTTTGCCAACGACTCATGAGACATTTCACGTATTTCATTTCGATTATTCATAATTTCTTCCCGGTAGTGCCCGAGAGTTGAGTCGCAGCGGCGCCATCTCACGAAAGCACGTGAAACTTACAATCCTCGACCACTTTTCACGTTTAGCGTACCAATATATGGATAGAAAATGAAACAAATTTTTGCTGGATGTTGAGAATTATCCACATTATACTATACTATGACACTTCCACAATTTGGACCAAAACACTCAACACTTGTGATATAATCGTCGGTTTAGGTTAAACCAGAGTTACATCATTTGACTTCACGCTTCATAATTAGTACTTCAAGTGTGAATTACTCTCGGAAATCAAAACAGTCAAGTAAAGGTCCACTAATATTTTTATTATTTACGGCCCGGGTTTCGTCACGTAATGACATCTTCAGGTACAAATATTATTCCACATGTGTATATATACGAAATCAGGTGCAGAGGAAGGAGGGGAAGGGGGGGAGAAGGAAAAACCGTTGGAGTATGGTGTAATGGGTAAGGGGCAGGTAGGGAGGGGTCGAGGAGGGGGGGGAAGGCTTGGGCTGATTGGAGAAAATACCGGGCGGCGGGAAGGGGGTGGGGGAGGAGTGGGAGGGGAAAAATAGGAGGAACAAACATACATTTTTCTAAGAAATTTAAAAAATACAATGTATACACAGGTCGACGGTGATTAGCAAGTCCAGGCTATTGATGAGAGTACAGTTCAAATGGAGTGGATGGCTCTTTGTTGATGCTCAATGATGGTTTAATTACTGTGAAAACCTTGAAGAGGTAAAATATTTACACAATATAATATATAATAATAACAAAATAATATATAAAAATACAATGTATTCACAAGTCACTGAGATTAGCAGTCCGGGCTATTGAGGAGGGTGAGTTCCAATTGGAGGGGAAAGCACTTGGGAACTCTGTTTATGGCTACTGATGATCACTTACATGGAAAACCGTTGAGACTGGGAAGACCGTTAAGGGGGGGTTGGAGTGAGAAGCACTGAGGAAATAGTTCATTTAGTGGGATAAAGAAGGGGAAGGGGGAGTGGGAAATAAACAATTGCTCATTCGCCAGGGGCACGTTGTTCTTGGAGTGCTGGATGATCTCCAGCGATTCCAAGGCGACGAGTCTCCTCCAATTTCCTTCTGAGTGAAGGATCACCGGTATGAAGTCACTCCTATGTTTTTGGTCCAGCAGGTGCTTGACAAAATTGCCGATATGGAGAGGTTCCACAAAGTGAAGCCTGAATTTATTAGTTGCATTAGTGAACTACTCTGATAAAAAGTGGCAACAGTCAACTGACTAAATACTATTTCTCGGCGAATATCACCATTAAGAAGAAGACAACATACGGATCTTTGAAATTTTATTCGTTAAATTGCTCCGGTAACCCCCCTTATATTATTCCTAAACATGAGAGTGCCCAGTTTGAGAGATAAATATACCTCCCTTTCTGAATGGATTGCATTTGACTGTTTGAGGGCTGGAGAGGAATTGTTCAGTAAACGATGAACTTCCGATACAAATACAATACACTAAATCGTATCCAAGCTCACGGGCCCCGCCTATTCACATATGACCACCATGATTCCTCTCTACATACACCTCTGGCAGCGCAAACGTGATGAAAGTTCAGCACTCAATATATTTTAGAGCAAGAATAAATATCGCTCATGAATGACAGGGGGAGTCCAGTCTTGTAACAAATACTGTCGATATAAAAAACCAAATCGCATAAAATGACGATGTATTCGTTGGCACTATGGCATAATTAACTGCTAAGATTCTAGACGCACTTTTTTATAAAATGCGAAAAGTAAGTTTAAATTGACGCCCTTGTTCTAAAATAGGAATGGAAAAACGTAATTTTTTTAGGGTATGTAAAACCCAAAAGAAAACTTTATGGTCATTCCTTCACTTGGAGGCACTGCTAGGAAAAAATATATATAAAGATTTATTTGTATGAAGAACTCAATTGCAAAGGGAAAAAGAAAATCAGATGCTTAAAAAATTAATAAATTTATGATTGGGAGAAAATTTATTGGTTAAATATGCAAAACGCTGACTAAATTTGATATTAGGTTACCGCATTTCTTTTACAGTATACACTGCTGACTAAAATTATGTAGTTGCTAAAACGAAGTTGGAACCAGGAAAGGATTTAGCGTGATGGAAAATGCTTTCTTCATTCATTAGTAAAGAAATGGTCGATGAGTAGCCAACTATTACAGTCGCCCGTAGGAAAACCGAACATTTTCTTGGTGTTTCTATTATGCCATTTGGCTTTAAAGAATCCGAAATCATGTCCGAGCCTTGGATTCTGGGGTAATGTGACCTTATTTAGATAATTGATACACGCGCCTGGGATGTGTCAGCTGCAAACACAAGGATACGGAATGCGACATGCGTTTTACTAGAATGGCAGCTGAAAAGGGACTTCTTGTTTTGCCCATTCGCCACATTCATGAAATCATTGTTACGCACTCTTCGACGTAGAATACAGATTTGGATGTTTCTCTTCTCTAATGATTTTAGAACGCATGGCGTAAAATCAACGAGGAAATTGTTATGCCACCTTGGCTTTCGGGAGAAGAGCTACCCATCGCTAAGCGTATATTCTCTCCTATGACCTGTAGCCATTGAAACGGATATAAATCACATTTTATAAGGCCATCAAAAATTCCTTGTTCCAATGCTGTTGGCTTCTCCTTCACGTTAATTTATCACGAGTTTCTGATGCATAAACCTGCGCAATTTTGATATTTAATTTAACCTGAAAATATTATCGTTTCGTGAGATGTTATCCGAGTCTTCAGAAAAAGAAACTACAATTCTTGACTTGTTTCCACTGATAATGTACCTACAGGGAGACTTGTTAAACGGTGTCAACAGCCCTTTGAGCTCCAGGACAAAACTTGCCGTTTAGTAATACTCAATTTAATACAGCAATTTAAATAAGCCATTTCATAATAAATTTTTCGAAACAGTTTACGGTATCTTACTCCACAAGCTGCACAGCTATGGCGTTTCGATGGTGTTTTTCAATTGAGACAAAAAACATGTGGTTAAAGCTATGGAACAATGTCGCACCAATTATTCCGACGATTGGCTCTGGAAATTACTTTATTTCCTAATAAGTATGGATCGCATCCTTTAATGCGAACTTGAAGTCTGAATTTTCAGTAAGTTTAGATGTTTTTCCAAAATAATATTAATTTAACAATTCTGTCAGAGTGAATATGCTGGGAACAGGCAGTGATTAATTTCTTTAAATCGACTGAAAGTTGCCAATATTATGGCAAAAAAGAGAGAGGTTGATTGAGGAGTCTATTTCATTAGTAGCAACTATTTCTATTGTAATGAAAGCAGTGTCTAGTTAGCAATGGAAACCTTTTCCATGCCAAAATTTCTTTGAGAATTAAACTTAAAATTGTCAGCATTTTACATTCTGTAAGTTTAATGAGTAGAATGGCTAGATAATTCACTAGATAAGACTAGATGCGAATTTCGGAAGAGATCATCGAGGGCTCGAACGTTCCAGTTAAGAGGACGTGCTCGCCACGACTTGGATGTGGCATATATTCGCTCATTCTCGGGGCAGTATCTCGAGAATCAAGGAGAACGAATAGAAAATATTTGAGACTAGAAGCATCTTATGTACAGCAAGTCGGTTTTAAAAATAAAAAAAGCAAATATAATTGTTAATAGGAGCTCCATAATCGCCGGGAATGACCGGAAAACAACCAAAAATGACGGAATGCCAAAACATTTAGGTGAGATGTGGTATGCCTTCCCCTCGTCCAGTAACAATGATATTATAAGCACCTATATTTTAATCAAATAGAACAAATTCTAGAAATTTTACAAAAAGAATAAGTGTAAAAATGTTGACTCATAAATAAGGAACACCCAAATGCCACATGGATCGAATCAAACTAGATTTTGCTAAGCGTATAATAGGAAGGTCCTCGGACGAAAAAGTAAAAGAGAGATGCTACATTTCTCTGATTAGGCCAAACCTTGCATACGCCCTGAGCACTTGTGACCCTTGTCACAAAGATTAAACGAAAGCAATTGTTCAAACACAAATAAAAGCTGCACGATTCGTTGAAAACTGCTACGAGCGAACACATAGTGTTTTACAACCTTTAGAGGGATTAAGGTGGGAACCCCTAAAGTGGAAGACTCGTTGGCTACACGCTAGGTTTAGGTTGCTTGAGAAATTCAGAACAGGTGTGCTTCAGAGCCAAGAATATTATCATGACGCCTCACAACATCTCTATGTCTGACAGATGCGATACAATTTGAGAGATGCATTGCCGAACAGATATGTAAACTCATTTTTTCCGTGTGCAATAAGTGGCCACAATAGAAACTGAGCTCCACTAAATACACTCCTATAATACACGTAACAATTTCATCTCCCAAAAGCTTACGTCTTTACACGGCTGGTGACCCACCACCCCCTCCCATACGTCCGTGCGGCGGCTAGCAGGGTAGTATGTAGAAGAGTTATTTTGAGCGCCAAGAATCTGTATGGGAGTCAACGTTAAATGGGAAAGACAGCAGTGCTGAGGATCTTTTGATGGTGTGTGTATGGTGATAATAGTATCATGTTTGCCTCTGTATTCGAATATAAAACCTTTCACCATCTCAGTTCTAAGATGGAAACCGTAAAATGGTTATAACACTCACTGGATTCCTTATCGTTCTATGTTCTGTTCTCCAGCCATCTCCTTACTAGTATTTCCGTCCCCGTGTCCCACTCTCACTTTCAGCCCTTCCTCTGACGAAACCAACCCAACCCCGTTTCTCCCCCAATCTCTTCTCCGTTCGATGCAAAGGTCACCGCTCCACATCCAGCCCACGACCTTCTTCTTGCTCCTGGTGCTTCATTTCTGCGGTTCACGACCCCATGGATTGTGCCGCTGGAATACGTATCCCCAAGCTATTCTGCCACGTTGCATGCACAGCTAATGACGTCTGTATAAATACATTCGGGCTACTCTCGCGAGATGCCAATAGTTTAACCTTGAACATAATAATTGTGTATCCAAGAAATTTTCACTGTAAGAATCTGTATTCTATTAGTGAAAAAATGACTCTCTGATCTGGGATTGATTGACCTTCATCTTCCGATAATAAGTAAAAAAATTACTGAAACATCACGAGTTAACCTGTATTATTTCTTGAAGCATCTATTGCCCGGCACATTAAGTAATTCCATCGGTTTCTTTCCACAGATTAGAGGGGCCCTCCAGGAACACGAACCAAACAACTCCGTATCTAGGTACTAAATATTTTTGTGTCAATCTTCGTCAAATACAAACCTGAATTAAAAGTTGAGCCGCAAGAGCAAGAGATAAACAAACAATGTCATTAATATCACTTCTTAACTTCAAGTTGCCTCATTGTGGAATGTAGACGTGATATTAGATTCCTTCCCGCAATCATATCCGCAAGAAGAAAGATCACTCACATTTCAAAATTGGGTTTCAATGTTTTGAAGCAATGATGAAAGCAAAAAAAAACATTTATCCTACAAATTTCAAAGCTGTTAATTTTTGGAATTGTGTGGTAATACGCGCGTCGTAATTAATATGCCTTATAAACATTTATCACTCTCTGATGGAATATTTTTCCCTCGCGAGGCCTTGACGTAGCAACGACGTCTTCTCAGTTCGGGGTCCTTTGGAGCCACGCATAAAGGTTCCTCGGATGCAATTTCACGAAACAGATTTACTATTTAGCATACAACCGTATACATATGCTTATCTCTGGCTAATTTTAGCTCACACGGCTACGTTAAAGTACAAATGCCGGCAACCCCTAATGAATTCCCAGGGTAAGTAATAACGGTATCATATACATCCACGTCATCAACAATGCGTCAGCTGAGAAATACGATTTTGTAGCAGAATTCAGATAGAGATGTCAAACAACAGTCGAAGAAAAATTATTCGCTTCACGCGGGGAAGACTCATCGACTGACCTATTCTCTCACCTTCCAAAATTATAATTTTTACGGAAACGTTGTAGGTGTGATACCGCCTTTTCTGCTCCATATCTCAACATTTATCATCTCAACTGTTTAAGTCTGATTAATTTATAATAAACACCAAGCTTATACCTCGAACCTAATATACAATATGATGCATGATGCAATGCTGAGGTGGCGTTGGTGGGATTTAAAATTCCCTGTATAAACAGGAAACTGAATTGGAGAAGATTAAATTTAAATGAAAGCTATATTAGCATTGAAGATAATCGAGGAGGTGCGCCATCAATTAGAACATTTAAAAAATTAAAGACTTTCGTTTCCGTTGTAATTTGCATTCCACTCCGTATACAGCCAGAATTATTTTTCCCGAAAAATATGACGGTCGAACACTAATGTTTTCAAATTTAATTATCGAACACGATTATTGTTTCACTACTTCAGAGATTAGGGATGTTTTGAATGATTTTGATTCCGGAAAGGGAAGGGCAAGGTACTCTTGCAACATTTTAGTGCGTTTATCTAGAAGTTCGGTGCTCCATGTCATCCAATTTTGGAACTAATGTGCACCATTTTCTTACCTTTTTGTGGCAAACACTTAATTTTATAGCATATTGAGCAATCACAGCACATTTTGTGAGGTATCATTAAACTGAACTTAAATTCAAATACAGCCATTCGATTTAAATTCGAATTGATGCTCAGTTTCACGCTTAAATTATTAACATTTTATTCCTCCCGCATGCCATTTATATTTGCCACACAAGTTTCATGAAGTCTGCGATATAAACTCGATTTCAAATCAATTTTATTAATGTGTGGTCTCATTAACACTGCCATTTCTTCATTTATCATGTTAAAACCCACCACGTCACGTCCCGTAGGTTCACTTTATATATACATATTCATAGACTTGACTTTTGATCTCCTGTACACTTAAAAAATTATTCATCAAATTCTACGCTCAGGCATATGTATTTATGTTATATATGACATCTTGACATGTAACTTGAGACACATGTAACTTGAGACACATGTAACATAGGTTATTTTTTGACATTTAACTACCATTATTTAGCAAACTCTTAAGTATTTATACAAGATAATCAGCCTTCACTAAGATTCAAACACAGCCTTCGCGCCATCATATAAAATTTAAAATACCAATGTAAGCCACTCTTTCAACTCCACGTACCACTTGTCAAAGACCATTGATATTCTTCTTGCCACATTTTTTACAACACACTGTGATATATTCAGGGAATTTCCACTGATTTCCCCAGGCGCAGACGGAGATACTCATATCAAGGAACATTCCTTGACAATGTCAGTAAGTAGAGTAAATGAAAAGATAATAACTCTTCTCGCCGGCAGAATTAATTGAGTGAAGCGGGTGTAGCTACGTGCATAAGAAGACAAAAAAATCATTGCCAAGGACAAATTCCTAGTGATGATTCAGTAGTCTCCCCCTGCTACAAATGTTGATGGTCAAATCCATGTAGAAAAAACCATTTGATACACGATATCACAATGAAATAAAAATATGTATCTTGAAATATCAAAATGTACTTAGTAAAACATGCTGAAATATAAGAATCTTTGTTCTATCATAGCAAAGTTCCTAATTTAACAGTATTCCACATAGCCACCAATTTAACTGCAATGCACGTAAACTCCACATCTTAGACGACAGAAGTAGAAACAATGTAGCAATAGCAGTAATCAGTCATCCGCAACAATTGCTACGTATTTGTAACATTTAAAACGCAATGTCTGTCACAATACAATATTTCAAGAGATAAATTATTGCTGAAAAATTTTGTCTTAAAATATCGCCACGAACTCACACGCAATCCATCACAGCCCATAAGTAAAATTTTTTATCACTGGTATATCACAAAAAAATACTGCAACTTGAACAGACAATTAATCTACGTTTAAAAATCCTCACCAATTATGACACTATTTTTCCTAGAAGAAATGAAATTTTGAACTTCCAGCTGGAATTGAAATTGCTAATTGAGCGCCATATTTGGATGGATAGCATTAAATTGATACCGCTAAAATAAAAACAAGACGTTTTATAGAAACTATCTGCTAATACCATAATGCATTGCATTATCGTATTTCGTGTCAAAAAAATGTGTTCCAAATGACATGGAGCCGATAAAATATACCACAATAAAATAGCTCTTAAAATATCATTGAATTAAAAAACCAAAACAAACCGTTCTTCGATCGATAATGACCGCTTCGTCACCTTATTGTCAATCCAAAGCCATGGATTTGATCTTAAAGCTGATATAAGTTCAAACGTGAGCGACAATAGAGCAGTTGGCCATAGTTTTCGAAATATTGCCAAAAATCCCGCGGGAATGACTCATTTACGCTCGAATGTAAACACATGAAATCAAGCCTACTGTTTAAGTGAAATCCCTTTGGTTTTTAATATGCAAGTTGCTCACTGAACTAATCTAAAAATATAAATTACTTCAGGGTCCGCTAAAGCAAACATTTTTAGAGAAGAAATCCTTGTAGTATAGAAGACAAAAGAATGCGGAAAAGGCGAAATTAAAACTATTAATAATTTAGCATAAATGTACCTCAAATGTATAAATTTAACGTTTTTTATTATTTTGAACAAACCTTTGAAAGAAGTATTTCATTGATTAGCACACAAGTAAATTTACACGTGTTATGCTTCATGAGCATGTAAACTTCTTAGAAGAAGCAGTTAGATAATTTTTTCACCCACTTTCTCCGAAATTTTCTTCTATTAAGATTATATTCGAGTCTCTTAGTTGGTTCATCCTCTTTCCCTCAGTTTGAATTGATTAAAGCGGTTTCCTCAGTTGTTCCAAGTGATAAAAAATGATATCGCTCCATCTCTAATCTCAAGCCACTGAAACACCATCTCCATTATCCTTATCTCCTTCATATCAAGAGGCATAAAAAAATAATTCCTAGCTTTCCCGTTCGTCGCTCCCTTGTATCGATCCCCCCGCTTCCACCCTGCGATAAACCCATCCCCCCTACCCCACCCCATAGCACACCCCCTTCCCTTTTAAGCAGCGATCTCGTGCGTGCCCTTTCAACTCATTTCCATAGCGAGCGTTGAGATCTCCGTGAAGTGTGGTCATACACGCACTCGCTCGTTCAAATCCCCAAACCCCGTGAATTGAACCCGTTAGCGCTATTGTGAACTTTTCGGCTCCCCGTACGAGTAAAATGGCTTTAAAAAGAAATTCGTAAGCGTTCGCGTTTTTTAAGTGGATTTGAGTGTGCGAGAAATGGCTAAACTTGTGGTTATATCACCCAACACTATGCCAACATGAAAATGGCCGATTTGTAGCGGATGACGACGAGATACGAAACGGAGAACAACGGAAAGTGGCCAGTTTAGGTTTTTATAAATCTGCTACCCTTGGTCTAATGACTTACATGATGTGTCAGTAACGCTGCCCATTTACTGCAGGCAATACTAGTAACATTTCCCATCAAATGAGCGTTAAAATATCCCTACTGTGAGTCTCATTGAAGCCTATCCATTTAATTTGGTAATTTAATGGGTAAGTCCATAAAAGTTGCATCACCTCGAATGCGATATGCTGATATTTTTTTATACTGCTTGAGTTACTTCCATGGGGTTACGACTGTGATCTAGATTTTTCCATGGATGGAATTGAACACATAGTCTAAACTCTCGAATGCCGTCTTGTTTTTTAAGGTTCGGGAACTGCTCAAGTTGAGAAAATAATTTTTTCAAACAAAAGAAAAATGAATGCTGCTTGGAAAAAATGGCCAACTATCGGACTATTTTAGTGCATATCAATAATATGAAATTAAATGTTGCATGCAAATGAACACATGCCACTCGCATTTACAGTGGTTTGCTGAGCAGTATGTAGTCTAATGTCATTACCATTTTTCATTCAAATATCATGCAATGAGATTGCCAACGCATACGAGCTTCAGCCTCACCATGAAGGCATGAATATTTAATATTTTAAAAGTTTTCGTTAAACTTTATTCCTTTCATTGAGTCTCTGAATCGAAGGATATCCGCGAGCTTTTGAAAATCCCGATTCAATGGGGTAAATAACGTCAGCTTGAAGTGTACGGACGCCATTCAAGGCCAAATAACGTAATTGACATTTTTACTGGACAATAAAATGTTAAAAAAACAACTTTAACTAAGGTTGTGGCTTTTTCGTAACCAAAAAAAGGACAGGTGACTGTTTACGATCTGTTGTATTTCTGCCAAATTTATTCATTCTGCCTGGGGTATTTTACTGCACCTCAGAGCTTTGAGGAAATTAGTTCCTATAGAGTTGATGAGAAACCCTGTAGCTGGAAATATCTCGCAAGTTATCTTTTAGAGGACCATAAAACGTTAAACAAAGACCATTATAGCATCAGCCACTTAAGTACTTCGCAGGACAAACCGATGAAATGATATACGGTCTTCTGATTATTCGAATGCAGAATCTATTTGTTAGCAAAGGCAGATGATGGAATACGTAATGGATACGACATCACCCAGAATAGCATAATGTAAATGCTTGGATATTAAACCGTAGCCCACTTATGGCAGGCAACTAAAAATAATAACCTTTAGCATACTGATGGGCTCTTACTAAAGAGATAATAAAAATTATTCGCCAGACACTTACTTCATCCGCCTCAGTCCTCCCTCTTATTCTTCTACGTCCTTGCGAACAAGGCGCACACCACGCCGAAATATTTAGGAGCCTCTTGTAAGCGTTTTTATTTTTCGTTCACCAATATTTTTCGCCTGCCTCCCTGTGGCATTTTTATATCGTCCACATTAAGAAGGGTGGACAGAGAAAAAGAGGTCAGGAAGTAAAGTGAGGAGATTGAAAAGGGAAGGAAGGTGGTAGGTCGTCAGCCAGTTAAAGGATAAAAACGCACTTGAAGATGAGGGAGAGAAAATCCTAGCATTGAAACCTATTAAACGCACGAGAGCTGAGTCGCAGCCAAGGGACACGAATATATAGGCGATCGACGTTCTGAAGTGTGAATCACCCATTCGGGGGCATTGGTGGCAAGAGAGGGGTGGGATGGTGAAGATTGCTTGTGAGGGCATCCCCGGGTGCGATCTTTGCAAATGGGTCGCGGGGGGTGGGTTTTGGTGCCGCTGGAGGGGAATACATCAACACGGCTGCCGAATGACTTTCAATCTCCGTCTCCAGAGAACACCACCACTTGAACTTCAAGAGTCTACACAGTCGGTAGGAAAATCGCGAATATCAATGGTTCTGAGGGAGGTATGCTCATGAACTTTCAAAAACGAGCCAGGTTGCGGGCGTCGCTTCAGCTTCAATCTGATCCGTACGATTACATCATAGGGTACATCGACGAATAACTGATACGGAGGAACTTTTTCCATATAATCATTCGCATAAGACGCGACGTTTTTCCGCTCCACAGGGTACTATATTCAACTATAGAGCCATCGTCATTTCTATACGTCAACGGAGAGAATGCATTCAAAATCATCACATCAACTGTGTGCTCAATATGCGCTCTGGAGACAGATTTCAAGACCAGTTTAACGGATTTTTATCGCATCAGATAATAATACGGACTATGATTCTTGAATGTCATGATAAGTCTTCAAAAATCATCAGAAATTAAATTCACCATTAGTAAGAAGCCGTGGTTGCAAAACATCGACAAACAGAAAAATATAAAAATTATTAAAGATATCAAATCTCCAAAATAGTTTTGATATGACAGGGTATTTAAAAAAAATGCTTGATTAAAAAGTGTAGGCACGTATATGCATTTCAAACGCAAATAAATTAATGAACGGAATAAGAACTATAAGAGCTACCCTGAAACTCGTATGTTCATTTTTTAATTGTAAATAAAACATATTTCAGCTAATTCTATCGAAACCTGTTGGAGAATTTTCCACAAATACCTTGTCAAGCTTTGACATCAGATGCTATACAGCCGTTGTAAATATTTCGCGGTACATGATACATGGGTCCATCAGCAGGATATCAGTAGGGTAGGGCATCACTAGTGATATCGAATCGCCAATTCATCCACGGGACATCCACGGGAAAGGCTTCGGAGGCGAGAGATGAGAAACGAGCCAACAAGAGGAAGGAGACTATGTATAAAGGCCTTTTCGCGACGGTCCCTCCTCCTCCTCTCTCTGCTGATAAACGTATACATTCTCCGCCTCCACCACTTCATCCCCCTGGGCGTGCGCCGGGCGACCTCACAGGTATGCAACCGACTGCACCACCCCCTCCTGTCACTCCTATCCCTTGTCCTTCTATCCCTATATTTCACCCCCACTCTCAAAAGACGGGTCTCCAAATCTCACGACTTCAGCGGAGAGAGAGAGAGACTATCACAGAGAAAGACACATTTATTTCCTTCCACTGCAAGAAGATTTTACCACCAATTTACGATATAATGGCAATGTGTGATTGTGGGGGGGGGGGAGGCAATGTGTTTGCCGATGACTAAAACCTCCCTTTGGCCCTCTTTCTCACACCCGCCATTCTTCGTCCCAAGAGACTGCGGAATTACGGGTCAACGAAAGGGAACCCATCTGCGGTGAAGAACCCATTACAAAGTCCCTACTTATACCTCCTGGATTAATCTATTTTTTTTAAATTTCCCATTCCTTCCAAGCAATTGTCTCGACTACTCTTTTAGAAAAAGTTGAAAGGCGCTCATAATTTGCGGCAATATTTCGTTAAGTATCAGAAGAAAAACAGATTTATCACAGATATGCGTCCATGCTGGATTCAGTATCCCCGCAATATCTTCAATATAAACCCTTTGGCAATCAATGATAATATGGCAATCATTGATAACGGCGAATTCTTGGAGTTATGGTCCACACAACTTCACGACCCAACGAGTTCAGTATTTCCAGGTTCCGGCGCGGTGCCAGGCGCAACGCGTGAACGAAAGATTGAATTTATTTAGGGTGTTTTTTCCAAGCTTTATTCCAAGACTTTTGCAGAATAACGTTAAAATCTGTTCACGTAATACCCTGATGAAATAGCTCAGTGCAAATATTTCTTAACTCAATGATAAGAATGATTTAATGATGATGGAATAAAAAACTTTTGTCTGAGAAAACGTCCGCCATTTGTGACGAAATAGCACTCAATATACTCGTAATATCTTCAATAAAGAGTCTATGATAATCTGTGACAGTATTTAAATCTTTATAATGACAAATACGATGAGGTTAGGTCCACACAACGTCAACAATCTAACGGAGTCAATACGATTCCAGGACCCACTGCGCAGTGCCGAGCCGCGACGCCAGATCAAAAAATCTTATTTACTTTCGGCGTCGCAAACTTAATTCCAAGATTTTTGCAGAATAACGTTAAAATGTATTCACTCAATACCTTAATGAAATAGTATATACCTCAATATGAAATTCAATACCTTAATGAAATACTCAATACCTTAATGAAATAGCTCGGTGCTCATATTTCTTTATACAAGGATAATGACTGATTTATAATTTTACCTGAAAAAAACAACCGCCATTTTGTGACGTATTGCACACAAATGCCGACAAAAATCTCTGAAACGTATACACAGTACAGGTAAAAAAAACAGACTAACAGATGGTAATGTTTATTATTTCATTAAAATCCCACCACTACATCACCATCTATGTAACTTTTCAGATTTTCGAAGGAAAATGAAAACGGGCGTTTCCTTGGAAATATGGTCATTTTTCTATCTAACACCTAAGACAAATGGCTTACTATTTAATAATAAGCAATAATTTGTGAGTATATGGGGCACGTTTCAAGTCCTTACGTAAAAAAAAGCCATTTTGAACTTTTGTCCGGCATTTTTCGATTCCCGACCCCTGTGCGGTGGTTAAGCGCGCCACGTAATTATGGGTTAGTAATAGAGGAAAGGAATAATAACCTTCGACGAATTAAATGTGGTATGCACCACTCGTGCATCCATTACCCTGCTAAAAAATTCTGTACAGTTCCTTAATAAACACTTGTACAGAATTTCTTATAAAGTTCTGTAGATATTCTTTTAAGTACTGAAACGCCATTTTACAGAATTTCCTTCGACGTTCTGCAGAATACCTTAGGACGTTCTGTGGAATTCCCTACGACTCTCCATGTAGGTACAAAGAAAAGGAACTGGGTCAGCGGATATCTCACATATTTCCCAAGAGTTGCTGAAGTTCTACTGAACAGCTTGTAAGGAGTTATTTTGCTCTGCAGAAAAAATCTCTAGAAAACATGCGTTCTGTAGAATCAGGCTCTCATGTTCCGTACAGATTCTTAGAAAAAGAACTAGTTCTGAAAAAAGAGTCAATTTCTGTAGAATTCCTTACGTTCTACAGAACAGCTTCTAAGGAATTTTTAGCAGGGTAGGATTAATCATCTTTAAACTATCCCCAGCCTTCAGTGCTGGTACTAACCCATTTTTTGCAACCAGTTGTGCCGAAATTAGCAATTGAAAGGACATATCACCCTGGCAAGATCATAATATCATTTAAGTGCCTCTGCCATACGAATAATGTCTTTTAAGTGTAGTGAAATACTATTTTGAATGTCGAAATATTCCCGATATAAGCAACCTGGAAAGACGGTATCATCGCTTTTTAATTTATGTAGCCTATTAAGTTCACAAAACACAAGTCGAGCTACGTCAAATGTCTTCCGTCTTGTTTATTGAGGCAGTCGGACAGGGAGACGCAAGTAAATAGGTTAACTGGGCAGTTTGGTGTGGGAATTTCAACTGTTAATGACATTAAGGAACAAAAGTATCTGTAGTGTAAGACATTTGTGAAAAGTTATGTTCCTGGTTCAATGGCTAATAGGAAAACATTGACTCAATCTAAGGCTACCGATGTGGACAAAGTCTTAATGGAGTGGATCAGACAGCGGCAAAGTTGTAACTTTCTTTTGGAACAATCATCATTATATAAATATGTTAATTATATTAACTACTCGAAGGCTGATTATTACATGACAATTTTCCATTTATTGATAATTTCAAACTAAAGGTATTATCACTTATTCTCTCCTCAAACCTCAACATCCTTAAACAATAGTGAGTGGTTTTTTCCCAAAATCCAGAAGGTTTGCGAACTCAAGCATTCCGGATATGACGTCCTGTACTGTATTCCGGATATTCTTGTATTGAATTCCGAGAGTATGTCTATCTTACGAATGTAACATTATAGGGGTATCCGAAGTATTTACTATGACAGTATCATCATAAAATAAAATGGTGCCAGGCAAGAGGATTAATTCTGTAGCAAAGAGGATATATTCTATAGAGAATTTCAGCTTTGAAGATCTTTCTTCAATTTTTCTCTCAGCTTCTGAATATGTACCCACGGACTGGCCTCTACAGAAATTCAGTACATTTCCCCACATTATACCATTTTCCTCCTCTACAGTTCAGAATTTTCATTCCCTTCGATTATGGTTAAAAATATTATCTGCCCATATCGCATTATCCTTCCTAGTTTATCCCATACCAACTACATATTACGATTCCATCCCATTTCCTCCACCCAGGTCGAACCTTTATTCTAGCTTCACCAACCTCAGCTATTATTCCAGTCCGTTTTCCCCAATTGGAAGCATACTTTCTTTGCTTTTCTCAAAACCAACATTTTGGAAGCCTCCTAACCCGTCATTTTGAAGAATACCTTTCCAACAACAAGCTGAAAATGAGCAACAAACTGAAAATTCAAAATTTAATTTTCTTCTGCATAATTTTACTTCACTGCAAAGGCTGGTAACCTTGCATACTCTATTATAACTTACTCATAACCGTCACAGAGTGGCCTCGGACGGCCGAAGCCACAGTGGGCGGCGGACGCTGAATAAGGCTGGCCCAACAAGATACGGGCGTAGCAATACGAACTGGACTATCGGTACATGGAATGTGAGAGGACTATATGAAAAGGAGCATGAGTTGCTGAATGAAATAAAAGTGGGACGAATGGATGTTTTGTGTGTATGTGAAACTAAGCGCAAGGGGTGGGATGTTGTTACTATAGATGGCGGTGGTTTGGCACTGTGGTCAGGATTTGACGATAATTTACACAGCAGTCAAGGTGTAGGACTCATTCTTAATGAGAGAGCTAAGTTACTGGTAAGAAATTACGAGTTAGTATCCACTAGTTTGCTCTGTATTCGCATAAGTAGGCATAAAGAGAGTTGTGATTGTGGAGTGCTTTGCACCAGTTGAAGGAGAGAGTGACAGTATGAAAGATGAGTTTTGTGAAAAGCTGAAAGAGGTTTTGAATGAATGAGACCTTGGTGAGAGAATAATTGTACTAGGTGACATGAATGGCTGGGTTGGTGTGAGGCGGGATGCATCTGAGAGAGTTGTTGGGCCATTTGGTGACCCTCGAGTGAATGATAATGATGAAAACTTGGTGAGTGTGAGCTCCGAAAAAGTACTGTTTGTGTCGAATACATGGTTTAAACATAAAAGAATACACATGTATTTTTGGCAAAGGGGCGATTGTAAAAGCATGATTGATTTCGTGGTGTATGATGAGAGATTGAGGGAGTAAGTGTGGGACACGAGAGTGATGACGGGTGCTGAATGTGGGACAGACCACTATTCGGTACTCTCCAAAGTGAATCTGGGCAGAAAGTGGGTGCCAAGGAAGGATGTTGTGCGCAAGCAGTTGAGAGTAAAAGTGGAGAGGTTGCTAGACAGCGAGGTAAGAATGCAGTACGGTTGTATGCTTGGGGGTGCTCTATCCTTGAAGCAGAGAGAATGGGACGAGTATCTCAGAAACAAGAATGTGAATGATGCATTGGAGTGTTTAAAAGGAGTGATTGTAGAAATGTGCTGAAAGCGTATGTGGGAAAGGAGTGGTAGGAAGAATGAAAGGTGATGCTTGGTGGAATAACAAAGGGAAAATTACAGTCAGGGAAAAGAAAGAGGCATACAAGAATATGAATGCTGCCAAATCTGAGGAAGAGCGTACTAAATGTATGTGAGATTTACAGAAATAAAAAAATTAATTCAAAATCGTTGTGAAAGACAGCAAGGTGAGAATGCGTGTGGATGGATCTAGCAAGATGCAGAGCGATTTTGTAGGCAATAAAAAGCTGTTTTGGAAATGGGTAAAAAGGGCTAGAATTGGTGAAGGCAGAGAATGAATGCGGTAAAGAACAAAAGTGGAGAGATCGTGTGGGATGAGAGCAATATCAGGGACTGCTGGAGGAAGTATTTTGAAGAATTGTACAATAATATTGCAGGCGTTGAGGATGAGCCTCGTGAAGTGGTATGTGAGAATGTGAGGATGGAAAAGGATATCAAAGAAAATGAGGTCATAACGGCATTGAGAGAATTGGAAAATCGGAAGGCTGCAGGTGTAGATGGGATATCCATGAGATGTTGAAGTGTGGGTGTAATTTACTCATTTTTCGGCTGTGTGTACCGTACAATTTATGCTTACAGGCTTCTGTTGCTCCAATGGATTGAAAAAATGCAATCATCGTTCCATTGAACAAAGGGAAGATAGGATAGACTGAATATAATAATTATCCGGCAATTATTTTATTGGACATCCCGGGAAAAGTGTACAGCAAACTTTTAATCGAAAGAGTGAGGAATCTTACTTCTGAAAGAATATTGGGTGTGCAGTATGGGTTTATGCCTGGGAGGGGATGTATTGACCAGCTTTTCGCGCTTCAGCAAGTGATCGAAAAATGTATGAGATTCCGAATGATAGTGTATTGAGCGTATGTTGATTTAGAGAAAGCATATGAAAGGGTAAATAGGAAGAAGTTGTGGAAGGTTTTGCACAATTATGGAGTAAATGGGCAGTTATTGAATGTTATGATGGCGATGTATGATAATAGTAAGGAATGTGTGAGAGTTAACGGGGTTCTGAGTGATTGGTTTTTCAATAAAACAGGGTGTAAAGCAGGGATGCGTAATGTCACCATGGCTGTTTAATGTATTTATGGACAAATGTGTTAGAGATGCCTGTAGTGAAAACGGCGGTGTTTTGATTGGAAATGTAAAGGTGCGAGTTCTACTATATACGAATGACGCTGTTTTGATCTCAAACAGTCAACAGGGATTGCAGAAGCTCCTAGATAAGTTTTGTGAATCAACAGTGAGAATGGAATAGAGGGTAAATGCGTGCAAGACTAAATTAGTAATTTTGATAAGAAGAATGGGGAGAATAACTGTGTGATGAGGGTGAATGGTAAAGTAATTGAACAGATGGATGCTTTTGTGTACTTAGGTAAGATGTTTATGAAAGATATACATCTACGTCATACCCTGCAAGCCACCCAAAGGGTGTGTGGCAGGGGGTGCTTCCACACCAGGCATGCATGAATGATACGGTAGAACACCGAAACTACATTGAAACCAGTGTACCACACATGCAACGCGCCAATTAGAAATCTAATAACCAAGAAACATTCTATTGTCAATCGTTCCAACGAGCAAGGGGTACAAGGACTACTACTACAGATTCAAAATATCATGCATAAATAAGCACATCAATATTTACACCATGCAGAAATAAGAAAGTAGAGAATATAAAGAAAAAGATTTACTGGCTGCCTATTGTCACAATTCGAAATATTTATGACGACGATCACAGCTGTTATGGTCCAGAATGGTTCGCGGGAAAAATGACATTTTATACCTATCGGTTCTACAGTCTAGCTCTCTAATTTTATTGGCGCGATCTAATCTGCCGTAGTACGAGGAGGTTAATAGTATGTTTTTTACGTCGTCAGAGAAATGATTTTCCTGAAATTTAGTTATGAGGTTAAGCCTATAATTTAATCTACGCTGTGGTAGCAATTCCCATCCTAATTCTTCTAACAGTCCAGACACACTAGCCAACTTATCGTAGCATCGTTTCACAAACCTAGCACCTCTTCGCTGTACGCGATCTAACTCTGATATCAACCCCGTTTTGTATGGATCCCATACACTAACAGCATATTCCAGATGAGGCCTAATGATTGAAAAATAACGTTCTTTCACTTTCTCATCACATTTTCCGAGTACTCTCTTGATAAAGCCTACCTTCCTGTATGCTTGACCGCATATTTCCCGAATATGTTTTCCCCAAGATATGTCGTGAGTAATTGTGACCCCTAAGTACTTGACAGACTCGGCGGGAATAATTTCCGTATTATTTATTCTGTAAGCCCTACCTGGCCTATTTTTCTTTTTCCAAAAGCTGACTGCGAATATATACGAATAGATGGGGAGGTAAAGAGACGTGCGAATGCTGGGAAGAAAGCGGTAGGTAGTACGTGGAGCATATCAAGGAATGAGTGCCTGTCTAAGGAAGCGAAAATCGCCGTGTACAAATTGTACTTCTCCCCACTTTGTTGCATGGTAGTGAAACATGAGTACGTCAGGATAGACATTAGAGTAGATTAAACGCCGTGGGTATGAGTTATCTGAGAAGTGTTTGCGGCTAAAGTAGGATGGATAAGATCAGGAACTAGTGGGTAATAAATGAATGTGGGTTAGATGCTCCGGCAATGGGCATATATGAAAGGAGTGTACTTTGTTGGTTTGGCCATGTTGAGAGAATGTATGAAAGTCGAATATCGAAACAGATATATAAGAGTGAAATGAATGGTGCGAGAGGTAGAGGTAGGCCGAGAACGTTGTGGTTAAGGAAATTCTTTGGAGGAATATTAGGAGTCTTAAAAACAGGAGGATGTGTATGAAGCAGTGTATGAGGGCAAATGAAGCAATCGAGATTTGCAAGGTTAGGTCAGAATGGAGGAATTTATTGTAGCAGAGTTAGGTGTACAAATATGTATTTTTGAGTGAAACTTAGTGACTATGCTTACCCCGGCAGGGAACGGCGTGTTTGTTATGTATGTATGTAGTTTCACCTGGATAGCAGCTCACCTGTTAACTCAAAGCTACCTCGACGGCATAATAACCATCAGATATAATTAATATGAAACGCAAGTAGTTATATAATGGAAGTAATATAATCTTGTGCAAAAGAAAGTTGCATCGAAATTTTAGCTCAAGCTGCTATCAATTGACGGAATTGTACGATAATGAATCGTAATAGGCTGATGCTTGGTGGTACAATGGAATTGAAGTGCATGGGAAAACGGCTTTGCATCGAGGGAATGCATCGGTAGTGAATTCATAAAAGGGAGGTGGTTTGAAATCGTATTGCTCTCAGACTAACTGGATACGTGGAATCTGTTGCAAACCCTGTGTAGTACAATCAAGTTGAGAAAAATGCCACACAACATTTCGAAATTTTCTCAAACCGCAAAGATGGAGCTTTGGAAATACCTCTCAGAGCTCCACAATCCCAGAGAGGGAGTATCATGTGACGCGAGCACCAAGCGACCGGCTGGGATTCAAATCCACGACGCAGAAAATAAATAATACGACCCCAGCTGTGCCTTCTGCAGGTGGATGTTGTTAAAACGATCGGCAAATTGTCTAGACGGCCTGCTTGGACGTATGCTCACAATAACTGCACACTTGAATCAAAGAACGGCCGAAACGATCAGAGTACCTCGAAAACCGAAATGAGCAAAAGTAAGAGAATTAGACTTGCGCCTTGAAATTCACAGAAAAAAAACTCGTGTTGGAAAAAAGAAGAGATAAGAAAAGTGTCTCGGAATCCGAGACGCATTTACAAGCATTCTCCCAGCGTTGGAAAATGGCGTCGTCCTCAGTCACGAAAGCGATTGTAATCTGTAATTCCGAAATGTGGAAAGGTCATGTCATTTGATTTTTTTCGTTGATTTCCACATTTTTGTGATTCTTAGCATACTGGTGAGTGATTGGGTCATTGTTCTCCTAACAATAATAGAAACCTCTTCTCCGAAAATAAACATGGTGTCCATTGTTTTCCACTCTGGTCCATGCATTTTTCGGTATCAGCGTCACTAGTTATACATTCCAGGATTATTTTGCAGCCGAAAGACGATGCTATAAAAATCATTTGACGCTGAAGATAAAGAATATTTCACCAAATAAAAAACGCAGCATAAATTCCAAAAATAAATGCATGAATTACAACTGAGATAAAAAGGACCATCTGGCTATTAGAAAACATAACTGCATCAATGGACATTATAAATCTTTTAATTATAATTCTTTTGAAACAAATAAATACGCCACCAGAGATGGATTGAAATGCGGATTTATTTTCCAGAGAGTATCGGAGCAACTGGCATGGTCATATTCATGAGGAAATACCAATTTGAGTCTTCCAATTCTGACCTTGGTAAGTTATATACGACACAAGAAATTGACGGTCCTAAAAAACTAATGGTAGACCTTAAAAGCTCGACTTAAATGACCAACAACTATTTATGGCTACACAAGAGAAATAAATTTAAAGAAGACATTTACTATGCATGTATATCACCACATATAATAGCTCAGCGTGAACTTAGTGTCCTTTATCCTAAATGTGAATGCTTCAACATAAATCTATAAGAATGTTCTTGTTATAAATTAAAAATGAAACAGTTTATAACCAAGGATTAACAGTTGATCAAATATTCGATGGAACGGTCATATGAAGAATCTCTAAAAAAGACTAAGTTAGCATTACGCAAAATAGCATCATTCTAATCTCAATGAGTAGCAGACGAATTCTCAATCTTCTACAGCTTGAATCACATGTAAGAAATGGTAAGTATTGAAGCTTGGGGATTTGTATCTCAATTATATATGCTGAAAATTAATGCCATACAGAAAAGTGTTCTGGAAATTCTTAATCATAGTAAGATATATTGGATTCATATCCATTGCATAAAAATAATTACATACTGTTACCCAAGTACTCAATGTAATACTTATATACAGACAGCATGATAATGAAAACTCCAAAAAATTGTCGACCATTTTAAAAGGACTAGAAAAAGGAATTCTGTAATACCGAAGGAATTCCGCAGAATGCTTTAACTATTTCTGTAAAATGGCGTTTCAAAAATTTAAGGGCCTTCAACAGAATTTTATAAGAAATTCGGAACTTAAAAAAGGTGAAAGGGAAAGGAGGTATCTTCTCCCAAAACTTTTAAACATAGAAAAGACAGAGATATAACGCAAATATAAAATACTTAGCCATAAAATATCGTTAAGAGAGGCTCCTCAGAGATACATTATTCTGAATGTAACGTAGTATTTCTAGCAATTACTGGAGCGCATATTTATATTAATTGTGTCCCTGAGCCGCATGATCTGTAGTGATTCTGTAGTAAAATTATATCGGAGATTATGTACGGAAATATGTCCCATCGACAGGCATTATCTCACAGAAGTGTTACGTATAAAACTGAGTAAATTACGAATAAAAATAACTGCAAACTGCATCAGCCTCTCTCGTGAGCTCCAGTTAACCAAAGCATCAAGTGCCCATCCTTTAATAATAACTATTAGAGAACTATGGGAGAGATGGAGGACATTACTTACAGATAAAAACCTATTAAAAAAATATTTGGCAGTTGATATCGAGTATGCCTTAAATTTATGAACCAGTCATTCAAAGAATCGAGAATGAAAAGTCTCAATTATAAACAAGCACCAATGGAATTCTATACACAACGCTACAAGCAAGATGGTATAAGGTTTTCTTGTGATGTACGGCGTTGGGCGCCTCGAGGCATTCAATATTCTTCGATTAATCACACGCAACCTAGAAGGGCCGCTTAGGTGCGCGTTCTTAGGACACACCGAAGGACATTAAACACACACCTCCATAACATATATTTCCGCTTAAATATGTCTTGGTCCATCCAGGAAAGTTTGGGACAATTATTATGAAGTGGGTTTTTGACTGAGGTTTGGAAGAAGTTGCTCAGGCGTTCTAATGAGTTTACAGCGTACCCAAGAAGCACCCATCAAGAAAATTTTCAGCTGGGCTGGATCATCGAAGCTTTTACGGCTTCAAGAACTTCTTAGAACTTAGCACGAGCTTCTTAGAACTTTACTTTCATTACTTACCGTTTCGTGGATAAAACTAGGACTAGGATCCTGATTCCTCATGAAAACATGGAAAAGCATAATTTTAGCAAATTTATTTTCTTCTCTGAAGTGAAAAATTCAAAACCAGGATTTACAGTGGAATTCAACGATAAGCTCAAAATGTGGGGGGGGACAAAGAAACTAAAAAATGGAGTTTATTTGACGAATGTTTTTTTTTTTAATTTGGGCGAAAAGCAATATTCTGCCGGTTCGAAAGGTATTAAAGACACCCCGCAATGTATCATTCTATTCAGAATAGAAAATAACAACCGTTAAGTGCCATTCACACGAATGACTCCGAGTTCAAAATAATCTGACAATTATATGTACAGTCATTTTATAAACTATCGTGATACTTAACACTAGCGGCTCGCAAAGGTCAACTTTAGAATCTCCAAATACGTTGGCCATCCTGGGCCGTCTTCAGTTACTATCAGATTCTTCGGACGCACTATTATTATGTATTCCAAATCAAGTGAAACATGTTTCCGACCGCCCTCTAACCTTCATTCGCGTCAGCATGCATGCATTGAAAAGGATTTATTGCAGGAAGCAACAGAGTTCGCAAGGCAATAGCCTCGTAAGTTTATTTGGCTCTTCAATTACGACGTCGAAAATGAAAAGAGCTTATCTCTTCCTAATATTGGTGATTGATTTAGAAGTTGTGCAAACAATTTATTGAAAAAGGAAAAAATATTTACAAAACTATATCGTGTTTTTATTTATCTAAGAACAAAAACCCGTCGAGCGTGACAAACATTGGTTGAATTAAAACCCTTCGCTGATAAATACTGAACATATTTGTTATTAATAATGCATTTAAATGAGCATACTCGACATTATTCTAACATTAGGGTACTCTGTATTACAGCTGTGCTAGTCATTACTACGAAGGCTTTAGTCAGACTATCTCATGATTTTACGGAAGAAATGCCGCTTGGAAATTCCCCCTATGATACACGAATGGCTCAAAGACTTGGTCAGTCTAGCCGAAAGCAACCTTCATGGTCCTTTATGCATAGGTAAGATGAGGTATTCCCGTGAAATTTGTCTCTTCTTCGTTTTATCTTCCAGTGCCCTAACTCACTCGTTTATTTCATCAAAATATTGCCTTTTCACCAAATTCCCTATTTCTCTCTCTCACTTCTTTCCCACAAATAAGACCGCTTCTAGGAGTAAGTCTGTTCTCGCTTCAGAAAGAGGGCACTCCCGAGAATGCGATCCCACTGTATCTGACCAGATACATCAAGAATATTAAAATTGTACCCACTAATTCTCATAGTCACCGGAGACGGCACAGGATAGCCAATATATTTTTACCCTCGATAGCCGATCTATACGAACCACTAGCCAAATGTCTCGAGATACTTTATGAAGTGACCGTTGTAACAATTACAATTTGTATATGTTACATTTTGAATATGCTTTTAAAAATTGTAAGAGCTTTGGCTGGATTTTATCGTTTATTTATATGCGGGGGAGTTTGATTGTGCTGGTCCAGAGAAGACATGTTTTGTACCGAGAAGAAATTTTGAGGATTTATAAAGATATTGTTTGGTCTTAAATTTGGTTGTTTTTCTGATTTTTATCATCTTTAGTGTCCTGTAGACTTTGTTGGTGATTTTAGAAAAACTAAAAAACCAAAGTAACCCCCTCACCCCCTTGCTCTACCATCGAGGCACTGATATCGAGACATTCAGAGTTATACCGTACATACACGTAGGTGTTACTTGCAATAAGAACGTGATAGGTGGGAAAGGAGAGTGATGGAAGCGTTCAGCCTCTCCCTTGGAAGGAATGAGTGAATGATTTCGTCAGGAAAACGACTCCAATTTTCTCCCCGAGCTCTCTCGTCGCAATATATCCAACCCACTATCCCTTCCTCCCTCCAATCCCAATCCTTCCTTTTTTATTCCCAATTCTTATTGCCAACAAAACACACACACAAAACATTCTCTCTCACTTCCTCCTCCAAAATGGCATCACGGTCCACGCGTCACCCCTTCACATCCTCCCCTCTCGACTCCCGACCAAAGAAGATTTCCGAATATTCGCGCCACGCCAACCGAGTGCCTCGGAACAACACAAACCCCTTCGTTTCCTTATTCTCACGGCGCGCCACTCCAATCCACTCACCCTCTTCCTCCTCCGCGCCCCCTCCCCCTTCCGCCCCCTCCCCCTTCCACTCCCTCCCTTGGAGCCGCGTCCCACGCAAAACGCCGAAAAATGAGCATCCCTCCCTTCTCCCGTGAACAGTGAAATAAAACGGGGCTACCTATCACTTTTGCGCGTCACAAGGGGATTCATGATTACATTTGCATAATTGCATACGATTGCATCTACTGGTTCTGGTAAATAATTAATGTCTGTATTAGTAGTTGTGTCGTATACGTCTA
This sequence comes from Ceriagrion tenellum, assembly GCA_963169105.1. NCBI lineage: Eukaryota > Metazoa > Arthropoda > Insecta > Odonata > Coenagrionidae > Ceriagrion > Ceriagrion tenellum. The sequence goes on along the minus strand of OY720641.1, from coordinate 138,866,995 downwards.
CTCTGTCATCTCGCCGCATGGCAAACAACACTTGGACGAGTTCCTGTTACACCTGAATTCACAACACCCCTGCATCCAATTCACCATGGAGACCGAGGAGAATGGGAAACTTCCCTTCCTGGATGTTTTAGTTAAAAAGAAACAAGACGGCAGCCTGGGGCACTCGGTGTACAGGAAGAAAACTCATACGGACCGCTACCTGAACGCCTCCTCACACCACCACCCCATACAGAAGGCCGGATTGGTGAGAACATTAATTCATCGGGCGATCACCATCTCCGATGAGGACTCCCTCAAGAAAGAAAAGCATCACCTGGTGAAGACGCTACACAAAAATGGCTACTCGGTAGACATGGCCCTGAAAAGGACCTTTTTGAAGAAGGAGGACACCACAGCGCAAGAAACTACGGAGAAAAAGCCAACGACCTACGCCACTCTTCCTTATGTTTCCGGTACATCGGAGAGAATAGCTAGGATTCTCTCCAAGGTGAACATAAAATCGAGATTTACTTGCTGCAAGAAGACGGCCGACTACCTACCTAAACCAAAGGACAAGCTCCCTCGCACACTCTTCGAGGGAGTGTATAAACTTCAATGCACCTGTGGAAAGTCTTATGTTGGGCAGACAGGACGATTCATCAGATGCAGAATAAGGGAACATGAACGGGCCACGGAAAAGAAGCAGTTTCGACTCTCCACCGTCGCCGAACACGCATGGTCGGAGCCTGGCCATGACGTAAATTTTGATGAGCCAACAATCACGAGCAATGAGAGACGCTATTTTCCCAGAATCATTCGGGAATCCATCGAAATTTCAAAAAACCCGAATAATTGCAACCGGGAAGACGGCTACAACCTATCCCATGCTTGGAAGCGAGTTCTCACACAAAAAGCGCGGGAAACGAGTTCGCTCCGATCAACACGACAGATATAATCCCTCTAAAAGTTGTGTGATACTATATGTACGATCGTAGCAGTTTTTAACGAAGCGCGCTGCTTTCCTTTGTATTTTATTAATGCTTTTGGTTAAACCTTTATGACCAGGGTCCCGAATTCTCGCGGTATATACGAGGTGTGGCCTAACCAGAGCGTAGTAGTATCTTTCTTTAACTTTTTCATCCGAGGAACTTCCTGTTATACGTTTCACAAAACCTAGTTTCTTTAATACTGCGTCACATATGTTCTGTATGTGTAATCCCCAAGATATATCAGAAGTTAAGGTAATTCCAAGACATTTTACTGAATCTGAAGATTTCATGTTTACTCCACCCACGGTGTAGGTATGGCCTTTGTGTGATGACCTTCGCAGGAAGTGAACTGTGGTGCATTTATAATATTTAGTTCTAACCCCCACTCCTGGCACCACGAACGAACGTTGTTAAGATCCGATGACAGAGCTTCAAAGTCCGCGTCTTCGCTCATTTCACGGTAGGTAACTGTATCGTCTGCAAATAATCTTAATTTACTGCTAACTATAGAACTTAGGCCATTAATATAAATAATGAATAAAAGAGGGCCGATCACACTTCCTTGAGGAATACCGGATGTGACTTCGACTATATCAGAGCTAAAGCCATCAATATGTTTATACACAATGTTTTCGATCACTGAGAAAGTCACTCATCCAATTCACTATTTTTCTATTAATTCCGCACGATTGCAATTTATATATGAATTCTTTGTGAGGAACCTTGCAAATGATGCACTGCACTTGTGAAACTCACAAAAGTAAGAAATTACTATAATAATATCTATTTGTATCATAATAGGTAGATATATATCATAATAGATAATCACTATTTTTCTATTAATTCCGCATGATTGCAATTTATATATGAATTTTTTGTGAGGAACCTTGCAAATGATGCACTGTACTTGTGAAACTCACAAAAGTAAGAACAATTGCTCGTTATTATTTATCATTGTCTAGAATGTGGCACAGTCGAACAGAACATGACTCCGAAATACAAGTTAATGACTGCTCACTTCCTGTTGCAGATATTCAATTACTAACAGCATCATAATCACTAGATTAGAGTGGAAATGAACTGTATTAAAGATGCACAAAAGCTAGTAGCACTTCCACTATTAGGGAATTGGTGTCCTAATCTCACATATATCCCTATCAACACCGGCCATTTGCAGTGGAGAGAGGCACTCGCCGATTGCAGCACCGCCTTAATGGGAAGGATGTTTGCAGGTAAACTGCAAAAATCCTACGAAAAGCAATTCGTTCTACGGAATCTTCATACATTTCCGGAGAAATCCAAACGTTCTATAGTACAGTTTCCAAGAAACTATTTTGCTCTACATAAAATAACTCTGTAGAACATGAGCCAGGCTCTAATGTCTTATTCAGATCCTTTGAAAAGGAACTGGTTCTACAGAAAGAATGTCAATTTCCGTAGAGCTCCTTGAGTGCTACAGAACAGCATCTGAGGAACAATTTTGCAGGGTCATCCGGAATTCAACTTCACCCGACCTTCCTCGATACAGAGAACAAAGAAGTTAATCGCAAATTTGACCTATTGCAGTCTGAAAATAGTAGCTGTTTCTACCTAATATGTGAGGTACATTGCTACTTATGTAGAAAGATTTTAAAAGTGGATTGTTATAGACACAAATAAACTATAGAAAAATTAATTATCTGATGCATTACATAGTCGCAGTAAAAATACAAGAAGTAGAATGCAATTTTTGAAACTGTTCTACAATGAGCATGTGTATATGAACCAATATAATATCCTAACATTGTGACTATAGTTGTGCTCTCACATATGTTGGTTTGGAAATATTTCGTCCATTATTGGATTTAAAGATGTATTCTCCGTAACTAACACTTAACTGAATAATGAACAATTATCTAAAACCTTTCATCTGTATTGACATTTGTTTGTGATCAAGAAAATAAACTAGAAGTATACAGAACCATTAACGAGTTTCTGGAAAATATTAATAACGCATTATCGAAATCGCTACTACCAACTTTGCTCTTTACTGAGACCAGCGGAGGGTGAAAAAAATAAAAGACAAAAATTAAATTTTTTTGACAAAGAACTTAATAACATACGCAGAGCATTGTACATATATAAGGTTTCAATAAAATCTACCTAAAACCTGGTGTTTCTCTAGTAAGTGAAGACTGTCCTTGAATTTGCCTCCAATTATATGAGTACATAATAAGATTTTAAGTCCATATTTGCAAAAACGTCTGTCTGTATCTGCTAATGTTATCAGTAACTCAAGTTCCATCCTAGTACCAAATTTCATCAAATTCAGGGTTTCACTAGCTGACACTCTTCTTGTTCTTTGAGTAACAAGAGATGTTTGAACTAGAAGGCTTCCGCGGGGTTTTTGAAATGGCCGTGAGGACTAATCGAGCTCTTATAGGATAAGCTCTTTCGACAGTCTCTCTGTATCTAGACACGAAACTTTGTGTGCTAATTGGGATCGTTCTCTATTTTGATAATTAAATTTCTTTACTTTTAATCGGAAATAAGTGTACACATAAATTAAATAAATTAACAAATTTTAAGCTATCCGGGACTAGCCACGGAGTTTCACTTTTACGGAGTCACCCGCAATGCACAAATGTGCGAATTTCCGCAGAGGATGATTTTTTCTCTGTGGAAATTCGCATAAATAAATTAACTTTGAGATTATATTAAATGATACTAATTTTTAATTTTATGAATTAGGCTTTGATTATGAATAATTTTGGGCTAATCAACCATAGTTGCCCTAGACGGCACAAATCACAGATGTCCGAGTTGCCAGCTCTTCCCACAACCGAAAGGGGAGAGAGCCAAGAGACTGTTGAATTAGTAGCGCTGTGTTCCCGTTGTGCTCTTCAATTCTATCGTATATACAAACCGACACACTGCCGTCCTTTCGTTTCCCCAAACACTCACACACAACACCCTTGTGTACCATTGTCCGTGTCACATACCCCTCGATAGGATGGAAAACCAAGCAATGTCCTCGAATCACAGAAAATAATCCAATACTTGCCAACAGAATGCATTCTGGCGCTAGATTTGAAATAAATTAATACGCGCCATAGCCGTTGGCATCGATAAAAGCAGGCGACATGCCTTCGACTATCTCGTTTAACCCCGTCTTCTCTTCTATACCAAACCTCTGACATGATGCATTGTGGAAATAAACTTCCAGGCGAATTAGTAATTTCATCCGCTGATGACCAATACAAACTACGCAAGACATCAAAACTCGTAAAAATCTAATCAATGGGCGTTAGACACGATTCACACCATGAGGATAAATTTCACCATGAAAAAATCATTTGACTTGATCGGAATTCGAGCATAGATCTCCCAACTGCCTTTCAAAGCACGGCCATGTCTCCTATGTTACAAGTCTACTGGCGAAAATAGCACCTAGTTCTCATAAACATCCGGAAAACTCACCGTAGGTCAAGGCTTAGTAACACGCTAACACATACAGGCAATCGGGAGGCCAGGGTTTAATTACCAGTCAATGAAATTATTTTTTTTCATCATCGATTATATGCCATCCGAGTTCCACAGCATTCCATTCCAAAACATTTAAGCATTTCCGACATGCCTGAAAAAGCGAACTGATTAATTTAAAGATGGTCATTTTACATTCTATTGATTTTCTATGCGTTTTTTAGAGGAATCCACGTATGTAATAATTTTCCTCTCAGTCCATCATAGATACCTTTTACTCCAATTGAATTTTTTTTTCTTTTTTCTCTCTTTATACTAATTAGATTTATTAGTAGTTGATTTGTTTATGGTTCTTTATTTGCTAATAAGTTTTAAGGCCAGTTATTTGTAAGTGCGGTAGAGATGAAAGAAAAATATTTTGCCATAATCATAGCAGATAAAAGCAGATCACAACACTGTGGCATATTTATGGGCGAAGAACAGTTAAAACATTAATATTTTTTGATGGTTTCAATCTCTTTCGAACGAAATAAGGGTAGAATGTGTCGAAAGTACGTAAGGTTGGAAGCGCGGAATTAAAATTGGGTTTCTATCGGTGTAAAAATGCTACTCAATCCTGAGTAATGGAGGAGGATCACATTTTCTCGTACTAGGGACAAAGAAATGCAGGTGCACCGTATCCACATCCCGTATATACTCCAGAATTTCATTCAATTATCAAAGTACTCTCAGGACAAGGTAAGCTCAATGCTGCTCTCTAAGTTATCACCTGGCATCAACTCTGGCAACAACTTCCCTCCCTCTATTTCATCAGCTTCAGGTATTACTCCTCTATTTGAGTCAAGGGATATTCGGAAGGAAATGTTGTGAATGTTTAACAAAGGAGTAATACAAGGATCTCTCTCAAGCCCTGCGCAACAAGTACTTGGAGAAGGCTTGGAGGAGAGATGAACGATAAATTGGACTGGATGGAATTAAGGTAAACGGAGAGGTTATAAATATGCTTCGCTCTGCAGACGATATCGCAGTCATAGGAAGTCGTAATGATCGATTCAAAGGTCACTAAACGCAATGGACCAAGTTCTCCAGGAATACAACACGAAAATAAATAAGATGAAGATAAAAATCCTAGAATATGGATGGGAATGAGTGAATGCAGAAGTCACACTGAGAGGATAATAGTTAGTGAAAGTGGATTCCTCCTCTCCTCGGATTGGAAGTTTGGACCATTGGAAGAGCAGATCAGAATAGGCCTGAAGCCTCCGAAACCTGTTGCTGAAGGAGGATGCTGAAGATAAAATGAACGGGCAAAATAAGCAACGATGAAGTTTACGTATGAGTGGAAGAGGAAAGAGGAGGCACTAAGAAGGATCATATGGATTGGACACACCCCGAGTCACAATGGTTGGAGATGAACATAATTGAAGGTAAATTAGAGGGAAAAATCCTCAGGGGATGACCCAGGAATGATTTCATAATCTAAATAAAGACAATACTACATAGGAAGAGCTACCGGGGAGTAAGGGAACTAGCATTCTGTATGGAAGAGTGGAGGACTGCAGTCCACCAATCGAAAGACTGAACGACTAATGATGATGATGATGCTGTTGATCTCCGAAAAATGGCTGTGCACGAGGAGCGCGTAAAAGAAACTTGGAATGACGAGAGGTAGTCAGAGGCCTGAGGTAATCGTTGCTGCCACTCCGAAGTTGGAAGGGGTGGGGTCTATTTTTCAAAGAGATTCGACGGAAGTGATGCCGGCCCAGGTGTGGGTCGCTCCTTTAGGGGGAGTCTCCTCCTCCCTCCCCACACTCCGTATCCTTAAACCCCAGCCCCTCTGCGACGGGGCTAAGAGAGCGAGACAGCAGGGCACAACTATCTGCCCCTCGGGGACTCCTGCCTCCCGCCTCCAGAGTGTGCCCTCATCGCCTCCGCTCCCCTCTTCCCCCTTCTCTCTCCACACCCCTCTTCCCCCTCTCTCCTCTCTTCCCCCTCTCCGCACCCCACACACACCCGGGCCTGAAGAAGAAGAAGAGTGTACTTGTGCGAATGAATGCAGGAGGTGGCGTGAGTGGGCCTCTCGTCCGCCTCCCTCCTCCGCCTCGCCCTCCTCCGCCTCGCCCTCCTCGCCCCCTCCACTCCACTCCACCGCCGCTCCGGAATAAAAGGGCCGAAGGATCCTCAGCGGAGAGTCAGAGTGGCGTGTCGTTGGCGAAGAGGAACACGAACGAACAAAATAAGGAGTCGTCGTCCCTCTGGGTTGGTTGGTGTCACACACCTGGGTTCTGTTCAGTGCAGCAGCAGCAAGAGGGGATCGGACGGATCAAGAGAAGCCGCTCCTCCTTCGGTGTAGAAGGAAGGCCGCCGCCGGCAGAGAGCACGGCGCCAAGCAGCGATCCATCGTCCGCACGCAGCGATGAAGACCAACACGGCTCTACAGGTGCTTTGAGGACGTGGATATTTCATACAGTATTCGATATACCTCCGATTGATTCCCATCCGAGTGCCCCAGAAAAGCCATTGTAGGGAACCCACGGGTACAAAGAGCTTCAAGAGTCGAGCGGACATCTCGGGCTCCCTGTGGTCTACCACCAATTCCAAGACTTGAGCGGAAATCAAACCGACGGAAAGTTCCCTCAAAGGAAACTGTTGCAGGGTTAAATTTGAGGAAGTTATCTATCGCGGAACAATTCAAATCACTTTGTAAACTCCACATTGTGACATATTTATTGTCACACCGACACAGGTCTCGCCACTTTGTGTCATTTCCAGGTTCGGGTTAGACCTGAAGATGACACAAAGTGTCGAAACCCGGCAAATCCAAAGTGTTTGACAATAAAATATCACAATGTGGAGTTAACAAAGTGATTTTAGTTTTGCCGTGAAAGTATCCCGCTCAAATCTTACAATACAAGTCTCCTGTTTCCCTCTGTGCTCTTTTACGCTCGAAATGGACGCGGAATGTGACGGGAATCGAAAAAAGGTCTCTTCCCAGAACGACTGGGACGTTATTAATAGTCATTCGGTAGCAGTTTAAATATTTAACCGTGAAATGTGTTTCTTTATGTGAGGGAGGGAGCAGTTAGCTCCTCCTCCGTTTATCAGTTCCCAATGGTTGAAAATGTTCGTCTACTTCTCCGATGCCCCGGAGGGCTATCAGTGTTCGGCTCGGCTCAGAGCTTTTGCATCCCGGACCTGGGAACGCTATGGGGAAATTTTACAGTTCATCTGCATTGAATATTCAAATTAGAAATCATAGCTTGACTTACGGACGACATTTATCAATATATACTTTAGAAAATACGGTTTTTGAGCCATAAGTGTAAGAAATTAAGGTCTATGCTCTCGACTCGCTTCTTAGACGCTCTCGGTGAAATATACCCTAACTATATTACTCACGAGAAATTCTTATTTTGCATCAAATGTGGAGAATTTACATGCTAACTTGCGGTAGACATTTAACTTAGGTATTTCTATTTCACAACCAGAAATCCACACACCTTCAAGAGGTGAGTTATTGCTAATCGTTTCAAAAATATCGTGAGAACACTTAGGGATAAGAGATTAAAAGCGGTTAATACTTGTGAAATTATTCTTTGCAAGAACAACAGCAGTTATAATCAACATTTAAAGAAAACGTGACGAAAAGCAGTAATAGCACTGCAGGAAGTAAAATGGGTTGAGTAGCTTTAGACTTATATTCCACGTAAGACAAGAAAAACTCATTAGTAGACATAGTGCGAACATAGAAACGACCAGCGTGCAACCGCGATGCGGACAGGCATACATGTTGATTAGGTCCGATGTAAATGAGCCTCTTGGTCCGAAGAGAAGAGGACAGGAACACCACGCAGTCGGCGGTGGAAGAGCGAGGCGGAATGGTCAAGTTGCCATAACTAATTACTTCCGCAGGGGAGATACTCGTGGTTCGGCTCGAGTAACTCGACTTGAAGGTGCATCCAAGACAGAAACAACGGATGGCACTTTGATGCACAACTATCTCCGCGTCGCCAAACCCAGCAACGGAGTCGATGGCTTTGCATTGATTGAAAGTGGAGTATCAGATGTAGACAAAGTAAAAATTACGCCTGCTCATGTCTCCAGCGGTTACTCACGAGCTTACACCGGGTGCGTTTCCAGATGTTCACAAACCTCACATGCACTACGTCTACTCCATTAGGGAAACTATCCAATGCGCCTCCCTTTAGCGTAGTACTCGCGAGCTAAACTAACTAAAAGTTAATAAAAATAAACATTTAAAATGGAAGTAACGGTAGCGATTCAGCCACGTTAATGAGTAATTTCTCGTCAGCTTCTATGTCAGAGGCTATATTTTAATAATACATTCTTATCCGGAAAACTCTCCGAGTATTAAAGTAAATGGTACCCAATTACATTTCTAATTATTCCAGCGAGGTTATCGATAAAACTTTGCTTCAGCTACTTATTTTAAAATATCCAGGAAATTTGAGTTTAAATTGGCAAAATATAGAGCGGGAGAGCAAACCCTATTGTGACGCAAATATGAAAGTGTAATCAGTGAGACAGTGAATAACAATGGCGCGCCAATTTGATGCATTTCTATGAAAACAACTGAACCAATAACCCCTTTCCGAATTCCTCAACACTAATTTAAATATCTTTATATCTTTTCTTCTTTTAAATATTTATCAACACCTTACCTCTTAGAAGGAATGTAAAAATACGCCTTGGTATTTTAAATCAATGTTTCCTAACGATTACTAAAGATTGCACAGTTATTTGGAGCAGCACACTCTAGCCAGAGTCTATGTGATGCAAAAGTGCCGAAATATAATTTTTTATCTAATTTTATCCTTTTAAAGCTAGGAGTAGTTGCTAAGCATTTAAATACGGTGAATCTGAAAATATAATTTTAATCCATTATGCAACTAGACAATGGAATTTTCATTCCTCCCGCGTTATTACCGTAATATCCCGCCGAGAAAGAAATGGCAGAGGAATAGGAGCATCCGGATAGAGCCTCTCCTTTAGTGAATGTGCCCACAGTGCATGCTGGGGAACTGACCGAAAATCAGCGAAGCAAAGACTTGACATAGCTCCGGATGTAGAAGTTGAGGAGACTAGATTGAGACATTACGAAAGCAAATCAAAGAAATTTCCAAATGGTTATGACATTGTAATTACGTAACGCAAGGAAACCAAATAATCGAGAGTTTATTTGTCTCAGATATATCTCGAAACAAGACTATAGTCGTAGCAAAAATATAATACATATTAATTGCTTATGTACAAAAAGTGTCACTTCCTCAAGTACTCTTAGGATATATATCCGACAATCCTAATACATTTCTCGCACTCCATAATTTTTTCAAGAAACTTTTCGAGTATTATGACTTAAAGATCGTCCTCTCCCAATGTATTGATACGGATATGAACTAGTTAACCGAAAAGGCACCGGGAATTATTATGATAAATAGCAGTTAAACATTCATCGGAGCATATTTAACGAACAAAATCAAAGATTCTTCGCCACAATAGAGAAAAAGAACAGTTTCGCAACTCTCGCCAGAATTTCACAACTCAGCTCCAGATAAAAATAGAGCCAAACCAAATTTTGACTCAAGAACCCAAATAAATTTAATTCGTTGTTTACTAAACAAAAAAAAACTTGTCGCAAGAAATTCCATTGCTGGGTTATGACATTTACTGCGAGAAGTGACAAAAAGGAGCAGTTGGCGCGAGCTCATTCCTGTTTGTGCAGAGGTAGATATCAGCATGCGGATGCCGCACCCAGCAGGGAACGCCAAATCGCACGTCAAATCCATAAATAATTCACCCTTTTGCACAATTCCGCATGCGGGCGGCCACTCTCACACACACACACTGAGGCATGCAATCGGAGGATCCGCGGAGAGTCCATTCGGACCGGAAGAGCGTTATGCAAATCGGGGCCAGCTTCCCGTGCCGGCCGTTTGCGCAAGAGGCGCCACTGCAGGCGAAGTTGAGGGGAGAAAAATTTGAGGTAGATGAGAGGCGAACGAGATTTCGCACCGGACCACCATAACTCACCTGAGAATGAGAAAGTAGGGGAAATGGGAGGGGGAAGGTTTTGTTTTCTTCCGCAGGGGGCTAAAAGTGGTGCGTGGGACGGGAGAAGGGGGTGGTGGAGAGGGAGGGGGGCTGAATCAAAGGGCGAAGGGAGGGATGGGAGTGTGAAAGTATGTCTTCTTCTTGAAGGCGGCTTCGTCCTCTCCCTTTCATTTCGACGCTCCCTCCGTGGAAATGGAACAAGGGCATTTCTAATTTCATGGTTTACGTAAACAAACCCCAATGCATTTTACTTCTTGACAGATTCAATCGTACCCCTGGATTGTCCTCTTTAGGTTATCCACCGAAAGAAGAAAAGCGAGCGCGATTCATTTCGTACCGAATCCCCGAACCCATGAGACCTTGTGGAATATTTGGATCGGTTTCAAAAGCAAATGACAATGTTCTCAATAGTATATTATACAGAATCATACCATACCCTTCTCCATTTAGCAAGCACAGTTTGATCATGGTTCATCCATCTGTCCGGTTCGCAAACCCCAGCGACGCCAGCGTTCACAACTGCAACAGTTACGCGAGTACGGTCGTACGTATACCCACAGCCATTTCGGGTTCCGTGCAAGCGTAAGCTGGAACTTGAGGAAACAGAAGGATGTGCGTTCTTTCCTTTACGTTCCGGCATATGGGGTTGAAGATGAGACGAGGGTACACTTGGACGGAGGATTGGGTCCAGGTGAGAAGGATAATGGGAGAGAGAAAATGACGAATGAGAGTGCTGAGGTAATGACAATAATTCCACGGGGTCATATTGATTCTAGGCCTCCAAGGATCGTTGTAAGACAAGACATTGACAGTACTCTCTTAGATAAAAATCTGAAGTATTTTCTCTCTCTCTCTCTCTTAGATTAAATCTGAAGCACTCAATTTTCTCGCCTCACCTTCGGTAAGATACTACTGATTTGTAAATATTCACTACGGTTAATCTTTCCTTCGCGTTGAATTCTCTCACTGAAAATACGTGTTCACTGCGCGCCTCTCAATCGCACGGTAAGTGAAAACTATAAAAGTGCAATTTCAATTTACTTTACTTGAGTCTGAAGGTAGAAAATAAGATGGTTGTCCAAACGAATACCTTATTGATATTTTTATCTGCACTTCCTTGGTTTCATAATTATTCTAAATATCTCACTTCACGCCGGAGTCCCCAAGACGTTTCAAACTTCTTCCGTTTCAACCCTTGAGTTGGTTGGCAGTAGACATCTCTCTCCTCAGGTTATCCTTTAAGTTCAAAGTATGTTCTGCAATTCATATCCTTCATAATTTGGTTCATGAAGTTTGGCTCTGCAGTTTTTCCCCCAATTTTTCCTTCAATTATCCCCTTCACTTTATTATCGTGCTGTAGTAGATGTCCAATATGTTGAGCTCTCCTTTCTTTAATGATTCTTACTATGCTTCTTTCTTCTTGAGCTTTTTCCGAAATTTCTTTATTCGTTTTCCATTCCGTCCAGCTTACTTTCAGCATTCTTCTGTAGCACCGTGCTTCAAAGGATAACAGTCATTTCATTTCACTTTCCCCTACAGTCCACGACTCGCATCCATGTATTGCAACACTCCAAGTCTTCATTAAGTTTTTCCTTATCTCTAAACTAATACTTTTTGAAGTTAGCAGAGTTTTCTTTTTATTGAATGCTAGCTTCGCTTGGTTGATTCTGCATATTATATCTCTTGCACTTCTTCCATCCCACGTTATTTCACTTCTCAAGTAGTTAAATTCTTTCACTTGTTGAAGGGTAACATTTTCCAATTTTACATTGGCTGCTATGTTTTTGTTTTTATCGCAGATTAGAACCTTTGTCTTAAGTTTGTTAATTTTCATGTTGTAATCATTTTTCATTACCCTGTTCAATACATTCAATATTTTTTACAGACCCTCCTCACTTTCTGCTGGCACAGCTATATCATCCGCGAATCTAAGCATGTCCACTATATCCCCATTCACTTTTACTCCAAATTCTGTCTCTTCTAACTCTTCTCATGAAGAGTCTTCTAACCTTCATTCTCCCATATAGCAAATGTCAAAATATTTCGTCCGGGTGCAGGGGAGGAAGAGGGTGGGTGGTGATGGTGGCGTGGTGGTCTTGGGAGGACTTTTCCTTTGGCCGTAGGCACGCGACAAAACACTTCTTCAGCGCGGCGGTGGGACGAGGCAGCAGATGCCGCCCTCCTGCTTTCTTTAAAAAAGAATGTGTGCTCGTCTTGGAGGAAGGTTGATGTGGAAGGTAGACGGTTAAGGTGGTTGCCGGTGGGTGTGGGGAAATAGCAAATGTCTTCTAACCTTCCCTTGTCTTGTTTCTTGTCTCAAACTACAGCGGTGGAAAACCGACAAATCACTCGCGCCTCGTTTTATTTTCAGGCTTCTCTTGATGGAACAACATTGCGATGATTTCTAAATGAATTCACTTTGTAATACTCCACAATGGTTTTGATTACTCCCACCAAGGTTTTGACTCATTTTTGTAATATTTCACAATAGTTTTTATTTTTCCCACCGAGGTTTCGACTCAAGTTAAGTTATTGATAATGACTTTACTTGAGTCGAAACCTACGTTGGAGTAATAAAAACCATAGTGAAATATTAAAAATAGAATTCACTTATAAATCATCTAGAATTGTCGATGTGAGCTTTATCGACGAGACGATCAATTAACACAGGAATAATTTAATCAGAGATAATGAAAGCGGGCTAGAGAGAGAGTTGCATTGTGAGTGAAAGACATTTTTTTAAATTTCTAATATAATGGTATAGTAATCAAAATACAATGAAGTATATTCCCTTACCTTAAACACCCACCTGAGAACTTACAGCCATGTCAAATTAACGAAAGCCTTTCGACAAGTTCTGAGAAGTTTATATTTACTCTGCTTCATAAAATTTAACAAATTTACTCTTTCGTTTTCCTAGCGCTGTTGGAAAGTCACGTTGTTCACTGAGACAGCAGTTAAAATTTTTATTCCTTTGCCTGAGAGATTATCTGATGTTTTATTTATACGCAATACCTATGAATGCATTTCCTCATATATTTCAACCCCTGGTTGCTAAATGCATACATCATCGAGTTCAGGTATAACTTCATCAAGTCAAGTGATCAAGTTTTTTGAAGTCGTTTCACGAAAAATTGGCTCTTTTTGAGAAAACAAATCCAAGGACAGAAATGGAGAGAAATACCTTTATCACAAATGTGTATTTGAGGAAGTCTGTTTTCAACTCAATGGCCGAAATGCAGGATTTTGACACCTGAAACAGTTAAACAATACAGTTGTCCTTTTAAACGCTAAGACGTAGTGTTTGAGTTTGAACGTGAACATTCACAGTAATTTTAACTTACGTTTCCGATGGTAAAAATATATTTTTGGAATGGTGGAAAGTCATTATTCCAACTCACTCGTCCTTTCGATTGGATAGCGCTCATTAACGCCCAGATGGTGAACTACACGGGTGTAGTTATACATCGAGTGTAAGCAAAGTATTTCGTTAATCATTTATGATTTGATGCTCGTGACAGCTGAAATAACAAATGACAGATATTAAAAGTCGTAAGCGCAAATAGTGGTGGTTTTAAAATAAATCAAGAAATGTTCTTTTTAATTGATTGTATTTTGTTATGTCTTCCTCTCATTAAAGTGCAATGAAATGGGTTCCCTTTTACATTATAGTTTTCTAACAAGTTGACGTTGTACCTCTTTCCTCTTTATCTCTAAGGGAAATGCACTGAGGGATATAGACACATATGGGACTTGTCTTGAGTAAACGCTCAAAACTATGATTATTTAAAGTGGAAATTTATGTCAATGACAATGTGGGTTCTCTTGCACCTGATTACTTAATAAATATAAATAAATCGGTAGGCACTACCACTCAATTATATATGCGCATCTATTTTGACAGGATTTTATAAACCCTGATAATATGGGTCATTCTACTGTAGTTCACATTTGTAGTTAATATCACGCAAGAACACGCATAATAAAACTTTGAATGTTTAAACAAATCCGTGAATAATTCTAGGTGCAGTCATTTCCTTGCCTCTAGCCTTTAAAACTTTCAACTAATACCAATTTATTGCATTCACACAGAAATGAAATCACTGCTACATCAAGTATGTACTACTTCACGAGGCCCCAAAGCTTGAAGGTGATACAATATGATTGCATTTAAGAACGCAGTCATATACATGGATATAAAAGGTCTCCAAGATATCTGTCTAGTTCTTAGGCTTACCAATGGAATAACAAATCTGAATAGCTTGGCTGTCTACTCGAATTTGCCGGTGGCTCAGAAGACATTGGCTCAACTCTCGGCGTTAATGAAGTGTTTCCTTTGGCGATCTTCAGCTCCACACATAATTTTTCATGTCATCTGGGCTCTTGTAATCTACCGATTGCAAAAGACGGGGGTAGGATGAATATGAATATCATCCCTCGGAATTTAAGTCAGAAGAACGCAGATGAGTTAACGTGGATGAATAACCGCGAACATATTGATCCCATCGAGGGAGGGAGGTCGTGTCCCTCCCTCAGTCGATATATATATGTATAGGTGTGCATGCATGTCTCCATCTGTGAACTCACTATAATGACACAATTTTTCTCCTCTCCTTCGCAATTGCAGGTGGCCGTGGCGATTTTCGCTTCAGGGCTCTGCTTCGTAGTCAGAGCCGAGCCTCCTGCGCCGGGACAGAACGCGTACCTGCCTCCTGACCAGGGGTACCACTACGATCCGCCTAAAGTCCCATTCCCGACGCCCACGCAGCCCCCGTTCAGACCACCGACGCAACCGCCGTTCAGACCACCGACGCAACCGCCGTTCAGACCACCGACGCAGCCCCCGTTCAGACCACCGACGCAACCGCCCTACAGGCCACCGACCCAACCGCCCTACAGGCCACCGCCCCCCACGCCGACCCAACCACCCTACAGGCCACCGCCCCAGACTAGGCCCCCTTACAAGCCCCCTCCTCCTACACAGCCCCCGTTCAAGCCCCCACCGCCCACCAGGCCACCTTACAGGCCCCCGACTCAGACCCAGCCGCCATACGACTACAAGCCCCCCACCGTCACGTTCACGCCACCGCCCCCGACCTACAAACCCCCGCCCATCTTCACCAACCCACCTCCGACCAGCCCCCCTTATAGGCCAACTCCACCCCCCGACGTCCCAGACTACGGTCTCCCAGACGGCAATGGCCCCAACTACGTGAGTCCGCCAGTCTACGGGCCGCCCACGGTGACACCGAGCAGGCCCCCACCAACGAGGCCTCCAACTAGACCTCCGACACCGACCAGGCCACCCACGGGACCCCCAGACGAGGTGAGTCCCGTTTATAGCAAATATATACATTGCTCCTCTCCAACTGGATTTAGTCTCTCCTCGCAGCTCTTTGCACTGACTGATTTTGAGTCCAACGGGACTAGCCACGGATTAACAAACCTTAGGAAGTCACCCGCAATGCACAATTGTACGAAATTCCACGGAGAAAAAAATCATCCGCCTTGACCGGGACTCGAACCCGGATCCCTCGATTTCCGGCCGAGTGCTTTGGCTAGTTAGGCTACGTTTCAATAAGCTACCAAGGCGTCCTCTTCCCCCGTAGAATTTTTGGATTTGTGGAAAAACCCGTACTTGGAACACGAGGAGGTGTTCACTTTTTTTGACTGATTTCCAGTGAATAGGGACTGTGCGTCCCAGGACTACTTAGGTATACTTCCAACCGGGACTGTCCGACTTCCAAGTACAACCTTTCCTATAGGGCGGTGGCGCACAGCGCACGACGAGAGACTGCTGGTTACATTGTATGTCCGGCAGTCGAGAACATCTGGTCGCGTAAATGTCACAAAAATCCGCAGGAGAAGGCGACGCCTCGGTAGCTTATTGAATTGTAGATTAACTGATTAAAGTACTCGGCTGGAAGTCGAGGGATCCGAGTTCGAGTTCCGGTCAAGGCGGATGATTTTTCCTCAGTGGAATTTCACAAACTCTTTGCCCTGACTTTACCACAAAATATTTTCCAGGAAAAGATGAAACCTCATCAATTGTCGATCAATCTTAAGATTGACAGACTGCAGTCCTCCATCCTTTTCTATATACACTATGCTATTTCCTTTACTTCCTGATAGATCTTCCCACGCATAGTTCTCCCTTGATTAGGTCCGTGACCTTATTCCTTGATCTTCTTCTGGGGAATTTTCCCTCTATTTTACCTTCTATTACGTTCTTCAAAAACCCTTAGTGCTTCAGGATGTATTCAGTCCATCTGGTACTTCTTTTCTCTGTGGTTTTCTACCGGGCCTTTTCCTCTTCTAATCTTCTGCATATTACTTCATTTCTAATTTTATTATTTCATTTTATCTTCAGATCCTTCCTTCTTCATCCCCAATCAATCTTTTTCAACCTTTTCCAGCCCCAGGTTTCAAAAGCTTATTGTTAGTGATGGGGCCAATCCAAAATTTGATCGAATCCGAATCCCGAATCCGAAACCTGTTTTTTTATCGAATCCGAATCTCGAATCCTAATCCCAAATCCTCATTTTCATTAAATTCAAATCTTCCTTTATCAGTAAATTTTAAAATAATGCTTCATTTCTCGTGAATTCTCTATTTAAATTCAATTGAAGCTGAATTTTATTTCTTAAAGTAAATAATAAATGAATAATGGTCATATAGTCCCCACTCACTGATATTAAGGACATGCTCGAGGACAAATATAAAGAATGGGTAATTTCAAAATTAAATCACAGTTCAATTTTTCTTAAATAAAACTGAATATTCAATAAAAACAGATTAGAAGCTTTTATTTAAAATATGCAGCATTTTCACCATCCCAGGATCTAATCGATTTCTTTTTTTATCAACCAAATTTCCAGCAGTACTGAAGGCTCTTTCTGAAAATACTGTTGCTGGAAGAAGGCAGGAATCTTTTTGTTAGAATTTTCAAATTGGGATATTTGTTATAGCTTCTCCAGTAATCCATAGTTGATATGTCAGGAGGCAAAAGAGCTTCTTGTAAGTAAGGTTCTACTTCATTGTCAAGAGAAACAGATGTTTCTTCAACTGGATTGCTCAAAAGTTTTTAATATAAGGCCCACATTCCTGTAAGTTTTGTAGGAAGTCTGTTCTGGTACTTTCTAAAACAATAATTAATATTTCAGTTACTTATGATGCAGAGCAAAAAGCCATTGAAAATTGAATAATTTTAAGTTCTATACATTAACTAAATAATTTATTTCAGCTACTGCTCCTTGTATCTCCAATTGCATTGTAGAAATTTGATGTAGAGAAATTTTACAATATCATTCATTGGTTAATACTTTCATTCTTCATATTACCATAAAACACTATGGCTTTAATAAAATGGAATGAATTGAACTACATAATTGCTAAAATCTCACCTTGGGTTCGCTGGGTGATAAGGTTTCAATTTCTCGAATCAGAAGTTCTTTCACACTGTCACGACTTTCCAATTTTTTTTAAGACTATCTTTAAAATGTGGGTCCAGAAGAGTTGCGGTTGCGTACGCACTGTTACTTTCAATTTCAGAATTTCTGCTGTTCATCTCACTACATATGCCAATCTTTATTCCCTGAAGTCCAGATCCTAAAACTGCAGGTTCTTTCATGAATTCTAAAATGCCATTTATCATTGGAATCACTTCTGCTACTGTTGTTGTGGAAATGCTTAGGGTACTTGTATCATGATAAAATGGCTTCAAAATATTATGGACATTTTGTAAATAATTCCAATCAGCCCTACTCAGTTCAGCTGGCAAATTACACTCTGCACTGACCAAAATTAAAGCTGGTTTCTGTTCTAAAAGGCGTGTCATCATGAGATATGTGGAGTTTCACCTTGTTGGCTCATCTTGTATAAGCCTGTGACTTATAATTCCAACTTTTTGCTGACAATGCTTCCAGGCATTGGTATCATTAGTGGAGAGCTTGAAGTGTCCCACTATTCTCCGACAAGTTGCTACCACATTGGAATTTTTTTGGCTTTTTAGTATTGCAGATTCAACGACGGTCTGCAGTTGATGAGCAATGCATGGAAAATGTTCAAACTTCATCAAATTGAATGCGACAATCATGGTTCGCGGATTATCTCGGATAACAGCAACTAATTTATTTTCTATTTCCCATTCAGTCACTGTTTTGGTAAAAATTTTTGCTATACTGTCTGCTGTATGGTTGATCTCAATGTAACGGACAACTTCAAGACACCGATGGACTAGCTCATGGTTGTCACTGATCAGTGGCGGATCTAGGTTTGGTCCAAGGGGGGGGGGGGCAAACCGGGGGTCTGAGGGGAATACCCTCCAGCCGAAGGGGGGTTTGGGGGATAATTTCGATTTTATCTTGTGTAAGTTTCGACCCGACCAGAAAATTAGTTCATAAATTATTCTCTCAGTGTCATCAGATTTCTCTTTAAAAATGTTTGAATTGCTTTTTAGCACTGCGATAACACTAATGAAATTTATCCGTGCCATTTCGAAACGAACAACAGTTAGAATCTTCTTTGCGTCATCAACAGCGAAGCTGAGGTCTCCTTCGGAGTCTGAGTCGTTTGTCGGTGGGCTTCCTCAAGGCCGTCAAAAAAAGATGCACAAATCGCTTGCCTCCAATTCACACTGCCAGTTAGAAAAAGGATGAAAATTGACTCAATCCGTAATATTTTAGAGCATAGCGTTCATTGCACATATCTTACGAAATCACAATCGCTATTTACATAAGGTCGACGAAAACTGCCATGGCCTACCGTCTCAAATATGCACTACTGATATTGGACACGAGGAAACATTACTGTGGCTCGGTTATTCTTAAGCGTAGTGGACTATGTCTTTTAGAGTGAAGTTCTATCGCCCTAAATGTTATTTCCAATTATTCCAGAGAAATAAAAAATATTTCTTTGGAATAATTATCTACGTACCACAAAATTTAAAAAAATTAATTAAAAGATTTTTTGGTTCAAATTCTGAGCAAAGTATTGCTTTCGTGCATGCAAAAAAGACTTATCTTTACATTAATTGCAGTGAGAGCGTTGAATTAAGTCATAGAAAGACCGTCGAGTATTCTGTCTCTCCTCAGGAAAGGCGTTGGAGGTTCATCTGCTCTTTGTTGGTCTCGTTTGATCTTCGACAACTCCGTCCTGACTATCATTTTGTACACTTAACTGATAACTCTAACAGGTAAACTGTGTAACAATGGACGTACATTGTTCTAAAAATATAATCATACAACCAAGTACAAGCAAAAGTGTCAGGGCATCACTCGGTTGAACTGAGTCACATGAAATAGTTTGTCACTCACTACATTCTACAAATCTTTACTTTTCCCGACCATGACTTCGACATCTCTAACGTATATACCTTGATTTGCCACGTCACTTAAACGTCAAAACAATGGTCAGAAAGAAGAATGAAGTTTGGAATGTACAAAATGAAAAATCAAGTCATGACAAAAACCAGGAGAAGAAATGATGGACAAATATGATTAAAAAATGAACAAATAATTACTACTGCTCCATCCAAGTATTGATAAAAAGTGAAAAATAGATCATTTTTTCCTCTCATCCTTGTGGTCATAGGATGGTAGCCGTTTTAACAGAAAGACAGTAGCTCACCGATTATGCGTCGTTCAATGCGGGAGGCGCAGGTAGCCGGACATTAAAATCTTCTCAGAAAAGGATAGGCGGAACTCGAAGTCATTGTACGTACACAGGGGCCTGCCTCCCTTTTGAGGCCCCTGTATTCCTCCCACTATGGTTCCTCTGGTAATTTTCAAAACCACACAAAAGGCTCGCATTTAGCGTTGCCACAGTATGTATAATTGATTTAAATTGTAAAAATCTGCATGCATAAAATAATCAAATCAACCCAAAGGTGACAAAGTATTCCGGAAATTGCGATCGTTGATCGACTGAAGGACATTCTCAATATTTTTGCCTTTTCAACAAAGCAAGCCGACATTATATTTTTTCTTAGAAATGCTCACACCGGCGCAGTGACATTGATAGAAAACTTGAATGGGAAAATCAAGAGGGCTACCGTTTGAAGTATGTTAAATAATTCCAACTTATGATAATTTTGGTAGGTCTAAAGTGGTGATCCAGCACATGGGCGTCGTAAATTCTAACTCAGCTTTTTCAGAAATAATTTTCATCCAAGTAACCACCCAGCAACATTATTAGTGAATTGTACTTGGAATTTTGTTAAAAGTGAATTACCGAAGTTATACTGGTTGCAAACAAAATCTCTTTCTGGGAAACTAAGTCAAACAATTTGAGCCTTACATTTCATTTTATTTCCATTGATTCTAGTTGCTTTATTCCTTTCATTTCTGTGAGAACGATGCAGGCAACATTTATTGACGAACAAAAGAAAATTTCTGCCTCCTATTCCTTGACCACTCACTAGACAGCCAAATACGTTTTTCTGCCTACCAATTTATTTTGACATGAATTGTAGGGGGCTCTTCAGCTTTAACGATACACTTATACAATTATGATATGTGCATACGATCATTATGATTTCTAATAAACCTTTAGGTATCTTCATAAGTCTATAATTTGTAATAATCCCAATTTTAATTTACCTAATAACAAGCCTGCAACATCCAAACGCCTCTAATGATGTCGAATATTTGTTGAAATTCGTAGTTTTTACACAAGAACTGTAAAACTAAAAAGATTTTCTCCCGGGCCAGGAATGGAAATGGAAATGTTTTGTGCAGAGCTCACGACGACGAATTCCTCGTTTTTACTCTGCTATTCAAATGATTTCATGCGTTACCCCCTTCAAAGTTTTAGCTCTAAATAGTGGCCTTAGATTGAATTTGAATATGAGTATTATGGATTGTGATCATGTCGCCAAAACCTGTTGTCTAGAATTCCGTAAACAAGCAAATTTTTGGAAAGTGGAGCCGCCGAGATGAAAGACGGAAGTTCAAATGAAAATACAGTCGACAGATTGTAAATAAACACGTCCTACCGGTATTACCATTAATATGTATGGGTTTTACTTACAAGTAATCATAATGCAGTGGATAAAAAATGTGGTAATACACGCGGGACGTAATTATACATTTTTTAAATATCGTCCGGTCTACAGATATATTTAATTCCTCTCCAAATTTAATTACACAAATGAGCACTTCGTGAATATCGCTATACGGAAATTAAATAATAATGCGAGGTGACTTCGTGAGTACTCCCAATGGCCATCATTGCAGGGTAGGTAAAAAAGAATGCACTTACCGCCGCCTTGAACAGATTCTTATTTTTCAATCCAAGTCTCCTATTTTGGGTCCTCGTAGACGCATACCCTGTTTTGCAGCCTGGTACGAAGCAAGTTCTGTTTAAACGAGGCATTCTAAAATCTTTATTTAGGCCAAACAGGGTTAATTCATTCTAATTATAATCGGATTCTGGCAAACATTATCGTCGGCACACGATGGACGTTTCATAAACCTCTTAAACATTTCCTGTAATAGATATTTCCTCTCTAGCATTTGTCTACAAATTAACTTTTAGATCACAAAAATAGCAAGATATTATTCAAAATATAAAGATATTCATATCTCCTCGATCGTAAGTGAATATTCACCACAGTCTCACGTTAGCAACAATCAACTGCGTCTATTTACAATAACAACTGAAAAGACTGACAGAAAAGACTGAAAAGAGTGGCGCCAAGGACTGGGCGAACTAAAAGTGGAAATTTAGGCAACACGTAGCCTAGGCAACAATGCCAAACATCCAAATCCATAATATATATTAATGGATTGAATATCCATTCAGGGAAGCGAAACACCGATGACTCGAGGGTTTAGAGATGAGATGAGAGTGTATAGAGAGAGAGAGGGAGAGAGAGAGAGAGAGAGAGGCGAGGAAAAGGAAGAGGTTCTTCTAGCCTCCTCCCTCCCCCAGTCGACTCTCGAGAGAGTGGATGAGAGGGGGAAAACGCCGCAGCCACAGGCAAAAGACACAAACTGCCTTGGCACACTAAGTAAGTGAATACTTCGTCCGAAGAAACCGCTTTGGATTCCACGCGGCGCTTCCGGGCAGTGCGCCTCCGCACTCCGCCTCAGGCCATTGTTCCTCTCTCCTCTCTCTCTCTCTCCCTCTCCCTCTCTCCCTCTCTCTCTGGCCCCCATCCCCTCCATCCCCTCCAACCCCTTCCCCCTGGCCACTTCATAATAGTCATTTGATATTCCATTTTTTTGCAACCGCCTTACCCACCCTTCCCTTCCATTCAAAATGTTTATCGTCCAACCCGTTCTTTGTCTCTCGGACGTTGGAAATAGCACGCTCGCTAAACGCGTTTTTTACCGGTCTCGAAGTGAAAAAATAAATAAATTAAATACATGTATGGGGTATGCAAATGATCCCGCAGGGTACACAAAACTTAAACGAATTTTTATGCCTTTATTTTCGTCTGAACTCCTAGCAATATGTTTACTGCCTCATTTTTTCTTCGAGGGAATCGCCGTCTCCGCCATCGACGACAGATTATTATACATCATCGTTTCATTCACCAATCTGCGAGCACACTTAATAATAATAATGAATAAAAAAGTTTTTTAAGCTGCAAAGTGCCATTGTTTCGCCTAACCCACCTTGAATGAGCGTGTGTAGTATTTTCCGGCCGTTTCCACCACCCGGAGAGAGTGGTCGAGCGAAGGTGAGCAGTGTCAGAGATCCGTAACGACCTTTTCTCAAACGAGAAAGGTAATCTACGTGCAGCTATTTCATAGATGTATGCCTTATGATGGCCAACTAAGAATGGATGCCAGGTGACGTGTTTCCCTCGCTTTAGGATAACAACTTACGGCAGATACGGTTGATTTCTATATTTATTTGCTATTCATTTTATTCGATTTTGAGTCATTTGTTCAAGAAGTGCAACGGTATAAGTAGCAGAAGATTTTTTGGATAATAGAGGGCGTAGACTATCTAATACAATATTTTATCATGCACGAAATATTGATTGATAGATATATTTATACCGGTAAAGTGAGCAGTTGTCATAATCCTTATATTTTGATAAAAATACACGTATCACTGCCATGTCAAATCAAATCTGTTTCTAAAGGTAAAATTATTTAGCGGCTTTACGTGATGGCTAAGACGAGATGGGTCCTATTATGTGTTTTATGAAGCTAGCAATTCCAATTTAATTATAATCCTTAAGCAATAAAACATAAGACATGAAAAAAATTAAAACTAAATTCATTCGAGTGCTGCTGAAAATATAATTTTGAAAAAAGAAAGACCTTCTTAAAATATTTACGCAGGGTTTGTTTTTACCTCTCGCAAAAGGCTTCATACAAATGGAGTAATTTCCCCACAGATCTTCCGGTTGAATTGATGGCGATGGAATATTTTAAAGCACACATTCCACGAGTGGAATGAGAAGTCATTATTAAAGCGATTAGAGAACAATCGTTTTCTTTCTGCGCGGATAAGCATAATATGGCAGACCCATGAGGCAGTTTCGTTTGAGAGGGATTTCAATTGAGAATGAATGTTTACTCTTGCGGCCCTTTAGGTCTGGCCAAGGCCCACTCCACGGTCGACATTGAAATCTTCCGCGCGCCTTTTAAAGAATAGGAGGAGAAATCTCGGCAAGATAAGTTGGGACGATAGCGCGCGCACAGCTCCACCATTCAGGGACGTAGATGGAAATTTGAATTTTACTCATTTAGTCGGCGAAAAAAATACATTGTCCTGCTGTTAGTATGATAATTATTTCCAAAAATTTTCCTTTCAAACGCTAGCGGAAAATTAAAGTCATTCAGAGACGTTATCGCAAAATCAGAATAACAAGCAAAAAAACCCGAAAGATAAGGATGCCGTGATAGAGTGATATCTACTGTTTGGGTTTTTAAAGTTTCAATGGTTACGATTGTGATTAAAAAAGGAGCTTTGGCGCTAATGTTTTGAAAAAGGCGGAGAATTGAAATGCTGACATGAAAATGCTAAGCAGGATGAAGCATATTTCTAGCAATAATTCTAGTTCAAAGGAATACACTACGAATTCCAAGTTCCGTTTAATTATGACTTTGAATTTATTTGGGAAAAATGCAAGCGGAGAAATAACCATTGCATGTTTTATTCATCAGTTTGAGAAGCTTTTAATCAAAATGGTAAGGCTCAACTAAATGATATCGAATGAAAAATCATTATAACACTTTTACTACGATTTGTTCCTTAGCTCGAAGTCATTATAAAAAAATACTAGATGCCGTCCACCAACATTAATGATCAGTATTGAATATTACTCAAGAATTAATCCACATTGCTTTTCACGCGATTAGCACCGAATACGTTGAATTGAACGGAGTAATTACATCAAAGTCCAGCGGTTATAAAAATACGCCCAGGATCATTCCTTTTTCAAACTTATTTGGAGTCTACCGCATCGCATTAAAACAACAGCCTTTATTTCACTATAAATCTTCAACGGTCACGTGAAACAAATAGACGATTTCCTATCATTCTGCAAGGTATAATATACTTAACTGCAGATAGTCAACGAGGGTGTAACTGCAGTGCCGACCCCGTCTAACTCTCCCGTCGTGACCGCGGAAGGGACGGAGATATGCATTGGCAGACGAAGTAATAAATGTCAATGCTAAGACTTCACTATCTTTTTCGTTCAAAATTCGCCATATAAAATAGAAGATTTTTGATGAGCGATAAACGGAGAAAAACTGGTGGACTTAGGTCAGGTTTCCTCACCGCCAGGGACATAACTAAAAATAACAATTAATCCATGTGAAACTGCAAATCGACTTTTGATGCACGAGACATGGGAGAGGTTTTCGGGGGAGAATTAACAATGATGTGATTCAATTACTACCGAAGGGAACATTTCCAATGACGACGAATTTATCATAATTTCATTTCATAATTTGCACGAGCAACACAAAATGTATACGGTGTAAGATGACTCGCATTCCTAAGCTCTTTCTTTTGAATGCCGTCGGTGAAATTGTGGCGCAAGTGGCAAAATTTACTAGATGATGTTTGCATCAATTAGCCACTGTGCGTCAGTCAAACTTTGCCGCTTAAGCGTAATTAATGATTAATTAAATCAAGCCGATTAAATTCCATGAATTCGCTTGGCAAAAAACCGTTTATCAAGAGTCATAATATGGTTAATTTCACTTAGAGCAAACGCAATGGTAGTGATTTGATAAGACCTGATTAAGGTAGTTTGAGCGAAAAATTATTTTACCTAGAAATCAATAAACTTGGTCTCATTTTAAAGAAAAACATCTCACCCTTCTAATGACGCCAAAAGTTCTACCCCTTACCAGATTACTTTTGGAGTTATTTGCCAAAAAATAGCAGCCATTTTACACGGGAAATGGTACGTTTATACACTCAGAGAGACATTATATTAAAAAGTAGGCATTTCCTACACATAGATATAGTCAAAAAATCATCAGTCTGTAGTTTGTGTATTTTCTCAACTATATTTGAAAATTAATCATATCTTCACCACAGTAGGTTCTTGGGTATCACAAAAAACCTTACGTTTTGAAGGAGTTTCAAACGCACCGCGCGAAAAAAATGAGTCAGGTTAAAGATTTATTCAGATATTTTCATTTAATTACTTACAATTTCTGTCATGTAAAAGTATAGTATTGCACCATTAATAATGCAATATTTAATTGTCCTACAGCTGGTGACACTAAAAAGTGTAATTCGAATATACTCTCTATTATGACTAGGGAACTATCTTGCTCGGACTACCTTAATAGGAAAATTTCTTCGAGAGGAGGCAGCGGAGATGAGAAACGCGTGATCTATTCTCATGATTGAAGTCCACCACGAGGCGTGGATGCAAAGGACACTTCAATTCCTCGCTCTCCCGAGTCGAGGAGCGCATTCCGACATCACTCACTTCGTTAGTCCCCACAAGTAGTGGCCTTCCACTGTCCCCGCCTCCTTCCTCCGTCCTCCCCTTCTCCTGTCCAACAGGACAGACCCCCACCCCCTCTCTCAGCTTACAGGACACACCCCCTACCCCTCCTCTCCCCCTTTGGACACAATGGCGCGCGTCACATATGACGTGAAGGGGAATGACGTGGTGAGGTTAATGAGGTGGCTCCGCCCCAAAATGATTGAAACGTCAATTAATTCACATTCTGCTGATTAACAGAAAAAAAATCGTCACCTCTCTCTGATACGAACAGCAATATGTAAAATTTCCATGCCGTATTTTTTCTCGCAAATATAACTCAAAATGACGAGGCGGTGGTGAAGAGAGTGATTGAAGTAACATGTGGGAAGAATAGTATTTTCCATGAAATTTACTCGCCATATCCGTATATAGTAAGAGAGGAAAACGAATGAAGAAATCTTCGAAAAATAGCTCAAGAAGAAAGAAGCATAGTAAGAATCATTAAAGAAAGGAGAGCTAAACATATCGGATATCTACTACGGCACGATAATCAAGTGAAAAGGATAATTGAAGGAAAAATTGGGAAAAAAACTGCAGAGGAAGGCCGGGACTAGAATTTATGAGCCAAATTATGAAGGATATGAATAGCAGAACATACTTCGAACTTAAAGGAAAAGCTGAGGATAGAGATGGAGGTCTACTGCCAACCAACTCAAGGGTTGAAACGGAAGTAGAAGATCCGTATATGTGAAGGTAAAACTCCCGATGCATCGAATAATATAAAAAAATACACATCTCACCTCCTTTATTTTCTTAATTATTAGCAAACCACAGTGATTTTTGAGGTCAAAGTGCAGCATTTTCGAAGAAATCGTCCTGAAATAGGCTCATGTCGCTGGAAAAAGTGCTTTACAACACATTAATTTAAAAATATAACCTCCTTACTTGGTATTTAATTTCGGTTCTCAATGGATTCAACAATTCAATAGCTCAACGCATGTATTTACTGAAACCAAGAGAGACAGACGCATACAAATCAGGGAAAGAAATTTTAAGGTGCGGCACCAGGCCAGGAACACTCAAACGTGAATGGGTTCAGGTTAAAATGAAATGGAGGAGTGGCCGTGAATGCTCACGGGCCAAAGTGAAGCACACGGGAGGGACATTGTGCTGACCTGGCCTTCCAAATATTCTACATCTACGTAATACCCTGCGAGCCGCCGCATGGGGGTGTGGCAGGGGGTGTTCGGTCACCATCCGTGCAAAGGTGTAAGTTATTGGGAGGTGAAATGGTGACAAAGGAGTGTATTTAGAGGAGCTCAATTTTTATTGTGGTCGCTTATTGTTCGCGGAAAGAACGAGTTTCTGTACCTATATGTTCGGCAGTGTATCTCTCTTATTTTATCACATCTGTCAGACCTAGAGAGTAGTGAGGTCATGATAATGTCCTCTGTGTCGCTCTGAAAAATATCAGTTCTGAATTTATCAAGCAACCTAAACCTAGCGTGTAGCCTCTGAGTCTCTAGGGGCTCCCACCATAATCCCACTAAAAGTTATGAGACACTGTATGTACGCTCTTAGCAGTTTTTAACGAAGCGCGTATTATTCCTTAGTATTAAATTAATCTTTATGACCAGCGTCCCAAATGCTCGGGGCGTATTTGAAGTGTGGCCTACCAGAGCAAAGTAGCATCTCTTTTTCACTATTTCATCCGAGGACCTTCCTGTTGCTCGCTTAACAAAACCTAGTTTCTTTAATGCTGTGCAGCATATGTTTTGTATGTGTGTTCCCCACGATATATCAGATGTTAAGGTAATTCCAAGATATTTTACTGTACTTGAAGATTTAATTTTACTCCATCCACGGTGTAGGTATGGCTTTTGTGTGATGACTTTCGCAGGAAGTGAACTGTGGTGCATTTACTAATATTTAATTCTTACCCTCAAACCTGGCACCACGAATGAACGTTGTTAAGGTCCGATGACAGAGCTTCATAGTCCGCGTCTTCGCTCATTTGACGGTAGATAACTGTATCGTCTGCAAATAATCTTAATTTACTGCTAATTTGCGAACTTAGGTCATTAATATAAATAATGAATAAAAGAGAGCCTATCACACTTCCTTGATATTATTACAAGTGCCATTACGAGCGGATTTATTCTTAGGTCAAACGAAAATCACACGCGACCACCGGGAACGTGAGTCGGAAATTAAGGTCCAAACTGTACCGACTGCAATGGTGGAGACAGCCTCAAGACCCAAGCGGTGTATCGCCTCCATTTTATTCCATTATCCTTTAAATGCGTCAAATCTCAGGGAGTTATTTGGAAGATGAGGGTGTTAAAATAGAGGGCAGTGATCGAAGTGTAGATAAGACGCTCTTCCTTCTCTTCTATCCTCTGGGAATTCTTGTTTGAAAGCGACGATATCTGTGATTATTCTTTTACTTTCATTACTCGTATTCGTTTTGTCAGCAAAGCGCATTGTAGAAAGTCATATTTTTGGCTTGGATGAACATAAATGGGAGAGTCGCATCCTATTGCTCCAAAATCTACTCGATAGTAATTCGGAATTACCTCGAGTATGGCCGCGAAACGATTCAAGTGAAGCGCTGACTCAAGGTTATTTCCGTACAGCATTTGCGCACTCGTGTGATAAAGAACACTTTCGTTCCTATCGTTTTCAAGTCAGCGAGTCTAAGTGTCGGAATGGATGACATCTAAAACGTCACATAGCCGATTCCGTCCCGGTGGATGCCAGAGAGGATTATCCGTCCGATTCCTCAAACATGTCCCATTCAAAATCCAGCCATCAGCCCAATGCTCACGCTTCCTCCAATCCCCCTGGGAGAATATGCCCGACGCTTTCTGCTTCTTCAAACATGGGAAATATTTGGTCCGCCATACTTCTCTATATAACCGAGCAAGAGATATTCAAGAATTTGATGAACAGAAATTGAGTGACCGAATGGAGACACGGAATCAGATCTGTGACTATTTTTCCATCACCCGATTCTGACTTTGCGCGGGCTATCCCTAGACTCTCCGCTCAACACGACGCTACTATTACTGCACATCCATTAAAAACAGCAGACCGGACAATGTTCAGTCTCTCGTGTAAGGCCGCTTTACATTGTACATTTCATTGTAAAAACGTATGTACAAATTCCTTCATGAAGGAAATTGGACCGTATAAAGCGGCAAAATGTATGAATGTCTGAATGACCTAACGGGAAATAGAACCTGCTCTAATTCCATTCAGACAAGTATACATTTGGGATTCATTCATTTGTACAATAAAATGTACCTACCGTATAAAGCGGTCTTAAGGAATTGGCCTCTGAAATCAGAAAGACTTGCTACTACGTTTTTCCATTATCCTCGCTCCTAGCTATCCAATCCAATGCGCTTCTCCTATCCTTGTGCTACGGCTTCTAAGACTGAAGAGAACTCGTCAGAGCGTTTCGCTCATTTCCCAGACCTCTCTTCTCTCTCTCTCTCTCGCTCCCTACCCTCCCCCTCCACCCGCAACCTTCCTGAGGCGATGTGAAGAAGATGAGTGGACAGCCGAAGGGCGTTTGACCCCCCCAAGCAACGCATTTCAAAACATTTCTCACACCCCTCCCTCCCCCCTCTTATCTCTCTCCTCACACGCAGCCCCGGCGTAAAAAAATATTATAATACCCAGACTGCTACTTGCTTTCATACTCTCGGCGGTCGTTTGCCGGCCAACTTCCCCCTCTTCTTCCTTCCCCTCCTTTCCCCTCTTCTTCCCTCCCCTGTCATTCCCCCTCCTCCCACACACACACTCACTCTCGCGTAACCTTAACGGTAAGGGATGGGAGTTGAAAAATTACGACTCTCTCCCTCCCTCCCCCCCTTCCCGCCCCCAATATATATCCCTCAGCAGTCGGCAGCGAGAGGAGTGGAGAGGGAAAAAAAGAAGTGACGGATGAATCCACTCCGCGCGCAGCATAGCTCATTCAATTGGACCCTTGCGAGAATGTCACTCTATCAGCAAAATAGGCAAACATCTCTATTTAAGGTAGTCCGAGCGAGATTGTTCTCGAATCATAATAGAGACCATATTCGAATTATACGCTTTAATTTCTCCAGCAGTGAGACACACGAGTTAAACATTGCATTATTAATGGTGCAATTATATAGTTTTACAAGACAGAAATTGTAAGTAATTAAATGAAATGATCTAAATAAGTCTTAAAATTGACTCATTTTTTTCGCGCGGTGCGTTTGAAAATCCATCAAAACTGTTTTTTGTGATACCCTAGAACCTACTGAGGTGACAATGCGAAATATTTTTTAAAATAGTTGAGAAAACATACAAACTACACACTGTTAGTTTTTTACGACATCTAAGTGTTAGAAATACCTCATTTTGCAAATAATGTCTCTCTGGAGTGCATACACGTATCGTTTCCCATATAAAAGGGCTGGTATTTTTTGGCAAATATCTCCAAAAATAATGAGGCAAGGGGTAGAATTTTGGTTTCATTGGATAGGTGAGATATTTTTCTTTACATTGAGACCAAATTCAATGATTTCTAAGTAAAATGATATTTCGCTCAAACTACCTTAAGGCATTTTGAGCGAGAATTTGACCCAGTCATAATATAGACCGCAGTCAAATTGTTTTCATTAATTCAAGCAATTGTAAGAATCGTGAAGTGGAAACTGTAGCATTAATTACGCAAACACTTTGTTTTAGGCAATAAAATTCTCAGTAATAAATGAAATACGCATGGAATAGAAGTTTTCATGACTCATTTTTCATGCCGAACGCTGAAATGCGTTAACAATTAAATATTTTTCTGCGATACTGTAAGCATTACAGTGATGAATAACAGATATATTTTAAAATGTGTCTGCGACATTATTTTAGCCACAAACAAATTTCTGAAGAGTTCTATGCGTAGAAAATTACTCATTTTTGAAACCAAGTCCCTAAGGAGTGCGTGGCCAAATCGTTTCTCACGTAAAATGGCCGTTGTCTATTCTTTGGCTAATATCTCGTAAAGTGTAGCGGAGTCTGATACTTTGTTATTGCTGGAATTTTGAGATCTTTTTCCCGCTATGATGAGGACAAATACATCGAATCTCATGCTTGGCGATGTCTCGCTCAAACTACCTTGAACGACCAAGTAACAAGTTTCTTAACCATTCATTATAAACATTTAATTGTTCGCGAGTTCGTTTCATGGCGCTGTTATCATTATTCTGGAAATAAAATATCCTGAATTTGATCAAGGAAAAATTGGAGATGCTTTTAATGTTTGTCGAATTTTGAATTTTTAAAATTGCGGCTTTCGTATAATACCACAAAAATGAGCTCTAGTTTCCCTCTTTTGAGAGCAACATTATTATTCAAATTCCAACCGTTATACTTTCTAATGAAAATTAATGATGGGTACATAAAGGGCGCTCCTTAAGCAAAGAGACTTATAGATTATGGTATCTTTATCACTAGGGGGGAGTTGAATTTTTCATAAATATTCTTTCACAAAAATGTCCACTTTCCTAATATTAAGTACCATATTGTCCTGGGGAGTATTTGCAAAATTAAACTTGATAATTGAAAAAACAATAAAAAACGTTTATGAACAAGATATAGCGTAGTTACTTTTTCCTATGATTTGTGCGCGTGTAGCAGGCATTTTACACCTAGTTAATATTTAAAATATTGCATTGCATATAACTTAATAAAGAATGATGGACGTAGTTCTTCGCAAGAACTTTATATCAAGATTACTTATTAAAATAACCGTTATACACTTAGTTGAGTCACATCCACATTATTTTCTTCAGTCTCATGAATATCTCATGTATGCGTTATTATTAAAAACTTCGAAGTCCGTGTTCGAGGATTTAATGCCAGTCCCTTCCGTCCATTGATTTTGTCCATGTTTAGTTTTCGAGGGTAGAAAATTATCCGCGGGAACTCTGAAGTTTGTTGAAAGGGAATCATTCTCTTATAAACAAGCAGCGGATCTGTGTAAGTTTCACACATATTCCGCTCCACCCATAATGGTGATCATTTTCTGATGTTCTGTCAAAGCGAGGACTTCCTGCCATGACTGTCATAGATAAAAAATTCAGATTGAATTGATTGAAAATGTTTCTCTTTTCAAAACAACTCACCTTAAATTCCTTTCGCAACACCCGCATTAAAAGATCGCTGGCTCAGGAGAATAGAGGGAAAGGCGGCAGGTAGGCATGAATTGTAACGTTACATTTTATGCATTATTTATCCATAAGAATTTCATCTGAATTTTGCCTATAACATTAACTTTATAAATCATAATTATACGGAGGAAGAAATTTTCTCCTAAAAGTTTAGACACAATGATTAATTAGGAGAATTTTCTCAAGTACAATCAACCGTTAAGAATAATTATTCCACGCGGACGGTTTACAGCATGACGCGCATATGACATTTCCACAGTCCACCTAATGTCTGCCCTTCATAGCAGAGTTTCGAATTTCAGAGTGAGCGCAGCTAATAAGGTTTACATCACGACTAGTCAACTGGCTTAAAATTCATACACAAAGAAACTTGGCTACAAAGTATCTTCTTGAAAGGACCGCAGATGCATGCAACTTTAAAAATCATTTTCATTCTAGGACTCATCAACGTGACGTTATATCCACCCACGATACCATTTGGCTAATATTGCCTCCACGCACAGTCTCCACGAATTACTTCGCTATACCGAGAAATCTGATGTTTTTCCTTCTCAATCTTTTTCAACTTTCTTTTTCGCAACATCACTCGTGTCTGGAGCATTTTCCTAGGTTTGGTGGGATCTTTGCCACCGCGTCATGGGAATTACATACGATTGTATGGAAATATAACGAAATATTTTCTCCCTCTTTCACAATTCAACTCTCCATTCCTTCGTTGGGCTTTCAATAAACCACTGCCCTAACATTAATTCCATACCCTTCCTTGGTCACCTTTTAACTACCATATCCTCTTTATATCACGCAGTTGTTTTTTTTTCTTCCTAACCTCGACCTGCACCTCTCACTATCTCCCAAGCCTACGAAACAATGTAAATAGTTAGCAAAACGTTCGCAACTAGTGTATATATAGCCATAAAATGAATACAGTAAGAATGATTTCTTCTTTGATGCGATCATTTAGATTCCAAACTGCTTGCTATCAATTGAATACACCAATTCACTAAAACATTAAGCGAACAAATTATCCTTAAATGAGATACGGAGCATTCGCTTACTTTAGCATCTTGATTTCAACACAGGTAAATATGGCTTCAAATAAATTTCATAGTTATTTTCTTTTTTAAAACATCTTTTTCAAAGCTATCGATTTATTTGTTATTATACAAATATGCAAATCGCTCATTCAACCTCTACAAATCACATTAATTCTCTCCTCAATGCTCGTTTTATACACTTTTACCGACCCTACCACTACGCCACTTGTGGTTTAACCTCAGATATTCGAGCCACCTTAATTCTACCGACACTAAGAATCATTTTCCTTTCAACGAGCAAAAGCTTTGACTCGCCTCTAGGTAAGATGTGAAGAAGCTAGTATCTACTTCTACCAAAAACCTCGAGTGTGCATGTTTCCTCGTCCTGACGTCATATATTGTCGTTGGCCAATCACAAGGAAGTAAAAGAACTCATTTGGTCACTATTCCATAAAATTCCTTTCGCTAACTTTGAATTCTTTTGAACTTACTCTCATTGAGGCCACGAGACAGAATGGCCTCCAAAACCCATTCGAGCGTTTTCCACCGTTGATTAACTGGGAGGGGACCGTCTTTGTCAAATTATACTCACTTCTCCGTCGCATCCAATTTCCCGATAATGCCTCGATCATAAAAAAGTGTTCTTAATGGCGGAGAAGGGGTGTTTAATTCTATCGCAGGTCCGTGGATGGGTGATCACTTAGGGGTCAGTTGTGCTCCTTCTCCTTGGAGGACTGTCCTCCGAATGAGGTCACCAATTACTGGCGCGGAGCTCTTGCTAAGGGCGGTCGAAGAAAAGCATACATACTCTTGGTGCACAACTTAGAGAAAGAAAAGCAACGGGGATTGACTCGAAAAAATGTAGTCAAATATCTTCAGAGAAAAGCTAATGAGTATACCTTGTTCACCGATGGCCACCGTTTTGCAGCAATTCTCAATCTTAAATTTAAGAGGACTGTCTTACAACTTTATGTACGAGTTACGGGAAAACATACGGTCTGCGCTCAAATATAAAAAAGTACAAGATTCATTTCTTGACAAGTGTAATTGAGGCACGACATTTACATCAGAAGTTACATCAAATTAAATCAATATCAGCCGCGAACCTTTAATGGTAGCAAAGGTTATCTTACAAATGGCGAAAATATCTGTTTAAACTTCCATTTTCATTTTTTTAAATACTTCACTCAGGAAAAAGACCCAAACAGATAAGAGACCTCAGCGCCTTATAACTCATTCGCAAATCTTATATCACGGGCTTGCTCACGCTAATTGAATGACAAAAGAAACAAAAAAAATTTAAAAAAAACAGTAAAATAAACTTCATCTAACCTTATAGAGACTCATTTCCTCATTATCTCTCCTTACTCTTCACCCCCAAGCGCAGATTAGAGAACGTTATGATTCCTGTGAGTGTCTATGACTCTTTATAACAACGGTTGATGGCAGTAAGTGTTTTGATCTCTATGGATTTGTATTCCCATTATAAAAACTCACTTAAAATTAATAAACTTTAGGCTAAACAACAAACGCCGATCTTCTTTTGGCAAATAACATTGAAAACTCACGGCGCGTAGGAACATGACTGGAAAACAGTGAGTTCGAGAGGACTATTAAATAATCAATGGCTGAGAGATTTTATCCCGCTTCTTTTACAAGTCCTCAACATGCAATTTCCGTGAGATCAGAACTTCTGCATATGAGTGCGCGAGGGCTCATCAAATAGTGATAAAAACCAAGCGAAGAGGCTTTCACGGCTGTTGCGAAAGTTTATTCAAGAAGCATAATCAATCCCGCAAGTAGCCCATGGACGTATGGGGAAAAATATGCGTAGGAAAGGCGCGCTTTTTTTCTTTTCATCTGAGGGATCGTTTTTAAAGGAAGCGTTACCCAAATATTTTTGGATGAAAAAATAGAATAAGTAGTTTATTTGGTGGTTTTTTTCTTTTTTAGAGAATAGATTCGAAATACACGAGTAACTCTAGAAATTCTGAGAGGGGAAAAAAGTGCTCGGCCTCTGAAAAAAAAGAAGAGCGAACATCATCTCAAGAGTTTAGGGCACGAGGCATCGCGTGTTCCTAAATTATACATTCAAGGACCTGACTGGGAAGTGTCGAGACGGCGCGAGCGATGGCAACCAAGGGTGGGTGGGTGGGTGGGTGGACATTAAACAAGTGAAGTGGAGGGGGGAGTGCGTCTTTAATGTAAAAAAACTTGGACGAGCTTGATTCGCTCTCTCTTAACGTCCTCTCTCTCTCTTTCTCTCTCGAATCATGTTATTTATCTCCGATTCTCGGCGGAGACTGAGGGGGAGGGAGGACTTCGCCCCCCTGGGGGCAACTGGATGAAAAAGGCAAGCGAATTGCCCCTGGCGGCGGGGGCAGGGGGCGGGGGGCAGAGAGCGGCGCGAGGAAGCACATTAAACCGACCTTTGGGCACAATTTTCGCAATCCCCCGTGAGATGAAAGCTAGCTCACACGCACACACATAATGAAGGATCATCTTCTTTTGCTCGACTGGATCCACGTTTCAAATGAAATAACACCCTTTCCTCCTCCCCTTCCTCTTCGTTTAAGTATCACCTTGGCTCTGCCCTTTCAAATCGTTTCCAAATGATTGAGACACATGAGGATGATTCATTTTCTCAAGCATCTTCACATAATCGTCTCTAAGTAGATTGCTTTTGGAGGGATAATATTGATGGAAATTACATTCAGTTGTCATATTTTCCCATTCGGTTCAAATCTTATTATAAATGAAGTAAGTTTCAAGGAACCAGAGGAACAATGCAGGGATCTAATTCAACACATACAGGGCCAGGTAATGCCATGAATTTCCCTTCGAAAAATTCATAACCAACATTTTTCCAGCTAAAAACTGGATGATCATATTTTGGTTGTTTCAAAAGAAAACTAATGTGAAAATTTAATGGCCGGGAATTTGACCAATTTCATGTACGAATATATTTTCGTATGTGCATATATGAAGTATGAAATACAAATTAAACATATATTTTCTTAACAGTACTTAGACAAAGCTGTTCAAAATTAAGCAAAAATTTCTCACGCTATTTCCTTAATTTTCTTATGGGCTCTTAGTTCAATGTTTTATCATTCACCAGTAGATAATCAAATGACATAGCCCCGGAGCGAGGCATTAACCATTAATTTATTTTAGCCATAGCCATGTATTTAAACCACAGCCATTAATGTATTTTTAGCGACCGCGAACTTTCGCTTGCCCAATCAACCTTTCCTTCCATCCCATGGAAACTTCCAATTTTGGCTTGAAATACTGGCTCTCAGCCATGAGTTTGTATAATTATTCTTCCATCCTCTGTCATACTCACTCCAGCACCAACAAGCTCCTTAGTCTCAATAGTGGACATAACTATCGCTCGTTCTCTCCGAATGGATTTTTCTGAAATGTAAAACCTTAACTTTTTCGATCGGTTCTCATCCTTCATAACTATATTTTAAGACTCATCATATGAGCTAAGGTAAGATTCATACGGTTACACACCGTATTGATTGAAAGATCAATAATATCAGTGACGACACACAACCCCACCGGATTTCGCCAATATATGTACTTCCGGGATATACTAATTTTTATATGAAAAAATTGAGCCTTAGAAAAGCTTCTCCATAATTTAAGCTAAATTGAACATTTTCAAATGGTATTTTATGCAGCGTATAATATAAACAAAATATTGGTACCCTTTAATATGACTGAACAAAAACAACAGAAGAGTATCATAGTATTTCTTTCCTTCGATGTCAATCGTCATGAGTCTTGTACGTTCAGCGATCGCGTGAAAATATAATACTATTGCAGCGAATGCAACGCGGATGACCAAGGTTCCGGTAAAAGCACACTTTGGCAACTTTTCAGTCGTGACCAATCAGCCATCTCGCTAGATGAAAATGAGGGATACATAATACCACAATTACGACAGTGAGGTCAAATACGTCCCTGTACTCTGGGAGCCATGTCATACACTTATTTGTACGAGATCCTCTTTTTAATTTTCAAAATTATTGGGCAACTTGATTCTAGGACACACGTCGTCCTTCGCCTTCCTTCACTCGCGCTCTCAGCAGAAACGGGTCGCCGAATTTTCTTCTGACAGCGCCAAGTGATACCCCGAAAATAAATATTGAGCAAAGTTTGATTATAAATGAATAAAAAATCCTAATAAGTAGTACGGAGGGATTCGCTCATTACTTATATGAGAGGTAATTAAGTCAGGGTAACAAGTCAAAATGAGATGAAATAATTCCATCCGTCATCACATCACGTAAGTTTTGACATCCTGGATGGAGCGACTCTGACCTCGTTGGACATCAATAGAAACCTCGAAATAAATGCCAAAGTGCGAAGAAAGGAATCTCATGAGATAACAAATTTTTAAAATGCACTTTGTTACTCTTACATTCCTTAACTAACCGGTGCCAACTCACCCAGAATAATTCATCCTTGAAAGCACGACTCCTCACTAACCTTGAACTTGCTTCCAGCGAATCAAGTATCACGCAAACTTTCTTTCGATAATGTAGGTTATGAATATCTTGCCAAAATATTCCCTTCAATCGAAGTAGCTTTGAAGTCATCGCTCGAGATGTATTCATTCACGCGCGCACACGAATTTTTATGAATGCAAATTAAAGAGAGATGAAATGGAAACGTACGTGGAATCGAGAGGAATGAAGTTTCCGAAGAACACTCTTCTCTCATTTCAATGCTTTAAAATTCATTTTATTCTTCCGATGAGTGAATTAATTTGATGAAAATTTTATATTTATAAGGTTTTTCAAAATTTCAAGACATATTTTACGATAGTAAATGTTTTCTGAACAGATATAACTCATTTGGAAGGAAACATTTAAAATTCAATCGCAACGGACAAGTTTCTTCATGGCTATAACATTTTCATGCACGCTCCATAAAAGATAACATGAGGAGTTTGAATTCATTCATTTCACCTCAAATAATGGCGTATTTAAGGCAAATTTTGAATTCATATTTTACTGCATCTACGTCTACGTAATACCCTGCGAGCCACCACGAGGGTGTGTGGCAGGGGGTGAAGATCACCAAACATGCACTATCGCCATGAAGGTAGGATATTTAAGGGAGACATGCTAGAGAACAGCGTCACATGCTGATAGGTGGTTAGTATCTTCATAATAAGAAAGGGATTATTGCTTGTTATTACATGTTTCATGCACTGCAGACTACTCTAACTATATTTCACCTACCTATCCCTTTGCTACGCTGCCTATTGTTCTCTCTTATGGTACGAGGGAAAAATGACATTTTAAATCTATCGGTACGACAATCTATCTCTCTAATCTTGTTAATATGATCAAACCTAGCATAATACGCAGGGGTTCTCAATATATATCTAACGTCATGTGTGAACAAATCAGTTACGACTTACGTAAAAGGTTTAACCAAAATTTTAACCTGCGTTCTGATAGTAATTCCCATCCTAGTTCTTCTATTAAGCTCGTAATACTTATACAATTATCATAACGGCATTTAACAAACCTAGCAGATCTCCTTTGCACGCGCTCTAATTCTTTAATCATACCTTCCTCGTACGGATCCCATATACTAGCGGCGTATATTAAATGAGGCCTGACAAGTGTAAAATAACTTCTGTCTCGTACTCTCTCATCGCATTTGCCTAGAACCCTTTTTACGAATCCTAATCGACGGTTTGCTACACTAGTTATTTCCCTGATGTGTTTCCCCCATGAAATGTCTTCAGTGATGGTGACGCCTAAGTATTTAATAGATTCTACGTTAGATATTTTCTTTTCTTTGATGCAATAACTATTCCGGGGAATGCCATTCTTTTTCCAAAAGTTCATTATCGCGAATTTCTTCAAATTTAATTCTAGCTGCCAACTATCACACCAATCATCAATCGCATCTAAATCGTTAGCTAAAGACTGACTGTCCTCTTCATTTCTAATTTCCTTATACACAACTGCATCCTCGGCAAAAAAACGGAGCTTGCTATTTTTACTACTGCATTCAACTCATTTACGTAGAGAAGAAATAAAATTGGGCCTGTCACGCTTCCCTGGGGAACACAAAATGAAAATTTTACTTCGCCTGAGCTGACACCATCTAATACCATCCTTTGAACGCGTTCATGTAAGAAGTCTCCTATCCAGCCTACTACATTACTGTCTATCCCGTATGATGCTAACTTCACGAGTAACTTACAGTGGGGAACCTTGTCAAAAGCTTTTCTAAAGTCAAGAAACGCTGCCCCTACCTGTAAGTTACCTTCTCCGGAAACTAAAATATCATGAACAAAAAGACCTAATTGAGTTTCGCAAGACCGTCTCTTTCTGAACCCATGCTGCTTTGTTAATAATAAATCCTGGCTGTCGAGGTGTCCCATTATTGATGTAACTATTATATGCTCTGTAATTTTACACGCCCCGAAAATAAATATTGAGCAACGTTTGCTTATAAATGAATAAAAAATCCTAATAAGTAGTACGGATACTACATGCCATCGGCATCTCTGTGCTTTGTAGTTTTCAACACAATATCCAACTTATCGCGTCTTCTGCAGAGCACTTTGTCGGGAAAATAGTGCTTTGTTGTGCTGTCTGCATAGATAAAAGTATTATTTACCCAGTCTAAATTTATGAATTATGGTGATTTGATTGGGGTGGATGAGAAGCTTGCTCCACAAAGAGTAAAGAAGTAATATCCACCTCAGTTCTATTTTACCCCACGGGACACATGGAATAGTTGTATATGTTAGTCTTATCCAGGAATGTTCCGTTCATTTTTTGTGTCACAATATAGTGCATTGTAAAAGGAAGAGAACGCAACACTCATCCCTGGGCACTCACTCAGGATTGAAAGTACTGCGATGACTGTCTAATTGACTGATTCAAAATGAATTATCTCTCAATAAAGTTTAACTCGAGTCTGAGGAGGATATACACATCCATAAGCAAACAAACTCAATTGGTACGGAGGCTTCCGCGGTGATTTATTGAGGTCAGTTTATTCGGGTTTCTCCCGCGTTGATTTATGTTAACGGACAACAGTTTTGCTAACGTTACAGCTAGCGTTGTCAGGTCCTGAATGAGCTGCAGAGATTCATGTTCCTTTATATACCTAACGCCTGAGCTAGTGAGGCGCACGTTGATTGGCCGGCTGGACCTTTGAATCCAATTGTTGTTAAAGGGATTCAAAAGCGATAAGAAGACCACCTACCTCCTTCGAACAGAAAAAGATCGACATTTACGAAGGAGTGTACGAGATAACGTGTAGCTGCGGGAAATCATACATCGGCCAAACATCGAGATCCCTAAAATGTAGAATGGAGGAACACCAAAGGACGACCGAAAAGAAAATTGTTCGCCATTCCGCGGTGGTAGAGCACGCCTGGTCAGAGCCCGACCACGTCATAAACTTTGAAGAATCTAAGATCATCGCCAGAGAAAATAAATATTTCCCTCGGTTAATACGAGAGGCGATTGAAATAGCCAAACACCAAGAAAATGTCAACAGGGAAGACGGTTATCCTCTCTCCTCAACGTTCAAATGTCTTTTACAACAATTGAATTCAAAGGTCTAGCCGGTCAATCAACGTGCACCTCACTAGCTCAGGCGTTAGGTATATAAAGGAACATGAATCTCTGCAGCTCATTCAGGACCTGACGACACTAGCTGTAACGTTAGCGAAACTGTTGTCCGTTAACATGAATCAACGCGGGAAAAACCCGAATAAACTGACCTCAAACAAACTCAATACCTATCTGATGACTTCAACCGATTCACACTCGTGTGCGCGAATAAAATTCGCGCTTCCTCACTCACTCGGTCACTGCGCATGGCACGCCGCACAAATGACAAGAGGACCAAATCTTCGTTTCGACACGTGGTTGTTGCAACACGCTCGGTCACTCACGCGAGGACAAGAGTGGCTGTGCACCCTTCAATCGACGCACGCGAGGAAAGACGCTGCTAAAGACTGCCGAGGATGCGTCTTCGGAATGGCCGCCGATGGTGGGTGGGATGAGGGATCGCTTCCCACTCACTATGAGAGAATGAGACAGAGAGAGCAAATAATTTGGGCAGAGCAGGCCTTTTGCCGCGCCCTGCCCGCTGCCAGTGTCGAGTAAACACCACGCGCGGAGCTGTGCGAGACTTGGTTTTTGAAGGGCCGAGAGAGGGAGAAATATCGCCTCGTGCTCTCGCACACCATATATGAATATTTCTCAATGTGTTTGCGCTTTTAAATGCTTCAAAACAAGTGTGTGAAAGAAGATGGTTGACCCTTAATTCTTAAGTAGGAACTCGTGACGAAACATTTTTTAGCTTTTCTACGACATGGTTCAGAGCAGCTCAACGCAATCACATTAGATATTGTGACGTAGCTTTACGATCACCATTAATCTCC
Organism: Ceriagrion tenellum; assembly: GCA_963169105.1. Lineage (NCBI taxonomy): Eukaryota > Metazoa > Arthropoda > Insecta > Odonata > Coenagrionidae > Ceriagrion > Ceriagrion tenellum. The sequence goes on along the minus strand of OY720641.1, from coordinate 138,824,900 downwards.
CCACATTTCCGCAATAACAGTTGAATTAAAGGCGGCGATTGGCGAAAAAATCAGCCCCGTCGAATTTATCAGTCATCCAGCATATTGAGCTAAAATCAGTTTGGAATAATTATTGTTAAAAAGATGAAGTTTAATATTTACATCACTGTTTTCTATTCCGGGTTCTTCCACTGAAATTAACTCCCCAAAATTGAAATATTATCAATTAGTGATGGTCGTCGCATTTTGCTGTTATGATTTAATGAATATATTCCCAGAAGCTGCCATTGCAGTACCAAATACTCCGGATTGGCATGCTTTATTTCTATTTTTTTAGAAAGGTTAGGTGACCATATTCAGATGGCAAAGGATCCGAAAAAGGGTAATTGTTTGTTAACAGTATTTTATTTATGGCTAAAGCGTCCAGGACTACCGTTAATGTTCCCTAACTTAGAAGAAGCACAACGATCACAGGTGTCATCATTTCGAGATTTGGAAAGGAGAGACTAGGAAAAGAAGAACCTGAAAATACAAAGGAAAAAAGTGCTATAGGCATGTTTGAGTATAGTAGCAGCATGTTGAAGAGATGTTGAATACAGCGATCGAAATAAGGAGTCGGAGTTGAGAGGAATCCATCCCTTTTCAGTGATGGCAGTCTCTTTTATAGGCGAGGAAAACAAGAAAGATAGAAGATTCATACCTAAGATTTATGTATTAATCAGCGAATTCTTCCAGTTTCCCCTTCAGCGAATCAATGCGCTGCCAATTCGATCAGGAGGGAATTCTGTCAAATAATAACACAATCCACAAGACATCTCATTCCCTTCAATTATAGTGGTGAAAGGAAAGTGAAATATTTCACTGTTGATACCACAATGCAAATATTACAAAACTTCGCACCGAGCAAATTAATACAAAGGATTTAATGGATTCCATGAAAGGCAATAAGAAGTATCATGAGGAGAAGAGTAGGATGTCCCTAGAATCCAAAAATGATACGCAGCAGGATTTTCGCAACACTTGATGATTGAACGCGCGCACAAAGCGAAACTTGGTGAAGAGCGACTCATAGCATACCGTGTGACGACTGCGAAAGATGGAGAAGTGTAGCAAATCAAGTGGAAGGACTGAGTTTGGAGTCACTGGAAAATTGGACGATATCCGATTGGGTTAAGTTAATATGAATTTTCAAATCAAACAAGTTTCAGGTTGGCGTGTAGGATACAATTTAGGCCCTGGACCATTTTTCGAGACCACCAAAGAATCAAAGCAACTGGGCTCCTCATTCCAACAGATTGAACTTCCTTCTTTCGAGGCAGCACCCACAAATGCAAGTATAAAAGAGCGACATTTTTACCCATCAAAAGAGGTTACACTCTTTAAACCATTTACATCTTATCTCGCTTCCCTTTCTCTACGTGTGCAATCCTCGCAATCCCTACTCAGCGCTTAAGCGGCACAAGCAGCTCGAGTAAGTTGTACGCAGCAGTAGAGCAGATAGGAAAAGGTAGTAAGGGAAAAATAATAGGTCGATTGCGTGTGACGTTGCGGGTTGCGAAAAGGGGAATTCTCTGAAGAAATTCGGGCACTTTCAGCGATTCTGAGAGGCTTTCTAATGAGTGCAAGAGGTAGTTTGAGCAAATACAAACGTGTACGTATTTCAATCGATCTAGCATTTTCGCACGCCTTCCAATTACGCCACCGGTCGCACGGGACGCGAATTAAAAGCAACCGCGGGTCGAAATCCCTCCTCAACACCTAATAAAGGAGGTGGGAGAAGACAAGGAGCTCAGAGTCACTTCCCATTCGAAAAATAATATTTAAAAAAAAATTGTTCGCAAGCATGCGAACCAACGTGAAATGAGACGATGACGTAATTCAGGCGCTCGTATGACTATTTTGGGGGAGGAGGGGGTGGAAAGAGGAGGTGGAAGGGGGAGGTAAGGCAGGGGAGAGATGGTCACCGTCACATTACCTGTCTGGAAACTTCGTCTCTGAGTTCGGACACAATGGGAGCGCATTTTACGCGCACATACTACGTCGTGGATGTGTCAGCACCAAGTGCCCCGAGCGACAGCCCCACCACCCCTTCTCCCCCAACCTCCCCCCCCCCACCACACCACACCACACCACCCAGCACACCCTATTCATCACATGGCGTAATATCTCCCATCAGCCCTAACCACTCCTCACCCCCCACCATACTCGCTCTTTTGAGTCACTTATTAGTGACTAGAGATTCCTCCGAGGAGCATGTGGCGGCCAATCATTTTTCAGAAATATTCAAGCCCTAGTAACTTTTATGAAGATAAAAATCTTTTTAAACTTAATTGTTTATGAAATAATGCTTCACTATGAAAAAATGGAGTATAATTTAGTTTATTCCCATAATTTTTTTTAGTATTTGGCCTTAGTGAAAATGATAACGAGGAGTAATGGCTATGATACAAAATGCATTCACTCTTCCCAATCCTTTCTAGCGATTTTCCTGAAAGGATTGACTGCAACATAAATTGATTGATTCGAAACATAGAATCCACAGCTTAAACACAGTAAATACACATTAACTGAGCGACTTTCAATACATTTAATGCCCACGGTGGATATTAGATTTAATGCCAATGGTGGATTTTAGTTTTCATCAATATATGCTGACTCGGGTGAAATATGAGAAATTACATATTTTCTTGTAATGAAACGGAGTTTTTTGTAACGGAGCAGGCCAACTGCAGTTTACCAAAAAAAACAGGTGCAAAAATCATTTGCATTCTTGTAATTCCATGTTCTTAGGCATTACATTCAAAACTATGTTATATGATGTGAGTCTTTGATTGACCCTTTCATGCTAGGAGTACCGAATCCGGCAAACACACCTCTGAAGCCATCTCATTCATCAATGCTCATAATGCCGAAATAAGTACGATTGAAACTACAAGCTAATTTTTCAAAAAAACACTTTTAAAAGTTTCTATATTGTTATTGTAACCTCTATTACGTAACGACAAGAAAAATAACTCCTTTCCAAAAAGCAAAAATGTTGGTCCACAAAGAATTGAGTAGTCACGCTCAAAAATTGTATTGTCATTGCCAATTACAAATTCTTTAACCTTCGCTGGTCCATCCCCAAATATGACCAATAAATAAAAAAATTCAATCTCAGGAACACGGTGAAGGTACGATCAATTAATGAGAAAGCTCGAATTGCAGGTCATAGAAGAAGAAAAATCATTATGGCCAATTTCATGTGCCAACATTCCACATTTGGGAGACGTGAACTTTAACGGGAAACAATTACAAAATTCAGCCTCGATTTCATAATTACGTGCCCTCACTGGCGTCGCTGACCTTAACTCGCTTTGGGATGTAATTACAGGGGTAACACAATCACGTGCTATCACAGCCAGCACTCCTCCCGCAAGATTGAAAGCAAGAGTGATAAATGAGCGGGAGGCTGATCCCCAAGTAATTCCTCTCCCATGCCTCTCTTTACGAACCCACGCACGTGTGCGAGCCAGGCAATCAAGCCTACACCACAGACCTCTGTGGGATTTCACAAGAACCACTCTTCTCAACCACTTAACGGCGAATATTCGTTTTATTTTTTCAAACCCATACGAACTGAGAACTTTTTGGAGGGGATGAACGGCACTGTACAGGGAATAAATTACCAAGGGGCTGCAAGGGGAAGAAGTTAAAAGAGACTAAGAATGGAAATCAGGTGATACTAAAGCAATTAAAGGTGTCTGGTGCCACACCCGTGGCATCCGGAAAAATCCGACTTTTCTTCAGACGATACATCTACATCTACGTCATACCCTGCAAGCCACCCAAAGGGTGTGTGGCAGGGGGTGCTTCCACACCAGGCATGCATGAATGATACGGTAGAACACCGAAACTACATTGAAACCAGCGTACCACACATGCAACGCGCCAATTAAAAATCTAATACCCAAGAAACATTCTATCGTCAATCGTTCCAACGTGCAAGGGGTACAAGGACTACTACTACATATTCAAAATATCATGCATAAATAAGAACATCAATATTTATATCATGCATAAATAAGAACGTAGAGAATATAAAGAAAAAGATTTACTCTCTGCCTAATGTCACAATTCGAACTATTTATGTAGATGTAGATGTAACTCTGATATCAACCCCGTTTCGTATGGGTCCCATACACTAACAGCATATTCCAGATGAGGCCTAACGATTGAAAAATAACGTTCTTTCACTTTCTCATCACATTTTCCGAGTACTCTCTTGATAAAGCCTACCTTCCTGTATGCTTGACCGCATATTTCCCGAATATGTTTTCCCCAAGATATGTCGTGAGTAATTGTGACCCCTAAGTACTTCACAGACTCGGCGTGAATAATTTCCGTATTATTAATTCTGTAAGCCCTACCTGGCCTATTTTTCTTTTTCCAAAAGCTGACTGCTACGCACTTTTTTATGCTTAGTTCCTTCTGCCACTTTTCGCACCAATCATTAATAGCAAGTAGGTCGATTGTTAACGAGTCGCTATCTTCGGAATTGTTAATATCCCTATACACAACCGCGTCGTCTGCGAAGAGTGCCTACCGAAACGGCCGTGAGGTCGATCACCTAGTTACCACTAAATGGGGTCGTTTGGCTGGAGCTGTCATGCTCTGCTAACGAACTATTAAGTAAAACTCACCATGTGGTTTTTGCTTTTAGATTTTTGCAGCGATTAAATGCACTAGTATCTACCATTTTCGGGTATACTGCTGCGTGATGAACTTTTACGGCTCAACGTTTCGTTCCTCCTGCTGGGAACGTCGTCAGGAGAGTGATATATCTTTATCCATTTCATCTGGTCGGACCGTTGGAAAACTGACCATTGTCGTCACGGACCACGACGTTCCCAGCAGGACGAACGAAACGTTGAGCCGTTAAAGTTCATCACGCAGCAGTATACCCGAAAATGGTTGATACTAGTGCATCACCATGTGGTTGCCTCGCCAAAAGACGAGCTTCGATCCAAGGTCAGCCAGGAATGGGATCCACCGATAAGCCGCAATGGCATTGTGTTCCCACACAAAAGACCAATAGCTCATAAATCGTATCACTTGACGGATAATAAATACTAAAGAGTAAATCTAGAGGCGATTGGGGAATTCCCTTATTATTTAAGTAATATCTCATTACAGCGCTGCTCCATTTCTCATAAAATGCGACTTATATTATTGAAAGATTTCTGGATAAGTTGAATTATATGTGACTGATATTTTTTTATCATTACAACGCTGAGGCCTTATCCATTATAATTTAGCCAAGTTTATTGAATTTCTCATAACTTAATAACTCAGTCTAGCTCCCTTAAAACCTGAGCAGTCTGATCAAAGTTGGCGTGTGATTTAGTGCGCGGAGGAATTAACATTCTTGTGATTTTTCATTTCCTTTTAGCACCACCATCACCACGAGCCCGGCATGCCGTTCGACTTCACGTACGCGGTGCGGGAGAGTGACCCAAGAGGATCCGTCAACGACTATTCGCACAACGCCGTGTCCAACGGTGACGAAGTCACCGGAGAATACAGGGTGCTTCTGCCGGACGGCAGGACCCAAGTGGTGCGCTACACGGCCGACTGGGCGACTGGGTACCATGCTCAAGTCAGCTACGAGGGCAACATCAACCCGGGCAACTACTAGAGATGGAATGCGATGCGTCGATCATGCGTGAAGAGGAGGGCGCGTCCTGCCTGCGACACAACCACCGATCAACGCCTCAAGCGCCTCACTGTCGACCCCCGCCCTCCACCCCCTCCCCCCAATGATACAATGAATGAACTTAACGGAACGAATTCACAAAAAAGTAATACCATCGATTTTGTTTCCTGTGAAAGTGGTGGCAGTGATCATTTTGTCCCGGGAGACAGTGCGCACGAGATAGGATTCATGTTGAAATACACTTAACGTCCAAAACTATGGGAACCAAAAAAGAAATGGTGGCCGAACACTGGGGTGAGGGTTTCCTGCCGATGATTTTAATTATTGGAATAACCCCGAAAAAAGAGCTGCGGAAAAAGTCATTCATTCTTAGTATCCGTAAGAAAGAAAACAATTTCATTTTTTTCTCGTTGAACAAGCCCTTTCTAATCCCTAATGATTGGTAAGGTTTAACCAATCCATAGCAGAATTGATAGTTTTCGAACTCATCATTTTGATCAAATAATAGCAAGGCAGGATAAAAGTAACCATCAAATCTACCAGTAAACAATTTTTAGATACACAAAGAAATGAAAAAAGACATTTAAAAAATGGAATGTCATGATTTTTATGAAACGCAGAAGTGTTCCGTAGCCAAAATAATTATTTCGTGTAAATTTTGTACAAAAAAACCATCTCTCACAACGGCGCTCGCGCGCATTTTCCATTTCGGAAGTTTTTGTCATTCGCCACACGAGGGAGCAAATCATTTGCCACGCGACCTCGTGACGTCATTTTTACATACATCCCCAAAAATCAATCATTGCCACTCGTCCCGCCATGAGTGAACAGGTTGCGCTCAAACAAGGAGAGTGACGTCATTATTTAAAAGAATTTACATTATATAACATTTATAGTGACCTATTTTTTTAAGAGGATTTTCCATTTTTTATAAATATTATATATTTTTATAAATCTCTCCTCTGGACATCTCAAAAATTTTAACTGGAAAAAAATAAGCATCTGCTCGAGTGATTGTGTGTTTTGTCTATGTACTTATAGAGAGAATAACAATAGAGTGAAAAATAAAAGTATGCATTTTGAAACTTTGGTTCTCACCGTGTTGCTTCTTTAAGGACACCATGACCCATTTTTTATAATGAGTGGTTGACTTCAACAACAGGATGGCGCAGCTGTTACGCTAATACGGTAGCTAACGGTGGTTGGAGTTATTTCTGTTACGTGAAACTTTGCATGCGTGGGCTTTTTATTAATATGTGTAGCTTAAAGAAAAAATGTCTATCTATTGGCTTCTCTATCTACTGGCTTTTGCTGACGACTGACTTTGTGGCTGAAAGTAAAGAAGATCCCAAGAGGCTGACGAAACTACTTTTGAGAGAATCATAACAAGTAGGACTACAAATCAATGAAAGTAAAACCAATTACATGAAGATAAACAGACGCGATGATGAAGAGGACCACTTAGCAGTACACAGTTATAAATTTAAAAAAACAAGTCAATTATAATACCTAGGAGTTACAGTGACTAGTAATAACAAAGAAGAGGCTGAAATACAAAATAGACTTACAGCAGCAGAGAGATCATGTTGGAGCCTTACAAAACTCTTCAAAAACAAACTTTTATCAAAAAACACGAAAGTAAGGATTTATAAAACAATATTCCAACCTGTGATACTATATGGGTCTGAGACATGGTCTTTTACAATAAAATTCACAAAAAAGACATTACTTTTGAGAATAAAGCATTAAGAAGAATTTTCGGACCAGTCAAAGAAGGAGACACATGGAGAGTGAGAAAAAACAGAGAATTAAGAGAATTATACAAAGATATTGTGGGTGTAATCAAGAGCAGGAGATTGAGGTGGCTGGGTCATGTCCAACGCAGAAGCAAAGATACCATGATAAAAAGGGGAGCAAAAGGAACACTAGAAGGTAAAAGACCCGTGGGAAGACCGAGAATGCGCTGGACTGATGAAGTGAAGAAGGACCTAGGGAAGAATGGAGCAGAAATCGAGCTGGCAGAAGACAGAAAATCATGGAGGACGGGTTGGTTGGCTGCGAGGCCAAAGACCACTTAGGTTTTCAATGGCCACAGGAGTAAGAGTAAGTAAAGAAAACCTAATGCATCATATCGAATAGTTTTCTTTTGCAGTTCAATGCTCTTTTACTCCTAATAGGCTAATGGCTATGTATTACGAAATAATTCGAATATATATACACAGGATTTCTCCTACGTGAGATATAATAATACGTTTCATTGTATCAAAATGGTTGCCAACTAATATCAAGATGCCATGTCGAGCAGAAAAAAGTATTCGATTCACTTCTCACTTAAATTTTGAATAGGGAGCCGAAAACCCACGTTAAAAATGCGAGAAATGAGGCCTTTTCATATTTGAGGCGAAAAATGTGGAATGTAATTCCTGCGTCATTTCCATTTCTGCATGGATGGTGTTTACCACCACATAAAAAATGAGTACGTAAATATAATACTGGGCCGGAAAACTGTTTCCGACTTCTTGAAATATCGCTGAAATGAGCACTCAGCGAGACACTGCTACCGCTTGGGCCAACTCAAGTGAGAGTTGAGGACATCGTGGATTCGAGGAGACTGTGGGTCAAGTGACGTAGAAACGTAATAGAAGGGAGAACGCATTGCTAAGAGATTCTCACTCCACTTCCGATGATGACAAGGTGAACGGAGAATTAAGAGAGGAACTCCAACGCTATTCCTTAAAACATGAAAACGTAGCCGACCCTAAAATTAACGACCAGAACGGAATCACTACCCAAGGGCGAGCAGCGACGTTAATTGTTAAGTGTGTGGTGTGGCAAGGAGGTCTCTATTTAAGGTCTATTGACGAAAAAATTCCTGAATTGATTAGGCGTAAATGATTCATAACAGGTTGGTATCCGGTGGAGTATCCCAACCACAAAATACAAAATAAAACTGCATATGTAGTTTATTTGTGACATTAAACCCCTTGGTGTTCAAGAATCTATAAAAAAACATTCTAAACATTAAGGAAGAGAGATGTGACATATCTGGGATTATTTATAAGGAAAATTAATAGGAGGGAATTCATTTTCCGTCATCCAGTTTGATTTATCGTCACTACGAATAGAGGGCATGAAATATTTGAAATTGTTATGAACAATTGCGGAGGGAAAAAAACAAAAACTTATCCCACAGAGCGTACCAATTAATGGTAGACAAAATTGCCTTTTAAAATTGACTGCCGATCAAAAACCGTATATTTGATGCAAAACCAGTGTGTCAGAATCTATTTCTGAAAATTAATCGGATTTAGTGACAATAGTTTCGTTACGAATGCAGTAATCTACCCTCACTCAGACGACCGAACGGGATGGAATGAGCGAAGCAAAAGAAGAAGCCCTCGTTCTGATCACCAGAACAAAAGTCTCGCGATTAGCCAATCCGTGGGTCGCAAGGGAGTCACGAGAGAAAATGATTCGGGGAAGGCAAGGGGGGGGGACATCACACAAAAGGCAAAAGCCGAGGTAAAGGCTAGTGGCGTCGCAAAATGACTTATTCATCGCTTTCGGAACCATTAAGGCCTCCGGTAATACGTTAATTAACCAGGTGCGGGAGATAATGGGAACGACTGGATGTGTATAAAATAGACACTCCGGAACACGGCGGATGCATGGGAAAAAAATGAAGAGTGGGAAAACAAAAGAATGGAGATAAAAAATAAAACAATGGCCGGCCACTCGCGCCGCTACCATCAAAGGTCGATGCGACGACCATAGAGTTCTCCCCACCCTTCATTCCCTCTTCCCAGAGCCCACATTCCCAGAGACCTGCGTCCCAGAGGATGGACTAAGAACCCACTGCCATTCATTCTATAGGCCGCATTTACAAGAGGAACTTCCTTTCGCTTGCCGATGCTGGGATAGAGGCGCAGCGAAAATTGTGTCTCGTAGAAAACTGTGAGCCATACCACAGCGAATGACACTGGAAGCTTTCTATTTGAGGCGTTGAAGTTAGCGAAGATTGAAACACGTCAGCGCACTTCAGCGCATATGAATGACGACAAATGGAACGATGTACGCAGGATTGTACTGGGTTTGGTAGCCAGCCGGGAGATGGATACTTATCGAATTCGTTCAAATCCTCTGTTAAAAGCACAATTGTTTTGTCACAGAACAATTAAAACTAATACATTACCCACGTTTGACGTTCTGACTATAAATAAACTCAAAAATGACGACCAGGGATGCGACAATCGATGTTCTTTTATTACTCAGCGAACATGAACTCATGAACTCAAATAGGCAGAAGTCTATCAGGTTTGAAGTGCACAGAAGGGACTGTTTAACGTAAGTAACCGTAACCGTACCGTAACCGTAAGTATGACACGTCAAGGATTAAATATGACGAATTTAAGAAACATCCATTATAAATCCATCCTCAGAGTTAGAAAGTAACTCACTAGTTAGTCACGAAGTTTACATTTAAAAATTACCATCGTACTTACTCCATGTGCTTCACCAGGGAGAACTGTAGAGCTTTGTAAAGAGTAGCAATAAAAACTAGCATTTTTCTTTAATCCGAAAGATTTTTTAGCTCAGGAAATTGCAGCAAACATGTACCACGCACAAGAATTTCTATACGAGGTAACCAACTGGAAACATGAAAGTTACATTTCACATCACTCGCAAGGCCCTCGTTTGCATTGTAAATGAAACTTTAGTATTGGGCGTAATAAAGACACGAAAAACATTCCGTTTCATCTTCCGTACAGTCGCTCAAGAGAGTTTTACGATTTTTACCGAGTAGGCGTCACAGAAGTAGCAACAGCATTAAAAAAGGAAGAAAATTAGTCGATCTTCAATACCTTCTTCGTCCCATAGGGGTCACAGACCTACAGCAGCCGCCGTCGTCGCACTGAGGAACTGACGCTACGCGGACCGCCATTCGTCTGGCACCTAAACTTCGACATATCTGGGATGGGAGGCTGTTACTGGAGCAATCCTCCCACCAGTTCAGCTCTAGGGGTCATCAAAGCACACAAACCTTCCACCATGAAGATGTTGTTGCTCTTGGAAAGAGGCCGCTATATACATTTCAAATAAATTAATAATGTCTAACACTGAAAAGCTGAATGGTCAAGCTGGCTCGCACAGACGAACGATGAAACAACTATTATCCGTTGCAAAATTCCGTCACTCGAGTTTGAAGACTAATATCTCAAAGACGGCTCAATCGATTTTAAAATAAAGTACATAAAATAAAAGCTTGTTTATTTCTGCTTTTATTAATGGTATACAAAACTTTTTACCGTTTATACTGATTTCAGTGCGTGCTTAAAAACAGAATTTTAGCGCATTTTTCCGGGTACCGGACGGATGCTTTGCATTTACGGCTTCGTAATAACAACGTGGATCAAGATATCGAAACTTCCCATTCAAATATTTTAGCAAAGATTTTTATTAACAATCATAAGAAGTTTCATATTATCTAGTTTATTATTATTTTAGCTGTTGATGAAATTGCAAGACTGCGTAATTTTCCGTTCCGCGCATCCCTGATAACCGCCGTTTGAACCTTCTTCAAGCTATTGACTTCATCATCATGAATCCACTTATAAAATCTTAAAGGAATTCGTTGGTTAATCAATATCTATTACATTTATTTTGAAAAAAGAGCGCGCTGAACTGCCAGAAGCATGCCCGGAAGATAAAGGGAGAGGCGCGCTTTCCTACGTTGGCCAAACTTCCAATATCCGGTTGATATCAGAGTTAGATCGCGTACAGCGAAGAGGAGCTAGGTTTGTGAAACGATGCTACGATAAGTTGGCTAGTGTATCTGGACTGTTAGAAGAATTAGGATGGGAATCGCTATCACAGCGTAGATTAAATTATAGGCTTAACCTCATAACTAAATTTCAGGAAAACCATTTCTCTGACGACGTAAAAAACATAATATTTACCCCCATCGTACTACGGCAGATTAGATCGCGCCAATAAAATCAGAGAGCTAGATTGTAGAGCCGATAGGTATAAAATGTTATTTTTTCCGCGTACCACTCGGGACCATAACAGCTGTGATCGTCTTCAGGAATAGTTCGAATTGTGACAATAGGCAGAGAGTAAATCTTTTTCTTTATATTCTCTACTTTCTTATTTCTGCATGGTGTAAATATTGATGTGCTTATTTATGCATGATATTTTGAATATGTAGTAGTAGTCCTTGTACCCCTTGCACGTTGAAACGATTGACTATAGAATGTTTCTTGGGTATTACATTTTTAATTGGCGCGTTGCATGTGTGGTACGCTTGTTTCAATTTAGTTTCAAAGAGTTTTCTCTTTCCGATATGATTCGTACCAACCATCGCCATGGTTGTTGCATACTTTTTAACGAAGCGTGCTGCTTTTCTTTGTATTAAATTAATTTTTTTGGTTAAATCAATTAGACCGTGGTCTCAAATTCTCGCGGCGTATTCGAGGTGTGGCCTACCCAGAGCGAAGTAGCATCTCCCTTTCACTTTTTCCCCCGAGGACCTTCCTGTTACACGCTTAACAAAACATAGTTTCTTTAATGCTGTGCATGTTTTGTATGTGTGTTCCCCACGATGTGTCAGAAGTTAAGGTAATTCCAAGATATTTTACTGAATTTTAAGATTTCATGTTTACTCCTCCCACGGTGGTATGGCCTTTGTATGATGACCTTCGCAGGAAGTGAACTGTAATGCATTTATAATATTTAGTTCTAAACCCCACTCCTGGCACCACGAATGAACGTTGTTAAGGTCAGATGACAGAACTTCAAAGTGCGCGTCATCGTTCATTTCACGGTAGATAACTGTATGGTCTGCAAATAATCCTTATTTACTGCAAACTCGAGAACTTGGGTCATTAATATAAATAATGAATAAAAGACGGCCGATTACACTTCCTTGAGGGACACTGGATGTGACTTCGACCACATCAGAGCTAAAACCATAAAAAATTACTTTTTGTTTCAGATCACTGAGAAAGTCCCTTATCCAATTCACTATTTTTCTATTTACTCCACATGATTGCAATTAATACATATGAGTTTTTTTTGTAAGCAACCTTGTCCAATGCCTTCTTGAAGTCAACGAGTATCGCGTCGACTATCTTAATCGATTCCTTTGATTTTAGGATATCATGAAGGAAGAGCGCAATCTGTGTTTCGCAGGACCTGCTCTTACGGAAGCCGAGCTGACTACTATCTAAGAAGTTACGATTATCTAGGAATGTCATGATATTGCTAACGAAAATGTGTTCGAGGATCTTGCATAATTGTGATGTTAACGATATAGGCCGGTAATTTCTCGGGTCACTTCTATTTCCTTTTTTTATAATCGGAGAGACATTGGCTATTTTCCAATCTTGGGACACCTAGCCTTTGGATAATGATTTGCTAAATATAATTTCTAAGAATTATATCTTTTCTTGTCACTTTTAATCGAACGCAGTTGTTTAATTATTCCATCACGCTGAATTGCTATGTCCGTCATCGGCTTGTTAACGTCATGAATGTCTAAATTGTGTACTGTGTCATCCTTATTGAATACACTTCCGAAGTATTGGTATGATAAGCTGGCTTTATTGACGCTTTTTTTGACAATTTTGCCGTTTGGCTCGAATAAAGACTCTCTGTTGAAGATTCGCCCTAGAGCTCTCTCGCGTAAGACCCGATTGACTTTGGGTTTCCATCTAGTAATTCACCAAGGATTTTTTTCTTGAAGTTTCGTAGAGTAGCGCGCATAGTTTTCTTCGTTTTTTAGCGTTGAGCAGCGTATATTTCTTTTGCCTCAAGCTCCATTGTTTTGTTACTTAACTTAACAGAATTTTTATATAGGCTGTGTAGTTATCTTTGTCTCCGGAGCTCTCGCCTTATTTCGTGGTTATACCAACGAGGTTCTTTACTCTCCCGTTTCACTTTGTATGGAATATAGTTATCGATTCCTTTACGTAGTATTTCCAAAAAATATCTCCACGATACTTCGTTGCTCTCGTTTTTCATTGTGGCTACAAATTCGTGAATGAAGCTGCTAACGTCTCTCCGATTATTACGTGATCGCAATTTTCAAACAAGTAGACTTTACGTTAGGATTTTGCAGTGGAATCTACTGTTGTTTTCAAAGTCATAAGAATTACTTTATGATCACTTATGCCATCGAGGACACGTATTTTATCATTGTAGTTTGACTCATAGCTAAAAGATCTAATATTTTATTACCTGTGCGAATTTTCAGAGAGAAAAAATCATCCACCTTGACAGGGATTCGAACCCGGATCCCTCGATTTTAGCTTCCGTGGCTAGTCCCGGATAGCTTAAAATTTGTCATTTTATTACCTCTTGTAGGTTTGTTTACTAATTTAGTAAGAGTTGTGTGAAAGTGTATTGAATAAGGCCTCGCTGATATAACGCTTCCTTGAACTTGGTTCAACGCTATTGTCTTTCCAAATTATAGCCGGGATGTTGAAATATCCACCGATAATTATCATGCTTTTGTCATGTTTCGATGTAAATGATGTTAATTGAGTTTCTAATTTGTTCAAAACGTGATTTTGGAATCTGGTGGCCTGTAAAATGAGCATATATGTTTGTTTTTTTGTTATGTTGCTTAATGGTACACCAAACTCTCTCTATTCCATTGTCGTCTAATATGTGAGCTGTACTATTCAAATACGATTTAACTGCTATGAATACTCCGCTGCCAGTCTTATCTGGTCCATCACGTCTATAGACTCTATATCTTGTCGGAAAAACTTCGCTATCGCTAATATCTTCTGAAAGCCTGCTCTCTATTGTAATCACTATGTCTGCGTTTTCAAATATATACTCAACTTCAGCACGTTTGTTCTTTACGCTACGGAAATTTACTATTACTAAATTTATAACGTATTTAGCTTGATGAATGTCGGTTTGAGGTTATCTGTAATTCAGGGTGTTGTCTTTTTGATGTTCTCTGAAACCACTGAGAACGATTTTTTCTTTGAAGTTTCGCAGTATCCTGAGAGCGCATGTTGGAATTATTTTCGCTATGGTAGTAACATTTATTTATTATTGCTTCCCCTAAGTTTCTTTAGGCAATGAAGGCCTACGTTACACGGATTTACTCGAAAGCTGTTATATCGGGTCTATACTTCCGAATCCCACTTACTGACCTACTCTCTACTCTAAAAAATACCTGCAATGCTCGAAAATCCTATGACCACCCATTCTGACGCCAGGGCGGAATAATGCACCCCAGAACGGTTGACGGGAGCCCGGCACGATCCGGTGGAAGATCTATGAATTCTGCTTGTATGCCTACACAGACTTCCCACAGCCTCTTGTCAGGTACTGCGTAATTCTGCGTACGATGACGGATCAATATACTTAGACTCGAGGTGTTTGAGATGTGGATTTGATGAATGATGAAGTGGATGAGCTGGGAGGCGAGAAGGACGAACGAGGCGGTATTGATAATGGGAGGAGAGGAAAGGAAACAAGTGGGGGAAGTTGGGAGGAGGAAGGAGAAATAGGTGAAGGACTTCTCAGGAGAGAGGGAATACTGAAGAAGGAAGGTAGTAGAGGGGAAGAAGGTAGGGGATGCGTGGACGATGAAGGAAGAGGACAGGAATACTGGGCGAAATAAGAAGAGAGACACGATAAGAGGATTTTAAGAGGGACATAATGGCGGATCTCGTATAGGAGGGAAAATGGAATGACATGCCAGAAATTAGAACGATACTGTCCTAAAACCTACCTATCAGCTGGTGCAAAACTCAAATGAATGAATGTTGCGGCATACTGGCATACGATACGGCAGGCATCTCTCGGGTCCCGATCCTGGCAAGATCGTTGACCTCCGTCTATTGCCATGCCTAGCGTCCGGAGTAAGATTTCTGCTGTCATAGACGGAGACGTCACAAACACTTCAGGAGTAATTTCAACCATAACTTTAATCGCAAAATTTCTATTCTCAAAAAGGCACAGAAACCGCGCATTTTGCAGATTTTGCCCTTGTGGCGGATCGTGGGGTACGGCGCAGCATAGGTATGTCTTTAATAAACAAAAAAAATTCATTCAACTCTGAAAAGTTTAAGGAACGTGAACGTTTCTTTCTTTTTGAGGGGAAAAATTGTTTTGGAAATAGGTAAAACAAAATAGTATCATTAACAAAGTATCCACACAAACACATCTCTAGTCACCAATAGTATTTTAGTATAATTTAGTGACTTTAAATAACGCTGGTTCCTAATTTCTATCAATTCCTCTATTTTTTTATAATCACTATCATCACATTTTGAATGGAAGCAGTAATTTTATTACTTTTCAGAGTTTCAATTGTTAAGCATTTATTTATGCAATTAAACGTGCAATTGATAATATTTGCAATAAGTGTACATATTTATGCAATTATAATTATAAGCAATGTTTTCCCGCTAATAACAATTAGAGACTCATACTGGCTCATCTTATGACGAAGACGAAATGCATTGACGAGATTATAGTTTTAAGAAATATTTTTTGAGGGTTTTGTGAAATTAATTCTTTTAAATAGGTATTTTTTCAAAAAAATAAATACATTTCCCGTTCCAGTAACAACAGAAATGCATTCATTCTGTAATGACGAGATCAGTGATCTCACGAAATCAGCTGGCGAGACAGAATCACCAATGAGGAAGTGCTGAGAAGAGTACTAGAAAATAGAAGTCTCTGGAGACAGATACTGACAAGGAGACTTAAACTAATAGGTCACATTCTACGATGCAATGATTTTATAAAATTAATAGCTGAAGGTTGTAATGAGGGGACAAATCGTAGAGGACGTCCTAGATTAAGCTATATGAAGCAGCTTATCAATGACTCTGGATGCGCCTCATATGGTGAAATGAAGAGGAAAGCTGAGCAAAGAGTGGAATGGCGTGCTATTGCCAACCAACCCATGGGTTGATAACCGAAGAAGAAGAAGAGATCAGTGAGACTAGTAAGTGTTGCCTGTGGTGAAGAATTATATCCCTTTAAAACAACGTTAGTCTTCTCATATTCATAAATATTTGGAGTTGGAGTCGAGGAAGAAAGAGAATAGACTTTATTGACGAGATGAAGTGAGACGGGGCGTGTGATGAAGAATGAAACCGTGTAAGGAGATAAGCGCCTGCAGCGGTGAAAACGGGAAATGGGATTATTTGTCCATTTCATCCGCACCTAACTTAACCAGTAGACCATCACTAATGTAAACTGTTGTAGGGATGAATACGACTGTATCTATTTGCTCAGCAGAAGAAACGGAGCAAGTTATCAGATACTGCCCAGGAGAAAGACGAACGAGAATGCTTTAAGACCGCGTTGCAAATTACTCGTTCCAAATAGTGTGACGTTAGCTATCGA
Source organism: Ceriagrion tenellum (assembly GCA_963169105.1). Lineage (NCBI taxonomy): Eukaryota > Metazoa > Arthropoda > Insecta > Odonata > Coenagrionidae > Ceriagrion > Ceriagrion tenellum. The sequence continues at coordinate 138,807,844 of OY720641.1, read as the reverse complement.
CACTTGGATTATCGGGCATGACTCCGCTATTTGTTAGGCGTGTGCGGAGAAAGCATTAATCACGGAAAATATTTGGGTGACAAAGATCCTTTAAATGTTTACGCACGTGAATAATTACCCTGTTGCGTAGCGCATGCCTTATTTCCCTCTCCTTATTACAAGGGGAGGAGGATGATATATTCACTCAATCTGTGTCATTCCGTGCAAGCGTCGAGCGCCCTCCCGAAGAAGGTTGCCCAACCCAAGCAGCGCCCGGGCCCGCTCCCGCCGCTTATTAAGCCCAACAGTAAGCCGACGGTCGCCGATGTTTTGGGTTAACGGGTCGACGAAATATTTCATCTAAGGCCCCAAAGCATCATGTAAAAGCCAAGCATTTGCGTGAGCTGAAATTGCGAGAACAGAGCCCTCGAAATGCGAGGAGACCATTGAATCATATAGGGTCACAAATGTACTCTATAAACTTAAGGAAGTCCGAGCGAAATATCATTTTCCTTAGAAATCAATGAATTTGGTCTCAATCAAAAGAAAAACATCTCACTTATCCAATGACATCAAAAATTCTACCCCTTACCACATTACTTCCGGAGATTTTGCCTAAATATACCAACCCTTTTACATGGTACATTTTACGTGTATGCACTCCAGAGAGGCATTTTTCATTTATTTTTTATTTATTTTATCTTCACTATCCCGAATACAGCACAATGTGCCAATTTACGCCGGGTGGATAACGGTAACAACGGACGAGACTATATTTCTTTATGTATCTCATCTATATTTGAAAATTAATCATATTGTCACCGCAATAGGTCCTTGGGTATCACAATAAACCTTCCCTATTGAAGGAGTTTCAAACGCACCGCGTGAAAAAAAATGAGTCAAGTTAAAGACTAATTTAGATATTTTCATTTAATTACTTACAATTTCTGTCATATAATACTATATTATTGCACCATTAATAACGCAATATTTAATTGATGTGTCCTACAGCTGGTGAGATTAAAACGTATAATTCGAATATGATCTCTATTATGACTAGGGAACTATCTCGCTCGGACTACGTTAAATGAATCCAGCGCACGTTTGTGAAACCCACGCTTATGCACAATAATTAGGGACTTTCAATCACATCAAACTCTGAGCTTGAAAAATCTTTAAAATATGATGTAAAAACTGGCCTGTGTAACTGTGTTACCTTCGTATCTTCCATTTATAAAAGGATATTTAGATGAAAATATAAATAATGCTTCACGTATTTTGATAAGGGAATAACAAAACTGCTGCGTTTAATTCGCTAGATATTAATGTTGCACTAAACATACTAGGACTATAACCTGTGGTTAAATGCATCAGCGAAATGCCAGTATTTGCCGACCGACAGAAGTTACAGGTGAATGAACGGAGTGAAATTGTTAAGCATACGGAAGGAGAATAACTCGTGGTGTTTTGAATATTTTTACTATCTTACAGTAAACGGAATGAAAACATGTACCAAACGGGAAAGAAGTAACACAAAAGAAATAAGTGAGCCATTTGAGAAAAAAGCGAAAATTTTTTAGTACAAAATAACTAACTTGTTAAATCAAAAATACAGTTGTGATTAATATACTGATTTGTTATTCTATTACCTTAAAAACACTACACTATCAATAGAAATAAAAAAAGGGAAATAATAAGGAAAAATGCATAAATGGCGATTGTTTTGAAGGGAAGATTTAAGGCTAGATAGGGAGGGAATCAATGCTCCTTTAAATCATAAGCGGTATCAACCTATTTTTATAGTTCGCAAAAATACAAGAGAGTAATCTATCAGTAAAAAAAAGAATGAGAAATCTCAAAATATGCCAGATTACTGCAGGGGGGTTATTCCGTAACTTTGACGCCCGATGCTATTTGCCGAACGATGCTATTATGGCATCAGCTACTCCGAATGGCATCGCTAGCTATTCCGTAAATGTCGCCGATGCCATTTACTGATGCCATTATTGTCACGGGCGTCCGAGGGCGTGAGATAATAGCATCAGGGAAACAGCATCCGAAAAACCGTCGCTTCTCAGTCGTCTTTTGTCTTTCTCTGGGGTAATTACCTACTTACCTGGGTAATTCCATTTTACATGACTGCTAAAAAAGAAATTGCAATATTCACTCCGTCTGGTGTCTTATGTGTTTGAAAAACTCAAGTCTAAACATTTTAGTTCACGTGCAGAGGTGTCTCTTTTTGCATATTTTAATTAGTTCTACTAAAGATAGAAGTGATAGAAGGCTATAGTTTTCGCCATAAGATGGATAAAAGATTGCAGTTTTTTTTCAATTTTCTTATATGAATAAATTTTCCTAGAAATCACGTTTTTAATGTCAAAATCATGAATTTTACTTCTATCAACAGTAGGGTATTTCCTGGGTAACCGTGGAATTAGCATTAGCTTTAGAGGGGAAATGGTACCTTTAAAATGGTGGCTGGGGTTTATATCTAGAGATAGGTATTGCAGTGGAAATCTAGGGCGTATACTGAAATGTTTCTGATTACGATATTTTCAGGGATAATTTGGCAAAATTCATTTCAAGTAGACTAATTTAAGTTGGACCCTTGTAAAACAGGAGAATGCCACGATATTATATTAATGCGACTAGCCTCTGGAATGCAAATGGCCTGTAGTTAAATTTCTATATGTTACTCTTATTAATATTGTCATATTATGCCTTGTCTTTGTTTCATACCCCATTGAATTCAATGGGTACCTTTGCTATATTCACTAAATTAATATACGTGCGCCCAGAAATTCAAATAAACAGCATACAAATAAATCATTAACTCAACCCCATTGGTTGCTGTATAACGCTATTCTTTTGTCAGTACCTCGCCACTGTGTTACGTGATGGACACGAGTAGAACTTCACTATTCGTGTATCTTCTTCGACGTCCCAAACAGCATCGCTCGCTGCTGATGCTAATTAGCGATGCCGATGAGGGATGCTTGTATGGAATGACTATTGATGCCGTTTTCGGATGCCGTTCGTGAAATAGCATCGGATGCCTTGCGAGTTAGGGAATAACCCCCCAGAATACGTAGAAATCAAAATATTTTTCTCTATTATATTTCTTCATGCGTATGGAGTAGGCGATGTCAGCGTAGTTGCATGAAATAACTTTCTGCTTGCGCAGCTCATGTGTATAGGATAATAAATTAAGGTTAAGTTTCCCAGGACACCTTGAGTTTACAAGAAATAATTTCAACACCTCACACCTTAGTGTAAGGTACACCATGAATAGTCCCATCAGCGTGCCCCCAAAAGGTCCACAAAACTTCAAATGTAATTAGTAATCATTTTGTCTCAAAATGGAGTAGGCGTAGCAGAATGCTGGGCTAAGTCTTCACTCTTCTCAATTTGTTCAATGAACTGCTCTAAAGATGACTTCTGAAATACCTTAGTTAAACTTTAAACTAGTGTTGAGTGCCTGATGGACGATTCAAAATAAACGATAAATGTAAGTGAAATAAACGAAGTTCTTACTTCCCCGTAGAGAGAAATAGTTCATTTTTTATCAAAACTCCACTATTCCAATACATCTTCATTCATTTTAAAAGCTTTTTCATCTTAGTTCACGGCCATACGACAAAAAAATAGTTAAGTGAGCAGTTCACTGGCAAAGAGTCTTTACGTTACGCGTCACCACTTTAAGTTTATTCAGGAAATATATCGCAAGCAGTGGGGACATCTAGTTCACCGACAGACTTCACCATTTTTAGTTCGTTCAGTGCAAGGCCCGTTATGGAGGCATACGTAACTTTTGATTATATCGGCTCATAAATAAATACAGCATGTCAAAGAAATGAGCCAATAAGACAGAATTAATCATTTGTAGAAGGGGCACTTCACACCTAGGCAAACCGATGAAGCAAAAGAAATTAGAGAATATTCAGTTCCCGAAGAAGAGGAAAACGCAATTACGGACTGTATTCTGGTGACAATTGAGCAAGACAAATATTTATGTACAACAAATAGTCTAGCCATATTTGCAGCAGAGCCATCATATTATAGAGTCGACGAATGAATGAACAGATACTTAAGTGATAGTCGAGTGAGAGGTGTGAGAGGAGTCACGGGTGGATGTGATGAAGAGAAGAGAAGAAATATTTGGAATTATAAGGTTTGGAGAGCGCGCATAAACTTTATGTAATAGTAACAGTGTAATGTAATAGTGTAACAGAAGTGGACGTAGTTTGAAAGGATAATAATAATAATAAATTTATTATTCTTGAACATTGCCCTATGGAACATAAATGATTTGTACAATGAGACTCTGCAGTGAAAACAAAAAAAAACAAAAATAGGAACCTGCCAACCAAGAATAGTGTACAATCAGAAATGAGAAACAGAAGACATTAGACTTTCAAAACAGATTAATTGAACATTTCAGATATCAAAAAACCAGAGTGGATGAAGTAACTTCAAAAAATAGAATGAGCCAGTCATTTAATAATACAGTTTTACAGAATTAAAGATTACGTCGAATTAAAATGTTACGATTAAGTAATTTAACATCAATAATACAGGAGGATAACCTTGATTTGAATGATAATTATACCATAGTAGTAGACATTTATAAAATACAATTATTTACTAAAGGATAGATGAGATTATTGAAAGAGATCAAGTCTTTTGGAACTAGTCCAGCAATGACTAAGTTCTTTGATTTTCGACGCCGAGAGAGATGCCTAATGGGTGTGTATGTATGGGTTAATGTACACTTCCATACAAAACTTCGCAGAATGTGTTCGCCCTAAATTGCAAGCAACCAATAAAAATAATAGGCCAAAACATTAATTGTTAAGTTAACTACAACGCCCGTTGCTATTTTCAACATATTTTTTAGGAGAACTGACTCAGGAAATGAGCAATTAGAATGAAGGTTGACTTGTTATCATTATTGTTACCTCTACAACTGGATATATATTTTGATAGTTCTTTCCTATCTTGACTTGTTTTTTTTACTAACGCTTTTTCCCAAAATTTTCTGACACAATGTGATTAGCACTTTCACACAAGTAGAAGTAGGAATTAAAATCTGCTAGGTGCGTTTTATCTAAATAAAAGTGGTATTTTTATTAGCATATCTTAATATAATTATTTATTTTGGAAGTAGATTTAAATTTTGCCCTTTGTTTGGGACAGTTTTCTCAATTTCATTATCAAATGATTCACAGATATAATTAAAAACAACCTCTGATCATTTGAAAATTCTATGGTGAGATTGTGGCGATGCAAAGCAGTCATTTTTCCGTTCTCTTTAATTGTTCCATAAGTTTTAAATAACTCTTTCATTTGAGTGTAGCGTGAACTATATTTCATGACCTAATTCAGTCAAAAGGTATCGCTTCTTTTTGGTCCCTTACACCGGTAGTTTGCACCAAAAATATCGCCAAGCTCGCCAAGTTGTTTCGTCAGCGGCGGTGGCGACTCGGATTGAAACTTTGGTCACAGCAACAGAAGTGTTCCATACCAATTCTCCAAGTCATTTTATAATTGAACTTCAATAAGGATAGGAAAACATTCAAACGGGATATATGTAAATTCAGATTAAAGCTAATAGGATAGAATTCCAGTCAAGGTGAATTTTTTTTAATTGCGTATTTAGTCTTTCTCTTGTTACAATCCTAAGGTTCTTCTGCGACAGTCTTCCACTTTATCCGATCTTGGGCCAATCTTTCCACTTCACAGTACAATTTGCAACCTAGTTCCTTCATTAACTGTCCCATGTAGTCCAGTCTAGGTCTGCCCCTCTGGTTTTTTCCCTCTACTATACCTTCTAGTATGGTCTTAACCAAGCTTTCGTGTCGGAGAATATGGCCAATACAGACACATCTAAACATCCAATCATGACAATCCAAACATTAAAATAAATAAGGCTAAAGTGATGGTGGTAAGCTGCACGGGAAAAGAGTAGAGCTGGTTCTAGGAGGAGAAGTATTAGAGGCTAGAGACGGTGGACGAGTTTGTTTATTTGGGAAACAAAATAACAACAGATGGGCGGAGCAAGAAGGAAATAGTAAGCCGCGTATTTAGTAGAAGAGTGTAAATCTTCAGCGGTTGATTCATCTTCAGTGACTATCGGTTAGTCCAACAGCGCTTCGAATTTTCATCTTTCACGTCTTCTTTCTAAAATTTAGTCCATCCCTCATCTCGTTCTTTAGCCGTTTAGATGATATTTCTCCATCATTTATCGACCTTCCAAGTATTCTTTTCATCAGGTACCGTACTATTTCCACACTTCTTAACTATTTTAATATCATCCATTCGCTCTCTATCCTTATCAATTTCATCCTCTTTTTCCGCTCGTTGCCAATTCTCTAATTGCTTCTATTTTACAAGGCGCTTATATGTCTTATGCTCTCCTCTCATTCACTCTCATCGTTCTTCCTCAGGATTTCAATGCCTAATCACGAACACCACAATTTTTTTATCGCTGCATTTACCTTCTGGGACTTGTCCCATTGCGCTACCGCGGGAATCAAACCTCTGATGAATTAAGTACCTAAGCCATCGAACATCCCTCCCAAACCCCCCCCCCCCGCCCCTTCCCGTCTGCCTCTAGCCCTTCTTTGGGCGAGTTCAGTATTTACCTTCCCGACACGATTTGCTGCCCGCAGTTCGGCGCTGGATTTCACAGATAAGTCTCACGACGTCTCGTCTCTTCCTTTTAACCCGCAGTCCGCATCAAAAATGTCTTTCTTTTTCGTCGACGGCAAAGGAGAGGATCCCACTAACACGGCTCGCATTTCAGTCGACACGAGGCACCAGACATCTCGCCAGGATTCGCAATCAGTACTCATCACTCTTTCCTTCACGTAATCCTGTTTGAATATGTTGAAAACGGGTCTCGTCCTCCCTTCGTCTTGACCCTAATATACCAAACACACGCTTGCCCGAATCCTTCGCGGAAAAAAATTAAATATATGCAAAGGACTCGTCAACAGTGGCTGCCGAAATTTCTTCTTTCACCGGACGGGCGTTGCGCCATCTCACGATGGATAACTTGAACGACGCGTCCGGGATGGATTTATGACATTTAGGCATTTAATTAATCATTACCATTCCTTTTTCCTCCATGAGTTAATCGTAGAGGAGGAGAGTGGCTCCTTGGTGGAATGCAGTGGTGCGTCGTTCGTCTTTCTTTTCCTTCGCTCTTGGACTCCATTAATCCGTTTGTCAGTCCCCTCCGCGAGAGCCGCTCCTTACTGAGTATTCGCGAATACTAATTTATCGGCGAGGGAGGATAACTCTCTCAAAATCACCTTTTAATCACCTTTTATTATTCGTATAAATGCCAGAGTGTATCCATTTACTTGCCTCGAGGAGAAGTCCCTGTTTGTCGAGGAAGAAACTGGACTTGGGTGAAAAGTAATCATTTTGACCGAAAGTAATCATCGTTAGTTTTTACGCAGTCATTGTGATCAGTCGGTGAGTTAGCCATTGGTATTCACCGTTCATTGAGATACATAAATTTTAGCTCCTTGAACTTCATAGAGCAAATCAATGTTCAGCCAGTCATGTAAAAACTCACAAGTTCGCACACAAACCAGCGTGAAAGCGGGTGTGAACTCAGAGATGGAATCATTCCAAAAAAGCCGACTTTCGACTACGACCTCAACTTTGGACGCAACGACTTAGAACGTAGATCAGTCTAAACACAAAGTTTTGCTCTGCGATGAGTTGATTCCTCGATAACATTTTTGCTATCGCGATGCGATGAACCGCATTGATGACGATGAATGTCATTGATTACCAAATGCCTAATATCTAGCATACCTAATTCCTGCCGGTCGGCATCGGTGAACAGTTCAGACGAGGCATGTTGACGCTTCTTTCCCAGTACCAGTCTGCCTACGCGAAAACCATTCAGTTTTTCCTCGTATTGTGCTATGACTGATTTTCTCATCGAGAACTGGAGAGAAAAGTTGATCACAATACTTCGATTTCGTTGGTTGCCATCAGGTGTGTGTGTGTGTACCATCGCTGATGGTTTTCGATGATTAACGACTTTCCGTGAGTACCATTGATAATCGATGATCATCATCAATGTATATCTGTCCTAAGACAGGTTCCAGCTGAACTCCTCCAACCTTCTCTATTTTGCGCCCTCATTTTCACCTCTTGGTAACTCCTGTTCTCCCTCAAATCCGTCAACATATCACATTTTCTTCTTCCTTTCTTGCATTTTCCTTTCACTTTTCCTTCCATCATCTTACTCAGGAAGCAGTTCTGACTCATGACATGCCCCAACCAGTTTGCCTTCCTTCTTCTTATTGCATTCATGATTGATCTTTTCTCGTCAATCCTTTCCAAAACTAGGTCATTCCTCACCTTGTCCGTCCACCTCACTCTCATCATCCTTCTCCATAACCACATTTCAAAACTTTCAAGATACTTCACTTCCTTTTTCCTATAGGTCCAAGTTTCTGATCCATAGAGAACCACGCTCCTTATAAAGCATTTATCCAATCTCTTCCTTAGGGTAATAGGTATTTTATTGGAAGTTAATACAGCTTTTGTTTTTTTTCAAAGGCTTTCTTTCCCATGGGTATTATACTCTTTATTTCCTAAGTAGAGTTTCCATCTACTATATTTATCAGGCTACCAATGTATCTGAAAGATTCTACTTGTTCTAGTCTCTGGCCTTTTGACTATGATATTGACATCGCCCTCTTCCTTCCCGATCCTCATAACCTTTGTTTAATTAACATTTATTTTCATTCCATACATTTCTCTAACCATATATATGCTTTCCATGATTTTCTGTCGCTCTTTTTCTGTCTCTGCCACAATCGCTTCATCGTCAGCATATTTAATAGTTTTTATTTTTACTCCTCCAGCATTTACCCCTCTTGCCTTCTTTAGAGCCATTTCCATTAGCTTTTCTGCGTAAAAGTTGAACAAGACTGGTGACAAGCAGCAGCCTTGCGTAAAGGTTGAACAAGACTGGTGACAAGCAGCAGCCTTGCCTAACTCCCTTTCCAATCCTCATTTCTCCTGTTTCCTCATCTTCTCATTTCATTATAACTCTCTGTTCAATGTAGATCTCTTTTATGACAATTGATGAATAAAGGGGATCGTTGAAGAATGACTTGTTCGGCAGTTTGATACGACTACCAAGTAACATTTTAATTCGATCGAAATCAATTAGAAAGGATGAGGTCAATTTATTATAGAGACTATAATAAATCCACAATGCATCAACAGTGAGTAGAACATACATATACCTCTTACAAAATGCAGAAAAGTGTGAGGAACATGCTCGTAAGATGTTACCAGCAAAAAGGAGGGAGCCAAAAGTGCTGGAATTGAAAATCTTTGAGTTTCAGATTTAGATCTCATGCCTCCGGAGTGTTAAAAGCTCCCGAATATAATGCCGAGATTCACAATAGTTTACGATCCGGAGTATGGAGTGGCATGAAACACTCAAGTGGCATACGCATATCTGTGTTTTTCTTGTCTCTAAAATTTTCTCCCACGGACAATCGAAAGTGACAAAATTAAATGACAAGGAAATCAACGAAAGAATACGGTATGAAATAAAAGATTGTGAGAAAGAAGAGTCGGTGAACTATGGATAAAAATCGGTTAAAATCGTATGGACCTGACGATTATGCGGGTAAACTCAAAATAAATTTAAAGGGATAGGGAAAGACGAGGGAGGCCTAAAACGTGGTGAATGGGCTGTTTCATATTGAAAAATAATAAAGGTATAACGGAGGAAGAGTACGTGGATAAGAGCGGTGGACACTTAAGGTAGTTTGAGCTAAATATCATTTTAGCTAGAAATCAATGAATTTTGTCTCATATTAAAGAAAAATAACCTACCCTTTTAATGACACCAAAAATTCTACCCCTTACCACATTACTTTCGGAGATATTTGCCAAAAAAATACCAGCCCTTTTACATGGGAAATGGCACGTGTATGCACTCCAGAAGAATTATATACAAAATGAGGTATTTCTAACACTTAGATGTCGTAAAGAAACTAACAGCGTGTAGTTTGTATGTTTTCTCAACTATATTTGAAAATTAATAATATTGTCACCGCAGTAAATTCTTCGGGAACACAAGTTTCCGAAAAAAATGAGTCAAGTTAAAGACTTATTTACATATTTTCATTAAATTATTTACCATTTCTGACACATAAAACTATATATTTGCACCATTAATAATGCAATATTTAATTGATGTGTCCTACAGCTGGTGAAATTAAAACTTATATTTCGAATATGGTCTCTATTATGACTAGGGGACTATCTCGCTCTGACTACCTTAACTGAAACAGCGGCAACAAATGAATCGAAAAAATCTGAGGAAGAGTAGAAATACGATTAACACCCATTTTGAATATATTATAAAAAAGTCAAACCAATTGGAAACTGAAACCGAGTATTTAAACTTTCGATTGTCTTCTCTTTTTTCTCAACACTTTAAGATTCTTTGTAAATCCAATATGAACTCTCAAATTCTTCAAATTACCATTTCCTTTTAAAAAGCTTCGTCTATCTATTTAGTAGTCGTACAATATTTTTACTGGGAAAATTATATTTTGATTATTTAATTAGGCGATAACTCAGGATTCACTTTGATTGACCTTGAGATTGTCATGCGATAAAAGTGCCTCTGAAATACAATAGCGAATGCGGCAGAGCTCCCGATGCTAGTCCAAAAAGGGGACTCCCATTGGTCAATCCCTAGCCTCCCTCCGCCCCTACCCCCCCCCCCAACTGCATCCGCCGCCACTGATATGTGTCTTATCTACATCTAGATCAACGTCATGCCCTGCAGACCACCCAAAAGGTGTGTAGCAGGGGGTGCTTCCACACAAAGCATGCATGAATTATACGACAGAACACCGAAACTACATTTAAACCAGCGTACCACACATGCAACGCCCAAAAGGTGTGTAGCAGGGGGTGCTTCCACACAAAGCATGCATGAATTATACGACAGAACACCGAAACTACATTTAAACCAGCGTACCACACATGCAACGCACCAATTTACAATCTACTAACCAAGAAACATTCCATCGTCAATCGTTTCGACATGCAAGGGATACAAATACTACTACTACGTATTCAAAATATCATGCATAAATAAGAACATAAATAACTACGTCGTGCATAAGTAAGAACGTAGAGAATATAAAGATAAAGATCTTCAGTCTAGCTAATGTCACTATTCGAACTATTCATGACGACGATCACAGCTGTTATGGTCCCGAATGGTACGCGGAAAAAAACACATTTTATACCTATCGGTTCTACAATCTATCTCTCTAAATTCATTGGCGCGATCTAACGTCGTCAGAGAAACGTTTTTCCTGAAATTTAATTCAGAGGTTAAGCCTATAATTTAAACAACGCTGTGATAGCAATTCCCATCCCAATTCTTCCAACACTCCAGACACACTACGAAACTTATCGTAGCATCGTTTTACAAACCTATCTCCTCTTCGCCGCACGCGATCTAATTCCGATATCAACCCCGCTTCATATGGATCCCATACACTAACAGCATATTCCAGACGAGGCCTAACGATTGAAAAATAACGACATTCTTTCACTTTCTCATCACATTTTCCGAGTATTCTCTTGATAAAGCCTGACTTCCTGTATGCTTGACCGCATATTTCCCGAATATGTTTTTTCCCCAAGATAAGTCGCAAGTGACTGTGACCCCTAAGTACTTAACAGACTCGGTGTTCATTATTTTCATATTATTAATTCTGTAAGTCCTAACAGGCCTATTTTTCTTTTTCCAAACACCGACTACTACGCACTTTTTTATGTTCAGTTCCATCTGCCACTTTTCTCACCAAGCATTAATAGCAAGTAGGTCGATTGTTAACGAGTCGCTATCTTCGGAATTTGTAATATCCCTATACACAACCAAGTCGTCTGCGAAGAGTCTACGCTTACTTTTAACGACGTTACTAATATCATTAATGTACAAGAGAAATAAAAGTGGACCAATTAAATTATTCTGAGGAACACCTGATGTCCGGATGAACACACGATGTTGATAGGATGGAGGAGATAGATACACAAAAAAGAGAGGATCACACTTACATTTCTAGCTTTCGGAACTGGTCCGTCTTCGAGGCATATTACGGCACAAAGTTCGTGTGCGCTGGTGAGGATACGGGAAGGAGGGGAGGTAGGATAGGGGAGTGGGGAAGGGGTTTTTCTAGGCGGTTGAGGAACGGTTCTTGAAAAGGTAATGTTTACAAGCTCGAGTCTGGGCAGGAGAGAGCGAAAAGGGTCGAAATGGAATTCCGAAGTGAGGGTTGGGGGGGGGGGGTAGATGGCGGGGGGTTAAACGGAAAAGAACGGGAAGCGTGCAATCAATGTATTTTATTTAATCCGGTGGTGGCGTACGATTTCATTAACCAGATTAATGCCTGCTCCTTCTGGCGTACTTCAATTAACTGGGCAACCGGAGGAAGGGAGAGCAATATTGCCACCTCGAAGCACTTTTCAAACGACAAGCCATGTTTCCGCACATGAGTAGGGACGAGGAAAGTGGAAGATGGGTCTTTACAGGTGCACCGATGATTATATTATATCAACAATCATCGGTAAAGACCCATCTTCCACTTTCCCCGTCCCTACTTAGGCGTTCAAGAAAGTGATAATTATCTTTGATGTGGGAGGGGGGGCAGCTGTTAAAATGGAGATATTGTTGCTTGTTGGTGGGCTTGAGATGGACAGAAGTGTGGAATTTAAGGTTACTGAGGGAGATGTCTACATCCAGAAAGGTGATGTTGGAGGCAGAAATGTTAGAAGTGAAGGAGACAGAGGAGGAGGAGTTTAGGGAGGAGATGAAAGAGTTAAGGGAATCAAGGCCATGTGGCCTAAGAAGAAAAATATCGTCAATGTAACGAAGCCAGAGAAGAGGTTTAGGAGAGCAAGACGAGAGAAAATATTGCTCAAAGGCACCCAAGAAGAGGTTAGCATAGGAGGGGCTGAAACGACTACCCATGGAACAACCTTTAGTTTGGATGTAGAATTTGTTATTGAAGGAGAAAGCATTATTTGTAAGTATAAAGTTGGAAAGGTCGAGGAGAAAATCAGAACTAGGGGCGTGAGGAACAGGCCGCTGGTTAACAAAAATACGAATGGCGGAAAGTCCTTCAGAGTGAGGAATAGACGTGTAAAGAGAGGTGACATCTATGGTGGCCATTACGATATCACAGTCAGAGGGGAGTGGGGTAAAGTGGAGGCGTTCAAGAAAGTGATAAGTATCTTTGATGTATGAAGGGAGAGAGAGAACAAAAGGTTGTTAGTAGTAGTCAACGAAAGTGGAGATGCGTTCGGTGGCAGAGTTACAAGAGGAAACTATTGGGCGACCAGGGTTGCGAGTGTTATGGATTTTGGGAAGAATGTAGAAATTGGGGGTGCGAGGGTGTGGTGGGGTGAGAGGAGAGATATCATGGGAAGAGAGACCTTCGTTGGGACCTTTTTCCTTGAGGAAAGAGGTGATGTTTTCCAAAAATGTGGGGTTGGGATCACTTTGGATGGGCTGGTAGGAAAAGACATCCGACAATTGCCGGAGAGCTTCATTTAGATAGTCAGAAGAGTTTAGCACGACTACCGTGGAGCCTTTGTCGGAGGGAGTAATAACAATATCAGGGGGCCGGGTGAGGATTTTTAGAGCAGAAATTTCGGAGGAAGAAAGATTGGGAGTAGGTTTGAAGGAGTGGAGAAAAGAGGGTTCAGAGAGTTTGGAAAGGAGAAGGTTGGTGAAAATTTCTAAGGGATGATTCGAAAGAAGGGCTTTGGGCTCAAATTTGGAGGAAGGCTTAAATTTGGAGAGAGCAGAGTGCGGGGAGGAAGTTGGAGGAAGAGGTTGGAAGAGGAGTTGGAGGAAGAAGAAAAAGAGGGCCGCGTTCCCAGAAAAGCTTCCATTTAAGTCGACGGCAGAAGAGAATGGCGTCGGAGAGGATGGAGATAGGATTGATTTTGGGAGTGGGAGAGAAACTGAGCCCCTTCGTTAGCACTGAAATTTCGTCGCGGGAGAGAGGGGTGGACGAAAGGTTGACCACTTGTTCAGGTAGCTCAGCTGTGTTAGCGGTGGAGGATGTAGGGGGAGGAGGAGGATTTTTTGGAAGGGTGCGCTTAGGGAAAACCAATGACGTCGGAGGAGGCAGGGGGGGAGGCTGAAACAAGTGGCGAGGTCGGGTTTGGCTGAGTGCAAGGGTGGTTGTGTAGGGGGGGTGTTGCCAACTAAGTCGGAAGGGAAATACCGTTACTAAGAAAAAAAAAAGGACGAGGGAGGAAAGTTTGCGAAGGGATTTAGCGTGTATAGTGGAAAGAACGCGGAGGGCAGAGTCGAGAATGCGTTGGATACTAGGGAGAAAGTAGGGGCTGCAGAGACTGATGACATTGATGAGGGAATGGATACGGGAATGGTATTGAATGAACAGAGCATGATAATTCAAGAACACCGAGTGACAGAGGTTATAGGAGAGCTGGTAGGCGTGAGAGTGAAAGAACGGGCGTAAAGAGGGAGGGAGGCCGGAAGTAGGGAGTTTGATGGTAAGGCCATTGGGAAAAATGCCTAGGGAGAGGCAATTGGAGAGAAATTCTGAGTGACAAGTGAACTGTGCTAACTTGAAGGATAGTTTTTCAATAGTATGGATCCAGGAGGTAACAGGGTCGAAAGAAGGCATGGAAAGGGGAAGTAGCAGGTAAGACAGAAGGGAAGGAATAAGGTAATTAAAGGAAAAATACAAGCAAACACAGTGGTGAGGGAAGGATAGCACATGGAACAGACAGCTACCTCCTCCTTTGTCAAGTATGCCCTAGCTTTTATATTGGTTTGACCTCGACTCCGCTTAACATCCGCATGAATGGCCACCGCTCTAGTTGCAATGAACCACCTTCCATTTGTTTCCCTCCCTGTCGCCACCCACGTTTCTTCCCACAACTCCACCTTTAATAATATTTTTAAGGTTGGTATGACCTCGCCTCCCTTCCCCCTTCC